>JARQOD010000001.1:250525005-250611695 GCA_033576555.1 Oophaga sylvatica
CCTACCTCACTGTAGGTCTCTGCAGCTCATCTAGAGTGATCATGGGCCTCTTAGCTGCATCTCTGATCAGTCTTCTCCTTGTTTGAGATGAAAGTTTAGATGGACAGCCGGGTCTTGGAATATTTGCAGTGGTATGATACTCCTTCCATTTCAATATGATCGCTTGCACAGTGCTCCTTGGAATGTTTAATGTTTTGGAAATCATTTTGTATCCAAATCTGGCTTTAAACTTCTCCACAACAGTATCACGGACCTGCCTGTTGTGTTCCTTGGTCTTCATGATGCTATCTGTGCTTCAAACAGAACCCTGAGACTATCACAGAGCAGGTGCATTTATACGGAGACTTGATTGCACACAGGTGGATTATATTTATCATCATTAGTCATTTAGGACAACATTGGATCATTCAGAGATCCACAATGAACTTCTGGAGTGAGTTTGCTGCACTGAAAGTAAAGGTGCAGAATAATATTGCACGCCCCACTTTTCAGTTTTTGTATTTCCACAAAAATTTAAAATAACCAATAAATTTCGTTCAACTTCACAATTGTGTCCCACTTGTTGTTGATTCTTCAACAAAAATTTACATTTGGTATCTTTAAGTTTGAAGCATGATATGTGGGAAAAGGTTGAAAAGTTACAGGGAGCTGAATACTTTCGCAAGGCACTGTATATTGTGTAGATAGGGAAAGTGCAGTACTTTGGTTAGCACACTAGAGTGGGGTATTTTAGCACATCTAAGATAAGATAAGTAATAGTTAACTTAGGAGGTGCCAGCTGTGGGTAAGCCAGGAAGATTTCCTGATCTGAGTCAGTAGGTCCTGAGTGCCCGGACAGGACAGGTGACCCTGTAATGTTGAAGCACTGAGCCCAGTTGTCCAGGGCCGGAGGGACAAAAGTCACAAATGTGAGAATGCAGAGCAGTTCCAGTATGTGGTAGCTAACTAAATGATTCCCTTTTTGTCTGGGGCGAAATGGACAGGGTAAATCCTGAAGATAGTTAGGGTGTCCAAAAGGAATGCTGCAATACCGGACAATCCGGTACGACCCTGGGGGATTCTGGAAGTAGTGAGGGAAAGCAAGAAAGGAATGTACTCTGTGATGCAACTGTGACTGAACTGGACGTACTGAGAATGGAACCAAATAAAATCATTTTTGCTAAGTTGGGACTGGACTATGTCTCTCTTTGTCTGAAACCGCCAGAAAGCAGTTCTCAGCGGTTCAGAAGGGATCCGGCTGGAACCGAGAGTGGGAAAAAAGGTACGGATCAAAGGGGACATTGTGTCTATGTGGCGGGAACGAGGGCATGATTGAACAACCGTTCTCAGCCATGACTACAGCCCTGGCTCCCCCTAAACATGGCGTAGTGTGAAAGGATCCCTCAAACGTGCAAAATGGGAATGTCATGGATGTGATGAAGAAAGATGAAGATATTGTTAATGTGACTGATACCCTGGATGTGACTAATACTTTGGATGCGACTGATACCCTGGATGTGACTCACACTTTAATTATGGCAAAGATGGTGACTCTGAAGATGGCGGAAAATGGCACAAAGATGGAGGACAACAGCTTTAATCCCACACCTCATGGGCGTCCTGACCTAGAAATGGCACGAAAGTCTGCCTGCCATAGTCGGTGGGCTAAGTTGAAGATGCAGGTCTTGGGGAGTGGTGCCCACCCATGGTGAACGCGTTGGAAAAGGAGAAGGCCTCGCCCCTTACAGCAGCTTGCAGAGAAATGGGTGGAGCGGCTAGAAGTGACCCTGAGCAAAGGATCTGAATACTTATGGCCATGTGATATTTAAATTTTTCTTTTTAATAAATTTGCAAAAATTTCTACATTTCTGTTTTTTTTTCAGTCAAGATGGAGTGCAGAATGTACATTAATGAGAAAAAATAAATTTTTTTTGAATTTACCAAATGGCTGCAATGAAACAAAGAGTGAAAAATTTAAAGGGGTTTGAATACTTTCCGTACCCACTGTAGGTATTATAAACAATATTAGCTATCAAGAATATTATCAACAGTAATATCAACACTACTATATGCATGGGAGAAAAAAAGTTGAAAAAAGCACTATATAGTGTATATGTGGAACATGCATCTGCAAAAATTGCTGTGAAAAAGGGAAGGTTCTTAGCGCATAGATTGGCCAATATATGTGTGCCCAATTACTACGTCAAGGTGTCCTTCGTAAATTGGGTCCCTGTCCTGTAATTTCACCTCTCTTGGGCAAAAAAGCCTACAATTTATGGGATCCCATACACTATTTAGCGCTTTTTTCAATATTTTTCTCCCATTTTCTATGGCAGCAATGCAATTGCTATGGTCTAGAGTAATCATTCTTGGTAAGTTATGGTGCAAGTCTTAATTTTTTTGACTTATATGCTTTCTTTGGTTGGCGCCTATTCACACTAGCTTAGATGTGCTGGTCCTTCTATTTGTCTATTTGTATCAAAGCCTTTTGGACATGTGCACTCCCACTACCATTAGCCACAGGTGATTTTAAGCAGATTAGCTGGTCCATTCCTGCCCCATAAATTGTAGGCTTTTTTTTGCCTAAGAGAGGTGACATAACAGGACAGGGACCCAATTAAGAAGGACACCTTGCCATGGTAATTGGGCACTCATATACGCTAAGAACCTTCCTTTTTTCACAGAAATTTTTGCAGATGCATATGCCATATATACACTATATAGCCCTTTTTTCATTTTTTTTCTCCCATTTTCTATGGCAGCAATGCAATGCCTATGCTCTAGAGTAATCATTCTTGGTAAGTTATCGTGCAAACCTTAATCTTTTTGACTTATATGCTTTCTTTGGTTGGCACCTATTCACACTAGCTTAGATGTGCTGGTCCTTCTTTTTGACTATTATATACGATACGATACGATACACTTTATTGATCCTGAGGGAAATTATGGTATCACAGCAGCGTTACAACAGCATTACAACAAAACATTACAAACAGCATTACATAGAGTAATTACTAGACACATATCTTGCACATGACTAACCACAATACCTAACAAACAAAGGTACACAAATCTCTAATCATTTCCATTAGTGCGCCAGTCCTAGGTCGTAGCCATCTTTCACCCTTAGTGAATTGTTATAGATCCCCATAGCAGTAGGCACAAACGATTTCCTGAATTTCTCCTTCTTGCATCTTGGAAGTATTAGACGGCTGCTGAATGTGCTCTTCTGCTTCAAGAACAGCTCGTATAGAGGGTGAGTATTATTGTTCATTATAACCCTGCACTTCTTATGAATTATATCCTCCGCTACCTCCTCAAAAGAGACAAGATGGAGGCCAACAGCTGCACTTGCCTTCTTGATAAGTTTGTTGAGCTTATTAGCGTCAGCTACTCGCACACTACTGCCCCAGCAAATGATAGCAAAAAAGATGGCGCTTGCTACAACGGACTGGTAGAACATTTCCAGCATTTTGCTGCACACATTGAACGACCTGAGCTTCCGCAGAAAGTACAGTCTGCTCATTCCCTTCTTGTAAACCTTTTCTGTATGACACCTCCAATCAAGTTTGCTGTCAAGGTGAACCCCCAAATATTTGTAGCTCTCAACCATCTCCACCTCCTGGCCAGCAATAGTGATCAGTAAGTAATCATCCTTTTTCCTTCTATAACTCACCACCATCTCCTTGGTTTTCTTCACATTTAGTTCTAGACAGTTAGTCTGACACCAATCCACAAAGTCAGAAACAACCCTTCTATATTCCTCCTCCCCCCGGTCCCCCACAATGCCCCCTACAATCACTGAGTCATCTGAGAATTTTTGCAGGTGACAGAAGTCAGATTTATACTGAAAGTAAGCTGTATACAATGTGAAGAGGAAGGGCGACAGCACTGTACCCTGAGGGGCTCCAACACTGCTCCGTACACTGCCAGATACCACCTCCCCCATCCTTACAAACTGAGGCCTGTCCGTCCGGTAGTCACTTATCCAGTTCACCATCCCCTCATCTACCGCCATAACAGTCAACTTATTACGTAGTAAGGGCAGCTGTAAGGTATTGAAAGCACTAGAGAAGTCAAAGAACATGGCATGCACTGCAGTGCCATCATTGTCCAAGAACGAATGCATTGTATGTAGCAGAGACACTACCGCATCATCCACCCCCAATCTCTGCTGGTATGCAAACTGCAGGGGGTCAGTATAGGCCCTCACCCTCGGGCACAAGTAGGCAAGTACTATTCTCTCCAACGACTTCATAGCATGCGATGTTAAGGCCACTGGACGATAGTCGTGTAGGGAAGTTGGAGAGGTGATCTTGGGAACTGGCACCAGGCAGGTGGTCTTCCACAACACTGGTATTCTCTGTGAATGTAGGCTCCTGTTAAACAGGTGCTGAAAGACATTACACAGTTGGTTTGCACACACTTTTAGGACACGTGAACTGAGGCCATCAGGCCCAGCTGCTTTGCCAATGACTAGTTTACGAAACTGTTTCCTCACATCCCTTGGGGAGACAGTGAAAGCAGACAGTTCATCACCCAAAGTCAATGCTGCCGATCGTTCCTCAGCTCTATCCCTCATTCCTGATGACGCAGCACATGTGTTGGTAAACCTGTTGAAAAACTCGTTCATGTATTATGTAAAATAGGGGGAAGGTCACTGAAGGATCAGTGACCTGTCATAGGCCCATACACATGAATACCTAATTAGAGCACCACATGAAGACACAAATCATATAACTACGGCAACAGAAACTAAATCTCGATCACCCGAGCGTGCTCCGAGAAACCCGAGCAACGAGTATACTCTCTCATCACTAGTCCTTTGTCTTGACCTCCCTCCTGTAATTATGTCCCCCATGTTGTACCCCATCTTATATTGTCCTTCATCATTTGCCCCATATTGTAATAATGTCCTCTTTCTAGGCCCCATACTCTAAAAATGTCCCTCACACTGGACCTCACCCTGCAATAATGTCCACCGTCCTGACCCCCATTATCTAATAATGTACTCAGTCTTGACTCCATGCTGTAATAATGTCTCCCATCCTGGCCCACATTCTGTAATAATGTCCTTCATTGAAGTAATAATGTCACTCATCCTTAAATAATGACCCCATCCTGCCTGCCAAACTGCAAAAATGTTCCCCCTATCCTGTAATAATGTTCCCCATTCTGGCCCCCATTATGTAAAAATGGCCTTACTCTGAAATAATGTTCCCTATCCTTGTGCTCTTCACATATACATAAAAAAACTATTCTTTTTCTTGCCCCCACTTCCTTTCTTTTTCTATAGATGACGCAAGAGGCAGTGCAACATATTTCAGTGATGTCATGTGCTGTTTGTAACTGGCACATTGTTGTCAGATGCCAGCCTTTGATAGGCTGGTGGCATGCACAGCTATTGTGATGCAGGGAGCCAGTGGCTCTCTGCACCTCAATATATTTTAAACTGAATGTGCATCCAAGGACATATTTCCAGTGGAAAAAGACACTGGCATCAGATGGCACCTTTCCTCCATAGTCCCGATCGAAACCTGTGTACTGGTGTGCAGAGTGTGATGTGCATATATACTGATATGTCGAGTGTGGTGCATATGTATATTGGTGTGCAGAGTGTTCTGTGTATGCATACAGAGTATGTAGAAGACATATAGAGTTGTGCAGGTGAACAGTATATATATATATATATATATATATATATATATATATATATATATATGCATACTGATGTGCAGCGTGTGTCAGGTGTGTTTATTTACTGGTGTGCAAAGTGTGTCTGGAGTATTTGTAAGCGTGCAAGTGTACAGGGTATCATAAGTAAAGTAGAAACTTTGGCACTCAACATTTTTTCAGAAGATGTGTATAGTTTATTGAACACAGAACAAAAAATAAGACCCAATTGGATTCAGACACATAAATCAACATTTTGGCCCCTGGTGGCCCATTTCAAGATATATCTATTTATTTATTTTACTCATTTATATAGCACCATTAATTCCACAGCGCTTAACAGACATTATTAGCACTATCCCTGATGGAGATCACAATCTAAATTCCCTATCAGTATGTCTTTGGAATGTGGGAGGAAACCAGAGAAAACCCACTCAAACACTGGGAGAACATACAAACTCCTTGCAGATCTTGTCCTTGGTGGGATTTGAACCAAGAACCAGCGATGCAATGCTATCCACTGAGTCATACGGATGCCATACGGATACATAGGTGATAGAAAATCGCATCATCGCATTACACACGGATGACCATATGGAGAACACTTGGGCGACTCTCGGCAGGCAGACTCGGACAGATTTTCCATACATTTAGTGTGACCCCGGCCGTATATCAACTCTGTAGTTAGCCCAGATATGGTAGATTTGCATTGGAACAGTATATAAGCAGGTGATTGTTTTGACATAGGTGTACCGAGTTCAGATCTGTAATAGGAGTACTGTAGTTTGATCCAACAGCTTTTTCTGGTGACCTTCTGCTTCATGACATTAACCTGTAGTTCATTCGCTTCAAGCACAAAGGTTATCGCTCTACAGGGCAGTATCCTGCTTGTTAGCAGGTTCCAAACTATTGTAGTCTTACTGTATATAAAAGTTCTAAAAAAGAATTGAAAGAATGAATTACTTTTAAAGTTTTCTATTCTACAGTAAAATATTTAGAGTTGAGAGTCCTCAGTGGTTGATACCTTTTAATGGCTAACTGAAAAGTTAGCCATTCTACAGTGTAAGTTTGCCATCACGGTCCTATCCAAGCTGCAGAATAAAAAGAAATTATTGTTCAGCTGTTACTCAGTTTGCTAAAAAGAAAAAAAGGGAGGGAGGATATTTCATTTTGTCATGTTTATACTAGATGTATGACTTTCTCTCAAGCTAAAAGATGCCAGACATACCAAGACTTTCCCTTGAGTCTGCTGATACTGATATGCTCCAGGTTTGTTTATACAATGCTTTAAAGGAAAAGGTCAATGTTGAAAGAGAAAACTAAACATTATGAAAGCTTAATGTTAAATTGTAAATATATATTGAATAAATAACTTCAGAATACTATGAGGTAAGGTACAGCACACTGTAACATTACATAGAAATAAGGAAGTAATGAAAAGATGAAAAGTATAAAATACTTGCATCGCTTAAAGTAAAGATTGTGTACAATGTGGATCTATTGAATTTAGTTCAAAATAGACTGGACTGCTCCTCCAAAGCGGACGAATTCCCCCTCTGCTCAGCCAAACTTTTTGACATTTCACAGGTGTTTAATTTTCATACCATTAGATTTAAATCTGTGGAAAACAAATACAAGTTTTGGATGCATACTGAGGGCACTGTGGCCATGGTGCAGTTGCAAAACTTTTGGACTTTTCTCCAGCATCTGTATTTCACAATACATTGCAGAATGTAGAATTAATGAATGTTCTATTTCATCAGTGGGATAATCTAATATCGGGGTCTGTAAACTCCCAACTGGTTATAAAACAGTGTAGAAGATCGAAGGTAGAAAGCTAAGGACTATAAATCCTGCAGTCAAACTACCACGCTGATAGATTCTGCAGTCTGCTATGTACTGTGATTCATAAAGGCTGTAGAAGTCAAAGTAGCCATTATTTTGAACAAAAAACTCTAAGGCAAATATGCTTTTTAGACAGAAATACTGCAATTAAGCAAGAAAAATGCCATCAAAGCTTTTTGTATCCTTTAACAAAATTAAGCAGTTATAAAAATTAAAATCTGCCATATATTCTATAAATGCTATTAAAGAGAACACAAACAGGAAAAAACGGACAATACCACAATATATTCTCATATTCTTTCTTATTAATTTATCCAGGCTTCTTATCAAACCACAGAGGCAGGAGCATATCTATAATAGCTGCAGGGGTTGCAATTGTATCGGTGCCCTTGAGCCAGAAGACCAAAAAAGTTCATTTGACTGCAGTATATGAAAAGACCAATACTATTAAAACCTTGCAATTATTGGGGGCTCTTTTGCAGCTTTTGCATTGAGTTTCTAGGTACGCCACTACACAGAGGTACTGACAGATGAAGCAGAGAAGCTGCCGAGTAAAGCTCCATTAGGTTATGTGCACATGACTTTTTTTTAGGTAAACTCTGCAAGGAACCTACCTGAAAAAAACGAGGCTGTGGCAGGAGTGGCATAAAGCTGCATATTGAACAGACTGGAGATTCCCCTGAGAGTCTGGATTACATTATTCTGGTAGGAACTTTGCTGCAAGATTTTCTAAAGACAGTGGGATAGTCAAAGCAGTTCATCTGTAAACCATGGTGAGTCACCCACCAGGGCCGTGGGGTACTCTGTACCGAGCCTGTTGACTTCTATGGGGGATGTCACGGCGGCAACGACCCGGTCAGTGGCCCTGGGCACTCACCAAAAAGGGGAATATATTTACAGGGGATTAAGTTTATGAAGTGGTTCGTGACGCCACCTGTGGTACCTGGTCAGTGTGACCAGCGCTGCGGTACAAGTCCTCTGGAAGACATGATATTTTGCAGCTAGTTGGTAAACCTCCCACAGGTGAGGTTATATTCTTCCAGGGCATGTATATGTTAGAATTGGGAATGGTGCAGATGACCGCATCAGAGAGAGTTGTGCGTCGCTGAAATAACTCTAAGAGACAGTCCAGGTGCAGTTTCAAAGTTTACTCACAGTCTGTGGCCAACAAGACAGATGCCCGCCTGGCACTGTGTCCTCTGGGCGAGGGATCCAGCAACCCCCAGGTAAATCGGTCGCACTTGCCCAGGACTCCCGTTCTGTGTGTGTCCTTTCCTGGCCATCTCTCTCTCTCTGTGCTATTCCACTCCTCTCTTCCTAGCACCTCACCATGCAGTCTTTCAGTCCAGAAGCTGCGGACCCTGTCGGGTAACAGATTAATTCTGTGCGTCCTTGGCCCTATGTAGCTTCCTTCCTGGAGATGGTGCTGGTGGTTGGTAGCAATGACCCATAAAGTGATCACCGCCGTCGGCTTGCTAGTGGGGCCTGAAGGTTTCCCACTAGTCTAGGGGCCGATTCCCTTGTGGCCTGGTCCTTCCGATCCTGGAGAGGGCCACGGATGGAATATTCACTGTCCGTGCCCAAGGACCCCTTCACTGACTTCTCCAGAAGCTCCTCAATCTCTTTCTCACGTTAGGGGCCGAGCTCCTATCAGCTGGAGCTCCCCTCACAATCTCTCACTTCACCCGAAGTGCTGCTGCTGCTTGCTTAACTTCTCTCCTCCTCTTCAGCTACTGCTAACTCCACCCACCCATACACCCCTTGCTAACCAGCCTGGGATGAGACCATCCTCCCTTAGGGTACGTCCATATGCCCAGCTGATATGGTGCGTGTTGGATGCAGGTGTTGGAGTCCTAGGGGTGCTCCCTCCTTACCTAGGAGTGGGGTGTCACACCTCTGGATGAGGTGCAACACCTCTGTGGCGACTGAACCCTCAGGGGCGCCATAATGGCATTGTTGTAGTGTTGCATTAGGTTACCAAAGCTGTCATCAAAGCAATACAGCAAGAAGTGTTATCAGGGCATTGGTCAAAAAATGTATAATAGTGTCCAACCCTATTGACTCATGCTATATATACTCTTGATTTTTGTCCAAAATAATTTTTATCAAAGTTTATTGAGAAATAGAACAAACTAAGCATAAAACATCAAAACAATAATAATACTAATAAAGAGAATAGTGGACACAGATGTAAAACCTGAGTCTAAGAACACTGAGTTGTTCAAAGTGCGCACAGGTCCTCCTTAACGATCTTCCTCCGGTATTACTGGTTTGGGCACAGATAGTAGTCATGATGTCTTAACGGATTTTAACCGCTTTCTCGAAAGCTGGTTCTTTTCTACATGTACAAGTATCTCTCTTACGTCTGGCAGAGACGTGTTCCATGCTACGAGTTCCAGTGGACTTACATAGGGGTGAGCTGAATATTCTACTCTTACTTGTAAAACACACTGTCCATAAAAAAAGTCATTCATGGATGGGGAAGGCTAATGGAAAGCAGTAAATAGAATAAAGTGCCCCAAATTAGGGGCTGCTGGCACACTGTCCTGAGTGGGAACTATGGGTAAGATGTAATGGAACATTATTACCCTTAACTTCTATGTTTCCTTAAAGACATACATACCTCTTTATTAATGACAGATCATTTTACTGTCTGCTTAAATGTTTAGGTTATCAAATATACATTGACATATAATATTGATTATCTGAAAACGTATATGTGTGGGGTATTATCCTTATAAGCACTGGCACTATATTCCATTTTCTGCTTTTCATTAGCCTTCCCCATCCATGAATTACACACGTGGTCAAAATTGTTGGTACCCCTCATTTATTGACAAAAAAAAAACCACAATGGTGACAGAAATAACTTGAATCTGACAAAAGTAATAATAAATCAAAAATCTATGAAAATGAGCAAATGGAAGGGACATGTTAAATCAAGTTGTGTCCACTAATTAGCATCGCAGGTGTCTACAATCTTGGAATCAGCGAGTGGGCCTGTATAGAGGGCTACAGATACTCACTGTGCTGTTTGGTGACATGGTGTGTATCATACTCAACATGGACCAGAGGAAGCGAAGGAAAGAGTTGTCTCAGGAGATTAGAAAGAAAATTATAGACAAACATGTTAAAGGTAAAAGTTGTAAGACCATCTCCAAGCAGCTTGATGGTCCTGTGACTACAGTTGCACATATTGTTCAGAAATTTAAACTCCATGGGACTGTAGCCAACCTCCCTGGATGTGGCCACAGGAGGAAAATTGATGACAAATCAAAGAGATGGATAATATGAATGGTAGCAAAAGAGCCCAGAAAAACTTCTAAAAAGATTAAAGGTGAACTTCAAGCTCAAGGAACATCAGTGTCAGATCGCACCATCCGTCGTTGTATTAGCAAAAGTGGACTTCATGGGAGACGACCAATGAGGACACCATTGTTGAAAAAATAAATCATAAAAAAGCCAGAATGGAATTTTCCAAACTACATGTTAACAAGCCACAAAGCTTCTGGGAGAATGTCCTATGGACAAATTAGACAAAAAAGGAATTTTTTGGTAAGGCACATCAGCTCTATGTTCACAGATGGAAAAATTAAGCATATCAAGAAAAGAACACTGTCCCTACTGGGAAACATGGAGGAGGCTCTGTTATGTTCTGGGGCTGCTTTGCTGCATCTGGCACAAGGTGTCTAGAATCTGTGCAGGGTACAACAAAACCTCAAGACTAGCAAGAGATTCTAGAGAGAAATGTGCTGCCCAGTGTCAGAAAGCTTGGTCTCAGTCACAGGTCATGGGTCTTGCAACAGGATAATGACCCAAAACATACAGCTAAAAACACCCAAGAATGGCTATGAGGAAAACATTGGACTATTCTGATGTGGCCTTCCATGAGCGCTGACCTAAATCATATTGAGCATCTTTGGAAAGAGCTGAAACATGCCGTCTGGAAAAGGCAACCTTCAAACACGAGACAACGGGAGCAGTTTGCTCTTGAGGATTGGGTCAAAATAAGTGTCGAGAGGTGCAGAAGTCTCATTGACAGTTACAGGAATCATTTGATTGCAGTGATTGCCTGAAAAGGTTGTGCAACAAAACATTAAGTTAAGGGTACCATCATTTCTGTCCATACCTATTTAATTAATTTTATTTTTTTTTTAAATTCTGTGGAAGCATGGTTGAAAAGCAACGTCTGACTTTCATTTGTTCATTTTCATAGATTTTTGATTTATTACTTTTGTCAGATTCAAGTTATTTGTGTCACCATTAGAGTTGAGCGAAATAGGTCGTCAGATTCAAAAGTCGCCGACTTTCGCCAAAGTCGGGTTTCGTTGGCCGAAACACGACCATAGCGTGCAGTCGGCCATGCGGTCGGCAAAACGAATGCCAAAGTCGAATTTCCCAGAATGCTTTCAGGCGCCTTTTTCAGCCATTGAGCAAGGACGTACACTGTGGGCAATGAGATGACATGAGCAGCGTCCACCACCATCTTAGAGAAGGGCATTGCAGTGATTGGCTTGCTTTGGGGGGTGTCATAGTGTCTATAAAAGCCCTGACCGCCGACCGCCATTTTACTTCTGCCGATATTAACAGTAGGGAGAGGTTGCTGACGCTATTTATCAGTAGGGAGACAGTTAAGGCTGGAAAGAGAAGTTCTTCTGTGCTTGTGCTGATAGCGATTGTGCTGTACAGTTAGTGTGCAGTGACAGGGGAGGATTTTCTTGTGTGCAGCAGCGCTGGTTATTAGGCTGCCTGATAGCTGTATTGCTGTGTGTACACTGCTGTGCAGACTGCTTTTTACACAGCACTAATACTTTTATTCTTTTTTTCTGCACAGTTACTGAGCGTTCATTTTTTCCCACACTGTATAGAGCTGTACGCTCCTCACACACTACCGTGTACCGGCTGGTATCACGGACAAATACATGCTGACTATCTGTGTGTGACTCCGGAAATAAATACGGAGATTTAAATTTTCCCCTACACCATATACAGCTGGCCGCTTCTGATCCAGTACCATATATCTGCTCTTTGTATTACGGTCAAATCCATTGGGGTCGGATTTTCGACTCCGACTCGACCTTTTCCATTAGTCGGCTGACTTTGTTCCTAACAATGGGTATGAGGTGCATCTAACGCCATGTACGAGTCAATCCGGGTGCAGGACCTTGTATGGGAAGGACCATGTAACAAGGAAAGGAAAAAGACCAAACAATCATAGGTCTGCACACCAGGGAACCGTTGAAAAATCACATAATATTTTTTATTTGACACAAAAACACACAAAATTAAAAACACTTAAAAAAGCACATAGTGTGCCATAAACCACACACCAAAACTGGCTAGTACACAACAGTACAGTATAGTGCCTCCTAAATGTGAGTAAATGCAACTGTCCCTAATGGACATAAATAAGCAGAATATACATACAATCATGGGTAAATATGACATCATAATATCAATATGGCTCATAAACGGGTGCATCCCAATAAATCATGTATGCACCAATTACACACAGTTGGACAAGATGCAGGAATAGCAATCTGGGATCTGCAATTGAAAAGGAACTGGAAATAAAGCACCTAAGTGGACAGGTATAAATAAAGAGCCATAAAAAAGGCTAAACACGAAATACTCCTGTCTATACTTACTAAGAAGATATCACCCAGTTGAATTGTGCACTAATGTGCAGAAAAAAAGGGGAGTTGAACCAATGCGCCCCAGTCCCAAAAACCTGTCAGCATAGTCCCAGAAGAAATGGATAAACCCTGATCAGCAGAGGCATAGTGTAAGCCAGAGGCAGGACATGTGAGAGAAAACCCCACGCGTATCGCTGCTTAGGAACAGCTTCGTCAGAGGAAGTGAGTTTTTTCATCCCAACAATACATATATATGCCTTTGCAAATTACCTTAATCACATACAGGTGAGCGCCTCGTGAGAGGGTCCGGACTGGAGGGCGGGGATCACATAGGATCTGATGACTGATACAGCCATGAAGGAGGCTGGAGTCTTGTAAGCACAAGAAGCATGGTATCAATGCAATGGCGCCGTGATCACAGAAGACGCCAAGTCAAAGAACCCTGTGAATAGGGTGTGCGTGCGCAGTAAAATAGACCGGTCTATTCCGGCAATACATATTGCCGGACCTAACATGCATGGCTGATATGCAGCCAATGTTTAATAAGCGCCCATAAATTGCAGCACTGGGGTTAAGGAGACACACAGAGGATCCATAAGGATGGGAACAAGAAAGAAAAGGGGAAACTCCACCGGCATTACAAAATCCCAAAGGATACAGGGCTATAAGCCCTACATGCAGATACAAAATTGTGGAGACCTCTATATAGAGAAAAAAAAAAAAAGAGCAGTACTGTCACATCACTGTGAACATTAGGGCCCCTAGAAATCCTGGGAATAATAAAACACATGTTAAACAAGGAAATATATCACCAATGAATAAATATTTTTAGTATGTATATTTAAAGAGTTGATATACTCTCTTTTTCATACTGTCCCATTGTCCTTTCCACCTAATGGACTGCAAAAAAAAAAAAAATATATTTCCAAAGTTGGATAATGCTCCCCATATATCCATTCAATGCAAGGGCAATCTCAGATAATCGTGCTTCATTCATCCAAAAACGAATCTGTCCAATGTGCTGACGTCCCTCAGGTCTCATTGTTCCATCCATCCGGGGGATATCAAGAATCTCAAACTTGGGTAGGAGACCAATTGTCCAAAGTTGGAATAACAGAAGGTGAATATCCTAGTCCACCATAAATCCATGTTCCTGTAATGTATGTAGTACAGTTCATATAGCGTCTTGTGCTTGGGTGCGATGAAAACACAGGAGTCACAGGTTTGATATAGAAAAGTCCTGTATTACTTCATACAAGTTGGCAGAAATAGTCACACAGTTTGCAGACACAGAAACAGGAGACACAGCAGGCCAGAGTAATCCAAGCTCAGCAATCACTCTCCAATACAGATTCAGGATCTTCTTCTCTGTTACCGTAAGTCCATGCAAACGTGGGTCTTTCAAAGAGCAGGGTTCAGAGTCCACAAGTGCTTCAGAGCTCCTCAGTAGGAATAGCTGGAGTACAAGGTCCAAGGCTTACAGGAGTCAAGTCACAGGTTCACTGCAGGCTAGATTCTGAAGCACTGATTGCTCAGCTGTGGCTGCTTAAGAAGCAAAGGAGAGAATCAGGGCGGGAACATGCAAGCTGGAAACTCCATTTTGACTGAGGGCAAGATAGCTGCAGCAAGACAGAAAGTAAAATGGCTGACGAACAAACTGAGTTTCAGGAATATATACATAGAACCTTACATTACTCCCCCCTTAAGGACAACCTCCAGATGACCTCAGACCAGGCTTGTGTGGGTACCTCTGATGAAACTGACGGAGCAAGCGAGGAGCATTAACGTTATTGACCGGTTCCCATGAGTTGTCCTCCACTGGGTAGCCCTGCCATTTAATCAGATATTGTAACTGATTTCTATACAACCTGGAATCTAAAATCCTTTCCACCACAAATTCTTCCTGACCATCGACTAGCACTGGGTCAGGGCAAGGAGAGGAACGTCCAGGAAACGTATTGGGTGTCGCAGCCTTTAGTAGGGATACATGAAAGACAGGGTGGATTCTCATAGTTCTGGGCAGTTGAAGACGACAAGCAACGGCACTTATAATTTTACTGATTTTATAGGGTCCAATGTACTTATTTCCCAACTTAGACGATGGAATCCTTAACTTAAGATTTCTGGTTGACAGCCAGACCAAGTCTCCTACCTTGAAAGCTGGTGCAGGTTTACGAAATTTATCTGCTGCTTTCTTGTACCTTTCTTGAGCCGATTCCAGATTTTCCTTTAGAAGATCCATATTCTTCTGTAAAGACGTGATTCTTTCAGCCACTGCTGGTAAAGGCGTTTCTATGGGAAATCGTGGTAGAATGTTAGGATGATGACCTAGATTAGAGTAAAAAGGAGACTGTTTAGTGGAGGCACTCTGAGAGTTGTTATACGAGAACTCAGCTAATGGAAGTAGATCCACCCAATCATCCTGTAGGTGGCAGATAAAGCAGCGGAGATACTGCTCCAGGGTTTGATTGGTTCGTTCGGTCTGTCCATTAGTCTGGGGATGAAAAGCAGAAGAAAGGTTTACTTTAATGTCCAATGCTGCACAGAAATTTTGCCAAAACCTAGAAGTGAATTGCACCCCTCGATCCGAAATAACCTCATCCGGTACTCCATGTAAGCGAAACACATCTTTAATCATCAAATCTGATGTCTGTTTTGCAGTGGGTAAGCCGACACAAGGGATAAAATGAGCTGCCTTTGTTAGACGGTCAACCACCACTAGAATGGTGTTCTTCCCCTGAGAGGTTGGTAACTCTACAATGAAGTCCATAGAAATGGATCCCCACGGGCGGGACGGGGTGGGAAGAGGCTGTAACAGACCAGTTGGTGAGGAGCGAGGTGTTTTGCATCTTGCACAGACCTCACATGAAGTGACATAATTCAAAACATCCTTCCTGCAAGTGGGCCACCAAAAGAAACGAGAAAGAAATTCCTGTGTCTTTAGAATTCCTCTATGCCCAGCTATCTTGGAATCGTGAATGAGTTGCAATACTCTTAATCTGACTGTTTCAGGAATATACAGACGTTGTCCCTGAATCCACACACCATTCTTAAAGACAAGACTTACGTCCCTTGGGGGTTGTGCCAAAAAGGAATCCGCATGGTATGCTTCCTTGATGTCCTTAAGTAGGTCTTGATTATGAATTACTCCTAGGAATCTAGAGTCAGGAAGAATAGTCTTAGGAGGAGTAATTGGACGTGTCTCTGCTGAGTAAATCCTAGAGAGTGCATCAGCCTTTCCATTGCGCGATCCTGGTCTATAAGAGATGATAAAATTAAATTGGTTTAAGAAAAGATTCCAGCGAGCCTGGCGAGGAGTCAGGCACTTAGCCGACCTGATAAACTCAAGGTTACGATGGTCTGTCAGGACGACTATTTGCTGTGCAGCTCCCTGAAGAAGGTGTCTCCATTCTTTGAAGGCGGCAATAATGGCCAACAACTCTCTATTGCCCACATCGTAGTTCCTCTCAGCCGAAGACAACTGCTGGGAAAAGAAGGCACAGGGATGCAAGACATTCTTCTCACCTGTTCTCTGAGAGAGTATAGCTCCAACGGCACAGTCTGAAGCATCCACCTCTATTATGAAGGCAAGCTCGGGGTTGGGATGTACTAGGATAGGTGCAGTGGTAAATTTATCTTTTAGACGGGAAAATGCTTCCTGGGCTTGGGGAGTCCAGGAAAACCTAGACTCTTTCCGGGTAAGTTGAGTGATAGGTGACACTACCTCAGAGAAATTTCTAATGAAACGTCTATAGAAGTTGGCAAACCCGATGAAGCGCTGTACCTCCTTCACATTTCTAGGACTTGGCCAATCCTTGAAGGCTTGGGTTTTGCTTCCATCCATACTAATTCCTTGTGTAGACAGTACATACCCCAGAAATTGAATTTTGGTCCTATGGAATTCACACTTTTCAAGTTTGATGTAAAGATGATTTTGTCTTAGACGTTCCAAGACCATTCTCACATGTCCATGATGTTCCTCTGTGGAGTTAGAAAAAATTAGAATATCATCCAAATAAATTACCACGAATGTATCTAGGAGATCCCTGAAGATGTCATTCACCAAGTGTTGGAAAGTGGCTGGGGCGGTACTCAGACCAAAAGGCATAACTAGATATTCAAAGTGTCCATAGCGTGACCTGAATGCAGTCTTCCATTCATCCCCAGGTCTAATACGGACTAAGTTATAGGCCCCACGAAGATCTAGTTTAGAAAAAATTTTGGCATGTCGCACTCTCTCCAATAACTCAGGGATTAAAGGCAATGGATAACGGTTTCTAATAGTAACCTTATTGAGTTCCCTATAGTCTACGCATGGTCTCAGAGATCCATCTTTCTTCTTTACAAAGAAGATGGGTGCACCTGCAGGAGATGAAGAGGGGCGTATGAAGCCCTTGGCTAGATTTTCATCTATGTAATCCTTTAAAGCCTTTAGCTCGGGCCCCGCCAGGGGGTAGATCTTACCAAAAGGTATCTCTGCTCCAGGCAATAATTCAATTGGACAATCATATGGACGGTGAGGAGGAAGCTGGTCAGCGTTCTTCTTGTCACATAAATCCACATAGTCCTGGTATACAGCTGGTAGTTCAGGGACTGACATGATTCCTTTAGGAACAGAGCAAGCTGAAACTTTTGGACTCATCTGTTTCTCTGGAAAGTGTAATTCCTTGGTCTCCCAGTTAATGGTAGGATTCTGAGCCTGCAGCCATGGTAGCCCTAGAATAATGGGAAAGTGGGGAGAAGAGATAAGCATAAAGGACAGTTTCTCTTGATGATCTTTACCCATAAGAACCCTCAAAGGCTCTGTTTCCTGATCCACTGGTCCAGAGGTCAGCAGGGAGCCATCCACAGTTTCCATCTGTACTGGAGTAGCCTTCTTCACTGAACGTATTCCCTGTTTCAGAGCAAAGGAGACATCCATAAAATTTCCACTTGCCCCTGAGTCGATCATAGCAGAGCTAGACACCCAAGCTGAGTCAACCCAGAGTTTGATGGAAAGAAAGCAATGAGAATTGTTTTTCTTACAACTCAGCTGGGACACCGCTGAGGAAACTTGAAAAATGGCAGCGTTTACACAGTCAACGTCCTCAGAGGTAACGGAGTTTAAAGGGTATGCCACACTAAACAATATCGCTAACGGGATCGCTAAAAAACGTCACTATTTAGCGATCCCGTTAGCGATATTGTTCAGTGCGGCAGCTTCCAGCGACGAGCTTCCTGCTGTGATCTCGCTCGTCGCTGGAATCGTTCCGGACCCTATTTCATCGCTGGCGCTCCCGCTGGGTAAGTATCTAATCGCTGTGTGGCACCTTTTCTTAGCGATTTAGCGGTACTTTTGTACCGCTAAAGTCGTTAAGAAGATCACTAACGGCGATAGCGTCGTTAACTATATCGCTAAATGCGGCAGCATTTAGCGATATAGAAACAATCCCGCCAGCGATCTCATTAGTATGCAACGCTAACGAGATCGCTAGCGGGATTGCTTAGTGTGGCAGTACCTTAAGTCCGAGAAATCAAGATCTGTTGCTGCAGATCTCTCTGGAGCCTGAGGCTCGGACCTGACAGATCCCCTCTCACAACACTCACAATGAATGAGTGCTGCAGTAGTCTTACGAGAACGGCTGGGGCAGTTTATAATGAAGTACCCTGACTTACCACAATAGAAACATAGATTCTCCTTAAAACGATGTTCCTTGCGTGCATCACTAACCCGTCGTTGTAAAGAGTCTACCTGCATGGGTTCAGGTTCAGGTTCCCGTGTAATCCTACTCAAAGGTTCCTTAGCTGGAGAGGAAGGTAGGAAAAGGTTAGTACGATTGCTTTCGAACCATCTCTCTTGCCTGCGTTCAGTCAGACGAGTATCAATACGGATGCAGTAGTTAATAAAGTCACCTAACGCAGTGGGAGGGTCGGCACGAGCAAGTTCATCCTTAATCAGTGGAGATAACCCCTTTCGAAAAATAGATTTTTTGGCGGAACTGTCCCAGGTGGTATCAAGGGCCTATCTCCTGAAATCCAAGGCATATTCAGCTACCGAGTGCTTACCTTGGCGCAAAGCTAACATGGCTGCTTCAGCTGTTGCACCTCGATTGGGGTCATCAAACACCTGCCCCATGGCTGAAATAAAATCATCAAGGTGATTCAAACAATCATCCTCAGTCTCAATCAGAGGGTTTGCCCACATTAAAGCCTTGTTGGTAAGCAACATAATTATAGTAAGCACCTTAGATCGTTCAGTGGGAAATTGTGAAGCATGTGCAGAAAAAAAAAGATTGCATTGATTAATAAATCCCCTGAATTTCTCACGTTCACCGCCAAAACGAAAAGGGGGCAACTTGGGAATCCCAGCACTCGGGGCTACGGCAGGAGCCTGGACTCGCCCCTCTAGAACCTCAATCCTGGCTCGCAAATCCTGGGTAGTCTGTCCAACCACTTGCAAATTGTGATTATTGAGGTCCTGTAGATTTGTAAAACGGGTCTTTATATTCTGCAAATCTGCAAGGATATTATCAGTCACTCCGCAAAGTTCCTTTATGCGGGCCTCCATTTTCCAGATCTTTTAAGACAGGATTACTGGAAGAAGAGGAGAGAAAAAAAACAATAGTGTTCACCTGTGGCAACACTGCAGAGAGAAAAAAAAATTAAGGGAACTGCTCACCTGGAATGGTTGTGAGAAGTCACAACCACTATCATCACAGAAAGTTTCAACCAGACATCTGATATCCAGAGTTACAGCAGACAAAAAAGAGAAAAGAAAGGAAAAAAAAAAAAACAATAGTGTTTACCTGTGGTAACACGGCAAAAAGAAAAAACTTAAGGGAATTGCTCACCTGGAATGGTTGTGAGAAGTCACAACCACTGTCATCACAGAAAGTACAACCGGACGTCTGATATCCACAGTACAGCAGACACAGCCTTCCAGACCCAGCAGACACTAACGTTTTGGCTTCAGAATCTTGTAATGTATGTAGTACAGTTCATATAGCGTCTTGTGCTTGGGTGCGATGAAAACACAGGAGTCACAGGTTTGATATAGAAAAGTCCTGTATTACTTCATACAAGTTGGCAGAAATAGTCACACAGTTTGCAGACACAGAAACAGGAGACACAGCAGGCCAGAGTAATCCAAGCTCAGCAATCACTCTCCAATACAGATTCAGGATCTTCTTCTCTGTTACCGTAAGTCCATGCAAACGTGGGTCTTTCAAAGAGCAGGGTTCAGAGTCCACAAGTGCTTCAGAGCTCCTCAGTAGGAATAGCTGGAGTACAAGGTCCAAGGCTTACAGGAGTCAAGTCACAGGTTCACTGCAGGCTAGATTCTGAAGCACTG
Organism: Oophaga sylvatica; assembly: GCA_033576555.1. Taxonomy (NCBI): domain Eukaryota; kingdom Metazoa; phylum Chordata; class Amphibia; order Anura; family Dendrobatidae; genus Oophaga; species Oophaga sylvatica. The sequence goes on from JARQOD010000001.1 coordinate 250,545,469, forward strand.
ATTGCTCAGCTGTGGCTGCTTAAGAAGCAAAGGAGAGAATCAGGGCGGGAACATGCAAGCTGGAAACTCCATTTTGACTGAGGGCAAGATAGCTGCAGCAAGACAGAAAGTAAAATGGCTGACGAACAAACTGAGTTTCAGGAATATATACATAGAACCTTACAGTTCCTGAGACAACAATATTAACAGATGGTTATCCTTCAATATTTGGAAATTCTTCCATTAATTCATATCGAAATAGACAGATATATTGCGGGAGCCTAGAGCATGGAAAAATAATGAATGAACAAGAATCACCCCAGAAAACCCGTATAGAGCAGTTCTTCATTTAGCCCACCAGGTGAGACTGATTGCAATGTAAAAATCCATCTGGATTCCGCCTGAAGTAAACATCTGCGGTTGTCGCCCCCCCCTAGGGTTGGCGCTAACCCTTTGCAAGCCCACCACTCTCAAGCCTGAGGTGTTACCCTTATGCATCGTGAGAAAATGTGCTGCAACCGGTGTAAGCACCTTCCCTATTTTCAAATCGGCTGCTGCTAAGCGGATGGTGGATATGTGCTTTTGGACCCTCTTTCTCAATTCCTGCGAGGTCTGGCCCACATATAACTTGTGGCAGGAACAAATAAGCACATAAATGACATCCCTACACTTACAGTTCAAATAAGACTCCAAAGTATGTCTCTTCGAGTTAAGAGGATTAAAAAAGGTATCCCGTGTAGGTGTCATAAAAGGGCAGACATTACAATCCCCACAGGGGAATGAACCTTTCAGGATAATACCCCTGTTCAACTTATGGGTTGGTCTGATAAAATGACTCCTAGTCAGGACATCACGCAGGTTGGGTGCCCTTCTGGCCGACAGTAACGGTCGTGTGCTGGCGACAAGAGAGGTTTGGGCATCCAAGGTAAGAACAGACCAATGTCTGGATAAGATGTCATGTACCTGATGCCAACTGATATTGTAGTCCGTCACAAAATGAAGCCTGGAGTCTTGATCCCGCTTTCGTGGGAGAAGCAAGGAAGCCTGATCACACGATCTAGCCCGCTGGAAGGCTGTGGAAATAATACGCTTTGGGTAGCCTCGCTGCTTGAACCGTCCGGTCAAGTCATGGGCCTGTGAAATAAAATCCTCATCACGTGTACAGTTCCTTCTAGTTCTAAGGAACTGGCCAATCGGTACACCCACCTTAGTATGTTTTGGATGCAAACTGCCAAACTCTAAGAGCGAGTTAGTGGCCGTAGGTTTTCGATAAAGAACTGTAGCCAATCGTGAATTGTCCACAAAGACCGTCAGATCCAAAAAGGTGGTAGAGCTATGGGAAATTGAATGGGTAAGGAAGATGTTAAGAGAATTGTGATTTAAACTGTTCCAAAATTGAACGCATTCTGATTCCGTACCCCTCCATAGGAAGAACACGTCATCTATAAAGCGGTGCAAATAACAAACCTGATTTTGGAAGGTCTCGGACTTATAGACAACAGTTTCTTCCACCACCCTAAAAACAAATTTGCATAAACCGGTGCACAGCGAGTCCCCATTGCCACACCAGAGATTTGCCGATAGAACACTCTGTCGAACAAAAAGAAGTTGTGCTGTAAAATAAATTTCAAGAGATCAAGTAAAAATATGTTATGTCCTTGATCAATATGCTCACATTTGTTCAAGAAGAATGTAGCTGCTTTAATGCCATCCTCATGTTTGATGTTGGAGTATAATGACTCCACATCACATGTGACAAGGACACAATTCTCTGGTAGTATCATCTCCCGACATTTTTCGATGAAATGTGCAGAATACCGGATGAAGGAGGGAAGGGACATGGCTAAATGCTGCATGAAGAAATCCACATAAGTGCACGCTCTTTCACATAAACTGCCTATGCTCAGCGCTGGCTAGAATATGTCAGCCCTACAAGACCTTTAGGGCAGGACCCTAAGAAATTGACATCAGCGGGTCGCACAGTGGAACAGGAATTATGGTTCCCTTCTTTGAGGGGTAATACTATAAGATATAACACACGCAATACTGAGGCATTATTATTTGGCGGAGCTCAGCTGACATGGCTTAAATATAGACACCAACTGCAACAAGATACCATCTTGTCTCTGCCTGCGAACCTATTGCCGCATGCTCTGAAATCTGCTGATGCAATGACTACTAGCTGGTGGGAGGGGCTTAGCCATCTTACTATTCGAGACATACTACACAGGGAATCTATTCCCTCTATGGACGAACTGCGTGACCTATATCAGGGTAAGGGCACAAATTTTCTTACCTATCAAGGTTTTCATAACACATGTCAGGAGGCCCTCAGACTGATGGACATGAAGAGATTGCGCAACCTTTTGATGCTTTATTGAGTACCACTCAGTCGTGCTCACGACCATTACGGATTATTCTCCACGCCCTTGATTCAGACTTCAGAGAACATCTTCCAGGATATTTAGACTCATGGGAGAGAGAACTAGGAATATCGTTTACGCACAACCAAAAAGTGCGATTATTACACCACGCCAAAGGTTATTCACGATGTGTTAGACTTCAAGAAAACCATTTTAAAATACTTTTGCGGTGGTATAAGACCCCAGAGAAACTGTTTGCTTACGGCCTAGCTCCTTCGCCGTTATGCTGGAGATGTAGCGCTGCAACAGGTTCTCTATTCCATATCTGGTGGTCCTGCAGAAATATCCAGCCATTTTGGCAAGAGGTCCTATCAGAGATCAGAGCGGTAATGGGCTGGGATTCACATACCTAATCACACATACAAGCCGCACAGGTTCAATTTAGCTACACAGCTCTTGATTGCGGCCAATGCAGTTATTCCCAATTACTGGCTGTCTGCTACGTGCCCTACCACCACTACATGGCGCACCAAAGTGGAGAGCATAAGGTCTTTTGAAGAATTACAATGTAAGGCTGACATATGTCAACCTAAGTTTCTGATGACTTGGTCTCCATGGCCGCGAAGACTTTGAACAGGTGTTTAATCGTGGGATACATACCTTCACTCCCCTCTTCCTACACCCCCCTCCCCCCCCTTGTCTTTCTCTTAATCTAATTCCCCCCCTCCCCCTCTACTTTTCTCTTTTTGCTTCTCTTGAGTACGCATTGAAAGTTTGAGTGACGCTGTACGTTTCTCTATGCTTCTGGAGCACGTTAGGCGTCTTAGGAACCTATTGTTTTTAGTTTCCCAGGTTATGTGACTTATAGCTAACATGCTTGAGGAAGCTGTTATGAACCCAGAGTGCACTCTGGAAATACATTCTGTGTCCTGGCGAGACACATGACGTTAATGTGTCCCCCAGTGACGCCACGAGCATGGGACCACTTCGGCCCCAATGCTCAGTCGGGGGTACATGGCTTACGGTGGGTGTGGGTCATGTACGATTCGACATTTGTTGTGACTAATAGTATTGATGCTATTACTGCTTAAGTGTTAAAAAAAAAATGTTTTTCTATGTTTGTGGTTGTTGATTCATTGATGAAAATGCTTTTCTATGGTTATGTACATGCATTTACCTTATCTGTAGCCTTTTATTTCCGTACAATAATAATAAAAACAGTTTAAACACATAAACTGCCTATGCTAGACACGATGGGCCGACCAGGGGGGTCTACAGTATTTTTGTGGACCTTCGGTAACATATAAAAGGTAGATGTTATAGGATGTTCCACCCACATGTACTTTTTCTCTTGTAGGGTAATGATGCCAAGCTGGTATGCCCTATCCAGTAATTTGTTGAATTTCCCCAAGAAAACTGAAGTGGGGTCTGAGGGCAGTTTCTGGTAGCGCTCTACATTATTAAGCTGCCTACTGGCCTCCCTAATGTACATGTGGGTGGGCCACAGGACCACATTACCCCCCTTGTTGGCTTCTTTGATCAAAAAAGTGTCATTGTTTTTAAGTGCATAAAGTGCCTGTTTCTCAGATGGCGTGAGATTGGAGTATGAACTCACCCATGGATTCATAGACATGATGTCCCGTTTTACGAGTTCAAAAAAGATTTTAATAGCTGGAATGAGCGAAAAAGATGGAGCTCTAGTAGACTTGTTCCTATAGGGGAAGGCTTTTCTAGCCAAGGTAGGCTGATTTTCATCCAAAAGCTGTAGGGGTCCTGGAAAGCCTGACGTTCATCCAGAGGTAGGGTCTGCATAATATCCGGCCTATTGTGGATCACCTGAAATGTTAGATTCCTACAAAATAAATATAGGTCTTTAATCAAAGTGAACTTATCCACATGGTGGAGAGGCACAAAAGTAAGGCCCTTTTTAAGGACTGCAGTCTCAGCAGGGGAAAGGACATGGTCAGATAAATTAATAATTTGTAGAGAATCAGATGTCACTTCACTACTTACATTAACCACACCAGCAGAGTTCTCAGCAACCATGTCCGAGTTATTCCCATTGGTTATTTGCGTCTGGTCCCGTAGCCGTGCTGAAGAGGAGAGAAGCGATCCCTGTATTTCGTTGGTCGTTTTCTCATGACCATTTTTTCTCTTGTTTCTGCCCCTTCTGGTCCTGTATCTAACTCGCTTCCGGTTGAAGATAAAAAATCACTGGAGCTTGCTTCAATAGTGTGGGGAGTGTTTCTACCTAGTGGACCGTTGTTTCTAGTAGTTTTAGGACCACGAGAATTCCCCTTATGTCACCATTTGAACATAATATGTTGTTGATAGTCCATCTTATCCCTCTGAAACTTCTTCTGCTTCCTGGCAGTGATCTCAGCCTCATATTTATCCAAAATGGTTTTCAATTTGGTCTTAAAACCGGTGACCTGTGTATCCTCAAATTTATTCAACTTAGATTCTAGATCCTTGATAAGGCCTTTGGTAGTTGAAAACAACTCTTTCAATCATGTTCCAATAACATATTAATAAGGATATTGGAACAACGCATGAGTCCCTCTTCCCATGTTTTCTGGAAAGAGGCTGAGGGTTCCCATGCCGGAAAAATGGAGACCCGTAACCCCCGAGGAATGTAACCCGCCCTAAGATACTCCTCCAGGCTCCTCATATTCCACCAGAGCCGAACACCAGATTTATGTGCATTAGTTAGCTCTGAACAAATATGGGCAAATTCTGAATCTGCCACTGGCACCTCCAGGGTTTGAAACACTTTGTTTGACTCGACTTTTGGGAAAGTCGGGTGGCCCGAAACCCGACTCGACCCTCCCAGAGCCAAAGTCGCTCATCTCTAGTCACCATTGTGGGTTTTTCTGTTATTAAACGAGGGGTACCAAGAATTTTGACCACATGTGTACTGTTTTATGGACCGTGCGTTTTACACCTGTACCTCAAAAGTAGTTTTCGACTACATATGAGGTATTGGCGTACTCAGGAGAAACTTCACAACAAATTCTGGAGACCATTTTCTCCTGCTATCCTTGTGAAAATATGAAATTGGAGCTAAAATAGCTGTCAGGAATTGAACCCAGTACCTCTTGTCCCCCGGCCAGCAGCTCTACCACTGAGCTATTCTGCTGGCTGCAAGGTTCCTTGCTGAGCCCAGATACCATTGACTGTTCTTTCTGATCGGCTCCACCCAGTGCTCTCTTGATTGGCCTCTGATTGCCAATTACACACCCTATATAAGCCTGGCCCTGTGGGTGTGTCATTGCGAGATTATTGTGCTCTTAGCCTCTAGTCAAGCGTTTCCTGCTGTTCCTGCAGCTCTCAATACCAATACCGCTCTCCTATGAACTGACCTCGGCCTGCCCTTCTGACTACGCTCTCCGCCTGATACATTGCTACCAATACCGCTCTCCTGTGAACTGACCTCGGCCTGCCCTTCTGACTACGCTCTCCGCCTGATCCAGTGCTACTAATAACGCCTTTCCAGTGTACCGACCCGGCTATCCTCTGACCACTTTACCTGCCTCTGCTTCCCCTAGTGTTTGCAGTAACATCGCTCCAACCCAGACGGGATCCTGACAGAATAATCTCGCGCCAAAATGGAGTCCGCTGTAAACACCCTGAGGCAGCAAGTTACGAACTTCAAAATTTTTATACTAACTATCAAGGAAAATATTCCAAGCTACAAACTGAGTTCACGGGTCTACAACAGGAAGTAATTGAGCTACAAAAACAACTTCTGGACGTGCGCAATTCAGGGTCCGAATCAAACGCGCGGCTGCCACTGCCTGCAAAGTTCAGTGGGGATCGCCAGCAGTATCGAGGATTCCTCAATCAATGCCGCATATACTTCCAGATGCAACCTGCTCCCTTTACCAGTGAGAGGAAGAAAGTTTTTTTTATGATAAATCTCTTGACGGATGAAGCCCTTGCTTGGGCTTCACCTTATGTAGAAAAGGACTATGGCCTCCTTAATGACCTGGAAGCTTTCATCGCAGCTATGAATCAAGTGTTTTGATGACCCAAACCGCTGTGCCACAGCAGAAACCAAATTACATAATTTGCACCAAGGACGTCGCTCTGTTGCGGAATATACATCGGAGTTCCGTCGCTGGGTGGCCGACACCACCTGGAATTCAGCGGCCCAGAGAGGTCAATTTCGACGAGGGTTATCAGAACCAGTGAAAGACGAGCTTGCCAGGGTTGAGACCCCTGACCAGTTGGAGGACTTTATTCAACTGTGTATCCGGATAGACCAGAGACTTACTGAAAGGAGAAAGGAGAGACTGAGAGCACTTGGGAATAGCCCTGGCTTCTCATTTTCAGCATCAGACCACCAAGAAAAGACGCAAGGCGTGTCTGAACTGATGCAGATCGACGTCATTTAGAAGACCACTCTCTGCACAGGAGAAGGAGAGGCGACGTGTAGAACATCTCTGCCTCTATTGTGGGGACCCTGGACACTATGCCATAAACTGTCCTAACAAAAGGACTATAGCCTTTACCAACAACAGGTCTGCCAGCAATATGGACCTTTCTCAGCAGTTGGATTCCATCATGCAGACTATCTCATCAGTAACACCAGAAACAGACAAAATACATACTACATCATCTCATTTTGTAATCCCCATTCAGATTGTAATGGGCACCCAAAAAATACAATGCTCTGCCCTGTTTTTATTCGGGAGCAGGAGGAAATTTTATGGACTTAAAATTTACACATGATAACAATATTTCCAGTAGGACCAAATCCACACCAATTGAAATGGAAACTGTGGATGGATCACCCTTGTCTTCTGGACCTGTCACGCATGAGACAATCGAACTTGAGATTTGTATCGAACCGGATCATTATGAAGCTGTCAGTTTCCACCTTATTTCATCTCCGAAATTTCCGGTTATCCTAGGGATCCCCTGGTTTTCAGTCCATAACCCTTCTATCAACTGGGCATCAAGGACCATCACCTTTCCATCTGACTACTGCAAGAATAATTGTCATAAGGAACCCCCTGTTCTCCAACAAGTCCAAATCTCTGAGATTTCGCATGAGAAGGAAGAGAAACTACCACCTCAATATCAGCAGTTCTCTGATGTCTGCAGTAAGAAGAAAGCAGATCAATTACCTCCTCACCGTCCTTACGACTGTCCCATTGAATTGCTGCCAGGAACAACCATTCCATTTGGGCGGATTTACAATCTTTCCGAACCTGAATTGAAGGTATTAAGAGAGTTCCTGGATGAAAATTTAGAGAAAGGCTTTATTCGACCTTCCACATCTCCAGCTGGGGCACCCCTGTTCTTTGTTGAAAAGAAAGACTCCACTCTGCGGCCATGTATTGACTACAGAGAGATTAATAATATCACCGTCAAGAATCGCTACCCGCTACCCTTGATTCCTGAACTATTCGAGAGACTCCGTTCTGCGAAAATCTTTATGAAGCTGGATCTTAGAGGGGCTTACAACCTCATACGGATTCGCCCAGGAGATGAGTGGAAGACCGCCTTCAGAACGAGATATGGACATTTTGAATCTCTGGTTATGCCCTTTGGCCTTAGCAATGCCCCAGCCACCTTTCAACATTTTATTAATGATGTATTTCGAGATTTCTTGGATCAATTCGTTGTGGCTTATCTCGATGACATTCTTATATTTTCAGACACCTTGGAAGAGCATCGCAGGCACGTCCAGTTAGTCTTGGAACGACTACAGGAGAACCATCTTTACATTAAACTTGAAAAATGTGAGTTTGAACAAACCAGTATTCAATTTCTGGGATATATCATCTCCCCAGAAGGTCTGAGAATGGATCCCAGCAAAATCAATTCTGTAGTGGACTGGCCTGTTCCAAGAAATTTAAAAGACGTCCAGCGTTTCATAGGATTTGCAAATTTTTACCGAAAATTTATAAAGAACTTTTCACGGATCATACTACCAATTACTACACTAACAAAAAAGACCAAAGCATTTTTCTGGTCTCCGGAGGCACAGGAGGCTTTTGACAAGTTGAAAACTCTTTTTACGTCTGCTCCATTGTTAGTACACCCAAATCCTGAATTGCCATTTACTGTCGAAGTGGAGCCTCGGACTCTGCAGTGGGAGCCATTCTGTCTCAGCGAGTTGGGGACAAAATGCAACTTCACCCATGTGTGTTTCTTTCCCACACCATGTCATCTGCAGAAAAAAACGACGACATCGGTAATAAAGAACTGTTAGCCATTAAAGTTGCCTTCTCCGAGTGGAGACATCTTCTGGAAGGTGCTAATCACCCTGTGACTGTCCTCACGGACCACAAGAATCTTGAATTCCTCCGTACAGCAAAAAGATTGTCTGCAAGACAAGCACGATGGGCCTTATTTTTCTCAAGATTCAATTTTATAATTTCTTACCGGCCTGGTTCAAGAAATGGCAAGGCTGATGCCCTGTCCAGGATGTGTTCGAACCTCAGGAGAGGTCTAGTAATGACGATACAATTCTAGGCCCTAAAATTTTTTGGGAATATTGCACTTTAAAGGACTATGTAATAGAATTAAAGATGGATACCAAGAGGACTCTTTCCTTAACCATCCTTCGGAAGACGTAGATCTTTCATTCAAAGAGGGGTTTTGGATGCAGAAACCCAAAATATACGTACCTGAATCTTCTCGCCTTGAAGTCCTCAAAAGTGTCCATGATTCTAAACTGGCAGGACATCCTGGAGTTGCAAAAACACAAGACTTACTACTTTGTTTCTTTTGGTGGCCTAATTGTAGGAAGGACGTGAGGAAATATGTTTCAACCTGTTTAACATGCGCACGAAACAAGACCCCACGATCGTCTCCTCTAGGACTCCTGCAACCACTCCCAGTTCCATCCAGGCCTTGGGGATCTATTTCCATGGATTTTATTGTGGAACTACCCCCTTCCAAACAGATGACCGTCATCCTTGTCATAGTGGACCGACTCACAAAAATGGCCCACTTTATCCCAACTGAAGGAATTCCTACTGCTGAAAAAAACTGCAGAACTGATGATTAAAGAGGTATTCAGGTTACATGGAATTCCTGACAGCGTGGTGTTGACAGAGGCGTTCAGTTTAGTCAAAATTTTGGAAGAGTTTCTGTACAGCCTTGGGAGTCACGGTGAATCTTTCTACCGCTTTCCATCCTCAGTCCAATGGCCAGACGGAGAGAACGAACCAGACTTTGGAGCAATACCTCCGTTGCTTCATTTCCTATCTTCAGGATGACTGGGTGGACTATTTACCAACAGCAGAGTTTGCCTACAACAACTCCATACATAGCGCTACATCTCAAATCCCATTTTTTGCTAACTATGGATTACATCCAGTATTTATCCCTAATCTGCCAGTGAACACTCCCATTCCTGCTGTTAATGACAGGCTTGCAAAATTACAGGAATCCCAGAAGGAACTATCAGAGATGTTACTCAAGACCCACGAAGAATATAAGGAAGCAGCAGATAGACATCGGAGAGTGCCCCCTGCTCTTCAGGTTGGAGACAAAGTTTGGCTGTCCACTAAAAATCTAAAGACACATGTACCATCCTCCAAATTTGGTCAAAAATTCATTGGACCTTTTCAAATTTCTGCAAAAATTAACCAGGTTGCTTTTCATTTAAAACTTCCCAACAATCTAAAGATTCATCCAGTATTTCACATATCCTTGCTCAAACCCTTTTGTGAAAACCCATTTCCAGGAAGAATTCAGCCACCTCCTCCACCAGAAAGGATCCGTGGTGAAGAAGAATACATTGTGGATAAGATTCTGGACTCCTGAAAATTCAGAGGTAAACTGCAGTATCTGGTGCAGTGGAAGGGTTATGGACCAGAGGAAAATTCATGGGAACCAAAGGACCACGTCCATGCTCCTAGTCTTACAAGAGCTTTTCATCAGAGGTACCCAGATAAGCCATCTACTGAGATGTCCAGAGGCCATCCTGGAAGGAGGGGAGTACTGTCAGGAATCAAACCCAGTACCTCTTGTCCACCGGCCAGCAGCTCTACCATCTGAGCTATTCTGCTGGCTGCAAGGTTCCTTGCTGAGCCCAGATACCATTGACTGTTCTTTCTGATCAGCTCCACCCAGTGCTCTCTTGATTGGCCTCTGATTGCCAATTACACACCCTAAATAAGCCTGGCCCTGTGGGTGTGTCATTGCGAGATTATTGTGCTCTTAGCCTCTAGTCAAGCGTTTCCTGCTGTTCCTGCAGCTCTCAATACCAATACCGCTCTCCTGTGAACTGACCTCGGCCTGCCCTTCTGACTACGCTCTCCGCCTGATCCATTGCTACCAATACCGCTCTCCTGTGAACTGACCTCGGCCTGCCCTTCTGACTACGCTCTCCGCCTGATCCATTGCTACCAACACCGCTCTCCTGTGAACTGACCTCGGCCTGCCCTTCTGACTACGCTCTCCGCCTGATCCAGTGCTACTAATAACGCCTTTCCAGTGTACCGACCCGGCTATCCTCTGACCACGTTACCTGCCTCTGCTTCCCTAGTGTTTGCAGTAACATCGGCTCCAACCCAGACGGGATCCTGACAATAGCATTTTTGTGGGAAAAAAATTGATTTTTTTAATTTTCACTGCTCCTCGTTATAAACTTCTGTAAAGCAGCTGGGATTCAAGGTGCTCACTGTACATCTAGATACATTACTTGAGGTGTCTAGCTTCCAAAATAGTGTCACTTGTCTGGGTTTTCAGGGGCTTTCGAAATGAGACATGACACCGGCAGACAATTCCATCAAAGTCTGCATTCCAAAACTTCACTCCTTTTTTTCTGAGCCCTGCCGAGGGCCTAAACAGTATTTTAGCCCCACATATGGGGTATCTGCATATTCAGGAGAAATTGCACAACAATTTCTATAGTGTAATTTCTCCTGTTGTGAATAGGCTGGAAATGAGTTCTGAGCAGAAGCTCCCTCTGGTGGTTACAAACGGTAGTGGACTGTCCAGTGAAGATTGTGAGGATTGGGAATCAGGTGTTATTGACTGGTCTTATATAAGGGAGTCACCTTCCCATCAGGGTTGCCGGTGATCAATTGTTCTGGTCTCAATCCTTGATTCCTGTTTCCTTGGTAGCCTGCTGTGTCGTGTCTGAATCTCCTGCTAACAGATAAGACATTTTCTTCTTTTTGTTTTTGTGCTTGATTTTTGCATTTTGTCCTGCACTTCTGTGGGTCCTTCAGGGTCCCCTCTGGGGGCTTTTGCCTCTCAGTTCAGTTCAGCCACTGTTGTTTGTACATTTGCTTTTTCCAGTTTTTTCAGTGGCTGCTGTTTTGTTTTTGGTTACACCAGAGAACTAATTTAGGTGGTAGAGGTCATGTGGATCTCAGGTATTTTTGAAATTAGTAGAGTTGGTGCTTTTCAGGGTTTTTTGGGATTGCAGTAAGTGCCCTTCCTATCCTTTTCTGTTTAGTAAGTTTGGGCCCCAACGTTTGCTCATACTATTTTCTGTCTGTGTCAGTATTTCTTCTTGTCTAACCGCCATTACATGTTTGGGGGCTTTCTATGTTCTTTGGGGATCTGCTCCGGGGCAGATAGCTTTCCTCTTTCTATCTTTAGGTGTAGTTAGTTTCTCAGGCTGTGACGAGGCGTCTAGGACCAACGTAGGAACGCTCCACGGCTGCCTCTAGTTGTGGTGGTTAGTCAGGGTACTGCAATCTCATAGTTTCCAACTGCTCTGGTGTATTTCCTTTTTTGCCTGCTCTCCTCAGCTACCAAATCATAACAGTATCACCGGCCTAAACTGAAAATTATATGGTACTCACAGAAGGGAAAAATATTGTGAAAGAAAAAAGTTGTCAGAGAATTTTTTTTTTCTGTTTGTTGCATTTTTTTTTTCCCTCTGTATCTCTGGGTGCTGAGGAGGATTTTTTTTTTTCTCTCAATGGAGTTTGCACAGTGGTCTGGCCGTGTGGATCAGCTTGCCACTGAAGTTCGGAGTATTGCTACCTATCTTGCTAGGTTGCCTGTTGTGGAACCTAGGATTCCCATGCCAGATTTGTTTTTAGGGGATCGAGCTAAGTTTCTGAATTTCAAAAATAACTGTAAATTGTTTTTTGCCTTAAAATCTAAGTCCTCAGGGAACGCAGCACAGCAGGTTCAAATTGTCATCTCTCTCCTGCGCAGCGACCCTCAGGATTGGGCTTTTTCCCTGACACCTGGGGATCCTGTTTTGAGTGATGTTGATGCATTTTTTCAGGCTTTGGGGTTATTGTACGATGAGCCTAATGTCACTGATCAAGCTGAAAAAACTTTGTTGGCATTAAGTCAGGGGCTTGAGGGTGCTGAGTTATACTGTCAGAGATTCCGTAGGTGGGCAGTCCTGAACAAATGGAATGACGACGCTTTGGCAGCTCTTTTTCGGAAGGGACTGTCAGATAATGTAAAGGATGTTATGGTGGGATTCCCTGTTCCCTCTGGTCTCAATGATTCTATGTCATTGGCGATTCAAATTGACAGACGTTTGCGTGAGCGGAAAGGTATGCGTGGAATAATGTTGCCTTGTGAACCTGCTTCTGAATCCATGCAGTGTGATAGAGTGGTTTCTGGGGCACAGCGTCATGAATTTCAAAAGCGCAATGGGTTATGTTTCTACTGTGGTGATGCCTCTCATGCTATTTCTGTCTACCCTAAGCGGGGAAGACGTTTTGCTCGCTCAGTTGTCTTGGGTAGTGTTCAGACTAAGTTTTTGTTAACTGTTACCCTGATATGCTCTCTGTCCTCATTTTCTGCTCAGGCTTTTGTTGATTCTGATGCAGCTATTAACCTGATGGATTTTGATTTTGCTAAACGTTGTGGGTTTCTGTTATGATTTGGTAGCTGAGGAGAGCAGGCAAAAAAGGAAATACACCAGAGCAGTTGGAAACTATGAGATTGCAGTACCCTGACTAACCACAACTAGAGGCAGCCGTGGAGCGTTCCTACGTTGGTCCTAGACGCCTCGTCACAGCCTGAGAAACTAACTACACCTAAAGATAGAAAGAGGAAAGCTATCTGCCCCGGAGCAGATCCCCAAAGAACATAGAAAGCCCCCAAACATGTAATGGCGGTTAGACAAGAAGAAATACTGACACAGACAGAAAATAGTATGAGCAAACGTTGGGGCCCAAACTTACTAAATAGAAAAGGATAGGAAGGGCACTTACTGCAATCCCAAAAAACCCTGAAAAGCACCAACTCTACTAATTTCAAAAACACCTGAGATCACACGACCTCTACCACCTAAATTAGTTCTCTGGTGTAACCAAAAACAAAACAGCAGCCACTGAAAAAACTGGAAAAAGCAAATGTACAAACATCAGTGGCTGAACTGAACTGAGAGGCAAAAGCCCCCAGAGGGGACCCTGAAGGCCCCCACAGAAGTGCAGGACAAAATGCAAAAATCAAGCACAAAAACAAAAAGAAGAAAATGTCTTATCTGTTAGCAGGAGATTCAGACACGACACAGCAGGCTACCAAGGAAACAGGAATCAAGGATTGAGACCAGAACAATTGATCACCGGCAACCCTGATGGGAGGTGACTCCCTTAATATAAGACCAGTCAGTAACACCTGATTCCCAATCCTCACAATCTTCACTGGACAGTCCAGTACCGTTTGTAACCACCAGAGGGAGCTTCTGCACAGAACTCATTTCCAGCCTATTCACAACAGTACCCCCCCTTGAGGAGGGGTCACCGAACCCTCATTTGAGCAACCAGGTCGGTCAGGATGAGTTCTATGATACGCACGGATGAGTCTCCTAGCATGGATGTCCGAAGCAAACACCCAAGAATTGTCTTCCTGACCATAACCTCTCCATTTAACCAAATACTGGAGTTTCCGTCTAGAAAAACGAGAATTTAATATTTTCTCAACCACATACTCCAGATTGCCCTCAACCAAAACAGGGTCAGGAGGCACAGTAGTAGGAACCACTGGCTCAACAAACCTCTTCAACAAGGACTTGTGGAACACGTTATGGATCTTAAATGTCCCTGGAAGAAGCAAACGAAAAGAAACAGGGTTAAGAATATCCATGATCTTATAAGGTCCAATGAACCTAGGCTTAAATTTAGAAGATGCCACTCTCATAGGAATATTTCTTGAGGACAACCAGACCAAGTCCCCCACTTTAAACCGAGGACCATCAGTCCTATGCCGTTAGCAAACCGCTGGGCCCTCTCCTGAGAGAGGGACAACCTCTCCACTACCTGGTCCCAAATCTGTTGCAACGCTCCACAACAGAGTCAACACCTGGACAGACAGAAGCCTCCGTCTGTCCAGAAGAAAATCGAGGGTGAAACCCAGAATTACAGAAAAATGGAGACATCAAAGTGGCAGAGCTAGCCCTATTATTAAGAGCAAACTCAGCCAAAGGCAAAAAAGAGACCCAGTCATCCTGATCAGCAGACACAAAGCATCTTAGATAAGTCTCCAATGTCTGGTTTGTTCTCTCAGTTTGACCATTGGTCTGAGGATGAAACGCCGAGGAGAAAGACAATTGAACACCAATTTTAGAACAAAAGGTCCTCCAAAATCTGGAAACAAACTGGACTCCTCTGTCAGACACAATGTTCTCAGGAATGCCGTGTAAACGAACCACGTGCTGAAGGAACAAAGGCACCAATTCAGAGGAGGAAGGCAACTTAGGTAATGGCACAAGATGTATCATCTTGGAAAACCTATCGCAAATCACCCAGATGACGGTCATTCTCTGAGAAACAGGGAGGTCGGAAATGAAATCCATAGAGATATGGGTCCATGGTCTCTTGGGCACAGGTAATGGCATCAACAAACCACTAGAACGAGAGCAAGGCTTGGAGCGAGAGCAAGTCCCGCAGGACTGCACAAACTCTCTGACATCACGAGACAAGGTAGGCCACCAAAAGGACCGACCAACCAAGACCCTGGTACCAAAAATTCCGGGATGACCGGCCAACGCGGAACAATGAATCTCAGACATTACACTCTTTTTCCACTGGTCCGGGACAAACAATTTCCCAACAGGGCAGCGCTCGGGCTTATCCTCCTGGCACCCCTCCAGAGCCAGTCTCAAATTGGGCGAGATGGCGGAAAAACTACACCCTCTTTCAAAATAACAGAAGGATCAGATAACTCAGGAGAGTCCGCCAGGAAACTCCTCGAGAGGGCATCTGCCTTAACATTTTTAGTGCCAGGAAGAAATGAAACCACAAAATTAAAACGTGTGAAAAACAAGGCCCACCTGGCCTGTCTAGGATTAAGTCGCTTGGCAGATTCCAGATAAACTAGATTCTTATGGTCAGTAAGGACCACCACCTGATGTTTGGCTCCCTCCAGCCAATGTCTCCACTCTTCAAAAGCCCACTTCATGGCTAATAACTCCCGATTACCCACGTCATAATTACGTTCAGTGGGAGAAAATTTTCGAGAGAAAAAGGCACAAGGGTTACTTTTAGAGGTCTCTGGATCTCTTTGGGACAAAACGGCACCTGCCCCAATTTCAGAGGCATCAACCTCCACCTGAAATGGTAGAGAAACATCAGGCTGCCGTAGAACAGGAGCAGAAGTGAATCTCTGCTTAAGTTCCTGAAATGCAGAGACTGCCTCAGGAGGCCAATTCACCACATCAGAACCCTTCTTGGTCAAATCAGTTAATGGTTTAACAATAACAGAGAAATTACCATTAAATTTACGATAAAAATTGGCAAAACCCAAGAATCTTTGAAGAGCCTTTAAAGAAGTAGGTTGGACCCAATCACAGATAGCCTGAACTTTGACCGGGTCCATTTCAATAACAGATGGGGACAAAATGAAACCCAGAAATGAGATCCTCTGAACGCCAAAAAGACACTTTGATCCCTTCACATACAGAGCATTCTCTCTCAAAATCTGGAACACGTCCGAACATGTTTTACATGAGAGTCCCAGTCATTGGAAAAAATCAAGATATCATCCAAATAAACAATCAGAAATTTATCCACAAAATCCCTGAAAATGTCATTCATGAAGGACTGGAAGACAGAAGGAGCATTAGTGAGCCCAAAGGGCATCACAAGGTACTCAAAATGCCCTTCAGGGGTATTAAATGCCGTCTTCCATTCATCTCCCGTGCTTAATGCGAATAAGGTTATATGCCCCCCTGAGGTCAAGCTTGGTAAACCAAGTAGCGTTTTTCACCCTGGAAAACAGATCAGAGATCAAGGGTAACGGATATTGATATTTCACAGTAATATTGTTCAAGAGACGATAATCAATACACGGCCTTAATGAACCATCCTTTTTGGCCACAAAGAAAAAACCGGCACCTAAGGGTGAAGAGGATGGTCTGATATGACCCTTCTCCAATGACTCCTTGATATAAGACGCATAGCGTCATGTTCAGGTACAGACAAGTTAAAAGGGCGACCTTTGGGGAATTTACTACCAGGCACTAATTCAATAGCGCAGTTATAGCTCCTATGGGGAGGTAAGGATGCAGATTACTTTCGCTAAACACATCAGAAAAATCAATCAAAAAGTCAGGAACATCCTGAGCCTGGGGGAGGCAGAAAAAACAGGAGTGTTGGTATTAACACATTGACAGCCCCAACTGGTAACAGACACAGATTTCCAATCCAAAACAGATTTATGAGACTGTAACCAAGGGAAACCCAGTACGATAATGTCATGCAGATTATACAGAACCAAAAATTTGCAACTCTCCTGATGATCAGGTTCTACCCTCATTATCACCTGAGTAGAGAACTGAGGTTTATTCTCAGCCAAAGGGGTAGAATCGATCCCCAGTAGGGGAATAGACTTCCGTAGGGGTATCAAGGGAAACCTGTTGTGAATAGGCTGGAAATGAGTTCTGAGCAGAAGCTCCCTCTGGTGGTTACAAACGGTACTGGACTGTCCAGTGAAGATTGTGAGGATTGGGAATCAGGTGTTACTGACTGGTCTTATATAAGGGAGTCACCTTCCCATCAGGGTTGCCGGTGATCAATTGTTCTGGTCTCAATCCTTGATTCCTGTTTCCTTGGTAGCCTGCTGTGTCGTGTCTGAATCTCCTGCTAACAGATAAGACATTTTCTTCTTTTTGTTTTTGTGCTTGATTTTTGCATTTTGTCCTGCACTTCTGTGGGGGCCTTCAGGGTCCCCTCTGGGGGCTTTTGCCTCTCAGTTCAGTTCAGCCACTGATGTAGTAAATTCCCTAAAGGTCGCCTTTTTAACTTGTCTGTACCTGAACATGACGCTATGCGGTCTTATATCAAGGAGTCATTGGAGAAGGGTCATTGTTGTGAATGGACTTGAAATGAGTTCTGAGCAGAGGCTCCCTCTGGTGGTTACAAGCGGTACTGGACTGTCCAGTGAAGATTGTGAGGATTGGGAATCAGGTGTTACTGACTGGTCTTATATAAGGGAGTCGCCTTCCCATCAAGGCTGCCGGTGATCAATTGTTCTGGTCTCAATCCTTGATTCCTTTTCCTTTGTAGCCTGCTGTGTCGTGTCTGCATCTCCTGCTAACAGATAAGACATTTTCTTCTTTTTGTTTTTTGTGCTTGATTTTTGCATTTTGTCCTGCACTTCTGTGGGGGCCTTCAGGGTCCCCTCCGGGGGCTTTTGCCCTCTCAGTTTAGTTCAGCCACTGATGTTTGTACATTTGCTTTTTCCAGTTTTTTCAGTGGCTGCTGTTTTGATTTTGTTACACCAGAGAACTAATTTAGGTGGTAGAGGTCGTGTGATCTCAGGTGTTTTTGAAATTAGTAGAGTTGGTGCTTTTCAGGGTTTTTTGGGATTGCAGTAAGTGCCCTTCCTATCCTTTTCTATTTAGGTAGTTTGGGCCCCAACGTTTGCTCATACTATTTTCTGTCTGTGTCAGTATTTCTTCTTGTCTAACCGCCATTACATGTTTGGGGCTTTCTATGTTCTTTGGGGATCTGCTCCGGGGCAGATAGCTTTCCTCTTTCTATCTTTAGGTGTAGTTAGTTTCTCAGGCTGTGACGAGGCGTCTAGGACCAACGTAGGAACGCTCCAGGCTGCCTCTAGTTGTGGTGGTTAGTCAGGGTACTGCAATCTCATAGATTCCAACTGCTCTGGTGTATTGCCTTTTTTACTGCACTCCTCAGCTACCGAAACATAACAGGTCATATCAGACATCTCTCACCTAGGTGCGTTTTTTCTGGGCAAAAGGAGTTTTAAGCCGTGATTGTTTCATCCTTGACATTTACTGGAAAATCAATATCATTACCTTGATCTTGATCTGTTCAGGGTGAAAACGCTACTGTTAAGCTTGACCTCAGGGGGGCATATAACCTTATTGCATTAAGCACGGGATGAATGGAAGACGGCATTTAATTCCCCTGAAGGGCATTTTGAGTACCTTGTGATGCCCTTTGGGCTCACTAATGCTCCTTCTGTCTTCCAGTCCTTCATGAATGACATTTTCAGGGATTTTGTGGATACATTTCTGATTGTTTATTTGATGATATCTTGATTTTTTCCAATGACTGGGACTCTCATGTAAAACATGTTCGGACTGTGTTCCAGATTTTGAGAGAGAATGCTCTGTATGTGAAGGGATCAAAGTGTCTTTTTGGCGTTCAGAGGATCTCATTTCTGGGTTTCATTTTGTCCCCATCTGTTATTGAAATGGACCCGGTCAAAGTTCAGGCTATCTGTGATTGGGTCCAACCTACTTCATTTAAAGGCTCTTCAAAGATTCTTGGGTTTTGCCAATTTTTATCGTAAATTTATTGGTAATTTCTCTGTTATTGTTAAACCATTAACTGATTTGACCAACAAGGGTTCTGATGTGGTGAATTGGCCTCCTCGAGGCAGTCTCTGCATTTCAGGAACTTAAGCAGAGATTCACTTCTGCTCCTGTTCTACGGCAGCCTGATGTTTCTCTACCATTTCAGGTGGAGGTTGATGTCTCTGAAATTGGGCAGGTGCCGTTTTGTCCCAAAGAGATCCAGAGACCTCTAAAAGTAACCCTTGTGCCTTTTTCTCTCGAAAATTTTCTCCCACTGAACGTAATTATGACGTGGGTAATCGGGAGTTATTAGCCATGAAGTGGGCTTTTGAAGAGTGGAGACATTGGCTGGAGGGAGCCAAACATCAGGTGGTGGTCCTTACTGACCATAAGAATCTAGTTTATCTGGAATCTGCCAAGCAACTTAATCCTAAACAGGCCAGGTGGGCCTTGTTTTTCACACGTTTTAATTTTGTGGTTTCATTTCTTCCTGGCACTAAAAATGTTAAGGCGGATGCCCTCTCGAGGAGTTTCCTGGCGGACTCTCCTGAGTTATCTGATCCTTCTGTTATTTTGAAAGAGGGTGTAGTTCTTTCCGCCATCTCGCCCAATTTGAGACTGGCTCTGGAGGGGTGCCAGGAGGATAAGCCCGAGCGCTGCCCTGTTGGGAAATTGTTTGTCCCGGACCAGTGGAAAAAGAGTGTAATGTCTGAGATTCATTGTTCCGCGTTGGCCGGTCATCCCGGAATTTTTGGTACCAGGGACTTGGTTGGTCGGTCCTTTTGGGGGCCCTACCTTGTCTCGTGATGTCAGAGAGTTTGTGCAGTCCTGCGGGACTTGCTCTCGCTCCAAGCCTTGCTCTCGTTCTAGTGGTTTGTTGATGCCATTACCTGTGCCCAAGAGACCATGGACCCATATCTCTATGGATTTCATTTCCGACCTCCCTGTTTCTCAGAGAATGACCGTCATCTGGGTGATTTGCGATAGGTTTTCCAAGATGATACATCTTGTGCCATTACCTATGTTGCCTTCCTCCTCTGAATTGGTGCCTTTGTTCCTTCAGCACGTGGTTCGTTTACACGGCATTCCTGAGAACATTGTGTCTGACAGAGGAGTCCAGTTTGTTTCCAGATTTTGGAGGACCTTTTGTTCTAAAATTGGTGTTCAATTGTCTTTCTCCTCGGTTTCATCTCAGACCAATGGTCAAACTGAGAGAACAAACCAGACATTGGAGACTTATCTAAGATGCTTTGTGTCTGCTGATCAGGATGACTGGGTCTCTTTTTTTGCCTTTGGCTGAGTTTGCTCTTAATAATAGGGCTAGCTCTGCCAATTTGATGTCTCCATTTTTCTGTAATTCTGGGTTTCACCCTCGATTTTCTTCTGGACAGATGGAGGCTTCTGTCTGCCCAGGTGTTGACTCTGTTGTGGAGCGTATGCAACAGATTTGGGACCAGGTAGTGGAGAGGTTGTCCCTCTCTCAGGAGAGGGCCCAGCGGTTTGCTAACCGACATGGACTGATGGTCCTCGGTTTAAAGTGGGGGACTTGGTCTGGTTGTCCTCAAGAAATATTCCTATGAGAGTGGCATCTTCTAAATTTAAGCCTAGGTTCATTGGACCTTATAAGATCATGGAGATTCTTAACCCTGTTTCTTTTTGTTTGCTTCTTCCAGGGACATTTAAGATCCATAACGTGTTCCACAAGTCCTTGTTGAAGAGGTTTGTTGAGCCAGTGGTTCCTACTACTGTGCCTCCTGACCCTGTTTTGGTTGAGGGCTAATCTGGAGTATGTGGTTGAGAAAATATTGAATTCTCGTTTTTCTAGACGGAAACTCCAGTATTTGGTTAAATGGAGAGGTTATGGTCAGGAAGACAATTCTTGGGTGTTTGCTTTGGACATCCATGCTAGGAGACTCATCCGTGCGTATCATAGAACTCATCCTGACCGACCTGGTTGCTCAAATGAGGGTTCGGTGACCCCTCCTCAGGGGGGGTACTGTTGTGAATAGGCTGGAAATAGTTCTGAGCAGAAGCTCCTTCTGGTGGTTACAAACGGTACTGGACTGTCCAGTGAAGATTGTGAGGATTGGGAATCAGGTGTTACTGACTGGTCTTATATAAGGGAGTCACCTTCCCATCAGGGTTGCCGGTGATCAATTGTTCTGGTCTCAATCCTTGATTCCTGTTTCCTTGGTAGCCTGCTGTTCGTGTCTGAATCTCCTGCTAACAGATAAGACATTTCTTCTTTTTGTTTTTGTGCTTGATTTTTGCATTTTGTCCTGCACTTCTGTGGGGGCCTTCAGGGTCCCCTCTGGGGGCTTTTGCCTCTCAGTTCAGTTCAGCCACTGTTGTTTGTACATTTGCTTTTTCCAGTTTTTTCAGTGGCTGCTGTTTTGTTTTTGGTTACACCAGAGAACTAATTTAGGTGGTAGAGGTCGTGTGATCTCAGGTGTTTTTGAAATTAGTAGAGTTGGTGCTTTTCAGGGTTTTTTGGGATTGCAGTAAGTGCCCTTCCTATCCTTTTCTGTTTAGTAAGTTTGGGCCCCAACGTTTGCTCATACTATTTTCTGTCTGTGTCAGTATTTCTTCTTGTCTAACCGCCATTACATGTTTGGGGGCTTTCTATGTTCTTTGGGGATCTGCTCCGGGGCAGATAGCTTTCCTCTTTCTATCTTTAGGTGTAGTTAGTTTCTCAGGCTGTGATGAGGCGTCTAGGACCAACGTAGGAACCTCCACGGCTGCCTCTAGTTGTGGTGGTTAGTCAGGGTACTGCAATCTCATAGTTTCCAACTGCTCTGGTGTATTTCCTTTTTTGCCTGCTCTCCTCAGCTACCAAATCATAACATTCTCCATTGTGAAAATGCAAAATTTTAGGGTAAAAAACATTTTTGTTGGGAAAATGTGATTTTTTTTTATTTTCACAGCTCAATGTTATAAACTTTTATGAAGCACCTGGGGGTTCAAGGTGCTCACCACACAAGTAGATAAGTTTCCTGAAGGGTCTAGTTCCAAAAATGGTCTCAGTTATGGAGGGGTTTCCACTGTTTAGGCACATCAGGGCTCTCCAAATGTAACATGGCATCCGCTAATTATTCCAGCAAATTTTGCATTCAAAAAGTCAAATGGCGCCCCTTCCCTTCCAAGCCTTGTTGTGCACCCAAACAGTAGTTTTCCCCTACTCCTGGGGGTTCAAGGTGCTCATCATGCATCTAGATAAGTTTCCTGTGGGTTCTATTTTCCAAAAAATGGCTGTCACCTATTGGTGGTTTCCACGTTTAGGCACATCAGGGCTCTCCAAATGCAACATTTCATCCGCTAATTAATCCAGAAAATTTTAAATTCAAAAAAGTAAGTGTTACTCCTAGAGGCTTTATTCTGTCACTCTTTCTGCTCCTGTAACTGTCCCTAGGCTAAATACAGAATGTATTTGATACAAACAGCAAAGCGCAGGATTAGCCCTTAACACTGGAGGACTCTGATTAGTTGAACTGTTCACACACAGGCCTGGATAACTACTCTCTCCCTCCAATCAGAACTGTCTCTGAGCTGTGCAGTGGCATCAGTGAGTTGAGCGTGGCGGCGCCTGTCCTTTTATAAGCTCTGATAAAGTAATACAGCCAGTCAATTACAGTAATGCCACTACCAAGATGGCTTCGGCATTACAGTGACTGGCAGGCATTCCCCTCATACTTATTAATAATAATAATAATAATTTTATTTCTATAGTGCCAACATATCAAACAAGAAAGGAGAGAAAAAGATCATGCCTATAAAAAGGGGAACACCAAAGTCTTGTAAATTGCAAAAAATTGTGCTTGATTAACAATGAGCAATTGACAAACTCTACAGGAGACAAAACACAGCAAAATGTTAAAAACACTAAAAACAATAGGAGAAACCTATATTAGTCGCACCCTGTTAAAGGTGATGACAAACCACACAAAATCCCCCAACAATATGTAGAAAATCATTGCACATACAGATATAAATATAGATAGGACCTTGGACAAGGTTTTTTGTTGTGTTTTGTCTCCTGTAGAGTTTGTCAATTACTCATTGTTAATCAAGCACAATTTTTTGCAATTTATAAGACTTTGGTGCTCCCCTTTTTATAGGCATGATCTTTTTCTCTCCTTTCTTGTTTGGTATTTTTGTTTCATGCCTTGGGTGAACCCATGTTTAGGTATTATCTAGTGGTGCCCTCCACATTGCTTTCTCCCCCCCATAGTGCCAACATATTCCGCAGCAATTTACATTTTAGAGGGGACTTGTACAGACAATAGACATTACAGCGTAACAATAAACACATAGATACCAAGAGGAATGAGGGCCCTGCTCGCAATCTTACCATTAGAGATGAGCGACTTTGCCTCCAGGAGGGTCGAGTCGGGTTTCGGACCATCCGACTTTCCCAAAAGTCGAGTTGAACGAAGTCGGCAGACTATCGCAAAAAGTCGAGTCGGAGTCAAAAATCCGACCCCAATGCAAGTCAATAGAGAATAAAAGTCGGCAGTGAGTGGAGGACAGTAAACACACCTACAGTACCCATTTCAATGCCAATGACATCAATTCTTATTACTAAGCTTGTCAACCTTAATTTACTTTATAATAATAGTAACGCATTGAAAACTGGGGGTTATTTGGCTAAAGTTGTGGGGGGGCAGGGCTGGCTCCAGGTTTTTGTGGGCCCCGGGCCAAAAAGTCTCAGTGGGGCCCTTTAACACATACCACAATTCATGATGCTCCGATACGGCAGAGAAATATGGGTATAGTACAATGCCAAATACTTCACTTCTTACATTACATGAGTGATATCTATTGTAAATTCTACAATAGCTCCAAAAGCGGACAGTATAGTCCTCCATACAGTATTATGGGCAACACATAGTGCGCCATACAGAATGGGCTCCATATAATGTTCCATACAGAATAGGCCCCATATATGCTCCATATGATGCTCCATATATAAAGGGCCCTATATGATGCCCCATAAATAATGAACACCATATGATGCTCTAGTATATGATGGGCCCCATATATATGATGCTCCAGTGTATGATGTGCCCCATATATAATGCTCCAGTGTATAATGAGCCCTATCTATGATGCTCAAGTGTTTGATGGGCCCCATATATAATGCTCCAGTGTATAATGGGCCCTATCTATGATGCTCAAGTGTATGATGGGCCCCATATAAAATTCTCCAGTGTATAATGCTCCCCATATATTGCTCCAAACGTTCAAAAAAAATGAAATACCTCTCCTTGCTGGGCACTGCTCTACTCTGGACTCCTCAGCGTCGCCATCTTACAGCTCTCTGCACTGTGACTGTTCAGGCAGAGGGAAAACAGACGTGACGTCATCACGCTCTCTGACCTGAATGTCACTGTCAGGAAACGCGGCAGACGTCACAGCGGTGGAGCAGGGAAAGGTAAGTATTGCAAGTGCTGGGGCCCTGAGCAAGCAGGGGGGGCACACTCGTGGGGTCGGCACTGGCACAGGGCCCCTCATAGTACGCCGGTGTCTCTGACGGCAAGTGGGCCCCAACACCTGCTCAGGGCCCCAGTTCTTGCCCAGGTGTGCCAGGTGCTGACTCCGGCCCGGGGGGGTTACAGCCCAGTTAGTGAGGTGGTAAAACTGGCATATGTTGGAGTGTAGGCTGGACGTTCAGCAGCTGCAAATGGAGGAATTGGAGAAGTCGGAGGAAGAGGAGGACAAAGCGAGTCATTTTGCTGGCAACCTATGTGTCATCAGGGGAAGGTGGAACAAAATCCTTTGAAACCCAGGCATAGTTATTTTAATGAAGGTGAGATCACCTACATTTTGTGTCGAAAGCCGGGTCCTTCTTTCTGTCAGGATTGATCCAGCGGCACTGAAGACTCTTTCTGATAACACACTACCAGCAGGGCAAGCGAGCTCCTGTAAGGCATATTGTGCCAATTCAGGCCAGGTGTCCAGTTTACAGGCCCAGCAGTCAAAGGGGAATGAACTGTGAGGGAGAACATCGATAGGGGAGGAGAGGTAATTTTGAACCATAGTTGACAACTGCTGTCTCCTGTTTGTTGCAATCAATTCAGTATTACCAGTCGTGTGAGCGTTACTCGAGAAATCAGACCACAACATGGTCATGAAACCCCTGTCTCCAACGCCACTTCGGCTGTGTGCACCACGAACACCTCTTCCATTTGGCCCAGTATGGCTGGTGGTAAACCTGCACCGCTGCTGTGTGCTGGGAATGCCTCTAACAAATGGTTAACCAGAGTTGCTTGTTTGTTCGCCAATATTAGCTCGAGGTTCTCCTGTGGCATGATGTTCTGTAATTTGCCTTTATAGCGTGGATCGAGGATGCTGGCCAACCAGTAGTCGTCATCCTTCATAATTTTGGCAATGCGGGGGTCCCTTTTTAGGATCCGCAAGACATAATCACACATGTAGGCCAATGTTCCAGGTGTCAATGATGCACTGCCAGTGGTGGGTGGAGGAGCACTTTCTGCCAAATCCACATCCCTACAGTCATGCACAAACCCTGTACCTGACCTTGGCAAGCCAACATTTTCTCTTGCCCCCTGAGAAGCATCCTCCTCCCCAAAATAATCATCCCCCTCATCCTCCTCCTCTTCCTCTTTTTCCTCCACCTCCTTCAGGACAGTTCCCTGAGCAGAAAATGCCTGACTGTCATCAAGGCTTCCCTCCTCCTCCTCTCCTCTGCTGCAGACGCCTGATCCTTAATGTGCATCAAAGTTTGCATGAGCAGACGCATAAGTGGGATGCTCATGCTTATGATGGCGTCGTCTGCGCTTACCAGCCGTGTGCATTCCTCAAAACACTGAAGGACTTTACAGAGGTCTTTAAGCTTTGACCATTGTACACCCGACAACTCGCTGTCTGCACTCACACTGCCTGCCCGTCTATCCTCCCACAAATGCATTACAGCCTGCCTCTGTTCGCACAGCCTCTCAACCATGTACATGGCGGAGTTCCACCTTGTTGCAACGTCTATGATTAGGCGGTGCTTGGGGAGGTGGAGCGATCGTTGCAGCCTCTGCAGACGACTGAAGTCTACGGGCGAGCGACGGATGTGCGAGCACAGTCTTCGCACCTTATGGAGCAGGGCTGGTAACTCCGGATAATTATTTAGGAAGCACTGCACCACCAGGTTCAAGGTATGAGCCAGGCAAGGTATGTGTCTGAATTTTGCCAGGGCTATGGCCGCCACAAAATTACGGCCATTATCACTGACTACCTTGCCTGGCTCAAGTTGTAGACTGCACAGCCATGACTCAGTTTCTCGCTGGAAGTAGTCGGTCAGTACCTCCGCGGTGTGTCTGTTGTCAAACAAAGACATCATCCTTAAAACAGCCTGCTGACGCATACCACTAGCTGATCAATAGTGGGACACCTCGTGTGCAGCACTGGCAGCTGTGGATGGAGTGCTCGTGCCACTGCGCTCTTTCGACGCGCTTTCACTTCTGGAGGAGGAGGAGGGTCTAACGCCTACAGCCAACTGTTGCCTATAACGTGGGCTAGGCAGCACTGTCCCACTGCCGCTGTCCCCTGTGGACCCTGCATCCACCACATTAACCCAGTGCGCAGTGATGGACACGTAACGGCACTGGCCATACCTACTGGCCCATGCATCTGTTGTGAGGTGCACCTTTCCACTCACTGATTGCTTGAGTGCATGCACAATGCGGTCTTTCACATGCAGGTGAAGGGCAGGGATGGCTTTTCTAGAAAAGAAGTGCCGACTGGGTAGGTCATAGCTTGGGACAGCGTAGGCCATGAGCTCTCGGAATGCTGCGCTTTCAACCAAGCGAAAGGCATCATCTCTAATGAAATCAGTTTGGCAATGTAGGCGTTCAAAGCCAGTGTACGCGGATGAGAGGATGAGTACTTTCTTGTCCTACTCAGAGTGTCTGCTAGGGTGAGCTGGACTTCAGAGCATCATATGGGGGAGCTAGTGGTGGACATGGCGGACTGAGAGGGGGTTGGTGATGTTGATGGTGGTGGTGATGGCCAAGATTCAGTCTTTTCGGTGGAAAAAAAATGTGACTCCCTGACTGATTTGGCCTTGCGATGACACTTAAACATTTCTTTCTGGTGGTGTGCTAACCGGTGGGCTTACAGTAGGGGAAGCGATGTAGCGTTGCTGGCTACCTTCAGTCAGGAGCAGGTGCACATGTGCTACTTGAGGTATTGTAGTCCGTCCACGCTTGCAAGTGCATGGTGTTTAAATGTCTCTGCATGCAACTTGTATTCAAATTTCGGAGATTTTTCCCTCAGCTAAAGGTCCTTCCGCACTTTTTACAGATAACCTTTGCCTCATCAATAGGATTTTGGTCAAAAAAGTGCCACACTGCACTCTTCCTACTATGGTACAACTTTTCAGGGCTTGCACGCTGTGCTAACTTGACCGTCGGCCAAGTTGTCCTGCAACTCTTTTTGTTGTTTTAACACGTTTTTAGACTGCTACTGGCCTGCCAGATAACAGCAGCGATGTCGATGCCTGCTGTGGATCCTCCTCCTGTTCTGAGCTATTGCCAGCGGCACCCTCTTCCCCCAATGCATGCCAATCCGGGTCAACAACTGGGTCATCCATCACCTCCTCCTCAATTTCATGTGCACCTTCCTCTGTGTCACCGTGTAAGGTGGTAGAGTATGCGGGAAGGGGCACCTGAGTTTCATCAGGGTCAGATTCTGGCTCAGTAGACTGCGACGGCTGTAGTGCTGTGAGTGAATGTACCAGCAGAATCATCTAGCAGTGGCTGTGCATCAGTGCACTCCATGTCAGATTCATCTTGGACTGGGGAATTCAGGATTTGTCTTGATAACTCAGGCATGGTATGTGAAAAGAGCTCCATGGAGTAATCAGAAGTGTGGCCTGCCGCATCCTTCCCTTTTGGTGGAGGTGAAGGACACAAGGAAAGGTGTTGTTCCTGACCAGGAGTCTGCACTGACGACTCGGTGCTTGCATTTTTTGAAACTTCAGAAGAGGAGGCGATAGAGCTGGAGGCTGTTTCGGCAATGTAAGCCAAAACCTTTTCCTGATGCTCTACCTTTAAAAGCGGTTTACCTACTCCCAGAAAAGGGAGCCTTCCAGGCCTTCTGGAGCCAGACGATGACGCAGGCTCAACACCTCCTGCCTTAGGTGCTATTGTGCTTTTGGCACTACCAGCAGATGCACCACCACCATCATCAGTACCAGCTGCCCCCCCCCGGCCACGTCTGCGGCCTCTTCCACCATACTTCCTCATGTTTGTTAAAATGTACCCAAAATACAAGCAGATATATGGTACTGTATCACAAGCGTACAGCTGTATACAGTAAAAGGGGAAAATTTCAATCTCTGTATATATTTGAGGAGTCACACACAGATGCTCAGTATGGATTAGACGAGAATATAAAAAGCAGAAAAAGGGTACTGTATCAGAAGATACCAGGTGTATATAGTATTGGGAAAATTGTAAATCTGTATATATTTCAGGAGACACACTCAGACACTCTCAGGCTCACTATGGATTATACCAGAATATAAAAAGCAGAAAAAGGGTACTGTATCCGAAGGTACCAGGTGTATATAGTATTGGGGAAAATTTGAATCTCAGTATATATTTGAGGAGTCACACAGAGACACTCTCAGGCTCAGTATGGATTAGACCAGAAGATAAAAAGCAGAAAAAGGGAACTGTATCTGAAGCATACAGCTGTATACAGTGTTGGGGTAATTTTAAATCTCCGTATGTATTGCCGGAGTAACACAGTCTCAATATGGATTAGACCAGAATATAAAAATCAGATCCGCAAGACATAATAACACATGTGGGCCAATGTTCCAGGTGTCAATGATGCAATGACAGTGGTGGGTGGAGGAGGACTTTCTGCCAAAAAGGGTACTGTATCACAAGCGTACAGCTGTATACAGTGTAGGGGGAATTGTAAATCTCCATATATATTTCCGGAGTAACAGACAGACGTCCCCAGGCTCAGTATGGATTAGACCAGAATATAAAAAGTAGAAAAATGTTAATGTATTAGAAGCGTACAGCTGTATACAGTGTTGGGGATAATTTTAAATCTCCGTATATATTTCCAGAGTCAGACACATACTCTCACAGGCACAGTATGGATTACTCCAGAATATAAAAAGTAGAAAAAGGGTAATGTATTAGAAGCGGACAGCTGTATACATTGTTGGGGTAATTTTAAATCTCCGTATATTACTCATGTATAAGCCGACCCGTGTATAAGCGACCCCCCTAATTTTGCCACAAAAAACTAGGAAAACTTATTGACTCGCGTATAAGCCTAGGGTGAAAAATGATTATGCCCCCATATGATGCTCCACAGATTATGCCCCCATATGCTCCACAGATTATGCCCAATATGCTCCACAGATTATGCCCCCATATGCTCCAGATTATGCCCCATATATTCCACAGATTATGCCCCCGTATGATCCAGATTATGCCCCCATATGCTCCAGATTATGCCCCATATGTTCCACAGATTATGCCCCCATATGCTCCCAGATTATGCCCCCATATATGATTCCACAGATTATGCCCCCATATGCTCCATATTATGCCCCCATATGCTCCAGATTATGCCCCATATGTTCCACAGCTTATGCCCCATATGCTCCATATTATGCCCCCATATGCTCCAGATTATGCCCCATATGTTCCACAGTTATGCCCCCATATGCTCCATATTATGCCCCCATATGCTCCAGATTATGCCCCATATGTTCCACAGCTTATGCCCCATATGCTCCATATTATGCCCCCATATGCTCCAGATATGCCATATGTCCACAGCTTATGCCCATTGCCCATATTATGCCCCATATGTCAGATTATGCCCATATGTTCCAGCTTTTGCCCATATTCCATATTATGCCCCATATCTCCAATATCAAAATGCTGACAATATGCCCATATATAGGCCTCATATCGCTTGTGCAAAAAAAAAATGACAACTCACTCTCGTCGCTGGGGGCCAGGTGCCGGTGTCCTGAGCAGGCGGGGGGTGTCACCGCTCGCTCAGGACCCCGGCACCTGAGATATTTACCTCTCCCTCGGTCCACCGCAGCGCACTGCTCCCTCGGTCTGACTCCTCTGTGTGTGATGATCTGGCAGGGGGCGGGGCGCGCACTAACGACGTAATCGCGCCCTCTGCCTGATCATTCACACACAGAGGAGTCGGACCGAGGGAGCAGTGAGCTGCGGTGGACCGAGGGAGAGGTAAATATCACTATACTCACCCCATCACCGCGCGTCCCTGCAGCCTCTCCTCTTCTCCCGGCGCTCTCCGCAGCGCTTCAGTCCTGCAGCGGTCACGTGCTACCGCTCATTAAAGTCATGAATATGAGCATATTCATGACTTTAATGAGCGGTGCCATGTGACAGCTGCAGGAAGGAGCCGGAGATCGTGGGAGAAGCAGGGGGGCTGCAGAGACCGCGCCGGCGGAGGGGTGAGTATGATCCGACACCCCGCTCCCCCTCCCCCGCCGACCCCCGTATATGACCCGCGTATAAGCCGAGAGGGGGACTTTCAGCCCTAAAAAATGGGCTGAAAATCTCGGCTTATACATGGGTATATACGGTATTTCCTGAGTAACACACAGACGCTCACAGGCTCAGTATGGATTAGACCAGAATATGAAAAGCAGAAAAAGTGTACTGTATCAGAAGCGTACAGCTGTATACAGTGTTGAGGTAATTTTAAATCTCTGTATATATTTCCAGAGTCAGCCACAGACGCTCACAGGCTCAGTATGGATTACACCAGAATATAAAAAGTAGAAAAATGGTAATATATTAGAAGCGTACAGCTGTATACAGTGTTGGGGTAATTTTAAATCTCTGTATATATTTCCGGAGTAACACACAGACGCTCACAGGCTCAGTATGGAGTAGACCAGAATATAAAAAGCAAAAAAGGCTAATTATCCGAAGATACCAGGCGTATACAGTGTAACGGTAATTGTAAATCTCCGTATATATTTCCGGAGTAACACACTGATGCTCTCTCAGTATGGATTTGACCGTAATACAGAAGGCAGAAAAACGGTACTGTATCAGAAGATACCAGCTGTATACGGTTTTGGGGAAAATTTAAATCTCTGTATATATTTCCGGAGTCACACACAGACGCTCTCTCAGTATGGATTTGACCGTAATACAGAAGGCAGAAAAATGGTACTGTATCAGAAGATACCAGCTGTATATGGTTTTGGGGAAAATTGAAATCTCCGTATATATTTCCGGAGTCACACACAGATAGTCAACATGTATTTGTCCGTGATACCAGCCGGTACATAGTAGTGTGTGAGGAGCGTACAGCTCTATACGGTGTGGGAAAAAATGATCACTCGGTAACTGTGCAGAAAAAAAGAATAAAAGTATTTGTGCTGTGTAGGTGCTGTGTAAAAAGCAGTCTGCACAGCAGTGTACACACAGCAATACAGCTAGCAGGCAGCCTAATAATCAGCTCTGCTGCTGCACACAAGAAATCCCTACCCTGTCACTGGCAGGCAGCCTAATAATCAGCTCTGCTGCTGCACACAAGAAATTCCTCCCCTGTCACTGGCAGGCAGCCTAATAATCAGCTCTGCTGCTGCACACAACAAATCCTCCCTGTCACGGCAGGCAGCTAATAACCAGCGCTGCTGCATACAACAAAATCCTCCCCTGTCACTGCACACTAACTGTACAGCACAATCGCTATCAGCACAAGTACAGAATAATTTTTTTTTTCCTGCATAACTCTCTTCCTACTGAGAAACAGCGGCAGCAACCTCTCCCTATGCTAAGATCGGCAGAAGTAAAATGGCGGACGGCGGTCAGGTCTTTTATAGCCACTGTGACGCCACACAAAGCAAGCCAATCACTGCAATGCCCTTCTCTAAGATGGTGGTGGCCGCTGCCCATGTCATCTCGTTGCCCACAGTGTGCGTCCTTGCTCATTGGCTGAGAAAAGGCACCTGCAAGCATTATGGGAAAACCGACTTTGGTGCTCGGGTCGACGACCGCATGGCCGACCTCACACTATGAAACCCAACTTTGGCGAAAGTTGGTGATTTTTGAATCTGACCGACCTGTTTCGCTCAACTCTAGTTGTCATGTTTCCTATCATGATTTTATCTTTCTATAGAGATGAAGCATGGTATGGATAGCATTATCCATCCTATATTATAACCTTACAGTGACGTGAGCGAAGGTGTTGTTTCTCCCATAAATATTGGATCAATACAAGCAACAATATTCATCACTGACCACTGGTTCCAAAGTGTCTCAGACTAGTCCTTTGAACAAAGGAGGCTCTTGCCTTTGAATTCTGTTCTCCACCTTTGAGTAAACGAATAACAGATATTCCCTACATGGGGTCCATACTTTAATGGAGTTTAATGTGGCAGTTCTTTCACTTCCCCAATTATAATTAATCCCATATTGTTAGAGGTCGAGTTCCCGCTTCTGCACAGGGGGAATCTCGAGCCGTTCCCGCTGCGGTCCCCCATCCGTCTCCGGCCGCAGTGGAGTCTCCTCAGCAGAGACGGCGGTCCCAGCGATCTTGCTCAGCCTAGTACTGTGCAGAGGATTACTGCTGCCTCTCCAGGTTCTGCTATTGTGGCCAGTACTGGTCAGCGGCGAGCAGACGTCTTTAGGACTAAGTGCTGCATTTCCCCTTCTGAGCATGCCCAGGGTAATATCTCTCATTGGAGATCAGGGGTCACATGCTCAGGTACTTCAGCAGCTCCTATTGGTCCACCAGGAAGGTCCTGAAACTACATGTGTTCTGAACAGTGCCTCATTGGTCCTTTTCTGGCAGGCCCTGTAGTTGCTACTATAAAAGGGTTGTGTATGGCCATGATTCAGTGTGCTTATGCCCACCTGTCGTGAGAGATGACGCATGTGGTTAGGCTTGGCTGAAATAAGCCCCTAGAATATCGGCTTCTCCTGTGAGGAGATTGCTTGATTGCGTTTGCTGTCTGCATGATCACGGACTGCTATCCGCACAGCAGTTATCTGTGTATCCCTGTGGAGTTAACAGGACACAGTACCTATCTCTGCATCTTTACCTCAGCGACTCTGTGGTGTAACAGAGTTTGCTTATACCGCCATATAGTGCCAAGGTATTTATATTTGCGACTCTGTGAAGTAAAGAGTTTGCCTATACCGCCATCTTACTAGCAGCAGGCTCTGCCTGCACGGTGGACCCCGGGCTGCGAACGCATCCACTATTTATATTTATCTGGTGCGTTCTGCAGACCCTAACACATGTTCAATATGAGGGTGATATGTTCCCTATCTGGAGATTACTTTATGGATTTTAATTTTTACATGTGACATGCTCACAATATAAATTCCATATCATTATGTCTCTGGGAGAACATACAATCTCTTTGCAGATGTTGTCCTTGGTGAGATTTGAACCCAGAACCCAGTGCTGCAAAGCAAAAGTGCTAACCACTGACCCACTGTGCTGCCCAATTGAGCCTCTTTGGTAGCACCTCCCGACCCACTAAATACCTTTGTGGCCCTAATGTTACCTCTCTAAGAGGCTTATTTTTCTTTGTGCATGGTCTATAGCCTTTTTTGCTGGATTTAAAAGTTTAGTAAATTTGTACCAAGTGAAATGATTTTCTAAAAATAGAGAAGTAAGAATTAATAGTTTTTCCTGCATCTCGAGCAGGCCTGCTCTAGTGGTCTGCTCTGCTGTAAGTTACCAGGGTTGACACGACTGGACAACCTTTTTAAATGTCCTCTATGTGTCTTAAAAAAAATACATTCTTGCCTCCTGAGGGGCACCACTCTCAGCATTGACATGCTAACACTGCAGCCTACCAGCAGCTTTTCCGAGTTGGAGGAGCTATGTCCATCCAGCAGGTAAGCATGCTTTTTCTTCTTTACTAGACACATTAGGAACTTTGAAAGTAGTGGACAACCTTTACGCATGAAATGAGGTTCTGACTTCTTCAGTCAACTGCTGACCTAAGTGGTTACTTGGACATGTTTAATGTTTGACCTGTGACCTGTGACTACTGAAGCCAGAGATCAACTGTTGCAGACAGCTGAGGAGACAGATGGAAAGGAGGTCATTCTTTCCATTCTGAGCGGTGGTCCCTAGCTTAAGACTAGTGTTCAAATATTGTAGAAAAAGCTTTTAAGGGTACATTAACATGTGGCGTTTTTGCAGTGGTTTTTTTTGCCACTTTTATTTCTACGGCAGAAATGCATTTACAGCACAAGCAAAGTGTCACTGCACAAGATGTCAGCATGCAAAGACAAGGAGGAGTGCAGAGGTACGGCAGGACCTGGTCCTACTACTCTGTTACTCCTTGTGAAATTTGACATAATATACATTGCTTCCTGTCATTACATGCTGACAACTTGAGTAGTGCAGTTCCATACATACTGTATGGCAATAGAGTGTAAAATGTCTATGTTCATGTATGGTGTTTAATTTGTACTTGCATCTCCTGTGTTACAATATGGAACATACCCATCTACAGCCTGGCAAAAATTAAGGAGACCACATGCAGAATTTTCAGGTTTGTCCTGTATTTTTTCTTTCTTAATTACTATGGTCATTATTGTTTTTGACGGAATCTAAATATGGTAAAATTGGACTCTTTTATTTTTTCTATGATATTTGAGTAATAAATTTTTATTTAAACTACTGACAACATGTCTCCGAAATTCCAAGCAATAAATTTTGTATTTATTTTCAGAAAATGAGAAATGGTCAAAAAAAAAAAAATGCAGTGCTTGCAGACCTCAAATAATGCAGAGAAAAGAAGTTCATAATCATTTAGAAACAACAATACTCATGTTTTAACTCAGGAAGAGTTCAGAAATCAATATTTTGTGGAATAACCATGATTTTAAATCACAGCTTTCATGCGTCTTGGCATGCTTTCCACCAGTTTTTCACATGGCTTTTGTGTGACCTTATGCCACTCCTGTACAAAAATTTAAGCAGGTATTTGTTTGATAGCTTGTTACTATCCATCTTCCTCTTGATTACATTACAGAGGTTTTCAATGGGGTTCAGGTCTGGAGATTGGGCTGGCCATGAAAGGGATTTGATGTGGTGGTCCTTTATCCACACATTGATTGACCTAGCTGTGTGGCATGGCGCATTGTCCTGCTGGAAAAACCAGTCCTCAGAGTTGGGGAACATTGCCTGAGCAGAAGGAATCAACTGTTTTTCCAGGATAACCTTGTATGCGATCTTCCACCAAGTTTCACACTGGGTGCAAGACACTGTGGCTTGTACGCCTCTCCAGGTCTCCGTCTAACCATCAGACAACCAGGTGTTGGACAAAAGCTGAAAATTAGACTCATCAGAGAAGATTACCTTACTCCATGCCTGTATGGTCCAATCCTTATGGTATTTGGCAAACTTCAGCCTGGCTCTCCTTTGCTTCTCATTGATGAAAGGCTTTTTTCTAGCTTTACATGACTTGAGCCCTGCCTCTAAGAGCCTGTTACGAACTGTTCTTGCCATGCACTTCACCCCAGCTGCCATTTGCCATTCCTTTTGTAGGTCACTTGATGTCATCCTGCGGTTGCTGAGTGACATTTGAATAAGATTATGGTCATCCCGATCAGTGGAGAGTAGTGTTGAGCGATACGATACTGCAAATATCGGGTATCGGCCGATATTAGCTGTATCGGGCTTTCGATTCCGAGTACCGATATTTTTGTCATATCGGATACCGGAATCGGGATTGTCACTGTCATTGTCAGTGTCAGTGTCCGTCGGTCGGGTCTGTCAGGAGTCAGCGGCACTTACCTGGCAGAAGATCTCCGGCGGTCACGGGCTGGACTGCTTCATGGCCGCCATCATCTTTCCCCGGCGGTCACATGCAGTTTCTCGCGATAACTGCAGTGACTGCTGGGTAATCCCGGCCGTAAAGCAGTCAGTCCGATGACGTCACCGCCGGGGAAGCAGGTAATCAGCTGTGCTGCGTTGCGATGACAGGCTCTGCCTGTCATTGCGATATAGCAGAGCTGGATCGTCGTGGGACAATCGTTACTATGGACTGCGTCGGACAGGTGGTATACTGTTTGTTTGTTTTTTTTCTTTTTTTACAGGAGATCGATGGCGTCGCAGGAATGAGAGTATAATAAAATTAATGAAAACTGTGTTGTCTCTTTTATTTCATTAAAAGACTTTTTTCTTGCTTTGTCTTTTTTTTATACATTTAATAACTTTGGGATTAATAATGGATCGGTGTCTTATTGACACCTCTCCATTATTAACCGGGCTTATTGTCACCGTGCAATCAACGGTGACATTAACCCCTTATTACCCCACTTGCCACTGCTACAGGGCAGTGGGAAGAGCCGGGTAAAGTGCCACAATTGGCACATCTTTTGATGGCCAAATGTGGGGCTGCTGTAGCCTGGTATTATCAGGCTGTTGAGGGCCAAAATCCATGGGCCTTGACAGTCTTTTAATACCAGGCCGCAGCAGTCTGCATTTTACTTGGCTGGTTAACAAAAATAGGGGGACCCCTACGCCGTTTTTTTTTCGAGGGGATCCCCTATTTTTGTTAACCAGCCAAGCTAAGCAGACTGCTGTGGCCTGGTATTATCAGGCTTGCAAGGTCCATGGATATTGGATCCTTACCAGCCTGAAAACCAGGCCTCAGCGGTCTGCTTCATCTGGCTGGTTAACAAAAATAGGGGGGACCCCACGCCAATTTTTTTCGAGGGGATCCCCTATTTTTGTTAATCAGCCAAGATATGCAGACTGCTGTGGCCTGGTATTATCAGGCTGGCAAGGTCCATGGATCTTGGCTCCTTAACAGCCTGAAAATCCAGGCCTCAGCGGTCTGCTTCATCTGGCTGGTTAACAAAAATAGGGGGGACCCCACGCCATTTTTTATTCGAAGGGAACCCCTATTTTTGTTAATCAGTTCCCTCTGACGTCACTGATTGTGTCCCTGGCTGACCTGAAGTGAAAGTGGAAAGCAATCAGTTAAGCTTTCCACTTCCTCTCCTGTCAGCCAGGAGAGGAACTCATTCATTTGGGGGTTTACTGTGAGGCTGCAGCATTAGCTGCGGTCCCTGCAGTAAACATTAACCCTTTCTGAAGGATTACACCGTGGGACCTGACTGTGCATGGGATAGGTAAGAATAATTTTGCTTTTTTATTTTATTTTTATTACAGGAAATGGTTTTTGCAGTCAAATAAAAGATGGTCAAAAACATGTGTCTTTATTTCATTAAAATGATTTTTAATTAAAGTGTGTGTGTTTTATTTTTATTTCATGCAATAGGATTAATAATTGATAGTTGTCTAATTGACAGCTCTCAATTATTAACCTGGCTTAAGGTCACCTTTCAATTGCAATGTGGCTTTAACCCCATATTAACCCATTCGCCACCGCTACAGGGCAATGGGAATAGACGGGCAAAGTGCCAGAAAGGGCGAATCTAATTATAGATTTGTCTTTTCTGGGGTGTCTGGGGGCAGATGTTAGTAGCCAGGGGGGGCCAAAAATAATGGTCCCTCTCTGGGCTATTATTATCTGCCCCCATTCGCTGGCTTTGTCTGTCTGGTTGCGAAAATAGGGCGGGAGCCCACGCATTTTTTTTAAACAATTTTACACCTCATATATATATATATATACATGTCATTGCATTTGTGACACATATATTTATATTTATAGTTCATACACTTCTACATAGTATAATAGCCGCTAATTCAATTGACGGCTTTTGTGAAAATGCAGAACCCGACATGAAATGACACTTGGTGTACATAGGGTTAACCATGTCTTTTCATGTCCTTTGCTATCTGATTTGCACAAACAATTACATCAGTCTATGTGTGCAAAGTTTCACACCTGTAGGGGTTAATTAAAGGTGTAAATTCGTAGCAAAAAAGTCCGTTTTTTTTACAACGAATTTACACCTTTAATTAACCCCTACAGGTGTGAAATTTTGCACACATAGACTGATGTAATTGTTTGTGCAAATCAGATTGCAAACGACATGAAAAGACATGGTTAACCCTATGTACACCAAGTGTCATTTCATGTCGGGTGCTTCTGTCTTTTCACAGAAGCCGGCTTTACCCGGCAATTGAATCAGAGGATATTTTACTATGTAGAAGTGTATAAACTATACATATATGTATATATATATGTCACAATGACATGTATATATATATATATATATGTATTCTATGTGTGTATATTTAGTGTTTACAAGGAAATAAAGGTTTTTTTTAGTTGCGATATTTTGTTCCCATAGACTTACATGGGACTTCCGGTATCGGAATCGGATATCGGCGATATTTAGTGATATCGGCGATACCATTCCGATCCGATATTTTTAGATATCGAGCAGTATCGCTCAACACTAGTGGAGAGTCGTTTTCGCCTTCAGCCGGTCTGTAGCTGTGCTGTCCCCAATATCTGCTGCTTGACCTTGTTGTAATTTACTGCCATCTTAAAAATTTTAAGGATGGAGGCAACATGATGCTCACTGTATCCCTCTGCTAGTAAAGCCAGAATTAAGCACTTCTTTTCCTCATTCAAGACTTTTCTTTTCAACTCCTTTGGCATGTTTAAAAGTTATTTTTTCATTCCTATTACTTTTGGGATATTACTAGCACTTGTTTTGCGATCCAGCTTGTCATATTGCAAGAGAATTGTGAACACCACAGCAGTGTTTTTATACTTTCCTTCATTAAATAAGATTTGGTTCATGTGATCACCTAATCAGAAGCACATTAAGTAGAATGAAATTGGAATTCAATTGACACTGGAATGGAATCGCTGTCAGACATGTAGAGAAGCTGATTTTTAAAAACTGTGCAGTGGTCTCTTAATTTTTGCCAGAGCTGTATAACCAGTAAAAGGCATGCTAGTATTTTTATGCAACATAAATTAGTGGTATTTAGTTAAAATTCCTTAATCCATCACATGATCAGCAAGTCCTCCCTGTCAGTGCAGCGCTGGAGTGGTAACCCTGAGGTCCAGTTTCCACAGAGATACTGCACCTCAGTCGGAGGTGTGGTGCTTCGCTCTCGGGTAAGGAGGGGACATCACCCAGAACCCACACATTTATATCCAACACCAGACCTCTCAGGGCCCGGGAGGTGCTAGGTAGAGGGTGTGGGTGGAGAAAAGTAGAGAAGGGGGAAGAGCTTAGTGGGTGGTCTGAGAGACCACAGACAGTTAGTAACAGTTGGAGCTCGGGAGGAGAGCTGAGAGGAGCTGAAGGCAGTTGGTGCTGGGGACTTGAGCATAGAGGAGCTCGTCCCTGGACCAGCGGACAGTAGAGAGAAGGACAGAAAATACAGAAAGAGAAGCTTAAGAAAGATAGAGAGAGAAAGAAGCTTCAGTGAGAGAGAGAGGTCCAAGAGGCACGGGAAGTGAGGAATCCATCCGTGGGGCCCGTATCCATGCTGACTGAAATCTGGTGGAGGGACCAGGTCGCATTAAGGGGACTGGCCCCAGTCTAGTGGAGAAACTGAGGACTCAGCCAGCTAACCGGGGGCTGCAGTATCTGCATGTGCTGCAGCCACATCCACACACATTCACCGAAAAGGCAGCCAGATAGGACCAAGGGGACTTAGAGAATGTCGCCTGACAAGATCCAAGGCTGCTGGCTTGGGACGCTGTGTGTGAAGGTGCAGGGCAGGAGAGGAATGAGCCAGCGTAGGGAGACAGCCAGGAACAGAACATCAGAAGGGAGTTTTGACATGGTGTGCCCTAAATTACCTGAGAGCTGTCTGGACCACCTACCCAGAGGACACAGCACCCCGGCTGGGGATTGTACCAAAGAACTGAGTAAATTGAAAAGACTGCACCCTGCTCTGTCATCAGAATTATTTGCTGCGTCATCTGCCCTGCACCACAACCACCACCATCATCTTCAACACCTTAACTGTCCTGGGGCTTAGCTCTACCCATGGAGAGCTGTAACAACTCTGCTGCATCACCAACAGCCCCAGCGGTCTCTTAAGCAGCGTCGGCTATCACTTTTATTGCCGAATACCACGGGTGGTGTATACAAACTTATTTCCCCACAAACTACCCCCATCATCTTTATTCCCTTTTTACTTCATCCTTTTTATTTTCATTATTTTTATTGGACGCCCAGGGCCATGGACCGGGTCACTGCTGCCGTGACACTTCTCCTTTAAGAACCGCCGGCCCGGTACCGAGTACCCCACGGCCCTTGGGGATGCTACACTGACAGCTTATATGACATGCAGATGCTGCTTCATCTGCATGCCATACAAGCGATCAGCCTGCAAAAAATGATTGTTCCATAGTGGGACTAAGTAAAAAAGTTAGGAAAAAGTAAAAAAAATGTTTTTAAATAATTGTAAAAATATTAAAAAAATAAAAAATAATAATAAACAGTATATTGTATCATAAGTAAATATTTGAATGAAAAAAAAAATAAAATAAAAGTACACATATTTGGTATCACTACGTCCTCAATGACCCAACCTATAAAACTGTCCCACTAGTTAACCCCTTTAGTGAACACCATATAAAAAAACAAGGCAAAAAACAATGTTTTACCATAATACCGCCAAAAAAAGGGGGATAACACGTGATAAAAAAGTCGGATATAAGTAAACATGGTACCGCTGAAAACTTCATCTTGTCATGCAAAAAATAAGCAACCATACAGCTCCATCAGCAGAAAAATAAAAAAGTTATAGCTCTGAGAATAAAGTGATGCAAAAACAATTACTTTTTGTATAAGATATAATTTTTATTGTATAAAAGCGCCAAAACATAAAAAAAGGTGTAAATGAGGTATCACTGTAATCGTATTGACCCGAAGAATAAAACTGCCTAATCAATTTTACCACACACGGAACGGTATAAACCCCCCTAAAAAAAAAAATCATGAATTGCAGGTTTTTGCTCATTCTGTCTCCCAAAAATTGGAATAGAAAGCGATCAAAAAATATCATGTGCCCAAAAATGGGACCATTAAAAATGTCAGCTCGTCCAGCAAAAACAAGACCTCACATGACTCTGTGGCCAAAATATGGAAAAATTATAGCTCTCAAAATGTGGTGATGCAACAGCTATTTTTTGCAAAAAAAGCATCTTTTAGCGTGTGACAGCTTCCAAACATAAAAACATTAGTTTTCAACCTGGGCGGTGCCAAAATGCAACCGTCCACGCTGAGAACCACTGGTGAATGAGCTGCTGGGAATGCAGCATCAGTAACCAGGGTTGATGTCATAGAGGTTACCTCCGGTCACTGGTATCTGTTCCCAGCAGGGCTGACCTGCGGTGAGATCCGGGGTCACTTATAAAATTCACATACCAAGAAACAGTAGATTAGTTCCCAAAAGGGGGCACTTGTTGGGCATTGCCACTGTTAAGGCTCATCTAGATAAGTTCATTGGGGGTCTAGTTTCCAAAATGATGTCACTTGTGGGGCATTTCCACTGTTTACGCATATCAGGGGCTCTCCAAATGAGACATGATGCCCGCAGACCATTCCATCAAAGTCTACTCTACAAAATGTCATTACTTCCCTTCTGAGTTCTGTCATGCACCCAAACAATAGTTTTCTCCCACGTATGGGGTACCAGCGTACTCAGGACAAATTGGAAAACAACTTTTGGGGTCCAATTTCTCCTGTTACCCTTGGGAAAATAAAAAAATTGGGGGCTAAAAAATCATTTTTGTGGGAAAAAAGTGTTTTTTTTTCACGGCCGGGCATTATAAACTTTAGTGAAACACTTGGGGGTTCAAAGTTTTCACCACACATCTAGATAAGTTCTTTAGGGGTCTAGTTTCCAAAATGGGGTCACTTGTGGGGCGTTTCCACTGTTTAAGCACATCAGGGGCTCTCCAAATGGAACATGATGCCCGCAGATCATTCATTCAAAGTCTGCATTCCAAAACGTCACTACTTCCCTTCCGAGCCCCGACGTGTGCCCAAACAGTAGTTTTCTCCCACATATGGGGTACCAGCGTACTCAGGACAAATTGGGCAACAACTTTTGGGGTCCAATTTCTTCTGTTACCCTTGGGAAATTAAAAAATTGGGGACTAAAGGATCTTTTTTGTGGAAAAAATGATTTTTTATTTTCACATCCTGGCGTTATAAACTTTAGTGAAACACTTTGGGGTTCAAAGTGCTCACCACACATCTAGAATGGGGTCACTTGTGGGGGGTTTCCACTGCTTAGGCACATCAGGGGCTCTACAAACACGACATGGCATCCGATCTCAATTCCAGCCAATTTTGCGCTGAAAAAGTCAAACGGCGCTCCTTCCCTTCCGAGCTCTAGCATGCGCCCAAACAATGGTTTACTCCCACATATGGGGTATCAGGTACTCAGGACAAATTGCACAATAACGTTTGTGGTCCAATTTCTCCTCTTACCCTTGGGAAAATAAAAAATTGGGAGTGAAAATATAATGTTTGTTGAAAAAATATGAATTTTTAATTTTTACGGCTCTACGTTATAAACTTCTGTGAAGCCCTTGGGGGTTCAATGCTCACAACATCTAGATAAGTTCCTTGGGGGTGTAGTTTCCAAAATGGTGTCATTTGTGGGGGTTTCCACTCTTTAGGCACATCAGGAGCTCTCCAAACGCTACATGGCGTCTGATCCCAATTCCAGCCAATTTTGCATTGAAAAGTAAAACGGCGTTCCTTCCTTTCCAAGCTCTGCCATGCGCCCAAACAGTAGTTCACCCCAGACATATGGGATATGAGCGTACTCAGGACAAATTGCACAATAACTCTTGGGGTCCAATTTCTCCTGTTACCCTTGGGAAAATTAAAAAATTTGGATCAGAAGTAATTTTTTTGTGAAAAAAAGTTAAATGTTCATTTTTTTTAAACATTCCAAAAATTCCTGTGCAGCACCAGAATGGTTAATAAACTTCTTGATTGTGATTTTGAGCACCTTGAGGGGTGCAGTTTTTAAAATGCTGTC
This sequence comes from Oophaga sylvatica, assembly GCA_033576555.1. Lineage (NCBI taxonomy): Eukaryota > Metazoa > Chordata > Amphibia > Anura > Dendrobatidae > Oophaga > Oophaga sylvatica. The sequence goes on from JARQOD010000001.1 coordinate 250,588,474, forward strand.
ATTTTTGGGTATTTTCTATCATGTAGACCCCTCAAAGTGACTTCAAATGTGATGTGGTCCCTAAAAAAAAAATGGTGTAAAAATGAGAAATCGCTGTTTAACTTTTAACGCTTATAACTTCCTAACAAAAATAATGTTGGTTCCAAAATTGTGCTGATGTAAAGTAGACATGTGGGAAATGTTACTTATTAAGTATTTTGTGTGACATATCTGTGTGATTTAAGGGCATGAAAGTTCAAATTTGTAAAATTGTGAAAATTTTAAAATTTTCTCCAATTTTCTGTTTTTTTTCACAAATAAACGCAAGTCATATCAAAAATTTTTTACCACTACCATGAAGTACAATATGTCACAATAAAACAATGTCTGAATCACCGGGATCCATGGAAGCGTTCCAGAGTTATTACCTCATAAAGGGACAGTGGTCAGAATTGTAAAAATTGGCCCAGTCATTAACATGCAAACCACCCTCGGGGGTAAAGGGGTTAAACACAAAAAGGGAACCTGTTGTTGAAAATTTGAATCTCACCGCCGGGAACAACTCCTTTAATCTGTTTAAAGATCTGATTTTTAATTACCTTTTCTCTGGAGATGAGAGATGCGATGATCAGCTTTGGAAAAAAATACATAATTTCTTTTAGAAGCAATGCTTAGGCCTCTTTCACACATCCATTTTGCGCCTGACGGCGCGCTCCGGCCTTTTTTTGTAAAACCGCATCTGGCGAAATGTAATGCCGGATCTGCTTTTTTTTCCATTGAGTAACATTAGCGCTGGATCGCGCCTCATGTCCCTGCGGCGCGTCCGGTTTTTGCTGGATCCGGTGTCTGGTCGCATTCCGGCGTCTGGAAAAAACGGCTACTGTAACTTTTTTGTCTCCGGCAAAAAAGCCGGCTTTTGTCACAATGAAAGTCTGAGCGCCGCAATGCGGCGGATTCGGCTAAAAGACGGATTCAGTGGCCGGATCCAGTTTTTTCAATTGATATACCAGCCCACAGCAAACATATATAAAAGCATGCAGTGGGACACTCAGACATTACCATGCATCCAGCCAAGAGAGCAAGACCAAGCCAGAGACGAGGACCATCACCAGCACGAGGACCATCACAAGCACCAGCAGAACAATCACCAGCACCAGCACAAGGTTTTGCAGCAGCAGATACGCAAATGGAGCGCCAGGACAGCAGACGGTAAATATCACATCCCCCAGCCCAAATTTTACCACGCATCTGTCACCACTGCTGCCTGAGCTAGTGCAGTGCGGTTCTTTGACACCCTGGTACTGTTTAAAAATCATGTTTTTGCTGTGATGGGGTTGGTCCCCCTGGTACTGTATAAAATGTTCACGGTTTTCCAGTGATGGGGTGGGTCCCCCTGGTACTGTTTCAAATGTGCATGGTTTTCAAGTGATAATGTGGATCCCCTGGTACTGTTTAAAATGTGCATTTTTTCAAGTGATAATGTGGATCCCCTGCTATGTGCATTTTTTAAAGTGATAATGTGGATCCCCAGCTACTGTATAATGTGCATCTTTTAAAGTGATAATGTGGATCCCCTGCTACTGTATAATGTGCATTTTTTAAAGTGATAATGTGGATCCCCTGCTACTGTATAATGTGCATGTTTTCAATTAATAATGTGGATCTCCTGGTACTGTAGAATGTGCATTTTTTTACTGTGATGGGGTTGGTCCCCCTAGTACTGTATCAAGTGTGCATGTTTTCACTGTGATCAAGTGGATCCCCTGGTACTGTTTAAAATGTGCATGGTTAGCAAGTGATAATGTGTATCCCCTGGTACTGTATAAAATGTGCATGTTTTGCAAGTGATAATGTGCGTCACCCTGGTACTGTAAATATCCTTTTTTTTCCCTGTGATGAAGTGTGTCCCACTGGTACTGTGTAAAATGTGCATGTTTTACCTGTGATGAACTGGGTCCCACTGGTACTGTATAAAATGTGCATGTTTTCAAGTGATAATGTGCATCACCCTGGTACTGTATCAAGTGTGAATGTTTTCAAGTGATAATGTGGGTCACCCTGGTACTGTAAATGTTCATGTTTTCCCTGTGATGAAGTGTGTCCCACTGGTACTGTGTAAAATGTGCATGTTTTACCTGTGATGAACTGGGTCCCACTGGTACTGTATAAAATGTGCATGTTTTCAAGTGATAATGTGCGTCACCCTGGTACTGTATCAAGTGTGAATGTTTTCAAGTGATAATGTGGATCCCCAGCTACTGTATAATGTGCATCTTTTAAAGTGATAATGTGGATCCCCTGCTACTGTATAATGTGCATTTTTAAAGTGATAATGTGGATCCGCTGCTACTGTATAATGTGCATTTTTTTACTGTGATGGGGTTGGTCCCCCTGGTACTGTATCAAGTGTGCATGTTTTCACTGTGATGAAGTGGATCCCCTGGTACTGTTTAAAATGTGCATGGTTAGCAAGTGATAATGTGTATCCCCTGGTACTGTATAAAATGTGCATGTTTTGCAAGTGATAATGTGCGTCACCCTGGTACTGTAAATATCCTTTTTTTCCCTGTGATGAAGTGTGTCCCACTGTTACTGTGTAAAATGTGCATGTTTTACCTGTGATGAACTGGATCCCACTGGTACTGTATAAAATGTGCATGTTTTCAAGTGATAATGTGCGTCACCCTGGTACTTTATCAAGTGTGAATGTTTTCAAGTGATAATGTGGGTCACCCTGGTACTGTAAATGTTCATGTTTTCCCTGTGATGAAGTGTGTCCCACTGGTACTGTGTAAAATGTGCATGTTTTACCTGTGATGAACTGGGTCCCACTGGTACTGTATAAAATGTGCATGTTTTTAAGTGATAATGTGCGTCACCCTGGTACTGTATCAAGTGTGAATGTTTTCAAGTGATAATGTGGGTCACCATGGTACTGTAAATGTTCATGTTTTCCCTGTGATGAAGTGGGTCCCACTGGTACTTATAAAATGTTCATGTTTCCAAGTGATAATGTTGGTCCCCCTGGTACTGTATCAAGTGTGCATGTTTTCACTGTGATGAAGTGGGTCCCTGGTACTGTTTAAAATGTGCATGGTTTTGAAGTGATAATGTGGATCCCCTGGTACTGTATAATGTGCATGTTTTGCAAGTGATAATGTGCGTCACCCTGGTACTGTATAAAATGTGCATGGTTTGCAAGTTATAATGTGCGTCACCATGGTTTCCCTGTGATGAAGTGGGTCACACTGGTACTGTATAAAATGTGCATGTTTTTCCAGTGATAGGGTGGGTCCCCTGGTGCTGTTTATGTGTCCAATTCATGACGGGATGTTGTATTCCGTACACCATAAAGCTCACTCCAGTCCATGTTTGACTTTTATCATTTTCAGCCAGGGCCAAGGAATATACATATATTCACTGGCCCTTTTTGTCTCTTTATTCCACAGCAGAAGACTACAAAGAGAGGCGGCCGCAGCAGCAAGGGGAGAGGAGGAGCTACTTGCAGAGAGGAGGACATCCAGCAGAAAGTAAATATGACATCCCCCATTTCCCAAAAAATTTAATCAATTTTTTTCTCTTTCAGCCAGGGCCAAGGAATATACATATATTCACTGGCCCTTTTTGTGTCCTTATTCAACAGCAGAAGACGGCAAAGAGAGGCGGCAGCAGCAGCAAGGGGAGAGGAGGAGCTACATGCAGAGAGGAGGACAGCCAGCAGAAAGTAAATATGACATCCCCCATTTCCCAAAAAATGTAATCAATTTTTTTCTCTTTCAGCCAGGGCCAAGGAATATACATATATTCACTGGCCCTTTTTGTGTCCTTATTCAACAGCAGAAGACTAGAAAGAGAGGCGGCAGCAGCAGCAAGGGGAGAGGAGGAGCTACATGCAGAGAGGACAGCCAGCATAAAGTAAATATGACATCCCCATTCCCAAAAAAAAAGAATACATTTTTGCATTTTCAGCCAGGACCAAGGAATATACATATATTCACTGGCCCTTTTTTTTTTTTTATTCCACAGCATAGACCGGCAAACAGCATCGGCAGCAGCTGCACTTGCGGCTTTAGCCGCTGAAGCTGCGGCTTCAGCGTCCGCTCAACCGGAGTCAGTGGAGCTGCAGCAGGATGCTGAGACATCTTCTTCTGGGAGCCCTCTTTCCCATCGTCAGCATTTGGCGGTAAAAATATATAATTTATTTTTTCTCCACAATCAATCTGTGGGATATATGTATTGATTGTCTTTTTTTTAATAACAGGAATCGCAAGATGAAGAGGAGCTCCCAGAGGAAGAAGGACGGGGTGGAGAGATACTCAGAGTGAGATCACAATTCGTAAGTATCCTGCATCAATCGCAGAAACACAACATCACACTACACACAACACATAGAAAACCATTTAGTACATACTTCACAAAGCGCCCAACACATGCCTATATCACAAAGTATTATTTTTTCTTTAGTCTCTCGGATCTGGTAGCCATCAAATGGGTCCTCATAGCGCCTCCCAGAGTCGTCGTCGTGAGAGCCGCGGCGGTTACCATCGTGTAAGTTGTTTTTTGTTTTTGTTTTTTTTTACAATTTAAATTTTTTGTAAAAATTAATACTTTTCTTGGTTTTGGAATATTTTTATTTTTTGTTATATTTATAATTTTGTATTTTTTGGGTTTGTTTTAACATTTTTAGTATTTTTCCATTAATTTTTAAATAATTTTTTTCTTTTTTTAAATAGTTTTTGAATTTTTGTATATATTTTTTTTAATTTTTTAAAAATTTTTCCTTTTTTTCTTTTTCACTTGCTAGTGTGGTGGCTAATGTTTTTTTTTTCTCTTTTTATTTAACAGGTTTCACAGCGTGCTCCCGATTCGGGTGGTGAGGAGGGGATAGTTGTTGACCTCCTCATTGATCTAGTCCGAGAAAGGGAGCCGCTATAGAACATGGGGGGCCGCCGCCATTCTCATCAAACAGTGACCCGACAGCTCTGGGAGGAAGTGGCATCGACAATGCTGGACCGCTGGAAGGACCTCGATGTTCGGGCCCAGACTAAACACCGTAAGTATAGTCCAGGTTGCTGACTGTAAAGCTGTGTTTCCCAAACTTCAATCCTCGTGTCCCCACGGTTCATGTTTTCAGGAATTCCTTTTGTGCAACACTATGGAAATACTGAAAACATGACCTCTGGGGGACACGAGGACTGAAGTTTGGGAAACACTGATGTTGTATAGTAACCAATGTGTGCTTTCTCGTTTCAGGGGAGAGAATTGTGAAGCGGTGGCGGTCTGTGAGGGATCGCTTCAAGAAGGAGTTCAGCAAGGAAATGCGGGCCCCGAGTGGATCTGCAGGATGCCAGAGCAAGTACAAGTACGCACGAGCCCTGGCGTTCCTGTGGGAAACCCGAAGGTAAATATTACCAAAAAAAGTTATCATCTATCAAATGTTTTTTTGCAGCCAGGGCCATTCCACATCTGTATATTAATTGTATGTTTTCTCTTTATTCCACAGCACAGTGACCAGCACTCGGGCGCCCGCAGAGTTGGAGCCTTCTGGGGCGATCCCTCAGGAGACCGACACCGATGGACACTTCAACCGTCCTGGTATATCTGCACCTTCCCAGCCTTCCCTGACATACGATCCCGCTGTCCCATCCACTAGCGCTGGAGCATTGTGGCCGCCTGAATTACATGCATCTGCTGGTGAGGAGATAGCATTCCCTTTACACCACCCTTCTGCCACTGCCTCCTCTCGTACACCTGCAGGTGTGTAGCCCAGCTGCGCTTGGAGCCACATTTACCCAGGAGGATGCACCGAAGGTAAACCCACACGCACCTGATATTCATTCACAGCTTCACCAATCTCGAAAAGCCACCAGAGGGAGCCCTTGTAGAGTATGTATATATATAAGGATGGTGGAGCCACAGCAGTTAGATTAGCTGGGAGAGCTGAGGAGATGAGATCAAATTACCTCAGACAGTCTAGTCACCTCAGAAAGAAGTTGTGAAGCTGTTTGTTCCCTTGGAGCGTGGAAAGTTAGCTCTTGAAGTGTGCACAGATCAGTTAGACGGAAGGTCCTGATAGCTGCTTCAGACAGGGCATTAGAAGGAAAAGAGGGAAAGGGAACAGCAGTGATTGAAAGACTGAAGACTACAGCTTGAGCTTAGTTCACTGTGTGGAGGCCAGTAATAGTGGAGGAAGATAGCCACTTCAGCCTGGTCAGAACTGAGTCAACTGAGTGTAGTTTCAGTGAGCAAGCGTGCCGACGCTTTGAGAGCGGTGAAGAGAAGGAAGAATCAGCTATCTACTGCTAGTGTGCTTATGTTAAGGGTCGGAGCAGGACGAAAGGCGAGTGGAAGGGAAAAGAGAGTGACAGAGGTTGAAACAGCATTGATCGCTTACCTCTACTCTGAACAACCGGACACCGGGTCCGAGCTTGCTAGCATCTACACGACTAGTAGGAGATACCGGAGACCTTGTGGGACTTCAAGTTGCAGGGGCCCACAAGTGCTGATACGTAACTGGGGTCAGGAAGAACAGGAGTCTGGTCAGCGCAACCATTAGAGACTAAGTTCTATCCAAGAAAAGGCTCCACCACAAAGTCAGCCAGGCGTATAACTGAAGACAGAGTTAGACTTAGTTTCATACAGGTCAGAAACTCACACATACAGGAGTACGGAGGCCCTACACCTACTCAGTGGGAATACTGGATGTGCATCCTCCACCCTGCCAGCTTCCCGGGACGTGCCTGCAACTATACCATCAGTAAAGGTACAGAAAGAGACTTTCGTGTGTGTGTCTGCCTTATTGCTCCTGCGGCTGAATTCCCCTTCTCCGTACTGCACCCCAACACCGCCATATACCCTGAGGGATCCAGTCTTGCCTGTGGAAGATTTAACACCTTGCTGCCCAGTAACAACCCCTCAGCGGATCTACCCTGCAGCACTGGTCACCCTGACTAGGTACCACAGGTGGCGTCACGAACAAACTGTAAATACTTTATTCCCCTGTAAATATCCCCCTTTTAGTGAGCGCCCAGGGCCACGGACCGAGCTGTGACATCCCCCATTGAAGTGAACGGGCTCGGTGCCGAGTACCCCACAGGCCCTGGCTGAGCGACTCACGGGTACTGGGCGGCAGCAGCAAAGGGGTCAGGAAAGGAGCTATGCGCCCGAGTTCTTGCATTTGAATGCATCTTTCCAGAACTGTCTCAAAGTATTATCTGAACAACTTGCCGCAGGCATTAATCAGATAACCTCCAGCATTTTGGAGGTAAAGACACTTCTGCAAACCATGCATTCAGAAGCAAGAACATCTCCAAATCACAGCTTTTTTAGGTCTGTGGCGGAGAGCATGTATACGCTATCTACTGACCAGCAGATGTATGTAATGCATACGTGCCACGCTGCTCTAGTGCAGGCTACCACCCAACCTCCTCCATCCACCCCAGTCGTTCCTCCACCTCCCCCCTCCAGCCGCCGTCCCTCCTCCCCCTCCTATTCAATAACAGCCACCTCCCCAGCTCCAGCAACCTCCCCAGTACCAGCCACCTACCCAATTCCAGCAACCTCCCCAGTACCAGCCGCCTCCCCAAATCCAGCCACTTCCACAACTGCAGTCACCTCCCCAGTACCAGCAACCTCCCCACTACCAGCCACGTACCCCGTACCACACTCCTACCTCTTACCAATCTCCTTCCCCTTCCAATTCCCTACCATCTCACCTGCTCCTCCTGCCCAACTCTCCACCACCCACCTGTTCTGCCTCTAACTTGTCTTCCCATTCTCTTACTCTTTCCACCCCTTCACCTCTTCCTGTTCCTTCACCACCACCATCCCGGTCATCCCTCCACACTCCCACGGTTGAAGTGTCCCGCAGCCCCTCCAGCACTATTTCCACCCCACAATACACACAACTGTAAATATGTTATTCTTTTTTTTTTCCTTCAATAAAATATACTATTTTAATAAAAACAAAGTTTATTACAATTGCAACAGTTTGCAAAAATGCCACATTTACAAAAAATTATATTAAAAAATTATTTTTTTAATAAAAGTTAAAGTGGTTTACAAATGTTGTCTGTCATTTCTTTATAGGATGTTAAGTAACAAATTTATTAAACCAGGTAAACATATGTGGGTACAAAAACACCAACATCTGTTAGGGTAATATCTATATAACTTTGAGGAACATAAATTTTAACTTTTTGCCAAAGTTGTGTCCCGGGTTGTGGAGTATTGAAAGTATCTTACCTTTTTCCAAAACTTGTGTACTTTGTTAGGTTATCCCCTAGCAGGTACACATTTTTTGAAAAAAGGTGAAATACTTTGGGTTACAAAAAAAAAAAGACAGGGACACAATTATGGCCAAAAGGTAACATACAATACAAAACACACAAGAAGGTAGACAAGTTTCCTTAATGTGGGTACAGAAAGAGTTTTAAAAGAACTAATCAATTGATCACACTCTGTCATCCTGCCAGTCTACTCTACCTTCTGGTGACATAAAGTATTGTGCAAAATGGTCCCTTATTCTTGAAACCGCCAGTGTACTCCGAGTGGTAATGTTGCTGTAGTCGTGCAAGGTTGTTTCTTGATTGTGGTCCTCAATAGAAATCGGTTCCTTGGTGATCACAAAATTATGTAGGACCACGCACGCTTTTACAACTCATCTACAGTCTCTGTCTTCAAGTTTATTGCAGTCAAAAGGACACGCCATTTGGCTGTCATAATCCCAAACGCACACTCCACCATCCATCTGGCTTTTGTGAGGCGGTAGTTGAAAATTCTCTTTGTATGGGTCAATCCTCTGCTGGCGTACGGCTTCAAGAGGTGTTCGGACAGCTGGAATGCCTCATCACCTACACACACGAAAGGCATAGGTGGGCCAGAGGTTTGAGGCAGTGGCCTAGGGGGTGGAAACTGAAAAAGTGTTTCCGTACAGTCTCCGCCCCATAGCAGAGAGTTTAAGCACTTGAGAGTCATTGGACCATCCATAAGCCCCAATGTCCACAGCAATAAATTTGTACTCCGCATCAGCAATAGCCATCAGGACGACCAAAAAATATTTCTTGTAGTTAAAGAATTCTGATCCGGTTCCTGCAGGCTTTTGAATGCGGATGTGTTTGCCATCAACAGCGCCCAGGCAATTTGGAAACTGGCAGATATGGAGAAACTGGTCTGCTATTTCAAGCCACCGGTCTGTAGTTGGCTCTGGAAGAAATTCTCCAACCAAAGAGTCCCACAGAGCACGACAAGTATACTTAATGATGCCTGACAGTGTAGAAATTCCCAGGCGGTACTGGAAATGGAGCGATGACAGCGTTTCTCCAGTTGCCAGAAATCTGTAAACAAAATAGAAAAAAGAAATTAGTTCACAATCACAGCATTACATAGCAGAACTCAGCTATAACTATTGGAGATACCAAAAATAAAAAAAAATTAAAGGAAAGAAACACACAGTTTTTGACCATGTTTTATTGTACTGATATTACTTAGATTCCTTATTCTCCTGTGATTTAAAAAAAATAACAACAATACAAGTGTGCTCAAGCGAGCAGATCCAATACATATAGCTTACCTTATAGTGAAAATCATATATCCATGCCCTATCGGCAATCCTTTATTAATAAAATACCACAATAGGTAGCACCAGAAATAAAGTGATAAAGAAAAAACAAAAAAACGTGTATACCTAGCTTAAAAGCTCAAGGGATAAACTGATGGTCCCTAGTGCAGGTCTGGGCTGACTCCTACCTAACAGCGGAGGTTGGCACCCTAGGGGGAGCGTTGTGGCGCCCCCGCTCCTCGATGGCTGTCCCTAGTGTCCCTGTTAGGCCCTTACACCTAAGGGAATCCCTCTACCCAGGTGATAGGGGGACCCCTACAAAATAACAGAGTCCAGCTAGCACTAAAGGTGACCCTAGGTCCCCAGAGTGAATAAAATCAGTACACAAACACACGTAGTAGTGGGTGGTATATTGAGAATAAATGTGCTGTCTGAGATTAATTAATAGACAACAGTCTCCTTAATATAATAGGAGTTTATGATATTTCTATCTTCTCCTTATTTCATGGGAGCTTATGATATACAACTCTTCTCACCCCACAATTGTCATGATTGAAATAGAGCCGCAAACTATTATAAATCACCTCAGTGTCTCACAAATATACCTTATACTGTATATGAGGAGTATGACCAATTGAATAAACAGCCAAGCTGTATGTCACCTATTGGGCTGTAATCTGATATCGGATATAACATAGTCCCTACCACATAGAAGGGGAAATAGATGTATGTCAATGAGGGATTATTTGATTTATACCCTTCTTAAGTCAGTTCAATGTGGTATGAGAGGAACCATACAAATAAAGACGAAGGTCAACCTATCCTCCCCTATAGCGATTATTGCAGTATCAGTGTCAGTATATTCTTATGAACCTGGACCGATCTTGAATCCCTACCATAGCAAAGGGGATATAGATATATGATGAGGGATTAATATAGCTCTATACCCTCCTTAATGCAGTCCAAATAGGTATAGTGGGAAAAGTGCCGGTATTAAACCGATATAGATTTGATATACACGGCCCTCTCCACAATGCATGATACTGTTAGATCAAACACCACAATGGGTGTATATGAGAGACTAGGTAATGTGAAAAAATGCACAGCGGTACTCATCACTCCTCATGACAATCCCACCACCGTCAGAAATAACGCCTCGACACGTTTCGCCCCATGGGCTCTTCAGGAGGCTAGATGCATAGATGTCAGGTGTCAAAAATCATGGTGCAGAAGCTAACCGATACTTTCTTACTCACTGTTATTTATATCTGCCGCCATATCGAGCGCTCAATCATCTCCGACTTCCTGTATGTGTCGGCGCGTGCTCGCCCCCTGTGGGCTCCTCCCACACACGTCACGTCCGCCTGTATGCATGCCTGGAAGTCCCTGACGCCGTCAAGGGCGTGTCTCTCTCCACCGCTGCATCAGTGGTATGCTGCCTATCGGGAGTGGGGGGCGTGTCCCAGTGCTTCGACCTCATAACCTATAGAGGGAATAAGTCTCAGCTATAAGCGATTCATCAGTGGCTAAATCCACTTCAGCGCCAGTCGGGCGTTGCAGTCTAAGTATCGCTCCTCCGCAAATCCGTTTCGATCCCCATCAGGGGACACAAAATAAAGGGCATAGCTTGATACCCCCATCTGTCCATTTACGTTGTATGTGACTGCGGGGACATAAATAAATAATAAATATAATACATACGGCAGTTAAATGTGAGTCTTTTTGATTTCAAAGATGCATTTTAATCTCTCCCCTTATAGGGACAGAAGACACATAGTCTTGTATAGACAATTTCATATAGTCGTCCAAAACCAGAACTTGGTTATAGGAAGCAGGCAAATGACATTTGATCGTTAAGTCCATGGGGTTCTAGAGATTCTAGTCTAAAGATCCATTCACATTCTCGTCTGAGAATGGTCTTATCAACATCGCCTCCCCTTGGATTAACATTGACAACCTCCAGGATCATGAAACGAAGCTCCCCCATCCTTCCCCCGTGTTGATTGTTGATATGTCTTGCTAGTGGAGTATCTCTCATGTTCCTTATATCCCCATGTGTTCCCCCACTCTCCTTCTAAACTCCCTTTTTGTTTTACCCACATAATCTTTGGGGCAAGTGCAAGTTCCCTTGTATACCACAGCCGTGGTCTTGCAGTTGGCAAAGTCTCTTAGGTAGAATCTTCTACCTGTATGGGCGCTACAAAAAGATTTCATGGGTGCCATCCATTTACACATGCTGCAGTCTCCACAGGTAAAGAACCCAATAGGTTTTCTATCCAGCCATGTGCCCGCTATAGAGGGTCTTTTATATTGGCTATGTACCAAACGATCTCTGATAGATTTGCCCTTTCTAAAGGTGACACTGGGCCTTTCACCTATCAAATCCCTCAAGTCTGGGTCCATTCTTAGCACGTCCCAGTGTTTCATCAGGATTCTCTTGATTTGTACATGTTCGGTGTCAAAGGTACCAATAATCCTAGTGATGTCAGTGTCCTCTTTAATTGGCCCTTTATGTAGGAGTTGCTGTCTGTCTGATCTCCTAGCATGTTGGAAGGCTGTATCAATTACATGATGGGGATATCCTCTTTCCCTAAATCTCCTATGCATATCTCCCGCCTGTGATAGAAACATATCATCTCTAGAACAATTCCGTCTAAGTCTAAGGAACTGTCCCTTAGGGATCCCTCTTTTAAGGGGGACAGGGTGGTGGCTTTCCCAATGTAGGAGACTATTCGAACTTGTTGGTTTACGATAGATTCTTGTGGACAAATTACCTAGGGTTTCTCTTCTGATGCTAATATCAAGAAATGACAGTTCCCTCCTTTGTATTTCAAAGGTAAATCTAAGGTTCAGTACATTGGTGTTCAATTCATGTACAAACTTTTCAAAATTCTCTTTGGTACCTGCCTGTTGTGAATGGGTTTGAGATGAGTTCTGAGCAGAGGCTCCCTCTGGTGGTTACAAGCGGTTTAGTGAAGATTTGAGGACTGGGAATCAGGTGTTACTGACTGGTCTTATATAAGGGAGTCATTTTCCCATCAGGGTTGCCGGTGATCAATTGTTCTGGTCTGAATCCTTCATTCCAGTTTCCCTTGTAGCCTGCTGTGTCGTGTCTGCATCTCCTGCTATCAGTTAAGACCTTTTCTTCTTTTGTGTTTGTACTATATTTTTGCATTTTGTCCTGCACTTCTGTGGGGGCCTTCTGGGTCCCTCCCGGGGGCTTTTGCCCTCTCAGTTTAGTTCAGCCACTGATGTTTGTACTTTTGCTTTTTCCAGTTTTTTCAGTGGCTGCTGTTTTGATTTTGTTACACCAGAGAACTAATTTAGGTGGTAGAGGTCGTGTGATCTCAGGTGATTTTGAAATTAGTAGAGTTGGTGTTTTTCAGGGTTTTCTGAGATTGCAGTAAGTACCCTTCCTATCCTTTTCTATTTAGATAGTTTGGGCCCCAGCGTTTGCTCATACTATTTTCTTTCTGTGTCAGTATTTCCTCTTGTCTAACCGCCATTACATGTTTGGGGGCTTTCTATTATCTTTGGGGTTCTGCTCCGGGGCAGATAGCTTTCCTATTTCTATCTTTAGGTGTAGTTAGTTTCTCAGGCTGTGACGAGGCGTCTAGGACCAACGTAGGAACGCTCCACGGCTGCCTCTAGTTGTGGTGGTTAGTCAGGGTACTGCAATCTCATAGATTCCAACTGCTCTGGTGTATTGCTTTTTTTGCCTGCACTCCTCAGCTACCGAAACATAACACCTGCCCATATAATGAATACATCGTCGATGTATCTGTACCATAATGATATCATCTCCTGCCACCACTTATCCTCACCAAACACCACAGTCTCCTCCCACCAGCCCAGGAACAGATTCGCATACGATGGGGCACAAGGGCTCCCATCGCGGTGCCCCTGAGCTGGTGGAGGTGCTTACCATCAAAGGTGAAGGCATTATGGGTAAGAACGAAGTCAAGTAGAGTGGTCACAAATATATTATGTTCACCACATCCCACAGATCTCTGTCGCAGATAGAATTCGACCCCCTCAATGCCAAGGTGGTGAGGAATACTGCTATACAGTGCTTCGATGTCAATAGAGGCCAACCAGTGTTCATTCTCCAAACTGATATCTTCCAATTTAAGTATCAGATCTGAAGTATCCCTTAGATATGAAGGTAACGATGTTACAAATGGGCGAAGAATCTCATCAATATATAAACCACAGTTCTGTGTAAGAGAATTAACCCCAGAAATGATGGGTCTGCCCTTAAGTGGGACCAATCCTTATGGATCTTTGGTAATGCGTAAAATGTGGCTATTACCGGAAATTTCGGAAGGAGGAACTCATATTCCGTCTTAGATATGAGCTTGGAACCCAAAGCCCCTTCAAGAATCAACTTTAAGGTCTCCTTGTATTCTGGCATTGGGTTCTTCCTCAAGATCTCATATGTATCCCCATCATTTAAGATGTCCAAGCACATTTTACGATAGATAGTATGATCCATAATTACTAGGTTCCCCCCTTTATCTGAGGGTTTAACTATGAGCTGATCATTTTTGCTCAATCCATCAAGTGCTTCCCATTCATTAGATGTAAGATTGTCTCCTTCCCCGAATCCAGTATATTTCAGTTTTTTAAGATCTCTTTCAACAAGGGACAAAAAAATGTCAATGTTGCTCGTATCCCCCAAGGGGGGCATCCTTTCACTTTTGTTTTTAAGTTTAGTGAAGGGGCCCTTGCCGACCTCATTTGATCTCTCATTCTCGTTGAGGAGATCACGTAGGGCTTGATATCCCTCCATATCCTCTTCAAGTACACCATACCTCTGACATTCATCACGATCATGCTGTATAAAGAACTTTTTCCATTTTAACTTTCTGGCAAACAGGTTAAGATCTTTTACCCATTCAAAACAATTAAACTTATTCATGGGCACGAAGTTTAGGCGCTTGAGTAACACATCTATTTCCTCTCTTGTAAGTTTATGCGAGGTCAGGTTAATAACACGTCCCCTGGTTAATTGAACCGGGTCCTGAGATGATATCCTGTCCTCGCACTCTGCTCCAAAAAAGAGGACGATGAAGAGGAGGATGCAACCGGGGCTAAGGTAGTGACTCCTGTTCCCCCATGGTTGGATCCTGTGGGAAACGCCATCTGGTAGCCCCTCTTGAAGTACCCCTTCCTCTCTTGGAGTGCCTCCCTGCTCGGCCCCTTCCTGATTGCCATCCTTGTCTATGGAAGGATCCTCTATGTTGTGGTATCCCCCTCAGACCAAAATCTGTTCTTTCAGTGTCAGAGGTATCAATGTCAGAAGAGGATGCCTCCGACGCTACCTCTTTCTGAGCATTAAACACTTGATTCTCACTGAAGTCCCTGAGGTCCCTCTGAAATTGTATTTGCTTACGTTCTTTAAGTAGAGCCTGATATCTCTCTACTGACGTTTGTAGCAATCCCTCCCTTCTATTGAAGTCCGGGTCTGTTTTAAATTTTAGCACTCCCTCAATAAGTCTATTCAGCAGTGCAGTGGACCTTTCAAAGACCTTCTTCTCCTCTATGAGAATGATCTGCATAAACCTAATGGAGGACTCAATGGATTCCTTGTACCAGATGTTCATGAACTCCTGTGTGGCGATTCTAGGTGAAGGATTAATGTTAATCCTCAGTCCTCTAGGGACAATGCGGTTTTTTAGATAATTTTCAATGGTCCTAATCTCCCACCAGGATTTCAAGTGCTCCTTATATGCTCCATAAAGTTCATTGAACAAGTTTTTTAGAGTCAGCGGACCCGTTGGATTCGTCGGTGTACCCCCTATGATAAATGCCTGATTAGCAACCTCTATCCAAAGATCAGGGTTAATTGGACCTACCAAAAAACTGGCCATAACAAAACCAGAATATAATCACTCAAAAAAATTCTAATACAAAAAGGGCTCAAAAATCATATATCCATGCCCTATCGGCAATCCTTTATTAATAAAATACTACAATAGGTAGCACCTATTTTTTTTTTTTTTGTTTATCACTTTATTTCTGGTGCTACCTATTGTGGTATTTTATTAATAAAGGATTGCCGATAGGGCATGGATATATGATTTTGATTTTGAGCCCTTTTTGTATTAGAATTTTTTTGAGTACTTACCTATAGTGACCATCAGACTCTCCGCCGGAGAAATCGAGAAGCGGCAATAGGTGTCGGATCATCGGATTTGTTCTCCAACATGCTCCAGCAAAAAGTCGAAATTCTCTTTCTTCATCCGAAGATAGGCAAAAAATTTTCTCAGGGTTTTCTCTCAGCTCCATGTTGAGTGTAGAATACACACCACGGGTTAGTCTCTGTGCTGTGATGGGGTGGATCCACATACTGCGTCGTCGTTGGCGCTGACGCATAATGCACTGCTCGATCTTTCTCTCCTTCTCCAGAAACTATAAACTTCAAGCGATTCGCCTCCGCAGTAAAATCCACCAGATTCTTGAAGATATTGCCAATAATAACATCCATGTTCGCCAGTCACTTGCTACTTGCTCTTCTCTCCAACCTGCACTTGCTCCTCTACAACCTGTCAAAGATGGGCTGTAGGAACAGTGTATATATAGGATTACAGTAGCCAATCATGTTTGGAACCCCAAAAAAGGGCGTTTTTAAAAACCGGATCCGGCGTAATCCGTCGATAAACAGATAAAAAAACGGATACACCGGATGAGACGAATCCGGTTTTTGTTCGGATGCCCGAGACGGATCCGGCGAAAAACCGGATGCGTCTCATCCGGTTTTACATACTAGTTACCGGATGCGGCGATCCGGCAAAATGCCGGTGGCGCCGTCAGGCGCAAAACGGATCTGTGAAAGAGGCCTTATTGATTATCGTATATTGTCAGCTAACATTGTCAATGACGAAGTGGTCTCAGTACTAAACATTTGGGAGAATGTTCGTAGCTTATAATGCTTTCAATATTGTTGTATATTCTAGAAAAAGTGCTTATTTTTACTTAACGTATTGTAGAGTATATTTCGGTAAAAAATGCCCTTGAGCTATGTGGTCTACATAATCGGGTACAGACATGCGCAGCTCTTTTATGCCTCCAGGAAGCCTCTCAGATACATGCATGTGGCTATCATCCTGAAAGAGATAAGTAGCTTGTCACATCTTGTATGTCTCAGTTGTTTTTTTTGGCAGTGTTTGCTAGAAAATCAGCTGTTCATACTATGCAGAGTTATGGACAAAACGTAAAATTGCATGCAGGGCCCAAGGACACATTTTGTTTGTGAGAGTCTGTTTTTTTCTGACTTTAAAGACCAATCATTTTCTTTAGATTATGTTTCTGCAACCATTAGGACATGAGTGTTTTGTCAAATTGTCATTTTTTTTAATCAAACAACTACCATGTAAAGCACTGAAAAACAAGGGAAAAATCTGTTGATTAAAATAGTGAAAAAAATGCAGTTATGCCATTGTTGCTTGATTTCACTTTTACGTCATTCGCTGAGTAATAAAAAATTGTCCTGTTAGGCCTCTTTCACACATCCGGCGGGCACCTTGCGGCGCCCGCGGCATTTTGCCGCAGCGCCGCATCAGAAAACCTGATGAGCCGCCGGCGGCCGCATGCGGTTTTTTGCCGGATGGTTTCTGATGCCCGGAGACATCAGAAACCATTCCGCAAAAACAAAAAACGTTACATGCTGCGTTTTGTCCGGCCGACGCAATGTACATTTGCGCCGCATCCGGACAAAACCGCATGCAACGCACTGACATGCGGCGCCATCCGGCGCTAATGCAAAAAAAAGCCGCATGCGGCGCATCAGGTTTTCTGATGCGGCGCTGCGGCAAAATGTCGGGGGCGCCGCAAGGCGCCCGCGGATGTGTGAAAGAGGCCTTAGTTAATAGGAATACAACGATATCAAACTTATAAAGCAGTGATCACTGCAATTAGAGGCAGGCTGGCTGAATTACAAAGCTCCTCCTGAGGCCCCTCCAATTCTAAAATTGGAATACACTAATATCAGGGAATTTTCTGCATAGAAATATAAAGCAAAGTTAGAAGTTTTCTTGAAGTATGTAAACAATCAGTAGTATTCACTGTACAAATAGCAGTTTCCCACCAGTAAATTATTTTGTACGTGCACATGCTCCATTCACTAGTACTTACCTTGTCCTTCTCTCATCTGAGAAGTAGATGTAGTTGTGTATAGTCTTGATGAGATGAGAGAACCTTTCAAGGTTTGGTTCTGTTCAGATTGTTGAACGTCCCAATGTTCATCAAACATATCTAAACTCCATTGAATTCAATGAGAGGTAAACAAATGCATAGACAACACCTTCAGAGGGGACAAAAAGCTGCCAAACAGCTCAAATTAGGGGCAGACACCAGGAAAAGTGTTATCAATTGACCCAGAGTATAAATGGCATAATTGCATAGCATGGATTCATGGGACAGGGCTTAGACCAGCATTTCTAGATTAAACATTGATCAGTAATAGGTGGATGAGTGACATGTGTAGGCCTGCTGCTCTGAGACCCCTGCCAAATTAAGGGCAACACACATGAAGGAGACCCAACGTGGAGTCCAAACATTTCCAAAAAGTAGGGGCAGACTCCAGGAAAAGTGGCATCAATTGACCCACAGTATTAATTTTATAATGGCAAAGCAGCAGTCAGGCATGGGCCATTTATGGGCCAGAATCTGGGCCAGCAATTACAGATTTGAATTTAAGTTCAAATTAAGAAGTGGGTGAGGGACCGGTGTTGGCCTGCTGTGCTGGGAGCCCTGATACCTCATGCAACAGCTCAAACTGCTTTTCTGCTCAGCTACACTCAGGTGCCACAAACATCAGTTTTGTAGACTACTATTGGTAGAAAATTTTGAGGATCGTAACACAGATAGTTAACTGACAATAAATGCAGGCCTGCTGGTCTGGGAGCTCTACTGCTACAGGCAACACACATGAAGGAGATCCAACTTGGAGTCCAAACATTTCCAAAAATTAGGGGCATACACCAGGAAAAGTGCCATCGATTGACCCACAGTAGAAATTTTATAATGGCACAGTAGCAATCAGGCATGGGCCATCCAATAGACCGGCTCTGTGCCAGAATTTACAGCTTTGAATTTAAGTTCAAATTAAATTAAGAGATGATGAGAGACTGGCATAGGTATGCAGTGCTGGGAGCTCTGATACCTCATGAAACAGCTCAAACTGCTTTTCCGCTCAGCCACACTCAGGTGGCGCAAACATCAGTTTCGTAGAATATTATTGGTAGAAATACTTAAGGATAGTAAAGCAGGTAGTTGACTGAAAGTAAGTGCAGGCCTGCCAGCTGGAAGCCCTACTGCTACAGGCAGCACACATGAAGGAGACCCAACTTGAAGTCCAAACATTTCCAAAAAGTAGGGGCAGACACCTTGGTGTCTAGTGGTTTAGTTCACCATCCCTTGGTGTGTAGTGGTTTAGTTCTCCAACCCCTGTTGTTTAGCATTTTAGTTCTCCATCTTCTGGTGTGTAGTGGTTAAGTTCTCCATCCTTTGGTGTCTAGTGGTTTAGTTCACCATCCTTGGTGTGTAGTGGCTTAGTTATTCAACCCTAGGTGTTTAGTAGTTTAGTTCTTCTATTCCTGTTGTCTAGTAGTTTAGTTCTCCATCCTCTGGTGTGTAGTGGTTTACTTCTCCATCCCCAAGTGCCGTGCAAGCCTTGGGGATTCCAAGACTCACGGAGCAGACCCTTCCTCCTGCTCCCACAGCCACAAGAGTCCCCCACTGCCCAGTTAGCGAGATGTAACGCCCCTGGCATTATTGCTCGTCTAGTTGCCAGTGGTGAAATTCACCATGGAAGACATGTCTGCAATATGCTGATGTAGTGCAAGCACAGCTTTCTTAGAAAAATAATGGCGACTGGGCAACTGGTACTGGGGGAATGCAATGTGCATCAGGTGTCGGAAAACACCTGTATACACCAGGTGGAAATGTAGCATTTCCGTGGCCAACAGATTGCACATGGTGAAATTCAAGCTCTTAGCTTTGGCATGTATAAGGGAAACAATCTTTTACATAACCACAACTGCAGGCCCGAGGGCTGGCTGCTGTACTGAGAGAGGGTGGAGTATGTATGCTGAACAAGACAAACTGTTGGACTGTACATGAGGTGCAGGCGGAGATGTTATGATGGTTTGAAAAAGATGTGATGTATGTGCTCGGTGTCTGACATCAGTCAAAAATGGCAGGCATGTCCACTTCCCTAACAGCTGACGGGTTCTCACTCACTATGACTGTGGCAGGTAAACAAGTGAAGGATCTGCGGCCGGAGACCTGTGTGAGATCACTTGCCACAGTGACCGAGTAGGAAGAAACAGCAGATGTGCATGTAGTAGTCAAATTATTGGAATTTTTGCCTCTACTGAGTCTTTTTTTACAAAGTCGGCAGATAACGTGAGTTGGGTCATCCTTTTCGGTCTGAAAAAAAGCCCAGACTAGGTAACCCTTGCCGCCCAATGCGAACTGCAGACCATGACCGCTGCTGGCCATATAACTTATAATAGATGAAACCTTCGGCCAAAGGGCATATTCTCCACAGACATTTGGCGCACCTGGAGCACTGCTTGAGAAAACACATTTGCAGCACGTGCCAGGATTGCCGCCATCTGTGAGTTGTTCTGTATGTGTAGGAGGCTCATCCAGGGCACTTTCCACTGTTTTATTATAATGTTTCATTACGGTCTTGAAAATTGGAGCCCATATTGGACAGTCACAAAGTAAAGAGTTAATTATTGATGGGATGAGCTTGAACATATGGCATCCTGTTATTCACTTATACGGATGTCTGTGGCATTTTCCTTTAAAACTTATCCTATCAGAGCATTTAGCAACCCGATAAGACCATATTACTGTATTACAACACTTTACTATACAAAGAGGCTAATATATAAAGGATTAAAAATAAGCTCTACAAAAATGGCTTTATAGCTTATTTTTCATAAGATATTTTATCATGAGCCGACAGTAGATAAACATCGACATTGATTGTGCAACAATAGACGTTTATTAATATTCCTTCTACAGAGTGGTTAATCTGACAAATTACATAAGGCTGGAAGAACAACACAGCTCATTCGAATGTAGAAAAGATAACATTTAGGTTCAGCAAACAAAATAAAATGAATCCCCAGCGCTCCTCCAGATTAATGACGTTGTGCCTGGTAACATAATTATAATCCCTAATCAGATCATTAAAAAGGACAACAGCTGCCCATTCTTTTTCAGTATGTTTACCCTGCAATTAATCCACACTATCATGTACCACAAGTACTGGGCTGTAAAGTGAAAATTATGTCACAAAGCAAAGAACCAATTGATAATTAAAATACTGTGTGAGATACATGACAATTTAAAGTGGGGATTTGGATATGTTTTTTGACTATTAACTAGGGCTGAACAGACCCGTGGAAGTTCAGGTTCTCTCTCTCTTCGTCTGGTGCGAATGCGGAACTTTTAAGTTCGGGTCCGCTCATCCTTACTAATAACCCATTGTCCTCTGTACCACAACCAGTGTAAGTAAAATAAACATATCAACACATAACTGCTTGTGACTTGGGTAAATTGCCACGCTAGCCTTTTATTAAATATTACACATAAACAGGGAGAGTCCCAAAACAATGGCGACCATACCAACATTTATAAACAATGTACATACAGTACAGACCAAAAGTTTGGACACACCTTCTCATTCAAAGATTTTTCTGTATTTTCATGACTGTGAAAATTGTAGAATCACACTGAAGGCATCAAAACTATGAATTAACACATGTGGAATTATACATTACACTTTACAAAAAAGTGTGAAACAACTGAAAATATGTCTTATATTCTAGGTTCTTCAAAGTAGCCACCGTTTGCTTTGATTACTGCTTTGCATGCAGAAAAGGTGAACAGATGGACTCTACATGCCTGGTTCCCACCGTGAAGCATGGAGGAGTGGTGTTGATGATGTGGGGGTGCTTTGCTGGTGACACTGTTGGGGATTTATTCAAAATTGAAGGCATACTGAACCAGCATGGTTACCACAACATCTTGCAGCGGCATGCTATTCCATCCGGTTTGCGTTTAGTTGGACCATCAATTATTTTTCAACAGGGCAATGACCCCAAACACACCTCCAGGCTGTGTAAGGGCTATTTGACCAAGAAGGAGAGTGTTGGGGTGCTATGCCAGATGACCTGGCCTCCACAGTCACCAGACCTGAACCCAATCGAGATGGTTTGGGGTGAGCTGGACCACTCACCGCTTCTGTGACCATTGAGGGTTTTTCTGTCATTAAACGAGGAGCACCAACAATTTTGACCACGTGCGTACATGTGATGTTTATATTTTCAGGGGCATGGTGAACAGTACAGCAAACTCTAAAGTGACCACATCACAGCTTTAGGACACCAACAAGAAGATTTGAAAGATGGAGAAGAAACAAAGAAAATGGTTGTAAGTAATCAGACATCACATCAGCAATAGGTTACTGGCTGCAAATATTTATTCTGTATCTGCACCATTCAAAGGTTTACACTGGTGATCAGTGGCACTAAACGACCACTGATTACAAACCATGATCATTGCTCTCAGCAGTGAAAGTTCACTTTACAGAGGATGATGATCTTTTGTGCTGCATAAAAAAAATTTCACCTGAGCTTTTTGCTCATTCATCAAGTAATTGGCAGCCTGTTCACATTGCAAGAATATATCATAAGAACACTTTTTTCAATGATTGTCTTTCAGTATAAATGCAGCTTTATTTGCAGAGAGATGATTGGAGTAATACTGTTGTTTGCAAAATAAACTCCCTTAGGCCGGGATCACACATGCGAGAAACACGGCTGAGTCTCGCATGTGAAATCCAGCTCTGCGCGGCATCGGAGCAAGCGAGCAGCTGCATGTAGTTATATGCAGCGCTCGCTCCACTCCTGAGTGCGGTGCCAGAGCTGGGATTTCACATGCGAGACTCAGCGTGTTTCTCGCATGTGTGATCCCGGCCTTATTATGTAAAGCACCGTCCCTTAGTATATAAGGTCTTCTCTTGTTATGTTCAGCACTGTATGTAAGGAAAAAAAAATTCCCTCCAGAGCATCCCCTCATAATAGAAAAAATTGTCATCTACAGATGAGCACCAGAACACCTGTGTGTTCATGTGACCTGTCACATGATCTTGTGGTGCCCCTGAGGGTCCAGTCGTCACAGAGGTACTGCACCTCACCCAGAGGTGTGGTATCCCACTCTCAGGTAAGGAGGGAGCACTACCCAGGACTCTAACACTCATACCCAGCACACACTAGTTCAGTCAGGGCACCTGGGAGTACCCAAAGGGAGGAGGGCCTCATCTCAGGCTGGGTAGGAAAGGGTGTTGGGATGTGGGTGGAGAAGGAAGAGAAAGCAGAGGAGCTTAGAGAGCGGGAACAATAGAGCAGTTGGTCTGAGGAGACCAAAGGAAAAGGAGTGCAGCAGAGAGGCTGCAGACAGAGAGTTATGAGGAGGAAATGAAAGTCAGCAGACGTGCTGACAAGGCACTCCCTGTCGGAGGGAGCTAGGAAAAGGAGAGATTGAAGGAAGCTTCCGGAAGGACAGAAGGCATTCTAGGGGCACGGATAGTGAGAGATCCATCCATGGGACCCGATCCAGTAGTGGAGGGACCAGGTCGCAGTGTGGGAACCGGCCCCCAAGT
>JARQOD010000001.1:250611795-250722613 GCA_033576555.1 Oophaga sylvatica
GGCTTTCACTGAAGGGGTTAACTATGGATATACTTTTATTGATAGGATTTTTACAGACGTGGCGATACCAAACATGTGTGTTTTTTTTTGTTTTTTGTTTTTTTTTATTACATAAAAATGTGTATTTTTTAGGGGATTTTTTTTAAATTATTTTTTAATATTTTTTTTTTACATTTTTTTTTTAAAAAATGCTTTTTTTTACTTGTCCCTTTATGGGACTTTCACTTTTTTACTTTTTATTGCAGTTACAATGCATTGCAATGCTCCAGCATTGCAATGCATTGTACCTATGGTGAAAGCTGCTGTGAGCATGATCACAGCAGCTTTCCGTAGCTACATGACCCGGAGGTTGTCATGACAACCCCCGGGTCATCAAGGCAGAGATCGGGCCTGCAAATACATTGCAGGGCGCGATCTGAGGCAGAGGGAGCTCCCGACCCTCTGCCTCCCCCTGAGCGCTGCGATCGCGCTCAATGCAGCAGTCAGGGGGTTAACAGCCAGGGGGCTGCGGGGGGCCGCTCCTGGCTGTCAGTGCAGGAAGCCTGGCCACTGCAGCGCCGGCTCTGCACTGATCGCGCTGGAGATGCTGAAATTTCAGCATCTCCTGCGCGATCGCTGCTGTGTTTGGTCAGTCAGATTGACTGACCAAGCACAGCGCTGTAGGTGCGGGGACCGACGGCAAAGGTCCCCGCACCGCTTGCCGTGCCTGTCAGCTGTCTGTGACAGCTGTCGGCACTGATCTACCACTGCGTGTTTACACGCAGTGGTAGATCAAAGGGATGACGTGCACAGTCCGTCCTGGTGCCGGAACTGACACCTTGCCATGACGGACTGTGCACGTCATTGGACATTAAGGGGTTAATGTGCTTGAGGTCTGCAGACAGCTTCGTATCACTGCCCAAAATGACAACATGGGATACGGCGGGCTGTATCACATTCAGAAACAGAAAATATAATTTTTTTAATGCGCATTGCATCTGCAGACAGATTTCATATCACCTCCACAACATGACAATGTGGGATATGGCGGGCTGTATCACATTCAGCAACAGAAAAAATTTATTTTTTTTTAATGCGCATTAGGTCTGCAGACAGGTTCATATCACCGCCACAACATGACATTGTGGGATACAGTGGGCTGTATCACATTCAGCAACAGAAAAAAATATAAATTTTTAATGCAAGTTAGGTCTGCAGACAGGTTCATATTATCGCCATAACATGACAATATGGGATACGGTGGGCTGTATCAAATTCAACAATAGAAAATATTATAACTTTTTTTAATGCGCGTTAGGTCTGCAGACAGGTTCATTCACCGCCACAACATGACAATGTGGGATACGGCGGGCTGTATCACATTCAGCAACAGAAAATATTATAATTTTTTTAATGCGCGTTAGGTCTGCAGACAGCTTCATATCACCACCACAAATGACAATGTGGGATACGGCGGGCTGTATCACATTCAGCAACAGAAAAAAATTATGATTTTTTTTTTAATGAGCCTTAGGTCTGCAGACAGGTTCATATCACCACAGCACTAAATGACAAGTTGTGATACAGTAGGCTGTTTCACATTTGGTAGTGAAAAAATATTATTTAGAATGCTATACTAGTGCATAGAGCACAATAGAAGCAGTGCACAACACACTTGTAGAACATGTGCCTGCTGGCTTTGTCTTTGGAAGTCAGTAATGGCAAAAAAAAGCTGGAAAGTAAATTTAACAGCCACACTGGACACTAGCTAGCTACACTATGTGACTGATACACAACCGCCTAACTAACTAGCTAAAATCTTGCTGCTAACAGTGGCAGCGTCAGGAGCAGCCTGTCTGTGCTGTTACAGTATCAAAATGGCGCTAAAACAAGATGTCTGCCATTTATATGGAGAGGGACATGTGATTTCAGCAGCCAATGACACAAGCCGTTGGGTCAGGACATTGTGCGTGTGTGCACACATAAAGTTAGGAAAAAAAATTTGACTGTTTACAAGAACGCCACTCCTCTGAGCTCTGCAAACCCCCTCACCTCATCAAGCATGTGCCAAACGCTCATGATACACCACCATTATCGTTGCTAAAGTGCTGAAAATACTTTAGTGGCAACGCAAATATTTTCCTGCACTTTTACCGATTTTATAAAATTTTGCTCGTGTTTTTGATCATGAATCCAAATATGCCATATTCGTGCTGTATGTTTGGCGATCGTTTTATGAACAAATTTGTTCAACACTTCAAGCAACCTTGTGCCGTTACACAATTTTGGCTGTCAAGGTTCCTAAGCAACATTAAAAGTGAGCCTATGTGGTGGCATACCAGGAGGCTCCAAAGAATTTAGGAACTCCAATGGGTACATTACGGCTTGTTCACTAGCCATGACTGAATCAATGGACATGTACATGATCGCTGGACTGGGCATTCTCAGCTGAAGTTGTAGATTTAGAAAGCTGACACTATTGTCTTTAAGCACTAGGATTGCATATTCACAAAGCCACTCATGGTTGTTAAAATTGTTACAAATATCAGAGAAAACTTGGTCACTAACCTATGATACCGAGGGTGTCATTTTGCAAAAGTCTTCTGGAAAGGAAATTGTTTGAGACAGTTTTGCTTTCTTAGCTTTTGGATTAACTTGCCGAATAAATGGTCATTTTTGGGGGGGCATTTTAAAAAACAGTCTTTAGTATTATGATTCTTAGTAATCACCTCACACTGATCAGAGATCTAATAGGTGGATCACAGAAATGTGTGATGGCCTCACAGTCAGACGGTGCATAGCAACCAATCAGAGCTCAGCTTTCACTTTACCTCCCTAGCTTGAATGCTGAAAGCTGCACCCTGCTTGATATGTGAGGGGAAAGGCCAAGGCCGTAGTCATGGCTGAGGCTAGTGGCTCTGGCGTGCCCTAGCCCCCATCACATGAAAATAATGTCCCATTGTCAGCATACCTTCTGCTTCGCTTTCTGCACCGTCTGTGTCCCATCGGGCTTGCTGAAGTTCTGCCACTGGCATTGTTGCGCACAAAGAGACAGAGTCCATTTCAAACTTAAAACACAGAACTTTACTTTCTTCATTTCGCAGCACATCCGTTTCAGTAACAACATCAGCATATGGTTCCACATTAAACACTTCCTCTTCACTCCTCTCTACCTCCTTCAGTACATTATGGGGACAGACTGCCTCTTACGGTAACACAGTATCTTCCTGTCCAGACTCACTATGTTTGGTGGTTCCTCGTCTGTTTCGCCCTGGATCTGAGGGCATCGGCCCATGCAATGACCTGCCACATGATGAGCGATAGGACAGTAGGACCACTTCTCAAGCTTCTGCTCCCAATTGCGGTCGCACTGCTGCTTCAGCTGCACTTCTGTCCATCCAGACTCCGAATGGCTGGGTAGCCCACTTAAACTTTGCGTGGTCACAGTAGTGCCGGGCTATAGAGCCCACCTGAGCTGTCTGGGTGCTCTGGCCCTACTAACTATAATCCAGGAAATCCTTTCCTGCTTGTCCACAGTGACCCCTCCTACTGTTAACTATTTACTATGTGAACTATCTACACTAATGTACCCCATGTAGCCCATCTTGTGTCCAACTTGAGGCACTGCACTTACCCTATCTTTACACGTATACATCCTGGCAGCATAACAAGACAGCATTCTACATAGCAAAAGACATGAATATTATATATAAATACAAATTACTCTAAGAACATATAGCATAACGGTAGTAAACACTATATACATACAGTAGTCAATTCTTATACTCTACTTTAATTGGGTAGGGGCGTGTATCAGTCTCTCTACCCCCTTACAGATATAGGCAACCAGAATGGTCTTGTTGTGAGACAATTCTCATAAATGAGGCCCCAGTTACTTCTGCAGTGGCTATAGGCAACCAGAACAATCTTATTGTGAGGCAATTCTCATAAATGAGGCCACAGTTACTTCTGCAGTGGCTATGGGCAACCAAAACGATCTTATTGTGAGGCAATTTTCATAAATGAGGCCCCAGTTACTTCTGCCGAGGCTACAAGCGACCAGAATGATCTTATTGTGAGGCAGTTCTCATAAATGAGGCCCCATTTACTTCTGCAGTGCCTGTAGGCAACCAGAATGGTCTCATTGTGAGACAATACTCATAAATGAGGTCCCGGTTACTTCTGCAGTGGCTATAGGCAACCAGAATGATCTAATTGTGAGGCAAGACTGCAGCGACCCAAACATAACTCACCAGCATGCCTTCCAACCCACAACTACTACACATACAAATAAGACAAGTACAGTAATTGATGGGTGAAGGTCGGTCACAGCTTTATTAATTTATTTTGTTTTAACCATTAGAGAGGCACTTAACTTTATTAACCGTGCTCATCTCCAAATGTCCTGTTGCATATTTACAGGCAAGTCAGCCAACGAGCCGTAACCATATGTCCTTTCTTTCATTTACTGCCACTGTGACTTGAAATTCTAGAAAATAACACATATATTAACAATCATATAATTACAAAAAAACTAAAGGAGGGAGGGTGGGACAAGCACCTCCGGGACCGAATTGGGGGAGAGGAGGAGAAAAGGCTCAGTTCCCCATTAAAAACACTAGGAAGGGGCTGTACTAGCCACTTCCAATTTTCATTGGCCATACAGTTTTATTACCACCCCTTAACATAGTAGTGGGTGGGAAGGAACAGGAGTGTGACCATAGTAACAATAGGGGAGGGGCACCGCAATCAGAGGCACCCTCCTTATTTAGTACAGTGCCTGCCATTCTCATAAATGAGGCCCCAGTTACTTCTGCAGAGGCTGTAGGCAACCAGAATGATCTTAATGTGAGGCAATTCTTATAAATGAAGCCCCGGTTTCTTCTGCAACAGCTATTTCTATAATTACAGACTTTAAAGCGACTTATCAGGTTGCCCCACCGTATATGGTTGCCACCTTTTAAGAGCACTCTTTGGGCATTGTCACTTTATTTCTTTAAGATCCTTTGGGCAAAAGCTGTGGTTTTGCATTCAACACCCAGATACCCATTTTCTCCTTAATTTCTATAGAGCCTAAATTCGGAGGACCAAATCTCGTGAAGGGGGAGTGATATAGTGTTTTAATGTTCATAGTATTTTTAGTCTGGCATTAAAGCTTGGCAGTCGAAATTTTACTCAAATCGTTTGAAAAATGTGTTTTTGTCTTCAACGAGCTATCACACACAGATTTTCTGCTTGATATATATAAATAAAATATGGTATTACC
Organism: Oophaga sylvatica; assembly: GCA_033576555.1. Classification (NCBI taxonomy): domain Eukaryota; kingdom Metazoa; phylum Chordata; class Amphibia; order Anura; family Dendrobatidae; genus Oophaga; species Oophaga sylvatica. Next base: position 250,617,041 of record JARQOD010000001.1, read on the forward strand.
AGCGTGAGACATTTAATCACTGACAGTCTGCTCTCCTGATCTACATGTCTCACAGTGGTAATGGCCCCTTTCATTTAAAATAAGCTCTGAAGAGAGATTCTCAGAGAGATCTGAATCTGGCCAATAGATCTTAACAGCTCATTTACATATTAAGAAAAACGTGAATTTCTCTAAAATTAGGGATCGGATCGTAGAAATCAAGGTTTAATTTTATTCAAATTATATGACCTGCATGTCTGTATAGACGGCTTAGGAGGGTTGAGCCTACTGACAGATTCTCTTTAACGTTCAGAGTTTCATTGTATCTTGAAATCTGACCACATTTCTGGTCTCTCTCTCAGCACAAAAGAGGAAGATAAGGATTCAACCTAAATGTCTGATATTTATACATGATCAACTGTATAGATGTATGTTCCAAGTATAAAAGCTAAAAATCGCATGATATAAACACAGTGAAATGTAAAAAACAAAGTCATTATACGTACATTTATGGCACTGTACACTATGGTGTTATCAGCAATGTATCATAGCAATATGGAAAAGGAGGAAGCAAGAGGGGAGAGGATTGGAAGGGTTATGGGCTGGTAACACAGCGTATTTAACCCCCTATAAGGCTCTGCTCTATGTACTCCAGGAGAAAGCAGCCGCACATCCTACAACACCTCAGAAGAACTCACCATGAGCACTGCAGGACAAGTAAGGAAACTCCGATATTCAATGCCACTTACGGTGTAATACTTACTGCTCTTACCGGTGAACTTCAGCTCACTAGTCCTACAGTACTTTATGCATCACACAATTACCTGGTCCCATATTTTAACATGTTATGTAAATCAAAAATGAATGTAAATGTAATGTTTATTATACCATAAGATATTCATAAAAGAAACTAAATCTAAAATATATGTTGAACTTTGACCAGATTTAATATGCAAGTGTATAGAGAAGTGGAATGCACTGCAAACAATTATTTTTTTATGTGGGATTTTAGAAATTTTTCAAAATTCAGCACCTTCTGGGTATCTGGGTATGGCATTATTTCTTTATTTTCCCCCTATATGTTCGTCCAGAAAAACACATACTACAAATGTAATGAAATGTGTGCAGTTTCTTTTGGGTGAGATTCTGAGCTGGATGTTGTATTTGATCCCTTATTTTCTTCCCTAGATGACAGGTGCTCTAATATGTATGATCAGCCATGTTTACTCACATATACTGTGTGATAGTATTATAGGACACTGGTAGTACCTGGCAGGTGTTAGGAGTTATAGAAAAAAATTAGGAGGTGTGATAGTGTTGTGTGTGGTGCATATATGTATGCCTGTGGTATTATGATAACGGTGCATTAAAGGAAATTTGTCACCTCATTTTTCGTATATAAGCTGCAGCCACCGCCATCAGGGGCTTATCTACAGCATTCTGTAATGCTGTAGATAAGCCCCGATGTAACCTGAAAGATAAGAAAAACTAGTTATATTATACTCACCCGGGGGGGCGGTCCAATGTGGTCTGGTCCAATGGGTGTCGCAGGTCTGGGTCAGTCACCTCCCATCCTCTAGAGAGGACATCCTCCTCCTTGCTTCTGTCGCGCTCCTGCGCAGGCGTACTTTATCTGTCCTGTTGAGGGCAGAGCAAAGTACTGCAGTGCGCAGTCGCTGGGCCTCTCTGACCTTTCCCGGCGCCTGCGCACTACAGTACTCTGTTCTGCCCTCAACAGGACCCATAGTGATTCTTGTGCTCGATAGCGGTCTCAGCGGTCATACCTATATCAATCAAGCAGTTGTCATTTTTACATTGTATAGGAGGTAACTTGTTTTTACTATAATACCCTGGGTCAAGTGCTATGATTGAAATGATAAAAGTAAATGGGAGATATTAGGGATGAAAGATACATGTGAATAACTTGTTCTGTGAATGCTCACATAGTGCTATATGAACAAAGTGCTTACACAATAGAATATGGATTTAGAGAACAAAATATATTTCCTTGGGGTGACTGATGTCCTTCAAGAGCAAAGAATCTGTCATCTTGAAATTCATCCTGTCATACAACCTCTTCCCTGTGTGAGGCAGTGAGGGGGGTCATATGCAAGGGTCGAAATGTGTCCCCCAGGATGCGGACGGAGTCCTATTAAACCCGCTTTAGTGCCTTGTGTTCGCAGCGGGATGCCTGTGAATCACAAGGAAAAACAAAAGAAAGAGTGGATTGGCTCCAAGTAGTGACTCAGTCAGATTTTTAGGAAAACCCGTTAAGGGCATTTATTTTTAGAGGGATTTGCAGGTTTGGTAGTGGGGCAAAAAACTCTCTCCACTCCGGGTTTTGGAAGTGGCTCTATGGCCAAGATTCCATTTAAAATTTGTTAGTTTTGCATTGGGTGTGTCAGTTTGGAGTTTGCAAGCTGCAGAGCAGGTGGCTCTGTGCAATACAGGTCTGTGTGGAGATAACACAGAGCCAGGGACTTCAAAGCGGCTGATACACCCAAGAGACACAACGGTGCCATTGTCCACGGCAAAGGGTTTTCAGTTCTGGGCTGTGTTTGTGGAAACCCGACTGTGATCCGGAGGACATCACTCCTATGTGTGAGTTCTGAAAATAAAGACACCATTTATGTTGAACTTACTGTGGTCCCTGCATATCTGTCGCACTGCACCAACCCAGCGGCACTACACCTGATATAAGCGGAACAAACATCAGCTGAAAATATCATACAAATTAGATGATTGGCCAATACGACTAACGTAAGTCTGAGAGGGAAAAAGATATAGAGTAGACTTATAAGGTAGACGTATACCAACCCAACACAGGCCAAAAGATCACTGTGAGGGATTATGAATACAACTGACATATACACTAAACAGATACTACAAATATAGCATTAACACACACTAAAGCACACCATACACATTAGATGGCTGCCGCATGAACGATGGTTTGGTTAATCGTTTAGCATTCAGACAACACAGCTGGCTGTCCCATAGACAGGAGCCATGGGCGTACCCAGGATCAAAACTAGGGGGGGGCAAGCCAAGGTCACATCTTATACAGGTCACATTGTATACACTGTATATTATCCTGCATATTAGGTATGGAGCATTAGAACTGTTGTATATTGTATAATACAGCAGTGTATGCGACACTACTGTACGCTGTATATACCATATATTATACATGGCACACTAGCCTCTATACAAAGAATAAGAAGCATTATAACCTGTATATGAAAAGTATAATACAGCAGTGTATATACACTCTATATACCGCACACAATGTGTATGACCCTGTATACACCATATACTACACTCTATATACCGCACACGATTTATATGGCCTATATACCGCACACGATGTGAAAATAGTCATTTTTCATTAAGCTGGGGCTATACGTCAACTTTGGCCATGAAACAGCTGCTTGTATAATGCAGGTAAATGGGGTCGCATTGTGACCCGGCTAGGTACCGCGACAAAGAATCAGAACCAGTTGGATTTTTTTTGCAACTTGATTGTCGCAGTTGCAATACCTTGTGGGTCATAATGCAACCCCATCGATGGAGCAGCAGCAGCCTAGAGCAATTTTTGGCCGTTTGTGTCACAGCCAATGTCGCCTTCTTTGATGTAATGGACGAGAAATGTATATAAATACTATTCAAAACAATGTACATATTTTATGACATGAGAGAGAGACCTGTGCACTTCACTGTGCACTATAGAGCCATATCATGAGAGACCTGTGCTCTTCACTGTGCACTATAGAGCCGTACATGTGAGAGAGACATGTGCACTTCACTGTGCACTATAGAGCCATATCACGAGAGAGAGGCTTGTGCATTTCACTGTGCACTATAGAGCCGTATCATGGAGAGACCTGTGCACTTCACTGTACACTATAGAGCCGTATCATGAGAGACCTGTGCTCTTCACTGTGCACTATAGAGCCGTACATGAGAGAGAGACCTGTGTGCTTCACTGTGCACTATAGAGCCATATCATGAGACCTGTGCACTTCACTGTACACTATAGAGCCATATCATGAGAGAGATCTATGCACTTCACTGTGCACTATAGAGCCATATCATGAGAGAGACCTGTGCACTATAGAGCCATATCATGAGAGACCTGTGCACTTCACTGTACACTATAGAGCCATATCATGAGAGAGATCTATGCACTTCACTGTGCACTATAGAGCCATATCATGAGAGAGACCTGTGCACTATAGAGCCATATCATGAGAGACCTGTGCATTTCACTGTGCACTATAGTGCCGTATCATGAGAGAGATCTGTGCACTTCACTGTGCACTATAGAGCCATATCATGAGAGACCTGTGCACTATAGAGCCATATCATGAGAGAGACCTGTGCACTATAGAGCCATATCATGAGAGACCTGTGCATTTCACTGTGCACTATAGTGCCGTATCATGAGAGAGATCTGTGCACTTCACTGTGCACTATAGAGCCATATCATGAGAGACCTGTGCACTATAGAGCCATATCATGAGAGACCTGTGCATTTCACTGTGCACTATAAAGCCATATAGAGAGACCTGTGCACTATAGAGCCATATCATGAGAGACCTGTGCACTATAGAGCCATATCATAAGAGACCTGTGCATTTCACTGTGCACTATAGAGCCATATCATGAGAGACCTGTGCACTATAGAGCCATATCATAGAGACCTGTGCATTTCACTGTGCACTATAGAGCCATATCATGAGAGACATGTGCACTATAGAGCCATATTATGAGAGACATGTGCACTATAGAGCCATATCATGAGAGACCTGTGCACTATAGAGCCATATCATGAGAGACCTGTGCATTTCACTGTGCACTATAGAGCCATACCGAGAGAGAGACCTCCGACGCAGAAGCTTCCGCCACTACTCACCCCGGCACAGAGTGGCTCCTAATAACAGGTCTCACAGGACTGGTGCAGATCTGTGGGACCCTTGGCCAGCAACAGGAGGAAGCAGCCATAGCTAGCAGCTGCATGCCACTCACACACTCAAGCAGCTGGGCGGCTGAAGGACCTGTGGACACGCCTCTCTAGATCATGTGACCCTGTGACTGCATTCAATCCATCCTGATTCTTCACATATGTAACTAGAGGACCTGCGGTGACACCTCCCTGCTGCGGGTCACATGGTTGGGTGATGTCCTCCCTCTTTCACTATGGGTGGACTGACCTGTGGCAGAGTCTCAGCCTGTGCTGCAGTGAGTCCCGCCCCCTGTCGGCTTTGTGTGTCTGCCTGCTCTCCAAGTTCTTTGTGTGCCCCTGCTTCTAGGGGGGGCAGTTGCCCCCCCCCTGCCCCACGGTGGGTACGCCCATGACAGGAGCACTCGTTTGGATGAGCTCTCCTATGTTCTCTATAAGAGAGCCGCGGCCAAACATGTCTGGCAGCAGCTTATCTCCATGAGAGAGTATGATCAGCAGTCTGAAATAGGACATTCTGTCTTGATATTTCCCTCAACAATAAATTATCTGTGGCTCCCAAACACATTTGACAATTGGCCGAGCCTGTATATATCGGCCGGTTTGGCAAATATTAGTCTAATGTGTATGTGAGACTTAAAGGGTTTTCCCACAAACAAAGTACATTTTAATTAATAGATCTTGGAATAAAAATAAGATCCACAATTGGACGTGTTAAAAAAATGTTCCTGTGCTGGAAATAAATGTGGCCCTGCTGTGTACCGTGTAATGTCTCTGTCTGATTGTACAGGAACATGGTCTGATCATACCTGGGCAGAGGGGGCAAGCAAAAGAGTATACTGACATTACAGCCCTTGATCACAGCTGATTCTTTTTGTGAGGCAAAAGATTTCACTACCTGTTTTTAAGCAATGTTTTACTTCAAAGACTTTAGGACTGCGTCCCACTGGAATAACAGCCCGATTTCCGGTCCGCTGACCCTCTTCTTTTCACTTTCTCCATTGAGCATATCCTCTGCAGCCTCCATTCACTCTGTGGTGTGCTTCTTGTGCTGAGTAGGCCTTTGACATTACTGTGTGCTGTGTCATCCTGGCGCATATCATGACAACACAATTTGCATCCCCTGAACTGGTTTTGGTGGTGCACCTTATAACTCCATCTTGTTACGACGTATGCTACCGTGACATGACATGCAGTGAATATGAGGCCTAGTAAGAATTAAAAATGCATGCATGCTACAGGGAAGGTAAAAAGAGGCATAGAGAATTGGAAGGCGAAGTGTGGGGGCAATGGGCCAAGTGAGCATTAATTTTTTTGAATACTATGTTTATTATGCTCTGGCGTCTGTAGACACCTCACCATATAATAAGGAGAATTCAATTGAATCAAATTTCCTTGTCAAATCTGAGCGAGTTTCTGAATTTGAATATTGACAGATTCGCTCATCTCTAGTACTCATCTATGTGCACTAGGGGATATTACCGTACTTGAATGTTACAATTAAAAAGTTCTTTTGATTTGCCTTTTTGAAATAGTGGAATAGCAAAATGAAATTCTTTTGTGTTTCTTAGGTCCCTATTTATTGGATTATCTACTATAATTAATTTTTCAGTGATTAAAATAATTAAAATATCTGCACAAATAATCTGTGATAAAATAATAGAAGAATAGTTGTCCTACAAAGTTTTAGTTTGTAAGAAAGATTGACAAATACAGTAACACACAATTTGGAGTTGCTGCAATTCTACTGTACATAAGCCAATGTTTAATCTGCTTGTCCTTCAAACTTAATGATTTCATATTAAGGGTCACATCTAAATTTTGCAATGGGTTTGTACTAAATAGTTTACTTGGCCTAGTATTTTCCAGAAAAAATATCTAAAGCATAATTTGCGCACAAAGAGGGTTTTCATCAGGAACATTAATATTTAGGTAAATGTATAACTATCATAATCATCATATCTTGGCAGGACATTATGGAAGTACGGTATGTTAAAACTGGGACTGATTACTCTTATCTATATTAAAACCTCAATTCTAAGCGTTGGGACGCTGTGTAAAATATAAAGAAAACAAGGATGCAATGATTTGGAAAATCTCTTATAGCCAAAGTTTATTTTATATCTATTATCAATTTTATTTGAAAAAAAAATCTCATTCAGAAATGGATGGCAGCAACACATCTCAAAAAACTGGGACAGGGCCATGTCTACCATAATTCTACTCAGCAGCCGTCTCTTTGCCATTTGTAGGCGAAACAAATAAGATTTTTGGACCACTGTGTCTTTTCTAGAAGAGTGGCAAATGAATAAATCTCAACAGCCGTCTCTTTGCCATTTGTAGGCCAAACAAATAATGTTACTGTTCTGCTGTGTCTATACGTGTAGTGTGTGTCAAAAAACTATACTCTGCAGCGTTTTTTTGCAAGCAGTGTATCTAAAAATGATTGTACTCTGCAGCTTTTTTTGTGAATAGTGTGCGTAAAAATTAATGTGCTCTACAGCGTTTTTTAGTGAGTAGTGTGTTTACAAAATAATTGTACTCTGCCGAGGTTTTTTGCTAGTAGTGTATCTACAAAATAGTTGTATTCTGCAGGGTTTTTAGTGAGTAGTGTGTGTAAAAATTCTTGTACTCTGCAGCATTTTTTGCTAGTAGTGTATCTACAAAATAATTGTATTCTGCAGATTTTTTTGCAAGTAGTGTATCTAAAAAACTGTGCTTTACAGAGTTTTTTTGCGAGTAGTGTATAAAAAAATTATTGTACTCTGCAGCGTGTTTTTGCAAGTAGAGTGTGTAAAAAAATTTCTACTCTACAGCCATCTCTTTCCCATTTGTGGGCCAAAAAGACTCTTTCTACTGTGCCAAAAAGCCTGTTTCTACTTTATCAAAAAGCCTCTGAGAGCACTGTGCCAAAAAGCCTCTGCGTGTAATATGCCAAAAAGCCTGTGTTTCTACTTCACCAAAAAGCCTCTTGGAGTACCGTGTCAAAAGCCTTTGTTTGTGCTGTACCAAAAAATATCTGTTTGTACTATACCAAAATAGGGCCCATATCAGATAGTGGAGCTGGATTTTGCGACGTGCTGAGTAAGGTTTTACACATTTCTGCCATGCTAACCATCCCTTACAAGATGATGCCAGTACCCCAGCTGCTTTGGCGACTTCATCCTCCTCTGCCCTGTGCTGTCTTTTTCCACTGCATCATCGCCTCAGGTCCGTGATGCTCCCCCTAATCTACAGCTTAGAGCCCTTAACACTTTGCAGTGTAATTTGATAGCCAATGTTTAATTCAACCTAATTCCATAATCAGATTGAGAAAAAGCTGTTCTGATAATGCCAACAATATCATATAGAACATGATTAATTTGTCAGTAGGAAAGTAAAACTGTTATAATGCAACTATAAAGATGTATTTTTTAGCACAAAACCATAAAAACATACTTTATTCATAAATAGCTAACAATGCTAAATCACAGTTCTGTTTCAGGATTTACCATAATCATTATTAATCATAACTTTAAGTAAAGTCTATAAAAATCCAAAGCATGATAATCATTGGGTATGACCATAGGACTCCAGGTTTTGTTATGTAAAAAATCATACCAAAAAAACATTTTAGAAAATTTTCCAACTTTAACCCCTTACTGCCATCGGACGTACTATCCCGTCCATGGTACCTGGGCCCGTATGACCGGGGACGGGATAGTACGTCATAGGCGATCAGCTGCGCTCCTGAGGGGAGCGCAGCTAATCGCCGCCGGGTGTCAGCTGATTATCACAGCTGACACCCATGACTGTGTGTCAGGAGCGGTCACGGACCGCTCCCGGCACATTAACCCCTTGCACACCGCGATCAAACATGATCGCGGTGTACTGGGGGCATAGGGGAGGATCGCGCAGGGTGGGGGCTCCCTGCGCGCCCCCCTGAGACCCTCAGAGCAGCGCGATGTGATCGCGCTGTTCTGAGGGCTTCCTCCCTCCCAGGACCCGGATCCAAGATGGCGCCGGGGTCCTGGAGGGAGGCGGCTACCTCAGTGCCTGCCGAGAGCAGGCACTGAGAAGCCTGCATCTATGCCTGTGCGATCGCTGCTGTGACAGAGTGCTGTGCACACTGTCACACCAGCGATCTGATAAAATACTGTGATGTCCCACCCTGGGACAAAGTAAAAAAGTTAAAAAAGTAAAAATAAACATGTGTAAAAAAAAATCCAAAATAAATAAAAAAAAAAAAAAAATTTCCCCAATAAATTCACTTCCTGTAAATAAAAAAAAAAAAACAATAAAAGTACACATATTTGGTATCGCCGCGTCCGTAACGACCCCCCCTATAAAATTGTCCCACTAGTTAACCCCTTTAGTGAACCCCTTAAAAAAAAAAAAAAACGAAGCAAAAAATCAATGCTTTATCATCATACCGCCGAACAAAAAGTGGAATAACGCGCGATCAAAAAGACCGATATAAAAAACATGGTACCGCTGAAAACGTCATCTTGTCCCGCAAAAAACGAGCCGTCATAAAGTATCATCAGTGAAAAAATAAAAAAGTTATAGCTCGCAGAATAAAGCAATGCAAAAATAATTATTTTTTATATAAAATTGTTTTTATTCTATAAAAGCGCCAAAACATGAAAAAATGATATAAATGAGGTATCGCCATAATCGTACTGACCCGAAGAATAAAACTGCTTTATCAATTTTACCACACGCGGAACGGTATAAACGCCTCCCCCAAAAGAAATTCATGAATTGCTGATTTTTGTTCATTCTAACCTCCCAAAAATCGAAATAAAAAGCGATCAAAAAACGTCACGTGCTCAAAAATGGTACCAATAAAAACGTCAACTCGTCCCGCAAAAAATAAGACCTCACATGACTCTGTGGGCCAAAATATGCAAAAATTATAGCTCTCAAAATGTGATGATGCAAAAACTATTTTTGCAATAAAAAGCGTCTTTTAGCGTGACAGCTGCCAATCATAAAAACCCGCTATAAATAGTAAATCAAACCCCCCTTTATCACCCCCTTAGTTAGGGAAAAATAATAAAATTAAAAAAATGTATTTATTTCCATTTTCCCATTAGGGTTAGGGTTAGGGTTGCGGCTAAAGTTAGGGTTAGGGTTGGCGCTAAAGTTAGGATTAGGGTTAGGGTTGGGATTAGGGGTGTGTTAGGGTTAGGTTTGTGGTTAGGGTTGGGACTAGGGTTAGGGGTGTGTTGGGGTTAGGGTTGGAGTTAGAATTGGGGGGTTTCCGCTGTTTAGGCACATCAGGGGCTCTCCAAATGTGACATGGCGTCTGATCTCAATTCCAGCCAATTCTGCGTTGAAAAAGTCAAACGGTGCTCCTTCACTTCTCAGCTCTGCCATGCGTCCAAACAGTAGTTTATCCCCACATATGGGGTATCAGCGTACTCTGGACCCCAAGAGTTATTGTGCAATTTGTCCTATTTCTTCTGCTACCCTTGGGAAAATAAAAAACTGGGGGCGAAAATATCATTTTTGTACAAAAAAAAATATTTTTTTGTTTTTACGGCTGTACATTATAAACTTCTGTGAAGCACTTGGGGCTTCATAGCGCTCACCACACATCTAGATAAGTTCCTTGTGGGTCTATTTTCCAAAATGGGGTCACTTGTTGGGGATTTCCACTGTTTAGGCGCATCAGGGGCTCTCCAAATGCGACATGACGCCCCCAGACCATTCCATCAAAGTCTGCAATCCAAAACGTCACTACTTCCCTTCCGAGCCCCGACGTGTACCCATACAGTAGTTTTCTCCCACATATTGGATATCAGCGTACTCAGGACAAATTGGACAACAACTTTTGGGGTCCAATTTCTCCTGTTACCCTTGTAAAAATAAAATATTGGGGCAAAAAAATCATTTTTGCAAAAAAAAAAAGGATTTTTTATTTTTACGGCTGTGCGTTATAAACTTCTGTGAAGCAGTTCGGGGTTCAAAGTGCTCACCACACATCTAGACAAGTTCCTTGTGGGGTCTATTTTCCAAAATGGGGTCACTTGTGGGGGTTTCCACTGTTTAGGCGCATCAGGGGCTCTCCAAATGCGACATGACGCCCCAGACCATTCCATCAAAGTCTGCAATCCAAAACGTCACTACTTCCCTTCCGAGCCCTGACGTGCGCCCATACAGTAGTTTTCTCCCACATATTGGGTATCAGCGTACTCAGGACAAATTGGACAACAACTTTTGGGTTCCAATTTCTTCTGTTACCCTTGTGAAAATAAAATATTGGGGGCGAAAAAATCATTTTTGTAAAAAAAAAAAGATTTTTTATTTTTACGGCTGTACGTTATAAACTTCTGTGAAGCACTTCGGGGTTCAAAGTGCTCACCACACATCTAGATAAGTTCCTTGTGGGGTCTATTTGCCAAAATGGGTTCACTTGTGGGGGGTTTCCACTGTATAGGTGCATCAGGGGCTCTCCAAATGTGACATGACGCCCCCAGACCATTCCATCAAAGTCTGCAATCCAAAACGTCACTACTTCCCTTCCGAGCCCTGACGTGCGCCCATACAGTAGTTTTCTCCCACATATTGGGTATAAGCGTACTCAGGACAAATTGGACAACAACTTTTGGGTTCCAATTTCTTCTGTTACCCTTGTGAAAATAAAATATTGGGGACGAAAAAATCATTTTTGTAAAAAAAAAGAGATTTTTTATTTTACGGCTGTACGTTATAAACTTTAGTGAAACACCTGGGGGTTAAAAGTTCTCACCACACATCTAGATAAGTTCCTTGAGGGGTCTAGTTTCCAAAATGGCGTCATTTATGGGGGTTTCCACTGTTTAGGCAGATCAGGAGCTCTCCAAACACGACATGGCGTCCAGCCAATTCTGCGTTGAAAAAGTCAGATGGCGCTCCTTCCCTTCCAAACTCTGCCATGCACCCAAACAGTGGTTTACCCCCACATATGGGGTATCAGCGCACTCAGGACAAATTGCACAATAACTTTTGGAGTCTTGTTACCCTTGGAAAAATAAAAATTGGGGTGAAAAGATCATTTTTGTGGAAAAAATATGATTTTTAAATTTTACGGCTCTACGTTATAAACTTGTGTGAAGCACTTGGGGTTCAAATTGCTCACCAAAGATCTAGAAAAGTTCCTTAGGGGTCTAGTTTCCAAAATGCGGTCATTTGTGGGGGTTTCCACTGTTTAGGCACATCAGGGGCTCTCCAAATGCAACATGGCATCCAATCTCAATTCCAGCCAATTTTGGTTGGAAAAAGTCAAATGGTGCTCCTTCCATTCCGAGCTCTGCCGTGCGCCCAAACAGTGGTTCCCACCCACATATGGGGTATCAGCGTACTCAGGACAAATTGGACAACAACTTATGTGGTCCAATTTCTCCTGTTACCCTTGAGAAAATAAAAAATTAGTGACTAAAATATAATTTTTGTGGGAAAAAAATAGGATTTTTTATTTTCATGCCCGGGCATTATAAACTTGTGTGAAGCACTTGGGGGTTCAAAGTGCTCACCAAAGATCTAGATAAGTTCCTTAGGGGTATAGTTTCCAAAATGGGGTCACTTGTGGGGGGTTTCCACTGTTTAGGCTCATCTGGGGCACTGCAAACGGAACATGACCCCCATCAACGTCTGCATTCCAAAACGTTACTACTTCCTTTCCAAGCCCTGCCGTGCACCCAAACAGTTCCCCCCCCCACATATGGGGTATCAGCGTACTCAGGACAAATTGGACAACAACTTTTGGGGTCCAATTTCCTTGGGAAAATTCAAAAATTTGGGACTAAAAAATCATTTTTGTGGAAAATTGTTTTTTTTTTTTTCACACCCAGGCATTATAAGCTTTTGTGAAACACTTGGGAGTTCAAAGTGCTCACAACAGATCTAGATAAGTACCTTAGGGGGTCTAGTTTCCAAAATGGTGTCACTTATGGGGGTTTCCACTGTTTAGGCGCATCAGGGGCTCTCCAAACACGACATGGCGTCCAATCTCAATTCCAGCCAATTTTAGTTTGAAAAAGTCAAACGGCGCTCCTTCCCTTACGAGCTCTGCCGTGTGCCCAAACAGTGGTTTTCCCCCACATATTGGGTATTGGCGTACTCAGGAGAAATTGCATAACAACCTTATCTGCCATTTTCTCCTTTTACCCTTGTGAAAATAAAAAAAAAGTTTGTAAAAGATCATTTTTGTGGCTAAAAAGTTAAATATTCATTTTTTCCTTCCACGTTGCTTTAGTTCCTGTGAAGCACCTGAAGGGTTAATAATCTTCTTGAATGTGGTTTTGAGTACCTTGAGGGGGGCAGTTTTTAGAATGGTGTCACTTTTGGGTATTTTCTGCCATATAGACCCCTCAAAGTGACTTCAAATGAGAGGTGGTCCCTAAAAAAAATGGCTTTGTAAATTTTGTTGTAAAAATGAGAAATCGCTGGTCAACTTTTAACCCTTATAACTTCCTAACAAAAAAAAATTTTGGTTCCAAAATTGTGCTGATGTAAAGTAGACATGTGGGAAATGTTATTTATTAACTATTTTGTGCGACATATTTCTCTGTTTTAAGGGAATAAAAATTCAAAGTTTGAAAATTGCAAAATTTTAAAAATTTTCGCCATATTTGCGTTTTTTTCAAAAATAAACACAAGTTATATCGAAGAAATTTTACTTCTAACGTGAAGTACAATATGTCACGAGAAAACAATCTCAGAATCGCGAAGATCCGTTGAAGCGTTCCAGAGTTATAACCTCATAAAGAGACAGTGGTCAGAATTGTAAAAATTGGCCCGGTCATTAACGTGCAAACCACCCTTGGGGGTGAAGGGTTAAAGTCACTTTTAATCTGTACAAATCCATTAAGAAACAAACTGAAATCATTGTTTAGGGAAAATAAACATAAGAAAACTAAAGTAATGTGACTGCAAAAGTGTGAACACCTTTTTATAATTGGGGATGTGGTTGTGTTCATATTTAGTCAATCACATTTAAAGGGAATCTGTCACCCCCTCGGACGTATATGACCTATTAATCTGGGTATACAGGTAGTAGAAATATAAAGCTAGTCCTACTTGTATGCCTCATATTAATGATCTTGTAGCTGAGAAATGTTACATTCTTTCTTTATGTTAATGATTTCTTCCAGGCTACGAGGCGTGCGGTGCCTGGAAGAAATCCATGCCTCCTGTCCTTATTGTAATACTTACCTCCTCCCATCAGCGTCAGTTACGGACCCGGAATCCTGTGCCTGCGCTCTGACTCCCTCAGAAATACATACCTCATCCTCCCTTCTGTGGACACTGCATTCAGGGATCTCCTGCACAGGCGCCAGTAAGTCACTGTGACCTCCAATGTGCACGCCGCTAATATGCTCTCCCCTCTTCCTCCCTGCACAGTCATCGCTGGGAACCATCTGTACATGGCGATGACTATGCAGGGAGGAAGTGGGGAGAGCACCTAATGTGCGCACACACTGAAGGTCACTGGAGCGGAAGTCGCCGCCGACTGCGCAGAAGATCCCTGAATGCAGTGCCAACAAAAGGAAGGATGAGGTATGTATTTCTGAGGGAGTGCAGGGCGCAGGTGCAAGATTCCAGGGTCGTAACTGACGCTGGTGGGAGGGGGGTAAGTATTACAATTAAGACAAGATGCAGGGATTTATTTCTTCCAGGCACCACATGCCTCAGAGCCTGGAAGAAATCATTAACATAAAGAAAGAATATAACATTTCTCAGTAACTAAAACCATTAACATAAGGCATACAGGTAGGACTAGTTTAACATTCCTATTACCTGTATGCCTATATTAATAGGTCATATACATCTCGGGGGCTGAGAGATTCCCTTTAAGCTCATGTTAAATAACAGTCAGTACACAGCTGTCACAGTTTAAAGTGATTCTGATTAACTCCATAAATAATATATAGCTTCTTCTTCTTGTATAATTTTCTTGATGCTTTCTTAGTTGCATTTTACAGCAAAGTCATGGTTTGTAATCAGCTTACAACACAGCGAAGGAATTTCATTGTTAAAGGTTATCAGTCAAAAGAAGGGTACAAAAAATTCAAAGGCATTAGCTATTCAATGAAACATTGAGAGGATGGTCATCAAGCCATGGCCTAAAATTTGGCACAACAGTGACAATACCTAGTCTTGAACATCCCTCAAAACTTGATGAAAAGATGAGAAGAAAATTGATCCAGAAGGCTGCCAAGAGGCCTACGGCGACATTAAACTGAACCTGTCGGCTGGATTTTGCTCAGGAAACTACAGACACTGTCGGTTACCACTGTTACACTGATTAAAATGATACCTTGGTTGATGAAATCTGTCTTGTGGTTATTGTTTATTCTGTATTTGTAGTTTTCAGTTATTGAAATTCTGGTGCTTCGGGGTGAGCCTGTGGGTGGGGATTTATGTGGTGCCCTTCTTAGATATTCAACTGTATTGGCTTATGACAGGTCACTGATCCTTCAGTGACCTCCTTGCTATTTTACATACAGCATATACTGTGGTGGGTTTCAAAAACTAAAATGACCTTCATCAAAATGGCACCAGCGCCTGTGCAGTAACAAATATGATGCTCCGATAGGTGCTACTGGGCAAGCGCTGCCAGCACCATTTTGCTAGAGAAAAAAGATTGGCTGCAGTAAAATGGTGCAGGCGGCGCCTGCGCAGTATCATCTATCGCATTCCGATGTGTTATAGTATGATGAGACAAAGGTTGAATTTTTGGCCATAATTCCAAATGTATGGTTGGCACAAAGTTAACACTGTCACTATCACCAAAAGAACACTATACTCAGAGTGAAACATGTTGGAGACAGAATTATGCTTTGTGGATTTTTTTCGGCAGCTGGAATTGAGGCTTTAGCCAAGGTAGACAAAATTATGAACAAATCCAAATATTAGTCAATGTTTGCAAACAAAATCAGCGAAAAAGCTGAAGATTAATTTCACCTTTCAGCACAACAACGACCCTAAGCATACCGCCAAATAAAGTAAAGAATGGCTTCCCCAGAAGAAGGTCAACATTTTGGAATGTGCCAGACCTGAATCCAATTGAAATGTAATTTTTACATGTCATAACCTGGCATTTTAAAGGGAATCTGTCACCCTAAATTGGCGGGATATTTAAATGATGGCAGTCAGGTCAGATGGGCGGTGTTTTGGGTACTTGCCTTAACATGTTGTTCACCGCTGTCTCCATTATTTCTGGGAATTGTAGTCGTTGCCCTCCTTATAATGCGCCTGCGCATTGCAATCTGCGGGCAAAGTATATTGCGCGTGCGCAATTCAAGATTGCAATGCACAGGCGCGTTATATGGAGGGCAACGACTACAATTCCCAGAAATAATGGAGACAGCGGCGAACAACATGTTAAGGCAAGTACCCAAAACACCGCCCATCGGACCTGACTGCCATCATTTAAATATCCCGCCAATTTAGGGTGACAGATTCCCTTTAATAGGGGTGTGCAGACTTTTTATACCCACTGTAACATAGTGCAAACTATCAGACATGTCCACTGTCTCTTAAGCCTCTTTCACACATCCGGTGTGCGCCTGACGGCGCCCCCGGCATTTAGCCGCAGCGCCGCATCAGAAAACCTGATGCGCCGCTTGCGTTTTTTTTTGCATTGACTTGCATTAGCGCCGGATGGCGCCGCATGTCAATGCGTCGTATGCGATTTTGTCCAGATGCGGCGGAAATGTACATTCCGGCGGCCGGACAAAACACAGCATGTAACTTTTTTTTTTTGCCGGATTCCCCTGATGTCTCTGGGCATCAGAACCATCCGGCAAAAAAACGCATGCGGCGCAAGCGGCGCATCAGGTTTTCTGATGCGGCGCTGCGGCTAAATGCCGGGGGCGCCGTCAGGCGCACACCGGATGTGTGAAAGAGGCCTTATCCCTTCCCAATTATATCTCAAACTGTGCTTCTCTATATTTATTCATGCACTTATTTAGTATATTAATGATGTTGTATATCATATGGACTATAAAGATTAGATCTTGTAGTATTGCTGACTTTTTGAGGACTTATAGATCTACTCTGGTGAATTCAAACGTAGCTGAATGTATTTGGTTGGATTTGTACTAAGAGATGTGATACTATTGTAGTAGGGAGCAAGAGAAGTTGTTTGGCTCCATGCTTAGAAATAACCTCCCCGTAGCTTTATTTGACCTTGCTTTCTACCCGCATTGACTGTGACAGTACTGTGTCAATAGCAACTACAAAGTGTGTTTTTTACTCATGATATACTATATAATTGCACATATTATAAGTTCTTAACTACTGTGAATAAAGTTCACCTTTATGGTAAGGAGAACATATGGAAATGGAGAGGATTGTTCTATTTTATGTGCTTTATCTTTACCCTATCACCATTTCTACACTCTATAACTGATTTTTATAAGGAGGAGTGCTAGGCACAGAGCCATGAAGGAGGGGGACAGGAATGGGAGGTGTAATTTGGTTCTTTAGTAAATGAAAAATACGATTCACATTGATCTGTGGAAAGGTTTGAGGAAAGAAAGAAGTGTAACATGGCTACAGCTGGGAAAGTAAGTAGTTGTAATGTATTTATGTTTTCTCAGTGAGGAATGACAACTCTGTCTTTTAGTTCTGCTACAAAAGGACAATGCATTATTCTATGCATTATAATTATAAAATGTTTGTGCATAACTTTGTGGGAATCATGATCGGGATTTCTCCCTTAGGGTTTGTGCACACATTCAGGATTTACAAAAGAAAATTCTTATCCAAATCCTGATGTGTTGGCAGAAAAATCACTTCAGAAAATAAGGCCATTTTTGTCTCATTTGTGTTGCATTTTTGTCACATTTTTTACATGTACAGTATAATTAAAATCATCTGCTGAAATAATTAACAAGCTGCAGATATAAATCTGCATGGAAAAAATGAGCAATGTGTGCATGAGACTTCAGGAATCTCATTCACTTTGCTGGCACTAGAAAATCCTTCAGTTTTTTTTGCGACAAAACTGAGCAGAAAAAGTGCACATAAAGAGTCATAACGCTACCCTCCTTCACTTACTGATAGTATTATATTTTAGCAAGAAGAGATGATGGAGGGAGTAGTTTCAAGATTCTTCATATCATGCCTGCATTACAGAACAGACATTTCACAACTCAAGTCCTACTTATTTCCATACATAAATATTTCTTTGCATATTCTAATTTTTCATAATTGTCATAGAATCTTGGGTTTTCCTTCCCATAGGGCAGAGGTTTAGTTTACTGCCTTGCAGTCTAATACCATAGCCAAGTTATGCAGCGTTTGGCTAAGTGCAGGTCCGGAGGGGAGGGGTAGCGGCACAGGAATTCAAGGAACTTGTGGCTCTGCTCATAGTATATCACAGTGTATATATTTTGCCTGGAGTGTTCCATAATTGGATTTGTTTTTTAAAATCTAATGTTAAACAGAGATTTTATTTACCAAGCTAAACTAAAAACTTAAAGGGTCAATTCTTGAAGGAGAGACTATCAGCAGGATTTTGCAAAGTACAGAAATGGCTATTTTGGCAGTGGGATACTAAGTAAAATGATACCAGTGATGGAGAATTTTTTTTTTCTGTAACCATTGTTTGAAGTTTGCTTGTGCTGATATATTCATGCATTAGGGCAGGACTGTGGGCAGGGTCTTATCTAGGTCTCCAACAAGATGGCGCCAACAGTATCCTAGCGCCAATATGGCCATGTCTGTGCTTTACTTATCAAAATTCTGCGGAGTCGCTGACAGGTTTCCTTTAAGGTGTGCATGCCAGAATTCTGGTTTAAAATATCTTAGAGAGGTTTTCCACTACTTTAGCATTGATGACCTAACATTAGGATAGGTCATCAATGTCTGATTGGTCGGGTTCCAGCACCCGACAACCCCACTAGCTGTAAGTACTCACTTGTAGAAGCTGCTCCATCTTCAAATCAATGTGTAGTACCCTGCGGCAGCAACTATTAAAAAACAGCTAGCTCCGCAAGTGAGTACTTCTGGCTCGTAGCCGCCCACCGACATCGATAACGACTGATCGGCTGGGGTGCCAAATGTCGGACACTGACTGATCAGACATTAATGACCTAAGCTATGGATAGGTCATCAATGCTAAAGTAGTGGACAATCTCTTTAAAGGGAATCTATCACTATTAATATGGACATACAGTTATAGACGGCTGAAAAAAGTCCTAACTGTATGTCTCATATCAGATGCCTTGTTGAGAAAACATCTTTTATCACTTTATATAAATGACCTCTTCCCGGCTCTGGGGAGATAGTACCTGGAAGATAACTCTGCCTCCAGAGCTTATTTTACATGAAGGTGACGTTACCAGTGACATATGTAATGGCTGCTCTCATGATCTCACCACAGAGCTGTGTGTGATTCTAACTGACACATTTGCAGGTTCCTCTCAGCTTCAGCTTCTATCTCACAGGCAGACAGGGCTCTGTTTACTTTTCTGAACCCTGCTATTGTTTTTGCTATTCCTCAATAAACCAGCAAGTGATTTACCACAAGTAGCATACCTACATAGTAACATAGTTAGCAAGGCCGAAAAAAGACATTTGTCCATCCAGTTCAACCTATATTCCATCAAAATTTAAATCCCAGATCTACTCCTTCTAAAGAACCTAATAACTGTAAGATACAATATTGTGACACTCCAGGAAGCCATCCAGGCCTCTCTTGAACCCCTCGACTGAGTTCACCATCACCACCTCCTCAGGCAAGGAATTCCAGATTCTCACTGCCCTTACAGTAAAGAATCCTCTTCTATGTTGGTGGAAATACCTTCTCTCCTCCAGCTGCAGAGAATTCCCCCTTGTGACCGTCACCTTCCTCGGTATAAACAGATCCTCAGAGAGATATTTCTATTGTCCCCTTATATACTAATACATGATTATTAGATCGCCCTCAGTCGTCTTTTTTCTAGACTAAATATTCCTAATTTTGCTAATCTCTCTGGGTATTGTAGTTCCTCCATCCCTTTTCTTAATTTTGTTGCCCTCCTTTGTACTCGCTCTAGTTCCATTGCATCCTTCTTGAGCAATGGTGCCCAAAACTGTACACATTAAGTACAATACTTACCTGTGTCTACCTTGGTAAGCAGCTGAGTGAGTTAACCCCTCACAATGGATACGTATGGCCACATAACCTGGCCATGTCTTTGAGCACTGAACATCTTGTACTTTTAGGCACTCCAGGGAGGTTGCAGTTCTGGAATATAATAGCACTGGAGGATAATGGGTTCCTGGCCACTTTGTAAGAAGGTGTGAAATAAAGGATTAGAATCTCCAGCGCTGTGTGGCATTTGTGAGCGAGGAATGACATCTACTGTCCAAACAGGACCCTGAGCAATTGACTGGAGGGGAGGTTAAGGTAGCCACACAACAATATCCTACGATCGCTAAAAGTCATTAGGTCTGTAGCGATGTTGTTCAGTGCGGGCTTCGAGATCTGCTGGATCTCGTGTCCTGAATCTTCGGACCATTCTCGTCGCGCCCCTGGTAAGTTCATCGCTGTGGGACTTCTTAGGATTGCGTATTTGTACGCAAGTCTTAGAAGATCCACGGCATAGCGTCGTAACTAATCGCTAAATGTGCGCATTAGCGTTGAAACAACCCTAGCATCATATATGCGTCGTTATCGTGATCGCAGGATTTTTAGTGTGCAGACCTAAGGATGGACAAGTGGATGAGTACAGGTCAGGTGACCCTGATGATGAGTTCCTGGTAGAAAGGATAGTGCACCCAAATGATAATTGGGCCCAGAGACGAGACAGTCAGGCTGTGAAGACCAGGCGGACAGAGTGTGAACCAGCAGACTGTGGTGCCTGGAAGCAGAACCCAGGCAGTGTTAGACAAGCTCCGGAACCCAGACATCGTCGGCCAAAGCCCAAAGACCAAACCTGCACCAGGCAAACTCCGGAACCCAAACTACGTCAGCCAAGGCCCAGAGACCATACCTGCACCCATCAGGTACGAGAGATATTCAATGTTGGTCAAGCACCAAGGATCAGTGAGAAAACTCTGCTTGGGGTGGACGTCTGCGGTGGTGAACAAGAGGCACGAATGAGCCAGGCCGTACCTTCCGGCAGTGACGTATGGTACAGGGGATGGCCTCGGATAAATACTACAGACAGGGCAAGGGCCAGTTGAAGTGAAGGAGATCCAAAAGAGCCTTGTTAGACTTTGTCAGGAGGAATTGCAGCCTAGTGGGAAGAACCAGTGACCCCTGCTAGGGCCTGTGTTAGAGGAAGAGGCAGTACAATGACTCTCATAGTGCCAGAATCATTACCCCTGTTAGAAGGTTATGAGAATATATAACAAGAGACTATTGTACTAGAGTGAACCTGAGGATTGATTGTATAGCTATATTGTATATTTCATGCTGTAATTACTCTGCTTTGAATTATTCAGTGTTACTTTAGTTACCACAATTTCCCACCACCCTAAAGAAACAAACCATTTAATTGATTATCTCCACCTTGTCTCTGTCTCCATGTTGCATCCGGTGACTTGCTTACAACTAGTGATGAGCGAATATCTTCGGCTCCCTCCATATTTTGCAAGCTATAGCACTTACCGAACAAACTGCTGGGGGAACTCGGATACCTGGATCGCTCCTGCTGATCAGCTGTTCAGCACCACAACTGCATGTGTCGCGGCTCTGTGACTGTCACAACACATGCATGGAGAGCCTGTTTGTTGGGCTCTCCATGCATGTGTCATGAATATCACACTGCCGCGACACATGCAGTTGTGGAGTCAAACAGCTGATCAGCAGGAATCCGGTTCCCTCAGCAGCTTGTTTGGTAAGAGCTGTGGCTTGCCGAATAAGGAGGGAGCCGAAGATATTCGCTCATCTCTAGTTTCAACCAGAGTCTCACATCTTTTGCCTTTAATGTGAACCTTTTTCTCTCAAATCATTTTTTACCACACTGTTATTGTTTGCAGCAAATCTTTTGATGGTTCTGTGATTCATGCCCCAAAATCTTAGCAATTTCAAGTGTGTTGCATCTGTTGGTAAGACTTGTAACAATTTTTGGCTTTTCAGAGTCAGTTTAATCTCTTGTTTGGTCCATTTTGCCTGAGAAAAACAAGCTGCCTAATAATTCCGCACACCTTGATAAAGAGTGTTGATATCCTTCTTCCGCGCCGTCCCCTCTTTACACAAATACAGTACTATTCTGCTCTCTCATTCAGGTAATCAAATGTAAAGCAGCCGTGTGCTGGGGACCTAAACAACCACTCAGCATTGAAGAGATTGAGGTTGCACCACCAAAGGCGCATGAAGTTCGCATAAAGGTAATATTTATTCTTAAATAATCACTGTAATTTTAGCAACCTTTTTATAAATCAATTGTACAAGCAAATATATGAACATTGTAGTATATCTTAGAGAAATCTGCTTATTTCTCCACTTATGAGCAATTTTTTTCTCCTCCTAACTACTCACTGTGTCTGCAAATTGAGATACTGATTTGGCTTTTATCCTAAGTCACATTACAAGACTCGTTAAAGGGTTGATTGTGACTTGTAGGATCGCTACTTCCAATAGGTGGCGCTATAGAGTTCAAGTCCTCTTTTTCTCTTAAGAGGCAATTTGCATATTAACTACTCCCTATTCACTCTGAAAACAGCAAAAATCTACATTGATCAAAACAAGATGAACTGCCTGCTCATTGAAGTGTCAGAATACTGTTGCCTAATAACCTCTATGGAGAGGGAAGGAGGATGGAGGAGCAGTGTGAGAAGCAGAGTAAGGTGGCATCACAAACCTCTCCTGACCTGAGCTTGACAGCTGCATAGAAACACATTAATCTGTCTTGCTTAGGTCAGGGAGGTTCTGGGCCAGTCCGAGCACTGCGATGTGATCCTCACAGAGAAATACGGATGTCTGTCTGCATCCTAAGAGAGAGACAATGGAACACTCACACTCCAGCTGCTGTTTATCTCACCAGAGAGCTGGATTCCCAGATTCACAGCTTAATACGGATGTATGCCCTTCATGCTGCAGCTGCTACTTCTGAACATGTGCTATATAGAGAAATGAGAACAGGAATCCCTGATGTCTGTGTGTTCAATGTATGGGAGGCATCATAGTAGCTAATCTTCAGCCAATAGTTTAGAAATAATTATAAATTGAAGCTAGTATCTGCAGAGGACACAACTTGTAAAAATGCAAGATACAACTCATATAATGGCGAGAAATAATGTTGTTTCTCATCTTATTGTGAACAGTCGCCTGACATAATAGAAACATTTTAATAACAATTTCATTACAGTTATTTAGTTGTAGCATACAGTACAGACCAAAAGTTTGGACACACATTCTCATTTAAAGATTTTTCTGTATTTTCATGACTATGAAAATTGTAGAATCACACTGAAGGCATCAAAACTATGAATTAACACATGTGGAATTATACATTACACTTTACAAAAAAGTGTGAAACAACTGAAATATGTCTTATATTCTAGGTTCTTCAAAGTAGCCACCTTTTGCTTTGATTACTGCTTTGCACGCTCTTGGCATTCTCTTGATGAGCTTCAAGAGGTAGTCACCGGGAATGGTCTTTCAACAGTCTTGAAGGAGTTCCCAGAGATGCTTATCACTTGTTGGCCCTTTTGCCTTCACTCTGTGGACCAGCTCACCCCAAACCATCTTGATTGGGTTCAGGTCTGTGACTGTGGAGGCCAGGTCATCTGGCGTAGCACTCAAACACTCTCCTTCTTGGTCAAATAGCCCTTACACAGCCTTGAGGTGTGTTTGGGGTCATTGTCCTGTTGAAAAATAAATGAACCTAGAATATAAGACATATTTTCAGTTGTTTGACACTTTTTTATTAAGTATTTAATTCCACGTGTGTTAATTCATAGTTTTGATGCCTTCAGTGTGAATGTACAATTTTCATAGTCATGAAAATACAGAAAAATCTTTAAATGAGAATTTGTGTCCAAACTTTTGGTCTGTACTGTATATTCCCCATTTTTAGCGAATAATTTGAAATGTCACCCCAAAAAGATGTTCTATGTTTACTGTTAAAGTGAACCTGACAGATGATACATGCTGCCCAATCCACAGGCAGCATGTATCAGACACTGCAGTATGATCTCAGCCCGGTATGCCGGGGACCAAGACCTCTCTGTAGACTACTCAGACAGGTGGGTGCCCGGCGGATTTTCCCTGCCCGCTTCCCTAGATTGACAGGTTTCTGATTACGTGCAGACATAGAGATCTATCAGTCAGTGGCAGCAGGCAGGGAGAAGCCGCCTGTCCAGCTACTTCGCAGCATTTACAACATACCTGACTGCGTTCAGACAGTCAGTGCCTGATTCATGCTGCCCACAGATTAAGCAGCAAGTATCAGGTGTCATGTTCACCTGAACCATATTTCATATGATTAAGTTTAATATCCACACTTTCAGTATTTGGTCAGTATTTCACATCAGTATTTGTAAGCCAAAACCAGGAGTGGGTGAAAAATACACAAGTGGTGACGTGTTTGTATTATATTTCTTATCTGACTGTTCCTTTCCTGATTTTGGCTTACAAATACTGATGTGAAATACTGACCAAAATACTACTGTGTGAAGGTAGGCTTAAAAAGGTTGTAGAGGGGAAGAAAAATCCACAATCACTGCCTCTTCTATAAATGGGTTGATTTAAGTGTTGCAGTTCAGATTCATTAACCTTTTAGGCCAGGTGTCCACGATCCTATTGTCCAGGACTTACATACTGATCACCTTTCCTTAGGATAAGTTATCATTATCAGGTTGTTAAGGGTCCGACACCGGGAACTCTCACCGATCAGCCACTTGCAGGTTTACACCATGGCTGACAGCAAATGCTGTCTGCAGCCAGGACACCACAACTCAAGACACTGTGTAGTGGCCATTCTTGATGAAACTCAGCTGCCATTAAATTGTATAGTTATTTGAGCTGCAGTACCCACAGAAATGGCTACTGTACAGGATACAGAACTACCATATGTTATCCATCTATGTACACTGTTTAGTTTCACCCACCGTTGGACCTACATACGGGTGATTAATTGTGGTGCCAGGTATTGGACCCTAAGCAAACTGATATTGATGATCTATCCCAAGTATAGGGCTTTAATATTGAAGCCCTTTCATTTACAGTAAAGCTTGTGTACAGTTAACAGTAGACTTAAATCTCACATCAACAACTTTTGTGGATTGATCACGAGTTTTCATGGAACTTTGCCAATTACCGAAGATAGTATAAGAAAACAATTTACTCTCTGATAAATCTTCTCATGAAATAGCATTCTGGATAACTGAGCCACTATTATGAATCTAACCAGGGGATAAAACCTTTTTATGATATTTTAGCTGGATTTAGCAGTTTCTGAATTCCTAAGAGTTCAGCTCAAAACTTCTGTTTTCCTACAGATTGTGGCAACTGGAGTTTGTCGTTCAGATGATCATGTTCTAAGTGGTGCTTTGAATGTAAAATTCCCTATTATACTGGGCCATGAAGCTGCGGGGATTGTTGAGAGTGTTGGTGAAGGAGTAACAGATCTGAAACCTGGTAAGGCTGGTAATTTAAAGGATTGTCAGCATAACAGTAAAAAGCATAATTTCATATTGACTTTGAGTACTTGCCTAAGTTTTGGAAAAGCAGAATGAGGTGCTAAAATGTAAATCAACTTTTAATTTAAGAGGACAAAACGATATGCAAGTCATTACCCACAGAGTGTGACTACCCGCTAAATATTTCTTTTCAGATCTTGCTGCTTGACTAATATTTAGTTCAGCTTCATTACAGGAGATCTATTATCTGTGACTAATGTTTAGCCTACCGGGAGTCTGATCTGTAGACCTATCAATGACCCACCAAAAGCTTTATATATTCATGAGTAAATAAATACCCAAAACATATACATAACAGAATATCATTTTATTAATTACACAACATTTCCAGAAAATAGAATTAAAAACACCCCATAAAAACCCACAAGAGCAGTGTGATCACTGGTATGTAATATCATGGCAAAAAAAAGGCATTTGATAAGATATTAATCAATTTGTGCAAACAAGATGGAAGGTAAAATGCTTACACAAACATTAAAAAAAGTCACAAGATA
Organism: Oophaga sylvatica; assembly: GCA_033576555.1. NCBI lineage: Eukaryota > Metazoa > Chordata > Amphibia > Anura > Dendrobatidae > Oophaga > Oophaga sylvatica. The sequence goes on from JARQOD010000001.1 coordinate 250,643,084, forward strand.
TAATTAGTATATCAAAAACATGATTACATATGCCTTGATAATCATTATAAAAAAATTAATAATTATAAAAAAAACTTTGAACAAATCTCAAAACAAGATAGGATAATTAAATTGTTAAAATGTAATCAGTTCATATCAGAACCCTTCAACCAATGCTACTGTTAAAGTGCAAAAGTGCCAGCACACCAATACCAGCCACCATTGATGCACCAATAAATGAACCACGCTGCCCACTACCCCAAGTAAGTTCAGCTTCATTACAGCAGAGCTGTTATCCGTGACTAATGTTTAGCTACAGTGCCTACAGGGAGTCTGATCGAGTCCGAGACACGCCTTGCTCTCATTCTTGGTCTAGGCCGATGGTTTGTTCCTCCTCCTGCACCTGTGCTTTCTCCAATTGGATGTTAAGCATATACACAAGGATATGAAAGGCTTACCAGGATGTGAGTGCATAGAGGGCTGATTTCTATGTCACGATGGACAGAATGATTAGTTTAGCTCAAAATCCTAAACCACTAGTGAAAAAGATTAGAATTAACTCCCATAGGTATAATGATTCAAATAAGATTTAGTAAGAGGGAATCTGGAGGATTGTTCACACTAGAAATACATTTTTCCATAAATTTTACATTTTGCTAAATCTATTCCTCAAAAACGTGTAGACTAATCTGGTCTGCTCCTCCTACTTTATAACATTGTCCAGATAGAGAAGCATGTTCAACTTAAAAGGAACGTGTCTTCTGATTTATGCTACCTGAACCTCAGGCAACATGAATCATAGTCTGGGTTTGCTATTACTACCATATATATTTTACACTGAACTGCTGAAGAGTTTCAGAGAAAACATAATTTGAAAAGCCAGCCGATGTATAAGCGTCTCAAATGACTTATCCAAGAGGCTAGCCATAGTTCGGGAAGCATGAATCAAAAGGCAAGTATATTTTAACAGTTCACCACTAAATGTCCAAATAGTTATTCCACTTGAGGGCACATTAAAAATTAATCTTCTCTTCTAAACGGAAAATTAAAGGGGTTATTTACATTCACTTTTTTTCCAATGGTCAAGGGTGGTTATAAAAACTATTTGAAAAGCGATATTTACCAGCTCCGACAAAACAGGAAGCAATGACGTCCTGTTTTTCGTTGACTTCTAAGACCTGTGATTAGCTGTAGTGGTCACAGGATTGAAATTGGATATCATAAAATGTGCCTTGGATGGACAACAGTCCATTTCAGTTACCTTATTGGTGCATCCAATCCATCCAATCGCAGGATTCAGTCAGGTGACCGACGAACAAAGCGTCATCACAGCCCCAGTGGAAATCATTAAGGAGACTTGCACTGGAGCAATGGGGATATATAGCCAGTGAGTATAGCTTGTTTATTACTTTATGATCATCCCAGACATTTGAAGTTTTGGGTGAAGTCAGACAATCCTTTTAGTAATATATTCATTCTTAAATGCTGTTCCATACAGGAGACAAAGTCATCCCATTGTTTATGCCTCAATGTGGAAAATGCAGATGCTGTATGAATCCAGACAGTAATTTTTGCTCCAAAAACGAGTAAGTATTTAGTTAATTTAAAAAAGTGGCAATATAGCTAACCCCAAGGGGTGTAGACATCATGGGATCAAAGGTAACAGATGCATCTCGTCCCTCATTGAGGAAATCCTTGGGCTCTTTTGTTAAATAAAAAAATTCCAAAATTATAAATGGCCCATATTGGTTGAGGGGGATGGGGTGGAGGTTGCAGACTTTCATTTGACTTTCTAGGACATTCTAATTAATTCCCAATATTTTGCAGCTCAGAATAAATTGTGAGCTTTAACTAAGTCAAATTTGTGTATGCATTACATAAAATAGAATAGAGTTCAGTTTATAGTCAATGGTTGAATTTTTTTGGGGGGGGGTCAAGGTTTTAAAGATTTCTAGGTCCCAAAGAGTTTAGTTCTCTAGAAGCTTCATCACCAAATTCATTTGAAATAAATATTGATAATATAATTCTACAATATAGAATGTGATATAGGAGGCGGTAGAAAGAAATTGGCAACTAACTAGAAACTATGTCTTAAACAGTCTTGGGAAATATAAGGGAGTGCTACAGGACAACACTACGAGATTTACTTGCAAGGGGAAACCAGTTTACAACTTCATCACTACCAGCACCTTTACTGAGTACACAGTGGTAGACGATATTGCTGTTGCTAAAATACACCCGGATGCGCCATTGGAGAAGGTCTGCCTCATCGGCTGTGGCTTCTCCACTGGATATGGCTCTGCAGTGAATACTGCCAAGGTGAGTTCTAGTTGTAATTCAGTTCCATAAGTTAAAGAAGTTCTCTTTTTTCTGCAAATAAATTACATTCACTATGAATACTGATGTGGTGCAAAACGTTCTCCTTTTTCTTTTATCCTATTTATCCTTTCTTGTCGTTTTCTGTTGCATCACATGACCCCTACACTATAAATATAAACCTTGGCACACACAAGTTGTCCGATAGAAAAATGTGGTTTAATAAAGAAGAACAGTACATACAGCAAACGTTTCGGTCTTACACCGCTTGTCAGAGGCCGGTGGATTACCGCGTCTGTGCCGCCATACCCATTGCACTCACGGTACCGACACTCGGTCCCAAGCCTTTTTCTATTCCTATAGCTGGCCTATTTAGCCTCATCTCTATTAGGCTCACAGTACATTCCACGGTACATTGATGAAGGTCATGTAAGACCGAAACGTTTGCTGTATGTACTGTTCTTCTTTATTAAACCACATCTTTCTATCGGACAACTTGTGTGTGCCAAGGTTTATATTTATAGTACATGACGGATTGGGGTCCTACCTGAACACCACTTCTTAGCTTGGAGTTGTGCCACGATTTTGTTTAAATGATGACCCTACACTGACCATCCAATATCTACTGCAGTCAGTGCGTTCCTTGGAGGTCAATCTCTTCTTCAGTTTCCAACTTTTGTTGAATTGCAGTATGACATGTTCTCCCTTCCCTGTTCCTCTCTGCATCTTGTGATGAGAAGTGTAGTGTGGAAGGGTTGCTGAAGTGCTGCTGAGCTCTAAACCCAATGTAGGCCCAAAGAAGAGGGCATTCTGGGGGTTTTAGTTGTGCATTGGGTGACATAACAATGCTGCTGTAGGATCTTTCATTTAAATGTGAGAATCAGAAAGTCATCCTAGATGGTGGCTAGAGACAAGTAAGCAAAAGAGCAATTTAGACAATATTGAGTCACACTCAAAGATAGAGTAGCAAAAACACCATAAATAGTTTTATGTATGAAGAAAGAAATAGTCATGATGACCTATAGCAAAATAAAATCTATTTAAATCCAAAAAAAAACAGAGAACCGTCAGAATACAACTGAACAAGTCACAGCAATCCAGGCCCAAACCCATATATACTACATGGTACAATAGCAAGAGCATTAACCCATTCATGACATTGGACGTATTCATACATCATGGAAGAGAAGGCCTTCCCAACCAACAAAGTATATATACATTATGTCAATTGCTCTCGCACAGAAGCTGTGCGCGTGCGACTGCCGGCAGGTTTTCCGCTAACATAATAGCTGACACCCGGCTCTTACTGCCAGGAACGGTGTTTGCATCGCCCCTGGCAGTTTAAACCCCTAAATGCTGTGATCGATATCGACTGCAGCATTTCTAAGAAAGGGAGATGGAGGGGCTCCCTCTTCCCTCCGATCGACGCCCCCGAACATCATTGCGAGGGCCTGATCATTGCCATGGCAACTCGAGGTTGTCATGATGACATCTGGGTCACTAGGCTATGGAAAGCCCCTTAGACCCTGCGCTTGGCCTAAGGAGCTTGTGTCAGCGCAGCACTGACAGTTATAAAACATTGCAATGCTCGAGCATTGCAATGCTTTATAATAGCGATCAGAGTGGTAAAAGTGAAAGTCCCATAGAGGGACCAAGTAAAAAAGTAAAAATAAATTGCAAAAATATATTTTTTAAAAATCACAAAATAATAACAAAATCCGATAATTTGCGATATTTTCACTAATAAACGCAAGACATATCAAACAAATTTTATCACTATCATGAAGTACAATATGTAATGAAAAAAAATCTCAGAATCACTGGGATCCATTGAAGAATTCCAGAGTTATTACCACATAAGTTACACTAGTCAGAATTCTAAAATTTCACTTGGTCCCAAAGATAAAAACAGGCTATACTAAAGGATAGTATATACAAGTGACATTCATCAGATGCAAAACCTTTGCTAGCACACATGTGGATCTAAATAAACAAAGTGTATAGTAAAAAAAAAAGCTATCAATAAATACTGCAGCATTTTGAATCTCCCTTGAACCCTAATACCAAGAAAAGCACATTTACAAATGAATATAGTAGTATATAGAATCACAGGTATAAGAATGCCTGCTCCCGAACTGGTATATAAATGTTTCTCATGTATAATAGCACTTCTATTTTCCCAACTCATCTGGTGTAGTGTCTCCTCGGGTACAGTTAAATAAATACTTGATATTGATTAGTTTAATGAGCAAATTAAAATTCAGAATTGACGCTCATACCTGGCATTGTGTTCGCCCTAGAGAGGATGACATCAGACGCACCATAGTGTGTCCGAATCTAGAGTGCAAATAAGCTAAGTCAAAGACATCAGTGGCATGTCCTAACTCTCAATGCGCCTGTGCCAAGTTGATTGATATTTTACTTATTACAGGTTAAACCCGCTCTAGCTGTGCAATATTTGGTTTAGGAGGAGTCGGCTTGTCGGTGGTTATTGGATGTAAAGTGGCCGGAGCTTCAAAAATTATCGCAGTTGATTTAAATAGTGAAAAATTTGCAAAAGCCTTAGAGTGCGGAGCCACTGAATGTATCAACCCCAAAGATTATGACCGCCCTATCCATGAAGTGTTGGCAGAGAAGACTGATGATGGAGTTGATTATGCCTTTGAGGTCATTGGAAACACTGGAGTCATGGTATGTTAATATTATAATGACAATTCTATGAGATGTTATATGTATGCCATCTTTCTTTGAAAATGTGAATCTCAGACCAACACTGTATTATTTCTTTTATTTCTAATATTTGTTTTCTATGTTTTCCATTAGAAATCTGCTCTTTTATGCAGTCACTTAGGCTGTGGAAAAACTGTGATTGTAGGTTTAGCTCCTTCAAATGCTACCTTGACATTTGATCCATTGTGTCTTCTAACTGGGCGAGTTCTGACCGGAGCTTTTTTTGGAGGTAATGCGTTATATAGAATAAATCTATTCTCTGGGATCATGTACTATGACCTATTTTTAAAGACTGTGCAATTTTTAGTTTTATTGTATAGCAGATCTATTTGTAGTGGTCAGAGGTTTCCATTAGTGAAGAATAACAAATCCACAGTCTTGACCACAAGCACCTGTACAGACAAACACACAGTATGTCACTAATGTTTCATGTTTCTGAGGCTTTCTTCTTCACTAAACCTTACAAAACTTAATATAACATTTATCTACACACAACTAGTGAACGTAAAGCAGCAAGCTTGATTGCTTCAGTAATAATTTTGCCCCTTCCTCCTGTCAGCATTATTGCCTGTTCCTGCTGTCTATTGTAGATGCTGCAGATGTAATTAACTGTGGCATCTAAGAAGTTCAACAGCTAGGATCAGAGGTCTCTCTGATGCCAACTGTTACAGTTTAGGAGCATGGCAGATTATTATGTGATTCTGTATCTGCCTGATCACCAGAATATAGAAATAAAGTGCAGCGCCTTAACAAAAGACATCCCATTCTAGCTTAAGTCAAATTAAAAGGGAAATGTGTTATGTTTCGGTAGCTGAGGAGTGCAGGTAAAAAAGGCAATACACCAGAGCAGTTGGAATCTATGAGATTGCAGTACCCTGACTAACCACCGCAACTAGAGGCAGCCGTGGAGCGTTCCTACGTTGGTCCTAGACGCCTCGTCACAGCCTGAGAAACTAACTACACCTAAAGACAGAAATAGGAAAGCTATCTGCCCCGGAGCAGAACCCCAAAGATAATAGAAAGCCCCACAAACATGTAATGGCGGTTAGACAAGAGGAAATACTGACACAGAAAGAAAATAGTATGAGCAAACGCTGGGGCCAAAACTATCTAAATAGAAAAGGACAGGAAGGGTACTTACTGCAATCTCAGAAAACCCTGAAAAACACCAACTCTACTAATTTCAAAATCACCTGAGATCACACGACCTCTACCACCTAAATTAGTTCTCTGGTGTAACAAAATCAAGACAGCAGCCACTGAAAAAACTGGAAAAAGCAAAAGTACAAAACTCAGTGGCTGAACTAAACAGAGAGGGCAAAAGCCCCGGAGGGGACCCTGAAGGCCCCCACAGAAGTGCAGGACAAAATGCAAAAATATAGCACAAACACAAAAGAAGAAAATGTCTTATCTGATAGCAGGAGATGCAGACACGACACAGCAGGCTACCAGTCAGTAACACCTGATTCCCAGTCCTCACAATCTTCACTAGTACCGCTTGTAACCACCAGAGGGAGCCTCTGCTCAGAACTCATCTCAAACCCATTCACAACAGAAATGTAAATAATAGTATTCTTTTACTTAGCAAAACTATCATTTTTTGCTTGTTTCGACAGGTTGGAAGAGTAAAGACGATGTACCAAAAATTGTGGATGATTACATAAATAAGAAATTTGAGTTTGAAGTGCTGATAACACACAAATTACCATTTGACAAGATCAATGATGGATTTGAACTTCTGCGCAAAGGGGACAGGTATACTTTTGGTCTTGAAAAAAATATATATATACAAATTGATCAAGTATAATCCTGGCAGTAGAAATATTTCTTTCTGAATGTATTTCTATTTTTAGACAATATATTATTACACTGTGGTACTTGAAAGGTGAAAAATTTAATATTAATAATTTTCATTTCAATATCTTTAACCAATGTATGTTCTCTCTAGTATTCGTACTGTGTTGACTTTTTGAAGAACCTAACCCTGGTCATCATCTAACGAAGAAATTCCTAATTTTGTCAGTTTGGAAGAGGCAACATTCACTAATCACAAGAATCGTCTATAAACGTGTATTATATGATTGAGTTGTAACGTTACAGAATATGGTTGGTGTGTACTGTACCTTAATTATAGCTTATGTAGATATATTGTAGGAATCCTTCTTACATAGCTACTACATATAATGTCTATCTAGATTTGCTTTTTTTTTCTTAAATCTTTAATTGACATAATTTTACTTTCCCTCTGTGGTCAGGATAGCGTGCACAATAAAATATTTTTCCATCTGCAGGGTGCAGACTAACAATAAGTAACACCAGCACATATGCATTGAAGAAAGTGAAAAACAGATGATTTCCACATGTTAATGAACATCTACCTACAGCGTTTATTGCTGGGCAGCACATTAGTGATATTGGCCTCTTCATTTTTATTAACAGATTTGTTTGGGACCTGGTTTTATGGCATTTACTAATATGTAAGTATTACATATTCTCGTCTTGCTGTTAGCCCTGCCTTCCTCACAGACTACACAGCTCTCCTGTTCTCAAAATGGCTGCCGATGGAGAAGCATGTGACCTGTCCAACAGCCTCCTCCAATTCAAAAACAGCTTTCCCACATGCAGTGACTCTAATTGGAGGAGGCAGAGGGCAGGTTTTTGTCACTCGTCTCTCTCTCAGCTCCCATTTTTAAAACAGTAGAACAATGCAGTCTGTGAGGAAGGCAATGAGGGGGCAGGAGGAGAACCTGTAATACTTATATAAAACCCATATATGTGCCCCCATTATTCTATATGCTGTAAAATGCAAAGCCAACAGTGCTGTGAAGCAAGACTTTAGTAAAAACTGATACACTGGGCTGTGCCTAGTGCAAGGTCCACAACATGGAGATTCAAAGAACATTAAAGCAGGAATCTCTGTTTCGTACAATCCCTGTAATACACATGACACAGTGAATCCGTTCTACCTGGAATGTTTCTTTCATTCATTAAAGTCTGCTGTCATTCCGTTTTATGCCACATTATAAAAAGAGAACAGTGTAACTATGTTACTGTGATAAATGTTACCTCCATATACCCAATAAAGAAATCCTTGTTGATCTTTTATGTCTTATCTGGTTTCATCATGGCTACGGCAAGCCTTGCACTGGATATCTAGTATTTTTGGTGTTTGTTTGAATTAAAAATAAACACCTAATTACATAATCAATTCCTCAACAGGTCAACCACACCAATCCTGCAGAATTAACTTATTGTCCTTTACTGAGGCAAATTACCTGGCTGCAAGGGTCACATGAATCATGGACTTGACGTCATCACTGCAGGAAAAGCAGGGACCATGGGAGTAGAGAACTGAATTGGCTGTCAGGCAATTTTAAATATTTTGGTAAACCCTAAGACCTTTCTATCAGGGGTTGCTGAACACGCACCGTTGCTTCCAGCTGACTCATATTGAGCTTTTAGGACTGCGCTTGCTGGTTCTATGAGAAATTAAATAAAATACATTTAAATATTACACATTTTACTAAATACCTTTATTTAGCAAAAGTTTAGCAAAAAGGTGAGCTTTATATAGTGTACTGTCAAGATTTTAAAAATGTCATCTGCCTTCTATAGCCATTTCCCAGCCATCACAGCTGACAGGGTTGGACTGACCTGGCTGGGTATCGGGGAAATCCCCGGTGGGCACTTGCAGTGGACCCGATAGAGAAGGGATGAAGAAGACGTGAGGGAGACAAAAAAAAGTCTGCGGTTTTTAGGGGCATGGGCTGCGGCACACGTTCATTACCTGTACCGCTGCGGCGCATGTCCCAATGAACACTGACTAGTGTGCTCCTGATGGATATATGGGGGGCCAGGATGAATATATAGAGGAGTCAGGATGAAAATATGGGGGGAACCAGGATGGATATATGGGGCGTCAGGATGAATATTTTGGCTGCCAGGATGAATATATGAAGGGGCCAGGATGGATATATGGGGGGACATGATGGATATATGGGGGAACCATGATGGGTATATGGAGGGGCCAGGATGGATATATGGAGGGGCCAGGATGGAAATATGGAGGGAGCCAGCATAGATATATGGGCGGAGTCATCAGGATGGATATATGGAGGGGCCAGGATTAATATATGGAGGGGCCAGGCTGGATATATGAGAGAGCCAGGATGGTTATATTGGGGGGCAGGACAAGGAGCCAGGATGGATATATAGGAGGACAGGACAAGGGACATATGTGGGCATGTTTGGATAGCTGAGGGTGTGTAGGATAGATATCTGGGACCCAGGCTGCAGATATTTAGGCCATGCTGGACAAGGGACATAGGAGGCCAGGCTGGGGCATATTATAAAATAAAGAGTGCCACCTGAACGAGATTATTAAATAAAGGGGGCCAGGATGAGGGACTTAGATACTGTTGGGGGTCAGAATGAGGAACGTGTTGTAGTAGTTTACAGTGACAAGTGGAGAACATAATTTGTTTAGGATCCAATTAGGGATATTATTACTACTATAATATAATTTAATTTTTAGGAAACTGTTTTCCATGGAGAGAACAAAAAGAAGGTCCTGTTACTGTGCAGTGCGACACTACGTTGCTTTATTTCTTCATCTGATGTAGCGTAGAAGTCGGGGAAAAAAGTGGGAAATCTGCTCTGGAAGCGATCAGAAACGAGTCCTAGATTGAAAAAGTGACAGCGGTCTTTGATGGATGAAGAAGAAAAGCGACGATGAAGGACTTCAACTACAGATGTCACTGGTGAGTCAGTGTAGTACATGTACACACACACTATACACTATATACTGTGTACAGAGCTTCTGTGTATAATGTCACTGGTGATCACTGTATCACTTGTACACTGACAATATATGCAAAACTTTTGTATATAATGTCACTATATTACCTGTACACTGACACTGTATACAGAGCTCCTGTGTATAATGTCACTGGTGATCACTGTATTCTCTGTACAGTGACTCTATATACAGAGCTCCTATTTATAATGTCACTGTTGGTAATAACAGTGTTGTTAGTATTGTGGCTTGTATTCATGATCAGAATTGTAGTATTCAATCACTATATGGTACTAATTTGTGGTCAGATCACAATGTGGCGGTATTTATCCACTGTATGTGGTATTATTGGATCACTAAGTGGCGATAATTTGTGGTCTGATCACAGTGTGGCAGTATTTGTCCCTGTATATAGTATTATTCTATCACTATGTGGCGGTAATTTGTGGTCTGGTCACAGTGTGGTGGTATTTATCCTCGTATGTGCTATTATTCAGTCACTATGTGGTGGTAATTTGTCATCTGGTCATAGTCTGGCAGTATTTGTCCCTTGTATGGGGTATTATTCGGTAACTATCTGGTGGAATATGTAGTCTAATTATGGTGTGGCGGTATTTCTCCTTGTATGCGGTATTCTTTGGTTGCTATTTGCTGGTAATATGTGGTATTATTCTGTCACTATGTGGTCTGTTCATGGTGTGGCATGTTTGTTCCTTGTATGTGGTATTGTTTGGTCACTGTGTGGTCTGGTTATGGTGTGGTGGTTTTTCGTCCCTGTATGTGACATTATTGGTCTTGGTATAGTGCATTGTGTTGTGTATGGCAGTCATTTGTTCTCTCTGATATTAATTAGGAGAAGATTCTTTATTTCCATTAGAGATTAAATACATGGAGCTCAGAGGTTTAGATGCACTTACAAGGGTTCTCCTGTGAAAAAAAGTAAACACTTCTCCACAAGAGAAGTGATAATGTATTGATTGGATACAGCAGATCAGCAGAATGTGGAACTTTTATCCCCATTAGACTGGAGTGCCATGTTCGACTTGACCACTGATCCATTCATTCACTCTGTGGCTGTGAGCACTGCACTTGTTTTTTTGCTGGAAGCCCCAAAGAGAATGGAGCCGCGATCTGACATCTCACCTGTCACTGCATTTTAAAATGTCCTATCAGGGGTAAAACTTCCTCATTCTTCCGATTGGTGCAGTTTCTAATGGTCGGAGCTAAGCGATCACCTATCCTGTAGAGCCCATGGATTGATGATTACTTGTTTTAACAAAATAACCCCTTAATGACCAGGGGTATTTTTGGTTTTGCATTTTCATTTTTTGCTCCCCTTCTTTCCAGAGCCATAACTTTTTTATTTTTTGGTCAAAATGGCCATGTGAGGGCTTGCTTTTTGTGGGACAAGTTGTACTTTTGAACGACATCATTTGTTTTACTATGTCATGTAACACAAAACGGGAAAAAAATTCCAAGTGCGGTGAAATTGCAAAAAAAGTGCAATCCCATACTTGTTTTTTGTTTGGCTTTTTTGATAGGTTCACTAAATACTAAAACTAACCTGCCATTATGATTCTCCAGGTCCTTACGAGTTCATAGACACTAAACATGTCTAGGATCTTTTTTATCTAAGTAGTGAAAAAAAATTCCAAAGTTTGTAAAAAAAAAGTTGCCATTTTCCGAGACCTGTAGGATCTGGGGTTGGGTTAGGGCTTATTTTTTGCGTGCCGATCTGACGTTTTTATTGATACCATTTTGGTGTAGATATGTTCTTTTTATCACCTGTTCTTGCATTTTATTGCAATGTTGCAGCGACCAAACAATTCTGGTGTGTCAGTTTTTTTTCTTGCTACGCCGTTTACCGATTGGATTAATTATTTTTATATATTGATAGATTGGGCGATTCTGAACAAGGCAATCTCGAATATGTGTATATTTGATTTTTTTACTGTTTTATTATGAATGGGGCGAAAGGGGGGTGATTTGAACTTTTATTTTTTTTAAATATTTTTAAAAACCTTTTTTTTACTTTTTACTTGCTTCAATAGTCCCCATGGGAGACTTCAAGTTGCAGTTATCCGATCGTCTCTGCTACATAGAGTAGGCCTGCAGCCCTGCTCTGTATAGCAGAAATGTTCACTTGCTATGAGCGCCGACCACCAGGCGGCGCTCATAGCGATCCAGCAATGACCACCACAGGGGTCTTCTCCTGACCCCGAGTTGTCATGCCAACCCATCAGCGACCCGCGGTCATGTGACACAGGCGCCGATGGGAGGAGGTAATGATGCTCTTCCTGCACTTGCATGTTAGATGCCGCTGTCAGAGTTTGACAGCAGCATTTAATATGTTAACAGCCACAGGTGAATCGCGATGAGTAAAAGTCAGCTGATCAGATCAGCTATCATGTCCCGGAAAAGGTGCAGGCTCATCGCTGGAGCCTGCACCGAACAGGGGAAGTGGTCCAAACACGGACTGTGTCCATCATTGGACATTAAGGGGTTAATGTAAACTACCATAATTGTACATCACAGTTATGGTTGCTCACAATAGATGTGCAGGAGCCATCTGTGTTTTTACAGTTCATGCTCCACTATAAAGGGTATAATGGCCTACAGATATTTGCATATAGCTGTAGGGTAGGCCCCTAGGTTCAATTTCCCCTGTGGGCACCAAACACCCCAGTTTGACCCTGCCAGCAGATATGCAGTAGAAGTAATAGTCATGGTAGGACAAGTAGTAGTAGGACAGGTTGCGTAAAGACGTCTTCTCGACACAAATGTCAGGTGAGAGTAGTGTCCTGTCAGGTATCGTGAACGCACAGTCCTCCCTGACAGGACAGAAGGTGCTGGAATAAACAATGGAAACTGAGGGAAAATGTATGTATTGTTTTTACCAGCAGCTCCATGCCATCCTGCCCTCCACTCAGGGGCGCCCCTATAATGAGGCCAGTTGAGCCCTTTGGCTCAGGCGGCGGTGAGTCCTTTGAATACGGGGTGGCAGCGTGCCCCTGCAGTCAGATAACTTGGTGCCCTGCTCCTGCAATCCTGTGTGTTGTCAGTGAGCAGGGGCGGGTGGGTTGGGAGGCTTCAGCAGCTGCTGGGCGGCACTGTACCTTTCAATGTCACTGCCTGGCCGCATCAGAGGTGCTGATTTGCAGGCTGTGTGTGGCCACGTCCTGTCACGGAGCGGCTGGCTGAAGGGGATTCCCGGCTGTCTCTCTGCAACTCAGGCCCTGTGCGGAGCAGAACTGCTGGCTCCACCTCCCACTCCTGTGCAATGTTTCAGGGCTTCACTCATGCTGCACAAGGCGATCCTGGACAGAAGATTAATGGTAAAATGGATGTGTAGTGTCAGGTAGTGACAGAGGTCAGGGTATGTACTGTGCACTGTGGGCTGGATAGAGGGTTAAACTTTTGAGGGTCTGCAGAAATGTATATTATTATGGGGGCTGCAGCTATGTTTTTATGGGGGGGCCTGTAGCAATGTGTATTATTAGGGTTGCTGGGGCCCTGGGGGTTTGTATTTGTTGCTATGTATATTATCAGAGTCTGGGGGTCTGCTGCAATGTGTATTATGTGAGACTGGTGGATTGCTACCATATCAATTATGAGGGGCTGGGGTAAGCTATGCTTTATACTCTGTGTGTATGAGGGGTGTTGTACTGTTTACTGTTAAGCTATGTGCACACATTGCGTTTTTTAAGCGTTTTTGCCGCGGTTTCCCAGCGCAAAAACGCTTACACAACACAACCCATTACATCCTATGGGATGCCGCATAGCTATGCTAATGGGTATTTTTCCGCGGTGGAATCGCATCGTGGAAAAATACGCAGCATGCTCATTCTTTTTGCGTAATCGCGGCGAATGCGCCACCATAGGATTGCATTGAAACACTCACTTTACGCATGTGGCTATGCCCACCATGCTTGAAGTGAGCGCTTCATGTGCGGTTGGTACTCAGGGTCTGGAGGAGAGGAGACGCTCCTCCAGGCCCTGGGTACCATATTCCTGTAAAAAATAGAAATAAAATAAAAAATATGGATACTCTCACCTTCCGGCGGCCCCTGGAGTTTTCCTGCTCCTCAGCGACGCTGCCGGCAAGTTCCGTTCCCAGGGATGTATTGCGAGAATGACCCCAGATGACTGCTACGTCATCAGAGGTCATTCGCACAAGACATCCATGGGAACAGAACTTGCCGGCAGCGTCGCTGAGGAGCAGGAAAACTCCAGGGGCCGCCGGAAGGTGAGAATATCCATATTTTTTTTTTATTATTATTTATAACATTCTATATTTTACTACAGATGCGGCATAGACAACATCAATAGTAAAAAGTTGGTCACACTTATCAAGCACTATGTTTCACTAGTGTGACCAACCTGTCAATCAGTTTTCCAAGCGATGCTACAGATCGCTTGAAAAACGCTAGCATTCTGTAAGCTAAATAAGTTTGCAAAACGCTAGTTTTTTGTGGGAATACGCAAAACAGAAAGCATGCGTATTTCCCGCGGCAGGGAGGTGCGGAATTGCTACGGAAAATACCGCTGCAATTCCGAACGTGTGCACATAGCCTTAGAGTTTGGAGACATATTACCCTGTGTACTGCGTGTGGCACTGAATACTTCTGTGTTGGTGGATGTTATACTGTGAGGGGCAGGGCCGCCATCAGGGCATGACAACCCTTACTGCGGTATGGGGCCCGGTGATTAGGGGGGGCCCGCCGCCCGTGCACGCTGGTCCGCGCTCGGGCCCGGGGGCCCCCAACATTTTGAGGCTCCCCTGCACCTCAAGGGGCCTCCAGCTAGCGGCACGTCACGCAGCCACTATGGGGGCCCCTGTGTGGCAGGGGGGCCCGCCTGCCCCCAGCGCCGACTCCCCCCGCCGCTGCTTTGAACTATACTGGCGTCCGCCGGTACAGTTCAAAGCAATAATGGAGGAGAGAGCGTCAGCTGACGCTCCCTCTCCCATCATTCCCTGCTCTGCCTCTGACACAGCGCGCTCACTGTGTGCCGGGCAGAGCAGGAGACAGGAGCCGGGAGCAGCGCGGGCACGAGGATGAGGTGAGGAGTGTTTTTTTTTTTATAAATCTGTCCTGCTGTGGGGCCATTCCTGGGGGGGGGGAGGAGAGATGAGGGCTGTAAAATGTGGGCCCTGCTGTATACTATGGGGGCCCTGCTATATACAATGGGGGCCCTGCTGTATACTATCGGGGCCCTGCTATATTCTATGGGGGCCCTGCTGTATACTATAGGGGCCCTGCTATATCCAATGTGGGCCCTGCAGTATACAATGGGGGACCTGCTGTATACTATATAGTATATATGTATACTATATAGTGTATTATACTATATGGAGGACTATGGATACATTATATTATATGGAGGACTATGTGGTGTGCACTTTACAATATGGAGGACTGTGGTGCACATTATAATATATGGAGGACTATGGGGTGTATTATACTAAACAAGCAAAGTGCTGCGTATTCATCGAGTGATTGGTGTTAGGCTAAGTGCACACGTTCAGGAATGTTTGCAGAATTTTCCTGAGCAAAAACTGACTTTTTCCGTGGTAAACTTTCTAGGTCAATAATATAGCGGGAAAAAACGCTAGAATTCCGCAAAATTAATGAACATGTTGGTTCTTTTTCCGAGATGCGTTTTTTTCACGGAAAAAAACGCACCATGTGCACAAAAATTGTGAAATTCATTGTAAATTATAGGATGCTTAATTCATGCATTTTTGACGCGTTTTTTCCCGCGAAAAAAACCACAAATAATCCTGAACGTGTGCACATAGCATGAATGTGTCATTGGTGAGGGCATGGTGCAGAAGTGAAGTTTTTCCATGAAAGGGCGGAGGGATTTTGGAAGGTTTGCATGGTGGAGGAGGAGCTAGGGTGGATGCGGAACTGGGGGGTGGAGCCTGGGCGGAGTCTCAAGGGGGGCCCCATAAATTTTTCCAGTATGGGGCCCCGAAATTCCTAGTGGCAGCCCTGGTGAGGGGAGTGGGGATCTATTCAGTTCATCGCTGTACACTCTGCTGCTATGAATTTGATGGACTGGGGGTGTCACAGCACATGCTGTATGTGGCGAGCAGTAGTGTAGCTACCAAGGGGGCAGAGTGGGAAGTTGCCCAGGGCCTCAGACACAGCTACACTACCCTTAGGCCGGGGTCACACTTGCGTATGGCATCTGATGCGAGATCATCGAATGCTATATGCTAATGACCCTCGGCTCCTGCTGTGCTGCGTGCGGGAGCCGAGTGTCCTACGACTGTGCCCCGAGCCTCTCGCACAGAGCGGATCGGAGCACAGCTGCGGAGGAGGCAGAGAAACTAATTTCTCCATCTCCTCTATTGTCTGTGTCGGCGTATATCACACAGCACTCGGATGATAGCCGAGTGATGTGCGCTGTGTCACTCGCACTCATAGACTTATATGGGTGCAAGTGCGCCGACTCGGCTGAGTCTCAGTGCCAATCGCAGCATTCTGTGATTGTTCTCGCATGCCGATTCGGCATGAGAAAAAAAAAAATTGCCCCTTAGATTAACACTGGTCCGAGTGCTATGTGATGTTTTCTCGCATAGCACTCGTCCATGTTATATGCTAGTGTGACCCCGGTCTTATTATTATTATTGCGCAAAAATACAGTTAATGGCAGTTAATACAGTCTATGGCAGAGCAGGGAGATATGATGTCCCTGCACTACCGCTTTCAGCCACGACAGAATGATGCAATGGCCGAGGGACTGGCACATGCATAGTAAGGTCAGAACACCTCGGCCAGTGCATCATCCTGCCCTCAGAGCGCTAGTGTTGGGATATCAACGCATTGAGATCCTGGATTAGGTGAGTATATGAGGTTTTTTTCTTTTTACTTAAAACTTTTGATGTGACACTGGGGGCATCAAAGAGTGTGGCAGACCCTCATACAGTTGGGTAGGGGATTCTCATACGTTTTAGGGGCTACTGTTGTGGCACTTCAAAGTGTGGAGGCCATTATACAGCATGGGAGCTAATGTGGGTGCCCTCATACAGTATGGGAGCTAATGTGGTTGCCAATATACAGTTTGGGGACAAATATGGGGCCATCATATAGTGTGGGGCCCTCATACAGTATGGGGGCTAATGTGGGGGCCCTTAAATGGGGACTACTGTGAGAACCATCATAAAATGTGGGATACTACAGAGGGGACCATCATACAGCGTGAGGGCTATTATACAGTTTGGTGTTCATTATACAATGTGAGGATACTTTGGAGGCATTGTACTCTGTTTTAGGGGAGCAGTGAGGACATCATAGTATGTACAGGGGAGCTGCGAGACAATTATAGTGTGTATAGGGGAGCTGTGGACCCATCATACTGTGTACAGGGGAGCTGCGAGCCAATTATAGTGTGTATAGGGGAGCTGTGGACCCATCATCTAAGTATAGAAAGCTGTGGACCCATCATACTGTGTACAGGGGAGCTGCGAGCCAATCATATTGTGTATAGAGGAGCTGAGGGCCCATTGTACTGCGTTTAATGAGCTATGGAGGCATTTTACTGCATATAGTGACGCAGTGGGGGCATTATACTGCATATAGGGAAGCTGTAAGAGCATTGTAGTGCATATGAGGGAGCTGTGGGGGTAATCTATAGGGGAGCTGTGGGACCATCATATGACCATCAAAGGGGTACATAGGGCATTATTACATGCTAGGAGCAAAATGTGTACACTGTTTTCTAGGGGGCATTAATATTTTCCAGAGGGCAATTTTACTATCTAGAGGGCATTATTACTATGTAAGAGGCACAGAGGTGGGCATTATAATATGGGGCAGTAAGAGGAGCACGGTTATTGTACCACACACCAGTGTGTAATACTATTGTAGGAACTCGAGGATTCTGATAGCGTGGGGCAATGAACAATCAGAGACGGGTTTCTTTGAATGCAAATAATGTATTTGTGAAACAGCAAAACACCCAAAAACAATATTCAAACAACCCGTAGTGACATGCAATGAGTCCATATATATATACACAAGTCCAGTTATATGAATCCGGATATATAAGTCCTTGAACCTCTATAGCGAGGGTGGTAAAGTTCTTACGACGGAGTCCTCACACAAATGTGGCCACAAGGTAAGTCTGATGCACAGGTAACGTGGCTGGATTTACACACTGCTGGTGTGTGAAGAGTCAGATCCAGGTATGCAGAAAACACAGGGAGGTCCAGGAACAAGTTAATCTCAGTTGTGGCTTAATTCAGTGAAGTCCAACAACAAGTTCATATGTCAGTAAGGTTCCAGTAACAGTTCCAACAGCTCTCACCAGAGGTAATGCACGAAGGGTTAAACAGCAACAGTTCAGAAACACAGTTCTTATCAGATGGAGTGAACCAAGGGTTAAATTCCCAAGTCAACAGTTTAGTGATAACACAGTATGTGCAACTTACATATGCAGAGAATGTCCAGAGCCATGGGTAGAAACTGCTGTGGCTGAGAAACACCTGAAGATAAGGTTATGCACTTTCCTGGTAAATACACAAAAGATCTGTGAGGAACAAAGCAGCTGGGTTGCAGGGAAACGGAAGCAGAATATTCCAGCAGTGAAGCCAGCACCTGAGCCGGGTTTTAAACAAACGAACAGGAAGTAGGGCACACAAAACAGCAAACTCCATTTTAACAAAGGGCAAAATCATTGACAAAGTTACCTAGAAAACCCGGAATACTGACATTACTCCCCCCCTAAAGACGGCCTCCGGACGGTCCTGGACCAGGCCTGTCCGGGTATCTCCGATGAAACTGAGCAATCTTCAGAGGCGCATTGATGTTACTTACTGGTTCCCAAGAATCATTTTCAGGAGAGTAACCTTGCCATCTAACTAGATACTGAAGCCGGTTTCTATGAAGTCTCGAATTAACAATATCCTGTACCACGAATTGTTCTTCGCCATCAACCAACACTGGTGGAGGGGGAGGTACGATACGTCCCTGAAACGTGTTAGGAGAGACTGGTTTTAATAAGGAAACATGAAATACTGGGTGTACCTTTAAAGTCCGTGGTAGCTTCAACCGACAGGCAACAGAGCTCACAATCCCAGTGATCTTGAATGGACCGATGAATTTCTGTCCCAGTTTCTGCGAAGGAACACCCAATTTTAGATTCTTGGTGGACAACCAAACTGAGTCTCCTACCTTATACATAGGTGCTGGTTTCCGGAATCTATCGGCCGACTTTTTGTAACGCTCCTGTGCTGTGGTCAGGGAGTCCTTCAAAACTTCAAGATTACGTTGCAACGCCGTCACTCTGTCTTCAACCGCTGGTACCGAAATCGTAACCGGAGACCTAGGCAAAATACTTGGATGATAACCCAGGTTGGCAAAAAAAGGCGTTACCTTCGTGGAACTGCTTTGGGAGTTGTTGTACGAAAATTCCGCTAGAGGAAGTAGCTTCAGCCAATCGTCCTGCAAATGACTGACGTAACAGCGTAGATATTGCTCCAAGGTTTGATTTGTCCGTTCGGTCTGCCCGTTGGTCTGAGGATGGTATGCAGAAGACAAGCAAACATTAATGTGGAGCGCAGAACAAAATCCTTTCCAAAATCTAGAGGTAAATTGTATTCCCCGGTCAGAAATGATGTCATCTGGTACCCCATGCAGCCGGAAAATGTTCTGGATAACTAGATCTACTGTCTCTGTAGCTGAGGGAAGACCAGCACACGGAATGAAATGAGCAGCTTTCGTTAAACGATCTACTACCACCAAAATAGTATTTTTACCACCAGAGGTGGGTAACTCCACAATAAAGTCCATCGAAATAGACCCCCAAGGGCGAGACGGTACAGGTAGCGGTTTAAGAAGACCAGTAGGTGAAACGCGAGGAACCTTGTACCGGGCACAAACTTCACAAGAGCGGACATAGTCATTCACATCCTTCAAGCAGGTAGGCCACCAAAAAAAACGAGTTAACAATTCCTGCGTCTTCTGTACCCCCCTATGACCAGCCAATTTAGAGTCGTGGACCAATTTGAGAACTCGAAGTCTTACAGCCTCTGGGACATAAATACATCGATCTCTAAGCCACACACCATTCCGAAGGACAAGATTCACATTGTCAGGGGGAGCTGCAAGAAATACGTCACCGTCATAGGCCAGCTTGATCTCCTGCCACAAGTCCCGGTTCGGAGCACTCCAACGAAATTGGCCTCCGACAAGATGGTCTTCGACGGGGTCCCAGGCACGGAATCCACGGTATGGATTCGGGATAATGCGTCAGCTTTCCCATTACGTGAACCTGGGCGGTACGAAATAATAAAATTAAACTGGTTCAAGAACAAACTCCACCTAGCTTGTCGAGGAGAAAGACACCTGGCAGACTTAAGGAATTCCAAATTGCGATGATCCGTGAGTACTACTACCTGCTGAGTTGCCCCCTGCAAATGGTGTCTCCATTCCTTAAAGGCAGAAATAATTGCCAAAAGTTCCTTATCTGCCACATCATAGTTCAGTTCTGCAGAAGATAACCTACGAGAGAAGAAGGCACACGGGTGCAGCAAACCTTTGTCTCCGGTACGTTGTGAGAGGATAGCTCCCAATGCACAGTCAGACGCGTCCACCTCCACGATAAAAGGCTGTGCAGGATCCGGATGCATCAATATTGGAGCCGTGGTAAAACAACCCTTCAGGCGATCAAAGGCTTCCTGAGCTTGCGAAGACCATTCAAACTTCTTCCCCTTCTTGGTGAGGAGAGTGATGGGACGGACAATTTCTGAAAAATTTCGGATAAACCGTCTATAAAAGTTAGCAAAGCCAATGAATCGTTGTACCTCCTTAATGTTTCCTGGTACCGGCCAGTCCAAGATTGCCTGGATCTTGCTGGACTCCATATTCAATCCCTGAGGCGAGATAACATAGCCCAAAAATTGAATTTCAGAACAATGGAACTCACACTTTTCGAGTTTGATGTACAAATGATTATCTCTCAAACGTCTAAGTACGGTCTTGACATGTTCCTGATGTTCCTGTAAGGAGTCAGAAAAGATTAAGATGTCATCAAGGTAAATTACCACATATTGGTCCAATAAATCCCTGAAAATGTCGTTGGCTAAATGTTGAAAAGCAGCAGGAGCGTTACAGAGTCCGAATGGCATCACCAAATATTCAAAATGTCCATACCGGCATCTAAAAGCTGTCTTCCATTCGTCTCCGGGCCGTATACGGAGTAAATTATATGCCCCACGAAGATCTAATTTGGTAAATACTTTGGCCTGGCGAACTCTTTCCAACAATTCTGGAATTAGGGGCAACGGGTACCTGTTACGAATGGTTACCTTATTTAACTCCCGGTAGTCAATGCAGGGTCTTAGAGTACCATCCTTCTTCTTTACAAAGAATATTGGAGCTCCCGCTGGTGAAGAAGATGGTCGGATAAACCCCTTGGCTAAATTCTCATCTATATACTCTCGTAAAGATTTTAATTCCGGAGCCGCCAACGGGTAAACATGGCCGAAAGGAATCGCTGCTCCAGGAAGCAATTCTATGGGGCAGTCATACGGTCTATGTGGGGGAAGTTGATCTGCCTTCCTTTTATCACAAATGTCTGAGAATTCCTGATAAATCAGAGGGAGAGTAGGTACCTGTATCACCTCTTCCAAGTTCTGGGTAACTGGAGCCGCCACAGTTGGACTGATGGTAGAACTGCACTTCGGGAGAAAGGTTATCTCCTTGGTTTCCCAATTGATGATTGGATTTTGTGACCGTAACCAGGGAATTCCTAAAATTACAGGAAAATGAGGAGAAGATATTAACATGAATGAAAGTGTTTCTTGATGGTCTGGTTCCATCTTACACTCCAGAGGCACTGTCTCCCGATCTACTGGTCCAGAAACTAATGGGGAACCATCCACCGTTTCCATAGTGATTGGTGAAGCTCTTAGTTGTGTCTTTATACCATGTTCCTTTGCAAAAGAAGAATCCATGAAATTCCCACCTGCTCCAGAGTCTATCATGGCAGAACTTGATATCCACTGTTCCTCCCACTGAATCTGTATAGGAAGAGAACAATGTGAATATTTCTCCCCTTGATCTTTAGGGGAAGTCGACATCAGTATTGGGGGAAAAACCGCATCTAGATGTAGACTGGTTTCCGAAACTTCAGACTCAGCGTCTGTGTTATCATAATCCCCTACTACCGCCAACACCTTGTTGGGTCGCCTAGGACATTTAGGACAATTGATGAGGAAATGGTCCGATTGACCACAATAGAAACATAAGCGCTCACGGAGACGGTGTTCGCGGCGTTCATTATTCTCACGTCTCTGCAGTGAGTCCACCTGCATAGGCACCTCCTCAGCCTCTCGCGGGTTTTTGCCTGTGGTTTCCCTGGACGGAAGAGAGTAATTAGTAATGCGATTTACAGCGGCCCATTTTTCTTGTCTGCGTTCAGTTAAACGGATATCAATACGTACACAGTGCTGTATAAACAATTCAAACTCCTGTGGAGACTCTGAACGAGCTAGCTCATCCTTGATTGCATTTGACAAACCTTTTCTAAAGATTGGTAATAAAGCATTGTTTTCCCACTGGGTGTCCACCACTAACCTTTTAAATTCAGTAACATATTCTATGACTGACCGTTTCCCCTGGCGTAAGGAAAGCAAGGCAGATTCAGCGGTAGCACGGCGGTTGGGATCGTCGAACATTTGCGCCATGGCTGCCAGAAAATTGTCCAAATTATTTAGACGGGTATCATGACTTTCAACCATAGGATTTGCCCAAGCCAGTGCACGTGATGTCAACAACATAATAATACATAGAACCTTAGATCTATCAGACCGGTAGTAGGAGGCATGTACATCAAAAAATAATATACATTGATTAACAAACCCACGGAATTGACTTCGGTCACCATTAAAACGGAATGGAGGCAATTTGGGCATACTGGTGGATGAGGTAGGCTCAGTAGGTAAGGCCTCCAGGACTCCTAACCTAGAACGTAGATCTTGGAGAGCCTGACCAAACCCCTGTGCATTGTGGTTAACCCGAGACTCCAAGTCTCTAATCTGATTGTGTGCAGCCGCCACCTCCTGCTGCAAGGAGTTAACTATGGTGAACAATTTGTCTGCCCGTGTCTCCGTCATTGCCCCAGCAGAATCCTCTTTTTTAGGCTGGAGTATCCTGTAATACTATTGTAGGAACTCGAGGATTCTGATAGCGTGGGGCAATGAACAATCAGAGACGGGTTTCTTTGAATGCAAATAATGTATTTGTGAAACAGCAAAACACCCAAAAACAATATTCAAACAACCCGTAGTGACATGCAATGAGTCCATATATATATACACAAGTCCAGTTATATGAATCCGGATATATAAGTCCTTGAACCTCTATAGCGAGGGTGGTAAAGTTCTTACGACGGAGTCCTCACACAAATGTGGCCACAAGGTAAGTCTGATGCACAGGTAACGTGGCTGGATTTACACACTGCTGGTGTGTGAAGAGTCAGATCCAGGTATGCAGAAAACACAGGGAGGTCCAGGAACAAGTTAATCTCAGTTGTGGCTTAATTCAGTGAAGTCCAACAACAAGTTCATATGTCAGTAAGGTTCCAGTAACAGTTCCAACAGCTCTCACCAGAGGTAATGCACGAAGGGTTAAACAGCAACAGTTCAGAAACACAGTTCTTATCAGATGGAGTGAACCAAGGGTTAAATTCCCAAGTCAACAGTTTAGTGATAACACAGTATGTGCAACTTACATATGCAGAGAATGTCCAGAGCCATGGGTAGAAACTGCTGTGGCTGAGAAACACCTGAAGATAAGGTTATGCACTTTCCTGGTAAATACACAAAAGATCTGTGAGGAACAAAGCAGCTGGGTTGCAGGGAAACGGAAGCAGAATATTCCAGCAGTGAAGCCAGCACCTGAGCCGGGTTTTAAACAAACGAACAGGAAGTAGGGCACACAAAACAGCAAACTCCATTTTAACAAAGGGCAAAATCATTGACAAAGTTACCTAGAAAACCCGGAATACTGACACAGTGGCAGTAATAGGGACACATACGGCAGCAGCGGCTCAGTATTGGGGTATCAGCAGGATGAGGAGTTTCTGTAGGTTGTAAATAGATGGGGAGGTTGCTGTAAATGTGAGAATACAGATATGTTTCTTGTAATCTTTGCAGATGTGTTGTGAATGGAGAAATTGCCATGTTGATCTGGGCCAGATGGAAAAAAAAATGGGAAAAGTGAAAGACTATCACAAAGAACATCAGCTGTAAGTTACTATCTATAACTGTACTGTAATCTGCAGGACTGTGATCTACCACTATATGATCTCCATGACTGTAATCTCAGTGTTGGCCTTTGTATAGAAATTTATTTTCAGTAACGGTGGGGTGATTTGCTCAGGTTCCCCTATAAATCAGCCGTGTTTCTCCCAAGCGGCGGTTGGTCGGTGGAGCTTGTCCCTCTTCCCACTCCAACATCCCTTGCTAATCCCAATAGGAAGGCCCCTACTATTGGCTCCAGACAGGCCTGTGTGCGGCGCTTGTGATTGGCTAAGCGTTTTGGGAGAAGGAGGCACGGTCTGATGGGGAAGACGCTCCATTTTATCAGCTTAGTGCAGTAGCTGCTTGTTGATGCTCAGACTCCAGGTCATTGCATGTGGTATGTGGACGGTGCTACATGGTGGACATGTCTGACTAGTCAGTGTCAGGCAGCCGCCACATTGGAGATGCCCAAAGTTTTGTTAGCTTGTGCGAATAGGTTGGCAATCAGTGCTGCCTCCTGTGCTATAAGGATGCAGGACTGTGTCTGCCTACAGGACCACAGCTCTGCCAGCCATCATTGTGTGTCTGTATGCTTGTGCCAGGCCGGCCATTACCATTAATGACCCTTGTTCTGGATACTTCTGTGAGGTTCTTGTATGTGTGTGTGATGGCGCTGACATCCTTGTGTTTGGGGGGGCGCCGTTTTGAAGTTCGCCTCAGGCAGCAGAGAGGCTAGGTTCACCCCTGCCTCCACTAAACCAGTCAGGCTGACTGAGATAAATTTTCAATTTCAGTCAGCTAAAGAAAGGTTATCTTCTGCTTTAGTCCCCTCCGTTCCTCCCCCATGGTGTCCTGTCAGGTTCAGTGAAGAGAGGAATGTGTGCTCACAATATCTGACAGGAAGCCGTCTTATCAGACCTCAGTGTCGAGCAGACGTCTTTATGCAGCCTGTCCTACTACGTGCAACTGTAAGCAGTTTGAAGGATGCAGTGACAGGCATCCCGCAAATATGATAAATTTAATAGAACAAGTAATTCACTTCTCGCGGGGAGGTAAATGGTTAGAGACTGAATAATAGGAGAAACAAATGTGAAACAACAGCAGTCCAATGAAAGAACTTACCGTGTCTTATGTAATCCTCTGCAGCAGATGTGTTATGATTTGGTAGCTGAGGAGAGCAGGCAAAAACGGCAATACACCAGAGAGGTTGGAATCTATTGGATTGCAGTACCCTGACTAACCACCACAACTAAAGGCAGCCGTGGAGCGTGCCTACGTTGGTCCTAGACGCCTCTTCACAGCCTGAGAGATTAACTACACCTAAAGATAGAAAGAGCAAAGCTATCTGCCCCAGAGCAGATCCCCAAAGAACATAGGAAGCCCCCAAACATGTAATGGCGGTTAGACAGAAAATAGTATGAGCAAACGCTGGGGCCCAATCTGCATAGACAGAAAAGGATAGAAAGGATACGCACTGCAATCCAAAAAAAACCCTAAAAAATGCCAACGCTACTGATTGCAAAAACACCTGAGAACACACGACCTCTACCACCTAAATCAGTTCTCTGGTGTAACAAAACTAAGCCGCAGCAACTGAAAAAACTGGAAAAGGCAAATGAACAAATAACAGTGGCTCCAGCGGAACTGAGAGGAGCACAAGCCCCCGGAGGGGACCTGGCTAACCTCACAGAAATGCAGAGAAATATGCAAATGGTAAGCACAAAAAAACAAAATATCTTATCTGAAAGCAGAAGAAGAGGCAAGACTCAGCAAGCTTCCAAGTGAACCAGGAACCACAGTTCAGACAAGAACAATTGATCACCGGCAACCATGATGGGAGGGAACCTCCCTTATATCAAGCCAGTCTGTGACTCCTGATTGCCAATCCTCATTGAATGGTTCAGTACTGTTTGTAACCACCAGAGGGAGGTTCTGCTCAGAATTCATTTTCAAAACATTCACAACACAGATGATCCTGCAGGAGTCCGGGGGAAACGTTCTCAGATGGGATCCTTTTAACGGTGGTCCGTCTTATAGCGGAAGCGGTCGGTCTGCAGTACCTTCCACTGAGCCCCTAGTCCAGAAACAAGTGAGGCTGAAGCCAACAAGGCCGCAGCACTCCCAGAGTCAAACAGAAATGGGCGTTAAGCAAGTGACAGGGAAGGCCGCAAGAGTCTGTCCGGTATCTGGCTTTTCCTCCCTGACTCGTGCGTGATACTCACAGTCAATGGGTGCACGGCACCTCTCTCTCCAGCAGTTGCAGAGCGCACAGCACCTCTCTGTGCAGCGGTCCAAGCAAACGGCTTGGACCAAACAATGTGTCCTGTCGCGGTGGCGGCACTCGGGGGAAGGAGTGCGCTGCACACTGCTGCTGGTAAGCACCAAACTGCCCCCTGCTGTACGCTCTTTCCCTTTTATTTTACCTCGCCTCCCTGGGTCAAGAGGTTGGTCTGGCTTCTCATTTCTTCCCCAGGCAACAGGGGAGGCAGCCTCAACAGTTCCGGGCCCAGCTCAGTACAGGTGTACGCAGCCTGGTCCTTCCTTACACTCCCCCCTCCTTTAACTCGCCATTCCACGGGCGAGAGTTCTTGCAGTAGACGTTGACACTCCTCCATCTTTCGAACAATCCACTGCCAAATAAACTGTCTTGCTCATAACGATTGGAGGGTGTTCCAGCTGTCGTTCATTCGGTGCGGTGTAAGTCAGGTTGGGTGGTTGAGTCATATTGGGCAATTGTGGACAGGGACGTGTCCAGGTCCATTGGAGCAGTCATCTTGGGAGTTTCTGGTTCCGTCACTTCTCCTGGGCTAGTGGGAAGCAGGCCATTTTGGGATCAAAGAGTGAGGCAGGTTCTTCTTCTTCGTCACAATCGAAGGTCGCTGGAGTGGACACTTCGGGAACACTTGGCGCTCTTCCTTCTTTTTTGGGATCTCGCGACAGGCAAGGACGTAGCATGCTTCGTTGGACTACTCGGGTAGGGGCTCAAGCTCCTGAAACTTGGTCTGTACCAGTCAGTGTAAAGTCTGCAAGTAATGGCGATGTTCACGGACCCAAGTGGAAACCCCCATCTTTGGGTAGTCCTCTTCTGGGTCAAACTCCAGCCCGGTAATCTCTCATCCTTTTCTACCAAACAGCAGAGTGTACAGTCATGGCCAAAAGTTTTGAGAATGACACAAATATTAATTTTTACAAAGTCTACTGCTTCACTTTTTCTAATGGCAATTTGCATATACTCCAGAATGTTATAAAGAGTGATCAACTTAACAGCAATTACTTGCAAGGTCAATATTTGGCTAGAAAATGAACTTTATCCCCCAAAACACATTTCAACATCATTGCAGCCCTGCCTTAAAAGGACCAGCTAACCTCTTTTCAGTGATTGCTCCATTAACACAGGTGTGGGTGTTGATGAGAACATGGCTGGAGATCAATCTGTCATGATTAAGTAAGAATGACACCACTGGACACTTTAAAAGGAGGCTGGTGCTTGGCATCATTGTTTCTCTTCTGTTAACCATGGTTATCTCTAAAGAAACACGTGCAGTCATCATTGCAATGCACAAAAATGGCCTAACAGGGAAGAGTATCGCAGCTAGAAAGATTGCACCTCAGTCAACAATCTATCGCATCATCAAGAACTTCAAGGAGAGAGGTTCCATTGTTGCCAAAAAGGCTTCAGGGCGCCCAAGAAAGACCAGCAAGCGCCAGGACCGTCTCTTAAAAGTGTTTCAGCTGCGGGATCGTGCTACCAGCAGTGCAGAGCTTGCTCAGGAATGGCAGCAGGCAGGTGTGAGTGCATCTGCACGCACTGTGAGGCGGAGACTCTTGGAGCAAGGCCTGGTCTCAAGGTGGGCAGCAAAGAAGCCACTTCTCTCCAGAAAAAACATCATGGACAGACTGATATTCTGCAAAAGGTACAGGCAGTGGACTGCTGAGGACTGGGGTAAAGTTATTTTCTCTGATGAATCCCCTTTTCGATTGTTTGGGACATCAGGAAAACGCCTCATTCGGAGAAGACAAGGTGAGCGCTACCACCAGTCTTGTCTCATGCCAACTGTTAAGCATCCTGAAACCATTCATGTGTGGGGTTGCTTCTCAGCCAAGGGAATCGGCTCTCTCACAGTCTTGCCTAAAAACACAGCCATGAATAAAGAATGGTACCAGAATGTCCTCCAAGAGCAACTTCTCCCAACCCTCCAAGAGCAGTTTGGCGATCAACAATGCCTTTTCCAGCATGATGGAGCACCTTGCCATAAAGCAAATGTGATAACTAAATGGCTCAGGGAACAAAACATAGAGATTTTGGGTCCATGGCCTGGAAACTCCCCAGATATTAATCCCATTGAGAACTTGTGGTCAATCATCAAGAGACGGGTGGACAAACAAAAACCTAAAAATTCTGACAAAATGAAAGCATTGATTGTGCCAGAATGGACTGCTATCAGTCAGGATTTGGTCCAGAAGTTGATTGAGAGCATGCCAGGGAGAATTGCAGAGGTCCTGAAGAAGAAGGGTCAACACTGCAAATATTGACTTGCTGCATTAACTCATTCTAACTGTCAATATAAGCTTTTGTTACTTATATGTTTGCAATTATTATATTTCTGTCTGTGATAAAAACATCTGTCAAACACACATAAAAACCAGAGAGCAGCAGATCATGTGAAAATATAATATTTGTGTCATTCTCAAAACTTTTGGCCATGACTGTATGGAGTGTATTCGGTTGTACTGTGCTCTCGGTTGTTGTACACCCAGACCAGCTCAGCTACATATTCAGGTCAACGGACTTTTCTGTCTTCCTTCAACGTTCTTAACATGTGAATCAGCGTCCGGTTGAAACGCTTGAAGGCTCCATTTCCTGCAGGTGATAAGGTGTGGTCCTGGACTTCTCAATTCGATTAAGTCGATGGAGCTCCTCCATCACTCAACCTTGGAAGCAAGCACCTTGGTCAGAATGGATTCTTTTCAGGTATCCATACACCAGGATGAAGTCTCGACAGATAGCCTGCGCAGCTGACTCAGACATCTGATCCCGAGTCAGAGTCACTACAGCAAACTTAGTGAAATGATCGGTCATAACGAGACAACGTTCATATCCGAGATGAGGCGGACCTATGGTCAAATAGTCGATCATTAGCATTTCCAGGCGAGCGGAGGTCACAATGGTCTGCATAGAGGCTCTCTCAGCTCGCTCAGGAGGTTTAGCCAATTCACAGCTTTGGCATAGTTGACAGGCCTCTTCCACTGCAGTCTTCAGTCGAGGATGATAGACCAGCTTCTGCAACCACTGGAACGTCTTCTCCAGACCAAAGTGAGCTCCTCTTACATGAGCTTCTGTGGCCACCTCGCTGATCACCTTTTTGGGGAATACACTTGCCAGGTGACTCCCAATTCCCGTACCAACTGCACCTTTCACCGTCTTCCATCTGGAGCCTTTCCCATTGTCAGAGAATCTGCAGCATTCCTGGTGACAAGGTGTCTTGCTCTCTCTGGCTGGGGAGTTGTTTCAGGGCCACCCATTATCTCAGCTGGGCAAGATCTCTGTCTTCCTGCTGAAGCAGCACCCAGTCATCTCGAGGCCATCCCAAAAAGTTGCTTTCCCAACGCCTTTTCGTCCTGTTCCCGCGTCGTCGTCAAAGTCCTGGCGAAGTTTTTGGAACCCAGGGATCTCTTCAGCCTCCAACTCCTCATCTCAGCACGACCAGGTCGCTCGTGAGTCACTCGGAACAGAGCATTGGCATGTGCATTCTCAGCTCCTTTTCTGTATGCGATCTTATATTGATATTTTGCCATATGGGCCACCCATCTTTGCTCCAAAGCCCCCAATTTTGCATTTTTTATGTGGGCTAGGGGATTTCTGTTGGTGCGCACCAAGACTTTGGATCCCGACAGGTACTCGATCAAACTTCTCGGTCATCGCCCACACCAACGCCAGTAACTCCAACTTGAAAGAACTATAGTTGTCTGGTTTCATTCTGAGTCATAGAGAGATCGGCTTGTGTAGGCAATCACTCGTTCCTTCCCGTCTTGTATCTGGGACAATACAGCCCTTATCCCTAATACTCCAATCGGTGTAAAGGATGAAAGGTTGAGAGAAGTCTTCATAGGCCAGTATGAGCACTTCAGTCAGGGCCATTTTAAGGGCTCAAAAGCTTCTTCCTGATTATCTCCCAATTGGATGTTCCGATTCTTCTCACCAGAAGGCACTCCTTTCAATAACTCCAGCAGTGGATTAACAATACGCGTGAAGTGCTTCACAAACCGTCGATAGTACCCCGTAAGCCCCAGAAAGGCCCGCACGGCCTTCACTGTCTTCGGAGAGGACCAGTCCTGCACTGCTGCTATCTTCTCACGCGCCGGACTCACGGCATCAGCGGATACAACATGTCCGAGGTATTCAATCTGCTTGCGGAAAAAATGGCATTTTTGAGGTTTCACTTTCAGGCCGTGCTTCTGCAGCCAACTCAACACCTGCTCCAGCCGCTGGAGATGTTCCTTAAAAGTAGCTGCATAGACAATGATGTCGTCCAGATAGATGAGAGTAGCTTCAAAGTTCAGGTCTCCCAAACACCACTGCATCAGTCGCTGAAAGGTTCGTTGGTGAGACCGAAAGGCATCCGGTTGAATTAGAACAACCCCATAGGCAGTATGAATGTTGTCTTCGGCCAGTCTTGCTCAGCCATGGGCACTTGCCAGTATCAACTGGCCAGATCTAATGATGAAAAGTATTTAGCTTAGACTCCTCAATTCTGGATAAGAGTCGCGGACTGTGCAGGCATTTAGTTGCCGGTAGTCAGACACAAAAACGCAAGGTTCCATTTTTTTTTCCAAATTAAACGATAGGGGCTGCCCACAGGCTCTGGCTCTTCCATATGACCACACTCTGCAGCATGTGAAGCAACATTTCTTTTACTTCCTGGTACATTTGTGGCGGGATCTGTCGATAGCGCTCTCGAATCGGTGTGGTGTTTCCTGTGGGAATCTCGTGAGTTATGGCTGTGGTGCACCCGAAATCATCGTCATGGTGGGCAAAGACATCCTGGTAATGCCCCAGCATAGCATCTACCTGCTGCACCTGTTGAGACGGGAGTCCTGACAGTTCAGCCCGCATCTGTTCTAGGATCCGGCGCCATTTTTTCATGGTGCTGTATGAAGTTTCCAAGGGCATGTTCATGGCTACAGTCCAGAAGTCTCCTTGTTTCACCACTGACTGAACGGCTTATGGCGGCATCAGTTCTTCCAGCATATCCACTAATTGCGCCACCTCACTCTTGGGCGAGAGCGTGAGATGGTCCTCCCCTAGGTTGACACACCGCACCACTATGTTGCCGTCATGGACAGTGGTTACTTGAGGAGCCTCAAAGGCAGTTGGTCCATTTGGGCGGGCTCTATCTGAACTTCCACTCCTTGGAGGGGTATGCAAGCTCACACGGGCAGAGCCTGGTTCAGCTGCGAGCGGAACAGATATCTCCCCGCTTCGGATCTTTCCAGTCAAGACTGCCATCCCCTGCCCTTGCTCGCACACACGTGCTTCCGCTACAACTTCTATAAAAGACATATGTGGATTAAATCGCAAGCGCTCCTGCAGGGCCAGTTTAAACATCGCATCCCTAAGACCAGCCACTACTTGGTCTCACAAAATTACATCCGGGGGCCCCACACCCACATTGTCCCCCTTAGCAATCGTGGCATGGATCTCTTGCAGTGTGTTCAAGTATTGACTCACAGACTCCCCCTCCCTTTGGATGCTGCTAAACAAGCGCATCTGCAATTTACTGATATCCGTGGGGTCCCCATGCATCTCCTGTAAGATCTGTAACACTTTGGTGAACATGCTCCTCTCATGCGGGGAGGGAGCATAACAGAACATCTGGCTTCCCCATCTAGGGCCAACACAGCAATCTCCGAATGCATAGAAGGGGTCATGGGGTGAATTCTTAGCATGCCTTTAACCCACTCAGTCCAGTCCTATAACAGTGTATTGCTCCCTGTGAATTTTGGGAGATTGCTGAGCATGGCAGCCAGCGGTAAGCTGGCCCTTGGGACTCCCACGGCAGCTTGGTCTGCCACCTCTGTGCTTGTGGACTGCAGGTTGAGGGATGCAGTGACAGGCAGGAGGCAGAGCAAGGGTTAACAAAATATAACAAATTTAATAGCACAAGTAATTCACTCCTGTCAGGGAGGTAAAATGTAAAAAATGTGAAACAATAGCAGTCCAATGAAAGAACTTAACATGTCTTATGTGATCCTCTGCAGCAGATGATCCCGCAGGGGTTGCAGCACCGGCAGAGTCTGGGGGAAACGTTCTCACATGGGGTCCTTTTAATGGTGGTCCGTCTTCTTACAGCAGCAGTCGGTCTCTGATACCTTTCGCTGAGCCCCTAGTCCAGAAACAAGTGCCACCGAAACAAACAAGGCCGCAGCACTCCCAGAGTCAAGCGGAAATGGGCCTGAAGCAAGTGGCAGGGAAGGCCGCAAAAGTCTGTCAGGTATCCGACTCTCCCTCCTTGGCACGTGTGCGGTACTCACAGTCAATTGGCGCATGGCACCTCTCTCTCAGGCAGTTGCAGAGTGCACAACACCTCTCTGCACAACGGTCCCTGTTGTGAATGTGCTAGAGAAGGTTTCTGAGCAGAGGCTCCCTCTGGTGGTTACAGACAGTACTGAACCTTCCAGCGAGGAATGGCAATCTGGGATCACTGACTGGACTGATATAAGGGAGGTTCCCTCCCATGATGGTCGCCGGTGATCAATTGTTCTTCTCTCAATTGTGGTTCCTGGTTCATTTGGAAGTTTGCTGGAGACTTGCCTGCACCTGCTGCTTTCAGATAAGATATTTTCTGCTTTTCTTTTTGTGCTTGCTTTTTGCATAAGTTTTCTGCACTTTTGTGGAGGTCAGCCGGGTCCCCTCGGTTTAAAGTGGGGGACTTGTTTGGTTGTCCTCAAGAAATATCCCTATGAGGGTTGCATCTCCAAAGTTTAAGCCTAGGTTCATTAGACCTTATAAGATCATGGAGATTCTTAATCCGGTTTCCTTCCGTTTGCTTCTTCCAGGGACATTTAAGATCCATAACGTGTTCTGTTATGATTTGGTAGCTGAGGAGAGCAGGCAAAAACGGCAATACACCAGAGAGGTTGGAATCTACTGGATTGCAGTACCCTGACTAACCACCACAACTAAAGGCAGCCGTGGAGCGTACCTACGTTGGTCCTAGACGCTTCGTCACAGCCTAAGAGGTTAACTACACCTAAAGATAGAAAGAGGAAAGCTATCTGCCCCGGAGCAGATCCCCAAAGAACATAGGAAGCCCCCAAACATGTAATGGCGGTTAGACAAGAGGAAATATAGACACAGACAGAAAATAGTATGAGCAAACTTTGGGGCCCAATCTTCCTAGACAGAAAAGGATAGGAAGGACACTTACTGCAATCCAAAAAAACCTAAAAAATACCAACTCTACTAATTGCAAAAACACCTGAGATCACACGACCTCTACCACCTAAATTAGTTCTCTGGTGTAACAAAACTAAGCCGCAGCCACTGAAAAAACTGGAAAAGGCAAATGAACAAATAACAGTGGCTCCAGAAGAACTGAGAGGAGCCCAAGCCCCCGGGGGGGGGGGAGATCTGGCTAACCTCACAGAAATGCAGAGAAATATGCAAATGGTAAGCACAAAAACAAAAAACAGAAAATATCTTATCTGAGAGCAGGAGAAGAGGCAAGACTCAGCAAGCTTCCAAGTGAACCAGGAACCACAGTTGAGACAAGAACAATTGATCACCGGCAACCATGATGGGAGGGAACCTCCCTTATATAAGACCAGTCTGTAACTCCTGATTGCCAATCCTCATTGAATGGTTCAGTACAGTTTGTAACCACCAGAGGGAGCTTCTGCTCAGAATTCATTTCTAACACATTCACAACAGTACCCCCCCCTTGAGGAGGGGTCACCGAACCCTCACTTGGGCAACCAGGTCGGTCAGGATGAGCTCTGTGATACGCACGGATCAGTCTCCTAGCATGGATGTCCGAAGCAAACACCCAAGAATTGTCCTCCTGACCATAACCTCTCCACTTAACCAAATACTGGAGTTTCCGTCTAGAAAAACGAGAATCCAATATTTTCTCAACCACATACTCCAGATTGCCCTCAACCAAAACAGGGTCAGGAGGCGCAGCCATAGGAACCACTGGCTCGATAAACCTCTTCAATAAGGACTTGTGGAACACGTTATGGATCTTAAATGTCCCTGGAAGAAGTAAACGAAAGGAAACAGGATTAAGAATCTCCATGATCTTATAAGGTCCAATGAACCTAGGCTTAAACTTAGGAGATGCAACTCTCATAGGGATATTTCTTGAGGACAACCAGACCAAGTCCCCCACTTCAAACCGAGGACCATCAGTCCTATGCCGGTTGGCAAACCGCTGGGCCCTCTCCTGAGAGAGGGACAACCTCTCCACTACCTGGTCCCAAATCTGCTGCATACGCTCCACAACAGAGTCAACACCTGGACAGACAGAAGCCTCCGTCTGTCCTGAAGAAAATCGAGGGTGAAACCCAAAATTGCAGAAAAATGGAGACATCAAAGTGGCAGAGCTAGCCCTATTATTAAGAGCAAACGCAGCCAAAGGCAAAAAAGAGACCCAGTCATCTTGATCAGCAGACACAAAGCATCTCAGATAAGTCTCCAATGTCTGGTTTGTTCTCTCAGTTTGTCCATTGGTCTGAGGATGAAAAGCCGAGGAGAAAGACAATTGAACACCAAGTTTAGAACAAAAAGTCCTCCAAAATCTGGAAACAAACTGGACTCCTCTGTCAGACACAATGTTCTCAGGAATGCCGTGTAACCGAACCACGTGCTGAAGGAACAAAGGCACCAATTCGGAGGAGGAAGGCAACTTAGGTAATGGCACAAGATGTATCATTTTGGAAAACCTATCACAAATCACCCAGATAACGGTCATTCTCTGAGAAACAGGGAGGTCGGAAATGAAATCCATAGAGATATGGGTCCATGGTCTCTTGGGCACAGGCAATGGCATCAACAAACCACTAGAGCGAGAGCAAGGCTTGGAGCGAGAGCAAGTCCCGCAGGACTGCACAAATTCCCTGACGTCACGAGACAAAGTAGGACACCAAAAGGACCGACTAACCAAGTCTCTGGTACCAAAAATTCCGGGATGACCGGCCAACGCGGAACAATGAATCTCAGACATCACACTCTTTTTCCACCGGTCTGGGACAAACAATTTCAGAATAGGGCAGCGCTCGGGTTTATCCTCCTGACACCCTTCCAGAGCCAGTCTCAAATTGGGCGAGATGGTGGAAAGAACTACACCCTCTTTCAAAATAACAGAAGGATCAGATAACTCAGGAGAGTCCGCAAGGAAACTCCTCGAGAGGGCATCCGCCTTAACATTCTTAGTGCCAGGAAGAAAGGAAACCACAAAATTGAAACGTGTGAAAAACAAGGCCCACCTGGCCTGTCTAGGATTAAGTCGCTTGGCTGATTCCAGATAAACCAGATTCTTATGGTCCGTGAGGACCACCACCTGATGTTTGGCTCCCTCCAGCCAATGTCTCCACTCTTCAAAAACCCACTTCATGGCCAATAACTCCCGATTACCCATGTAATAATTACGTTCAGTTGGAGAAAATTTTCGAGAGAAAAAGGCACAAGGGTTACTTTTAGAGGTCTTTGGATCTCTTTGGGACAAAACGGCACCTGCCCCAATTTCAGAGGCATCAACCTCCACCTGAAATGGCAGAGAAACATCAGGCTGCCGTAGAACAGGAGCAGAAGTGAATCTCTGCTTAAGTTCCTGAAGTGCAGAGACTGCCTCAGGAGGCCAATTCACCACATCAGAACCCTTTTTGGTCAAATTAGTCAATGGTTTAACAATAACAGAGAAATTACCAATAAATTTACGATAAAAATTGGCAAAACCCAAGAATCTCTGAAGAGCCTTTAATGAAGTAGGTTGGACCCAATCACAGATGGCCTGAACCTTGACCGGGTCCATTTCAATAACAGATGGGGACAAAATGAATCCCAGAAATGAGATCCTCTGTATTCCAAAAAGACACTTTGATCCCTTCATATACAGAGCATTCTCTCTCAAAATCTGGAACACAGTCCGAACATGTTTCACATGAGAGTCCCAGTCATTGGAAAAAATCAAGATATCATCCAAATAAACAATCAGAAATTTATCCACAAAATCCCTGAAAATGTCATTCATGAAGGACTGGAAGACGGAAGGAGATTAGTGAGCCCAAAGGGCATCACTAGGTACTCAAAATGCCCCTCTAGGGTATTAAACGCAGTCTTCCATTCATCCCCGTGCTTAATGCGAATAAGGTTATACGCCCCCCTGAGGTCAAGCTTAGTAAACCAAGTAGCACTTTTCACCCTGGAAAACAGGTCAGAAATCAAGGGTAACGGATATTGATATTTCACAGTGATATTGTTCAAGAGACGATAATCAATACACGGCCTTAATGAACCATCCTTTTTGGCCACAAAGAAAAAACCGGCACCCAAGGGTGAAGAGGATGGTCTGATATGACCCTTCTCCAATGACTCCTTGATATAAGACCGCATAGCATCATGTTCAGGTACAGACAAGTTAAAAAGGCGACCTTTAGGGAATTTACTACCAGGCACTAATTCAATAGCGCAGTCATAGCTCCTATGGGGGGGCAAGGATGCAGATTTACTTTCGCTAAACACATCAGAAAAATCAGTCAAAAAGTCAGGAACATCCTGAGCCTGGGGAGAGGCAGAAAAAACAGGAGTGTTGGCATTAACACATTAAATAGGTAACAAAGGTTTGGCACACGAGACAAACAATGGTGCAAGTGAACGGGGTCAAAGATCCATTAAATCGTAATGTCTCATAAACACTGCACTCGTTGAAAAAAATAGCTTCAAGTGAATTTTATTAAACATATATGAAAAAGCGACAAGTAATTTGACGTTTCGGCCTTAACTCGGCCTTGATCACACAGTCGCTGTAAAAAATAGAAAGTGAACATTGTAACCAGTGACAAAGGAAATATATACATATATACAGATATATACAAATATATACAAATATGGGATTATATGAAGCCCATGTCATAGTACATGAATGATTGAATAGTAGGCATAGAGTTCAATCTTGGTCCACAAGACATAGACAGAGACTTAGTTAAGGAGATCATGACAAGTAACAAAAACAGAATAATACATTGAGATATCAGAACCCGGTAAAAAGTACATATTTTGGACACATACCTTTATTGTGGTTGTCTAAGGGAGTTAGTTCTGGACATCCTAATACAGGACTAGTCCGGGATAGAGGAATTTGGTCCTTATTATAGATACTAAAATAGATAGAGTAGGTCATAAATATTCAGTATTATATGTTCTATATAAATGGTCCACGTGTATAGGACATTAATTAAAGTCATATTTAAGGTAAAATAATAGAATATTGCAGTAATATTGATCGAATTGGTACCTTTAGAGAGTATAGTTGAGACACATTAGAATATGCCTGAAGAGTGATCCTGTAGGAAATGGTCAGGATCATGTATATGTGGTCTGGATCTTAGTACCAAGCTGCTTGTGATAGGGTAGAAATTATACAATTATATTGTGTCTATATGGATATAGATATATATGCTGTGGCTAAAGATATTTACCAATTATATAGTGGTAGAAGACCAACTGGAGTTATTGATAGCATATGTGGTATGCAAATGCGGTTATGCTGTGAATACAGAAACAGATAATGGTAAAGGATGCGGAGGTGCTGATAAATATATTTGTCTTAAAAGGCAGGAGCTCACATAAACATTTATGTGGCTAATGATATTTACCAATTGGATACTAGTAGAAGGCCAGCTGGGGTGCTTGTTAGCATATGCAGAAGCTGTTAGACTGTGAATACAGGAATGGGTGATAGTCAAAAATGTGGAGGTGCTGACAATTGTACTTATCTTTAAGAAACAGGAGCTCACATCCGTTGGTGGTGATAGGGAATTAGGTCCAGAGTATTGGTGGCTCAGTGTGAACGCTGGCACATCTGTGCCTAAGCTGGTGGGAGCTGTAATGAGCTCGCAGTGGCGCTATATAAAGCGCTGGCTGATCACATGGCCGGACGTGACGTCACACGCCGGCGCATGCGCAGTAGGAATCTGTGTCAATGAAAAGCACCTACAAGATAGCGTTTGTATGATAATGGAAGCAGGATGTGATGTCACAGGCCGGCGCCTGCGCAATGGGTGCTAATGTGAATAGCACTTCTTGCTAGATCGGCGCTGTTGGTGGTAGTAATAGTGACAGCTTAGGATTGTAATGATTTAGAACGTCGCCTGAGTGGTAAGGGGTAATCTCAGAAATTATATCCACTTAGTAACATGGCATAATGATGTACTGTACCGTTATATAGTAGCCCAAAATATGAATTATAAGCAAATAATCAGGAACAGTCAATGGTAAATAAATAAATAATGAAATATGGCATAGTAATATACTGTTGTATAACAGCCCAAAATATGAATCATAAGCAAATAATCAGGAGTAATAGAGGAAGAGGGGAACAGTAAATGATAAAATAAACAACAAATGAATAAACTGGATAAGGATAAATTAATAAATCATAAAAATAACATAAATGGTATAATAAATGAATTGGATGTGGATAAATTAATAAATCATGGAAATAAATCATAAAAATAACATAAATGATATAATAATGGTAGGAGTCCAAACAAAATATAAATAAAAGGAAAGGAAAGAAAAGGGGATGGGTGGGGGTATGAGTCTTACCATCTCAGATGTAGAGAAAGGCCAAAATAGTGAGAACTTATGGATTGTTCTGGGGGAAACAAAGGAAATTACCGTATGTTAGCCAGTCCATCTCCCTATTCAGTCCCCTAGGATGTAGTGTATCTAGGGTATATATCCAGTATGTTTCACGTTGTTTAAGTAACCTAATGTGGTTGCCACCTCGTCTGGGTCTGGGGACACTTTCTATGACTTGGAATCTTAATTGTGCCACGTTGTGCTTGGCTTCTTTGAAATGGGCTGGTATCGGTAGCCAAGTTTTTTCACATCGAATAGTTGATTTGTGACTTGAGATTCGGTCCCTGACGGCCTGAGTGGTTTCACCCACATATAACAGGCCGCAGGGACATTTGATGATGTACACAACAAATTTAGATTCACAAGTGAAGTAGTCCCTGATGGGGAAGGATTTCCCAGTGCGGGGGTGTACCACTTGTTGCCTCTGATAATATTGGAACAACTCATGCAGCTTAAGCAGGGGAATGTTCCTGTTCTTTTCTGTCCAGTTAGAGTCCTAATGGTGGATTGTCTGCAGGAGCCCAAGTCAGCTCTAAGCACTTTGTCTCTGATATTTTTAGCCCGTCTTGTGCACATAAGTGGTGGGTCATTGAAGGTCTGGATACCGGGGTATGCTTTGGTGAGAAGTGGCCAATGTTTTCTTATTAAGTTGTGTACCCTACGCATGGATGGGTGATGGTTGTGTACAAATGGGATGCGTGGGTTTTTATTGGTACTGATGATGGTGTTGGTAGTACCTGCCTCATCTATGGCTTTTCTCGATTCTGAGTTAAGGAGGTCAGTCGGGTAATTACGTACCTTAAATTTATTGGCCATTTCATGTATTCTAGTCACTCTGAGTTCTGGGTCAGATACAATTCTGGTGACCCTTTTGAATTGTGACCTTGGCAAACTATTTTTCATTGGATCAGGGTGACAACTGTTGTATAAAAGAATATGCCTGAAGAGTGATCCTGTAGGAAATGGTCAGGATCATGTATATGTGGTCTGGATCTTAGTACCAAGCTGCTTGTGATAGGGTTGAAATTATACAATTATATTGTGTCTATATGGATATAGATATATATACTGTGGCTAAAGATATTTACCAATTATATAGTGGTAGAAGACCAACTGGAGTTATTGATAGCATATGTGGTATGCAAATGCGGTTATGCTGTGAATACAGAAACAGATAATGGTAAAGGATGCGGAGGTGCTGATAAATATATTTGTCTTAAAAGGCAGGAGCTCACATAAACATATATGTGGCTAATGAACCTAGTCTCCTTGAATTTTTCAATGACATCAATACTGTTACACCAGAGCTGACCTTTACCATAACACATGACATCAGGAATGTAACATTCCTTGATACCCGGGTCATCAAAAACACGGAGGGCCTACTGAGCACAGATATCTACACCAAACCAACGGATTGCAACAGTTTGCTTTTATACTACAGTTGTCACCCTGATCCAATGAAAAATAGTTTGCCAAGGTCACAATTCAAAAGGGTCACCAGAATTGTATCTGACCCAGAACTCAGAGTGACTAGAATACATGAAATGGCCAATAAATTTAAGGTACGTAATTACCCGACTGACCTCCTTAACTCAGAATCGAGAAAAGCCATAGATGAGGCAGGTACTACCAACACCATCATCAGTACCAATAAAAACCCACGCATCCCATTTGTACACAACCATCACCCATCCATGCGTAGGGTACACAACTTAATAAGAAAACATTGGCCACTTCTCACCAAAGCATACCCCGGTATCCAGACCTTCAATGACCCACCACTTATGTGCACAAGACGGGCTAAAAATATCAGAGACAAAGTGCTTAGAGCTGACTTGGGCTCCTGCAGACAATCCACCATTAGGACTCTAACTGGACAGAAAAGAACAGGAACATTCCCCTGCTTAAGCTGCATGAGTTGTTCCAATATTATCAGAGGCAACAAAGTGGTACACCCCCGCACTGGGAAATCCTTCCCCATCAGGGACTACTTCACTTGTGAATCTAAATTTGTTGTGTACATCATCAAATGTCCCTGCGGCCTGTTATATGTGGGTGAAACCACTCAGGCCGTCAGGGACCGAATCTCAAGTCACAAATCAACTATTCGATGTGAAAAAACTTGGCTACCGATACCAGCCCATTTCAAAGAAGCCAAGCACAACGTGGCACAATTAAGATTCCAAGTCATAGAAAGTGTCCCCAGACCCAGACGAGGTGGCAACCACATTAGGTTACTTAAACAACGTGAAACATACTGGATATATACCCTAGATACACTACATCCTAGGGGACTGAATAGGGAGATGGACTGGCTAACATACGGTAATTTCCTTTGTTTCCCCCAGAACAATCCATAAGTTCTCACTATTTTGGCCTTTCTCTACATCTGAGATGGTAAGACTCATACCCCCACCCATCCCCTTTTCTTTCCTTTCCTTTTATTTATATTTTGTTTGGACTCCTACCATTATTATATCATTTATGTTATTTTTATGATTTATTTCCATGATTTATTAATTTATCCACATCCAATTCATTTATTATACCATTTATGTTATTTTTATGATTTATTAATTTATCCTTATCCAGTTTATTCATTTGTTGTTTATTTTATCATTTACTGTTCCCCTCTTCCTCTATTACTCCTGATTATTTGCTTATGATTCATATTTTGGGCTGTTATACAACAGTATATTACTATGCCATATTCATTATTTATTTATTTACCATTGACTGTTCCTGATTATTTGCTTATAATTCATATTTTGGGCTACTATATAACGGTACAGTACATCATTATGCCATGTTACTAAGTGGATATAATTTCTGAGATTACCCCTTACCACTCAGGCGACGTTCTAAATCATTACAATCCTAAGCTGTCACTATTACTACCACCAACAGCGCCGATCTAGCAAGAAGTGCTATTCACATTAGCACCCATTGCGCAGGCGCCGGCCTGTGACATCACATCCTGCTTCCATTATCATACAAACGCTATCTTGTAGGTGCTTTTCATTGACACAGATTCCTACTGCGCATGCGCCGGCGTGTGACGTCACGTCCGGCCATGTGATCAGCCAGCGCTTTATATAGCGCCACTGCGAGCTCATTACAGCTCCCACCAGCTTAGGCACAGATGTGCCAGCGTTCACACTGAGCCACCAATACTCTGGACCTAATTCCCTATCACCACCAACGGATGTGAGCTCCTGTCTCTTAACCCCTTAGTGACAGAGCCATTTTGCAGCTTAATGACCGGGCCAATTTTTACAATTCTGACCACTGTCACTTTATGAGGTTATAACTCTGGAACGCTTTAACGAATCCCGCTGATTCTGAGATTGTTTTTTCGTGACATATTGTACTTCACGTTAGTGGTAAAAAAAATTTTTATCTGACTTGCGCTTATTTATGAAAAAAACGGAAACATGGCGAAAATTTGGAAAATTTAGCAATTTTCAAATTTTCAACTTTTATGCCCTAAAATCAGAGAGATATGTCACACAAATTTCTTAATAAATAACATTTCCCACATGTCTACTTTACATCAGCACAATTTTGGGAACAAAATTTTTTTTTGTTACGAAGTTATAAGGGTTAAAAGTTGACCAGCAATTTCTCATTTTTACAACACCATTTTTTTTAGGGACCACATCACATTTGAAGTCACTTTGAGGGGTCTATATGATAGAAAATAGCCAAAAGTGACACCATTCTAAAAACTGCACCCCTCAAGGTGCTCAAAACCACATTCAAGAAGTTTATTAACCCTTTACGTGCTTCACAGGAACTGAAGCAATGTGGAAGGAAAAAATTAACATTTAACTTTTTTTGCAAAAGCTTTACTTCGGAACCAATTTTTTCTATTTTCACAACTGTTCAAAGAAAAAGTGAACCACAAAATTTGTTGTGCAATTTCTCCTGAATACGCCGATACCCCATATGTGGGGGTAAACCACTTTTTGGGCGCACGGCAGAGGTCGCAAGGGAACGAGCGCCGTTTGACTTTTTCAATGCAGAATTGGCTGGACGCCATGTCGCGTTTAGAGAGCCCCTGATGTGCCTAAACAGTGGAAACCCCCCACAAGTGACCCCATTTTGGAAACTAGACCCCTTAAGGAACTTATCTAGATGTGTGGTGAGCACTTTGAACCTCCAAGTGCTTCACAGAAGTTTGTAACGTAGAGCCGTGAAAATAAAAAATCATATTTTTTTCCACAAAAACAATCTTTTCACCCCAATTTTTATTTTCCCAAGGGTAACAAGACCCCAAAAGTTTTTGTAAAATTTGTCCTGAGTACGCTGATACCCCATATGTGGGGGTAAACCACTGTTTGGGTGCATGGCAGAGCTTGGAAGGGAAGGAGCACCGTTTGACTTTTTTCAACGCAGAATTGGCTGGACGCCATGTCGCGTTTATAGTGGCCCTGATGTGTCTAAACAGTGGAAACCCCCACAAGTGACCCCATTTTGGAAACTAGACCCCCTAAGGAACTTATCTAGATGTGTGGTGAGCACTTTGAACCTCCAAGTGCTTCACAGAAGTTTATAACGCCCGGGCGTGAAAATAAAAAAATCATATTTTTTCCACAAACCTGATCGTTTAGTCCCTAATTTTTTATTTTCCCAAGGGTAACAGGAGAAATTAGACCACAAAAGTTGTTGT
Organism: Oophaga sylvatica; assembly: GCA_033576555.1. Classification (NCBI taxonomy): domain Eukaryota; kingdom Metazoa; phylum Chordata; class Amphibia; order Anura; family Dendrobatidae; genus Oophaga; species Oophaga sylvatica. The sequence goes on from JARQOD010000001.1 coordinate 250,686,696, forward strand.
CCAATTTGTCCTGAGTACGCTGATAACCCATATGTGGGGGTAAACCACTGTTTGGGCACACGGCAGGACTCGGAAGGGAGGGAGCGCCATTTGACTTTTTCAACGCCACTGCGTTTTTGGAGACCCCCTCATGTGCCTAAATAGTGGAAACCCCTCAATTCTAGCTCCAACCCTAACCCCAACACACCCCTAACCCTAATCTCAACCCTAACCCTAATACCAACCCTAATTCTAACTCTAACCCTAATTGTAACCCTAACCCTAATTGTAACCCTAACCCTAGTTGTAACCCTAACCCTAATTCCAACCCTAACCCTAATTATAACCCTAACCCTAATTATAACCCTAACCCTAAGGCTGGGTTCATATTGCGCTTTACCAGCCCATTCAACACATAGCGTTGACGGGCTGGTAACGGTATAGCATAACGCGATCGCGTTATGCTATACTCACTAGCGCAGAGGAATCAGTGATGATTCATTTGTGCTAGCGGTGACGGAGCCCAGACGCTGCAGGCCGTGTCCGAGGCTCCGTCACTGAATGACGGCACGTCGCGAACGCATGCCGCTTTACGTAAAGCGGCATGCGTCGCGATGCGCCCTCAAATGCGGGTGAATGGCAGCGTTAACGGACTGCGTTACACCGCGTTATACCGCGGTGTAACGCAGTCCGTCTAACGGACTGCCATAACGCAATATGAACCCAGCCTAACCCTAACGCTAATCCCAACCCTAATTATAACCCTAACCCTAATTATAACCCTAATTATACCCCTAAGGCCGGAGTCACACACAACCACAAAAAATCGGTCCGTTTTAGACGGTCGACAATCGGATCAAAATAAAAACATCACACATCCTTCTGGCATCCGATTTTCCTTCAAAGATGCGATTTAATCGCATGTGTGTGTACCTTGTAACATCCGATTTTCATCCGACTTGCGAGATTTTCTCGCAGGCTTGCAAAACTGACATATAATGGATCCAAAAGAATAGTATTTAAATGCCAAAAGAAAGAATAGATATATACACATAGAGCACATATATATATATATATATATATATATATATATGTCATTGTGACATATATATATACATATATTTATAATTCTTACACTTCTACATACTGTTATAGCCGCTAATTCAATTGCCGGCTTCAGTGAAATCACAGAAGCCGACATGAAATGATACATTGTTTCCACACATTTAACCATGTAATTTCATGTATTTTTATATATGTTTGAAACATACAATTACATGAGTATATGTGTGCTAAATTTCAGACATGTAGGGGTTAATTAAAGGTGTAAATTCGTTGAAAAAAAATGTGTGGGCTCCCGCTGTATTTTCTCCACCAGACAGACAAAGCAAGCGAGTGGGGGCAGATAATAATAGCCTAGGGAGGGTACATTTTTTTTGTGCCCCCCCTGGCTACTAACATCTGGCCCCAGACACCCCAGAAAGGGCAAATCTATAATTAGATTCGCCCTTTCTGGCACTTTGCCCGTCTATTCCCATTGCCCTGTAGCGGTGGCGAATGGGTTAATACTCTCTTAATTGTCACCTTAGTATTGAAAGGTGACCTTAAGGTAGGTTAATAATTGATAGCTGTCAATTAGACAACTATCAATTATTAATCCTATTGTATAATAAAAAAAACACAACACATTAATTAAAAATTAATTTAATAAATAAAACACCTAATTTTTGACCATTTTTATTATACTTAATCCGTGCGAAGCCATTACTCCTTTCATAAAAATAATTTTAATAAAAGCAAATTATTATTTTTACCTGAAAAGACCGCTGAACGGAGGCCAGGGGAGACCGGAGGCAGGGGTGAATCGGACCGACGGGGGATCGGAGGCAAGTAAGCCTCAGGTACAGGGGGGTGAGATCGATGGACCGGACACTATTCTCTCTCCCTGAAATGAGGATCACATCGATGGGATTAAATTTATGGCAATTTAACTGTGTGACCTGACCTAAGGAAGTGGAAGCGATCGCAAAATAAGCTTGATTAGTGGGACCCCTACTTCTGTTCGCTGGGTTCGGCTACCCCAGTCATCCGAGCCCAGAGAAATGCCATCCGCCAGGTCACCCGCGTCGGCCAAGCTGCCCTGCTTTAAGATAGCGGGGACGGTGACACGGAGGGAACTGGAGCATGGGTGGTTTTTGTTCTATATTAGGAGTCCCGGACCTTTCTGTCCTTAGAGTAAATAAGTCAAAGAAGAGTGTTTTAATTCATTAAAATACATTTTATTTGTGTTGTTTTGGGTCGCCGTTATAGGGTAATAAGGATATCAATGATGTGTGCTAATACAAGACTCTAATCTATTCATCTTAAGGGCCTCTTGATACTCACCCGGCAGCAGACACCGGGATAAATCCCTTTCGGCCGCTATCACTTTTGCCACAGCGGGATAATTACAAGTGCAGGAAAGGGTACTCCTATATAATGTACCCTCGGTAGTAGGGAGTGTGTCGGGGGGCACAAAAAGATGTACTAAGATAGGCTATAATTCGCCCACCGCTCCATTGTCTTTGGACTATAAACCATTCCTGACACACGCAACGTTTTCTTCAACTAACACCTACCCACTGCCCTACTAGTCCAAATTGTAAATTCATTAGCTACATTATTTATGTATCAACTTTAAAAAATAATTTAAATACGTAACTCGTGATCCATAACATTATTTGCTTCTTCTGATTTCACGCAACCGGCAATTGCAATTACGGCTATTACATATGAAACTACAATTATATTTACATCATATAATTGTAAATACTTACAAGTATATATATATCTATATCATATAGCAATTAGTGTGGATACTGATATCGAATATCGGTTTAAAGGTCGTTTAGTGTTCGACGTTAGCATACGAGTACGAATTCCATATATGTAAACGGAATCGAAGTTCCTAATCTGAAGCAATGTGACATTTAGTCAGCTATGAAGATCTTACGAATGTCTGGGCACATACTGTACTGCTGGGGTTGTTACTAATGGCAGCGTGATGGATGCTGAAATGCAGCAATGCCTATAAGCGCCACGTTTTAACGGACCCAAATCTGTGTGATTCGTAAGGACAGAACGCTGCGTGCTGAACTAGTGACTGAATAGCGATTTCGATTTCATCTGCTTTAGTCAGCTATTTTACGCCAGTGTGTAACTTCCTTGTGCCTATCGCTAACCCTCTGCAAAAGTGAATATAATGTTACCTTATGTTTTCTGATGAACCTACCAAGGCTGCGTGTATCAACTCTTTTTCTTCAGAGTTTTTGCTCCATGCTTTAATTTTAGTGTACTTTATCCTGTGACAATTATTCAGTTGAACAAATATTAGAGAATGAATGAATATTTTTTGAATTTGCCGCCAGGCAGATTCGGCGGGCGCACTGCGCATGCACCCGCCATTTTTTTTTTACTGGAAGAAGACGCCGGCTGAACGGAGGCCAGGGGGAGGACCGGAGGCGAGGGGGAGGATCGGACCGCACCGGGGGGGGGATCGGAGGACACGGGACCCCTCCAGGTACAGGGGGGGGTGAGATCGGGGGTCCCGGGACACTATTTCTCTCCCCTCTGATGTGCGATCACATCAGAGGGGAGAGAAATTTACAGGCAGGGATCGCAGCATTGATTTCTCTTTTGCGATCGCCAGTATATGGCGATCGCAAAAGAGTGGTGATTGGGGGGGGCCCCTATTATGTTCTCTGGGGTCTCGGCTACCCCAGGCAGCCGAGACCCCAGAGAAAATCGCCCATCCCCCCCGTCACCTCGCGGCGGGCGCAGCACTCATGCGCCCGCCATTTTAAAGCATGGCGCCGGCACCGGGGGACACCGGAGGGCCCTGGGGCCATGAGGAGGGTTCGGGGGCCACAGTGGGGGTCCCGGGAACCCTTTTTCTCTGTCCTCTGATGTCCGATGACATCAGAGGACAGAGAAATTAAATGGCACATTTTTTTTTTTTGTTGTTGCGGTCGCCGTTATAGGGTTAATAACGGCGATCGCAACATCGGTGTCGGTAAAAACCGACCCGATTCATGTTCTCTGGGGTCTCGGCTACCCCCGGCAGCCGAGACCCCGGAGAAAATGCGCCTCTGGGGGGCGCTATTCACTTTTTCCACAGCGCCGTTAATTAACGGCGCTATGGTTTAAGTACCCTTAATGACCGCCGTTAAAAGGCGTATCGGCGGTCGTTAAGGGGTTAAAGATAAGTACAATTGTCAGCACCTCCACATTTTTGACTATCACCATTCCTGTATTCACAGTCTAACAGCTTCTGCATATGCTAACAAGCACCCCAGCTGGCCTTCTACTAGTATCCAATTGGTAAATATCATTAGCCACATATATGTTTATGTGAGCTCCTGCCTTTTAAGACAAATATATTTATCAGCACCTCCGCATCCTTTACCATTATCTGTTTCTGTATTCACAGCATAACCGCATTTGCATACCACATATGCTATCAATAACTCCAGTTAGTCTTCTACCACTATATAATTGGTAAATATCTTTAGCCACAGTATATATATCTATATCCATATAGACACAATTAGTGTTGAGCGATACGATACCGCAAGTATCGGGTATCGGCCGATATTAGCTGTATCGGACTTTCGATACTTAGTTACGATATTTTCCATATATGGTATACCGGAATCGGAAGTTCCCATAATTCTTTGAGAGGCAATGTGATTTTAGTCAGCCAATGAGGAATCCTAAGAAGTGTGGGCACATCCTGTACTGCTGCGGTCATGTTAACTAATGGCATGGCTGTGATTGGATGCTGAAATGATGTCAGAATGCACTATAAAAGGCGCCACAGCCATTTTAGCGTCACTGTGCTGTGAATTCAGTAAGGGACAGAACGCTGCTGTGCTGACTCTGAGGGACGGTTAGAGATTGCGATTTAGTGTACTGTGCTTTAGGCAGGCTAGTTTACCAACCGCTGTGTAAAGCTTCCTTTTGCCTGCAGTGTTGTTTTAACAGCTCTGCAAGGTGTGTGTGAGTGCAGGTGACGCTGCAGTTTGCTCTGCATGCAACGCTGTCTGTAGGCATCTGCACGTGTCACTCACAGACTCTTTTTTTTTTTCTTCCATGTAATTCTTGCTGCTCCATGCAATTTAAATTTTAGTGTGACGCGCTTCCATCCGTATCCAATACATTGGTTGCAAACACTATAGAAGTAGACAAAGGAGTAGCCTTTCACAGATTGTGAACAGTTGTGTTTCAGTGTTCACTTCAGTCTGTGTTTTTTATTTTTTGAGTGCACATCACGCTCCAGTTACTTGTTCAAGCACTGCTGCTTGTACTCTGCTGAGCGTGTCTCAGTGCCTCATCCTTTCATTTCTCTCCAATTGGTTCTGCTCCATTCCATTTAAAATAAATATAATCTATTAGTGTGACGCGCTTCCATCCGTATCCAATACATTGGTTGCAAACACTATAGAAGTAGACAAAGGAGTAGCCTTTCACAGATTGTGAACAGTTGTGTTTCAGTGTTCACTTCAGTCTGTGTTTTTTATTTTTTGAGTGCACATCACGCTCCAGTTACTTGTTCAAGCACTGCTGCTTGTACTCTGCTGAGCGTGTCTCAGTGCCTCATCCTTGTCATTTCTCTCCAATTGGTTCTGCTCCATTCCATTTAAAATAAATATAATCTATTAGTGTGACGCGCTTCCATCCGTATCCAATACATTGGTTGCAAACACTATAGAAGTAGACAAAGGAGTAGCCTTTCACAGATTGTGAACAGTTGTGTTTCAGTGTTCACTTCAGTCTGTGTTTTTTTATTTTTTGAGTGCACATCACGCTCCAGTTACTTGTTCAAGCACTGCTGCTTGTACTCTGCTGAGCGTGTCTCAGTGCCTCATCCTTGTCATTTCTCTCCAATTGGTTCTGCTCCATTCCATTTAAAATAAATATAATCTATTAGTGTGACGCGCTTCCATCCGTATCCAATACATTGGTTGCAAACACTATAGAAGTAGACAAAGGAGTAGCCTTTCACAGATTGTGAACAGTTGTGTTTCAGTGTTCACTTCAGTCTGTGTTTTTTATTTTTTGAGTGCACATCACGCTCCAGTTACTTGTTCAAGCACTGCTGCTTGTACTCTGCTGAGCGTGTCTCAGTGCCTCATCCTTGTCATTTCTCTCCAATTGGTTCTGCTCCATTCCATTTAAAATAAATATAATCTATTAGTGTGACGCGCTTCCATCCGTATCCAATACATTGGTTGCAAACACTATAGAAGTAGACAAAGGAGTAGCCTTTCACAGATTGTGAACAGTTGTGTTTCAGTGTTCACTTCAGTCTGTGTTTTTTATTTTTTGAGTGCACATCACGCTCCAGTTACTTGTTCAAGCACTGCTGCTTGTACTCTGCTGAGCGTGTCTCAGTGCCTCATCCTTGTCATTTCTCTCCAATTGGTTCTGCTCCATTCCATTTAAAATAAATATAATCTATTAGTGTGACGCGCTTCCATCCGTATCCAATACATTGGTTGCAAACACTATAGAAGTAGACAAAGGAGTAGCCTTTCACAGATTGTGAACAGTTGTGTTTCAGTGTTCACTTCAGTCTGTGTTTTTTATTTTTTGAGTGCACATCACGCTCCAGTTACTTGTTCAAGCACTGCTGCTTGTACTCTGCTGAGCGTGTCTCAGTGCCTCATCCTTGTCATTTCTCTCCAATTGGTTCTGCTCCATTCCATTTAAAATAAATATAATCTATTAGTGTGACGCGCTTCCATCCGTATCCAATACATTGGTTGCAAACACTATAGAAGTAGACAAAGGAGTAGCCTTTCACAGATTGTGAACAGTTGTGTTTCAGTGTTCACTTCAGTCTGTGTTTTTTATTTTTTGAGTGCACATCACGCTCCAGTTACTTGTTCAAGCACTGCTGCTTGTACTCTGCTGAGCGTGTCTCAGTGCCTCATCCTTGTCATTTCTCTCCAATTGGTTCTGCTCCATTCCATTTAAAATAAATATAATCTTTTAGTGTGACGCGCTTCCATCCGTATCCAATACATTGGTTGCAAACACTATAGAAGTAGACAAAGGAGTAGCCTTTCACAGATTGTGAACAGTTGTGTTTCAGTGTTCACTTCAGTCTGTGTTTTTTATTTTTTGAGTGCACATCACGCTCCAGTTACTTGTTCAAGCACTGCTGCTTGTACTCTGCTGAGTGTGTCTCAGTGCCTCATCCTTGTCATTTCTCTCCAATTGGTTCTGCTCCATTCCATTAAAATAAATATAATCTATTAGTGTGACGCGCTTCCATCCGTATCCAATACATTGGTTGCAAACACTATAGAAGTAGACAAAGGAGTAGCCTTTCACAGATTGTGAACAGTTGTGTTTCAGTGTTCACTTCAGTCTGTGTTTTTTATTTTTTGAGTGCACATCACGCTCCAGTTACTTGTTCAAGCACTGCTGCTAGTACTCTGCTGAGCGTGTCTCAGTGCCTCATCCTTGTCATTTCTCTCCAATTGGTTCTGTTCCATTCCATTTAAAAATAAATATAATCTATTAGTGTGACGCGCTTCCATCCGTATCCAATACATTGGTTGCAAACACTATAGAAGTAGACAAAGGAGTAGCCTTTCACAGATTGTGAACAGTTGTGTTTCAGTGTTCACTTCAGTCTCTGCGTAATAACCACACTTAGGCCTTATAACTTTTCTGACTTTCTTTATCAATCTACCAAGATGAAGAAGTCAGTGAGTAAGGCACGTGGTCGTGGCCGTGGAGTTTCAGCAGGGAGAGGACGTGGGGATTCTGTGGCTGCTGCCGCCCTCAGTGACACAGCATCCACCAGTTTTCCCCGTGAGCGTTCCTTTATGCGCACTTTGGTAGGAGCTCGGCGTGCCCCCCTGCTGCGGGAAGAACAAATTGAAGCCGTTGTTGGTTGGATGGCAGCCAATGAATCGACTTCAATTCCTTCCACCTCCTCTCAAGAACACAACACTGTTGAGCAACCATCTGTCTGTTCACCGCCTGTCAAATTGCCCAGGCAGTCAGAGAGTTCTGTACAGGAGCCAGCTGAGTCTCTGCTTCTGTTCTCAGAATCTGTTGGCTCGCAAACACGGGCACAGGCAAGCAGCATTCTGCAATTTGAAGAAGAGGGAGTATGCAGTGATGCGCAACAGCTGTGTCTCTCTCAATCTGAAGAGGCGGGTGAGCCAGTGCCGATGGACAGCACACCGCAGAACGCATCTCATGATGATGATGAGACTCAGGTGCCAGGTTTTGTGGAGCATGGTGCTGCCCAGACCATCCAACAGCAGCAGGTGTTGGAAGAGGGTAGTGGAGATGATGAAGTCCGAGACCCAACATGGCGTGAGCAACAGGAAGGTGGTGGGAGCAGCTCTGAGGAAGAGATTGGCCCAACGGTACAAAGAGGAGGGAGACGTAGGCTGCAGACTCGCTTGCCTGTAGCCTCCAGTTTGGCACCTGTGGGGAGCAGTTCTCTTACAAATGTCAAAATTGGCGCTCCCATGACTTGCACTGCGTGGTCCTTTTTTGACAGACTTGTAGATGATATTTGCTATGTTAAATGCAAGCTGTGTAAGTAAAAAGTTAAAAGAGGTAAAAATATCAGTAACCTGAATACCACAAATATGTGGAAACATGTACGGACAAAGCACGTAGCTGAGTTACAAAGACACACTGGAGATGTAGGCCAACCTACAGCAGCATCTACATCTTCAGGTCGTGTTGGAGCCTCTACCTCCAGCTCACACACACCTGGTTCGGCTTCCTCACAGGATCTCCATGGAAGAACCTCGGTCACTGTTGTCCATAGACAAACTGTTATTCCACCCACAGCAGCAAGTTCACAGTCATCGTCACACTCCCAGGCCACAAAACAGCCATCGGTACCACAGGCATGGGATAAAAGACGGCCATACTCGGCAAACCATCCACGAGCACAGGCTCTGAATGCTGGCATTGCAAAACTCCTGTCCCTTGAAATGCTGTCATTCAGGCTGGTGGAGACTGACAGTTTCAGGAACTTAATGGCATTGGCAGTCCCACAATATAATGTGCCAAGCCGATTTTATTTCAGCAGGCAAGCCGTCCCTGCTCTGCAAAAACATGTCGAGGGAAACATTAAACATGCGCTACTAAACGCCGTCAGTAGCAGGGTCCACCTGACCACCGATGCGTGGACCAGTACCCATGGCCAGGGACGATACCTTTCCCTCACTGCCCATTGGGTCAATGTTGTGGAGCCGGGTACAGATCTTGCCAGTGGCGCTGTACGTGTTCTGCCAACTCCAAGGATTGCAGGAATCCAGTCTGTACACATTGATTCCTCCTCCTACTCCAGTTCCTCAGAATCATCGCTGCACGAGCCGTCACGGTATACCTCCACATGGACCCGTGAACGCTTACCTGATGCGACCGATATGAGCACAGCCGTGGCCAAACGTCAACAGGCCGTCCTGAAATTAATTTCCATGGGGAATCGAAGCCACACAGCGCAGGAGCTCTGGAATGCCATCAAGCAGGAGAGCGACGTGTGGTTTTTGCCTGCGAATCTCCAGCCAGGCTTGGTAGTGTGTGACAATGGCCGAAATCTGGTGGCAGCTCTGGGCCTTGGCAACCTTACTCACATACCATGTCTGGCACATGTGCTCAACTTGGTTGTGCAGAGTTTTTTGAGGGACTATCCGGATCTTGCTGGACTGCTGCAGAAGGTCCGCCTAGAGTGCGCTCACTTGCGACGTTCCAGCATAGCCAGATCGCGCATTGCTGCTCTGCAACACCGATTTCGCCTTCCTGAACATCGCATCATATGTGACGTACCCACCAGGTGGAATTCCACGTTACATATGTTGGAGCGGTTGTGTGAGCAGCAGACAGCAGTAATGGAGTATCAGCTGCATCAGGCGCAATCAAGTCGCTCTTTGCGCCGTCCACACTTCACCACTACTGAGTGGGCCTCTATGAAGGACATCTGCGATGTTTTGCATGCGTTTGATGTCTCAACACGGATGGCGAGTGCAGATGATGCACTAGTCAGCATGACTGTCCCCCTTATCTGCCTGCTTCAGAAATCACTGAAAGCACTAAAGGAAGAGGTTTTGGAAGAGGTGGAGGATGAGGAGTCACAAATTCAATTACCTTCAGGACAGTCAGCGCAACGTGGTTCCTCACAAAGGGCTGGGCAGGGCTCACTTTGTGAGGAGGATGAGGAGGAGGAGGAGTCAATGGAGGAGGAAGAAATCCCTACAGAGGGAGGTACACAACGCTCTAGTCAGTATGTAGAGCAAGGGTGGGGTGATGCAGAGGAGGCAGAGATGACGCCTCTTCCAGAGGACAGCTTTTGTTGGCCAGTTGGGAGTCTGCAGCACATGGTTGATTTCATGCTTCAGTGCCTGAGAAACGACCGCCGCATCGCCCACATTCTCACCACGTCAGATTATTGGGTGTACACCCTCCTAGACCCTCGCTACCGGGACAACTTACAAACCCTCATCACACCGATGAACCGGGACCGTAAAATGCGGGAGTACCAAGACACACTGGTGCAATCCATACTGTTGTACATTCCAGCCGAGAGAGCTGCTGCTGCTACTGCTTTACAAAGCAGCTCTGTGCGTCGAGGCAGTGTAGACACCTCTACAACAAGAGGGAGCACAAGCAGCGCCTCTGCACAGGGCAAGAGCTGTATGTTACAAATGTGGCGAAGTTTTGTGACAGCGCCAGCAAGGTCTACACCATCCGAGACGGCTCCAGTCACCAGGAAGCAACGTTTCCGTAAGATGGTGACAGACTACTTGTCTTTCCCTCTAAGTGTACTCCCAGATGCCTCTTCCCCTTTCAAATTTTGGGTCTCTAAGTTGGATACATGGCCAGAGCTTAGCCAGTATGCATTGGAGGTGCTGGCTTGCCCTGCTGCCAGTGTATTATATGAGCGCGTCTTTAGTGCTGCAGGTGGTGTACTAACAGACCGTCGCATGTGTGATCGCTGAACCAGCATTTTTGGACTGGTGCTAGCATTTTTCTAAAGTTCAGAGGTATTGTTTTTCTTTTTAACCGACAGGTTGACGTGCACCAGAAGACAAGATAAGATGTTCCTCATTTTTAGTCAATACAATACATTCCTCCTCGCCTGAGAAGAGACGCTCTGTGCTAAACAGGGCCAAAAGCCAAGAATGGAATTTTTTTTAAAGTGAAACTAGTATTTTATGTTTATATTGTATTAACTGCCATATATGGTAATTCCGCTTCCTGCTTCAGGGGTGTATATGAATCCCTTTCTTAGCAATAAACGCAGAGCTTATGGACGCATCCTTTGGTCTGTGTCTTATTCTCTCTGGTACCACATTCCGAGGAGGAAAGGGTTAACGAGATAACAGCGACGACAGCTGGCGCCCGACCAGGGGACTGAGTTATTCTATTCTGAGGAAGCCCGACCGGTCTGGAAGACATGGGATGAGCGGAGGTCTCTGTTGGTGATATACACAGCGCTAGGGTAAGAATACTTATTATATTCTACCTAAAATCTATATCACTGTATAGTGGACTCCCTCTTCCCCGAGCGGTCGGCTTTCCAGGTAAATCACAGGTATTCCTGGCTCAGGTCCCTTTGAACCAGTAGACCTTCAGATTAATTGTCAGTCCTGCCTTTCCTCCTTTGGAAAATGACAGTATGGATCCAATGATTGTGTTGTGGTTTTGTCTTGGTGTTTGTGTGATTGGATTGTTCATTTGGTTGGCGTACAAATCTTGGAAAGCGAGCAGTGGAATGGTTCAGAAACCTTTGTGGCCCATTGTCTAAGTGACGCAACTGTCTTGGTGACAGAGTCTTGATGACGCAATTGTCTTGGTGACAAACTTGTCTTGGTGACAAGAGAATCTCTTCTAGGTGAGGAGATACAAAATGGGGGACCAAAATGCCAAGGAAGGCATTTCTGCTAAAGATTTAGTTGTGCGCAGAGAAGGGAAGCAAGCTTTGATAGGCATTGACAAAGTATTGTGTAAAGCAGGCATGAATGAAAACGGAGAATTGAACAGTGATAAATGGAAAAAGGTTCTTTAGCTCACATCATGGATGGTTGAGAGACAAAGGACTGTTGAAAACAGTGAACCTGTGGATGAGTGTGTGTGATTACTTAGAAGAAAAGACTGAGGAATTAGGAGACGGACGTTACAGACTGACAAAAACAGGGATGACTGATTTACCCTCCTGTTTGCCCCCTACGTTACTTCCACCCCAGTATCAGACCTTCCACAGACTTCCCACGAACAAAACTGTTGGGTCTGCCCCAGGTGTGGACAGCAGAATCCTCTGACGGTAGATGTCTGTGTAGGTTGCGGTGGACCCAGACCTCCCCGGCCAATTTATTTCCAATGAGGACAGTAGTGGTACCTGGTACCCCAGGTGCTGCGGGAGGTGAGGTGGACAGACTAGCTCAAGGCGCCCCCGGACAGTAGTGTTATACAGACCATGGAGCCCTACAGAGCAGTTGGCTCTAATAAAGCAACTAGACAGGATCTGCAAGCGCTTAGAAGAAGGGAAATTGGCAGATGAAGCTAGATACGATAGACTGATAGATGAGACATACAAGTGCTATGTGTGTAGGACCGGACCTGACAATGCAGAAGTCAGTGACAGCAAGCAGAGATAAGTGCTGGCAGCAGCGAGATGGCATTTTGCTTTAGACCAAGGTCACTCTACAGATAAGGAAGCTGAAGGCTGAGGGAGAGCACACTGACAAACTGCGCAGCGGCCCGACTTACCCCTCCCATCAGGCATTCAGCATAGAGACGCAGAGCCAGAGTGCAGTAGTTTTCAGATTTCTAATCACCTTTGTTGAATAGGTTTTTGGAATAGACACAGTACGTAAGAATCGAAGGGCTAGGCATGTGAATAGAAGGTCAGAGTACGTGAGAAGAAAGATAGACAGGTTAAAAAAAAAAAAAAAAAGGAAGTGACAAAGAAAAGCTGAAAGTAAGTAGGCCAGATTGGAGATCAGTTAAAGCAGAGGATCTAGCGAGAATAGCACAGGGGGCACAACATGATTTAGCGCAGGCAAAAAGAGGTAGCTTGCACATGAACCCCCTTGTCTCCTTACCCCCCACTCCTAATTGCACAGTGCAGGTGAACACCAGGGGGATATGAGGTTGAGTTCCAAGTGGACACGGGGGCAGACAATTCAGTAATTACAGAAGAGGACTGGCCATGTGGGAAAAGTGATTTCTCCCACCATGTTATAGCGACTCCTTACAACTCTCCATCTATCCTGCTCCCCGTCACTAAAAAGATTCCCCTGCAAATTCAAGGAACCACTGTACACACACACAGTTAATGGTATCACCACGGGGTCAATGTAATTTTTTAGGAAGTGATGTATTGTCTCAATTGCAAGCATATATTGAGTATCATCCTGATGGGACTGTCACTATGACACCAGGATTGAAGCCGAGCACTCTTTGTAAAATCATGTCGTTAGACGTTGCTAGTATAGAGGACACAAATGAATTTCCTTCAATGTTAGAAGGTGTGATACCGCATGATTTCTGGGCTTCAGATAAAACAGATGTGGGCAGATTAAGGGTGCAGCCAGTCATGGTCAAATTAAAGCCAGGTGCAATCCTGCCCCAACAGAGACAGTATCCTCTTAGTTCAGCTCAAGAGTCGGCTATAGCTCAGCAGATTACAGAAACTGGTAGCAAGTGATGTTAAAACCTAGCCCCCACCTTCGGCAGCAGGCCTGCAGCTAGGTTCTTATCAGTAGCCTTGACAGAAAAAAAAAACCTCCAGCTTCCCCCTTCAACTACGAGATTTAACTCTCTATGTATTGGCTGGTACAATATATATACATTTTTGTTCCAGATATCTCAGGATACTGCTTGGTTCACAGTTATTGATTTTGCCAAATGTTATTTTTATAATATGTTGATGACTTACTGATTTGTGCCCCCTCCAGGAAACAGTGTCACAGTGCAACAATATTACTCATGTTGTTTTTGTACCAAGCTGGATGTAAAGCGTCAAAGGATAAACTGCAATTCTGTAAATCTTCAGTTATCTTTTTGGGACATTGCATTACAGCGGGGGGGCTCGACATCTGACCAGCGCTCGCAAAGAAGCTGTACAGAATTTTCCTATTCCTGTTAATGTTGCCGCTTTTAAGACATTTCTTGGACTGTTTTTTTTTTCTACTACAGGCAGTGGATACATGCTGTATCAATCCTTATGCAGCCTCTCTATGACTGTATCACCATTGTGCCTTTTAAACTAACTCCTGAAGGTATAGACTGTTTTTATTCTCTCAAAAACAGGATTGTGGAAGCTCCAGCGCTAGGAACCCCCAACTATGAACTACCATTCACCCTGTATCTCCACGAACAGCAGGGACACGCGGCAGGGGTATTGACTCAGTTACATGGTGACAATCAAAGGCCAGTAGCCTATTTCAGTGGAAGACTAGATGCAGTGGCTAGAGGTGCCCCGTCCTGTGTACGGGCATTACATGCTGTAGGACTATTGCTCCACAAATCGTCAGACATTGTTTTTCATCATCCATTGACAGTACTTACACCTCATGATGTATATACCATACTGAACCAGGTGCAACCGGCACACCTTTCAGCTGCACGTCACCTTCGATTGCAATGTGCACTTTTAATGCCTCCAAATGTTTCTTTGCAGAGATGTACCACACTTAATCCTGCCACATTGTTACCTCTCTCGGATCTAAAGGAGGGGTCAGGTACGGTATTGTACAAAGAAGATCCAAGAGAGGAGATTCCTCATGATTGTGTTCAGCTTATGGCACAGGAAACAGCAGGCCTACCCACAGTGTTTGAAACTGAAAGACTTAATGCTGATTTTGAATTTTTTGTAGATGGATCTCGCCACCAAGATGACTCAGGTACCTTCCCACACCGGGTATGCCATCGTCTCCCTGAATGCAGTAATCAAAGCAGAACCAATGCTCCCACATCAGTCGGCCCAGGAGGCTGAACTTAAGGCTCTGACCGAGGCCTGTAAGATAGCTGAAGGTAGAATTGTTAACATCTACACAGATTCTAGATACGCATTCGGTATAGCTCATGATTTTGGTCCAATTTGGAAATCTAGAGGATTCCTGACGGCAGCAGGACATCCCATTAAAAAATGCTGACGCAGTCCAGCAGTTAATTGATGCATTACAATTACCAAAAGAGGTAGCTGTCATAAAAGTTAAAGCACATACCAGATGCACTGATCAGGTGAGTAAAGGAAACGCAATGGCCGATGCAGCAGCAAAAACAGCAGCCAGTAGACCACTCCAAGGGGTAACGATGCACCAGGTAAGCGCTCCCAAAAATCCTTTGTGTCGGAGGATGCCTTAGCCCAGATGCAGGCTCAGGTGCGCCAGGAGGAAGTAGAAAAGTGGGAAAAAGAAGGTGCATGTCTGAATGAAGCAAATGGGGTATGGGGAAGAGGGATGCTTCGATGCCTTCCAAGGGCGTTGTACCCTGCGGTCGCCCAGATGTTACATGGGCCAACCCACCAGTCCAAAACTGCTGTAATGAGCGTCATGCAGAAGCATTGGGTGGCACCAGGCTTTTCCACCTGTATAGAAGGTTTGATCCAGGGATGCATGGTATGTGCTACACATAATTAGGGAAGGGTAGTCAAGACACCCAAACACACCCCTCTGCCCCTCTATCCTTTCCAGAGACTGCAGATTGATTATATTCAGCTGCCAAAAATCAGGGTCATGGGAGTACGTGTTGGTGTGTTTTTGATTTATTCTCAGGTTGGCCGGAGGCTTTCCGATTGCCAAGGCTACGGCTGCAGCAACCGCAAAGAAGCTGCTTGCGGAGGTGGTGTGCAGGTATGGAGTACCAGAGGTGATCGAAAGTGACAGAGGTACACATTTCACAGGTGAAATAATGAATGAAGTCTTGACAGCTCAGGGAATTCAACAAGCTTTCCACACCCCATATTATCCACAAAGCAGTGGGAAAGTAGAAAGACTAAATGGGACATTGAAGTTAAAAATTCAAAAGGCCATGGCTGAAACAGGGAAATCTTGGCCTGAATGTTTACCATTAGCCCTATACTCAGTAAGGTACACTCCAAATAGAAAAACTGGACTTTCTCCGTATGAAGTACTATTTGGCAAAGTGCCTAGCTTAGGATGTTTCTTTCCCCAAGCACTGGAGATGAGTAACCATGTATTAAGCTCATATGTAAGGGATTTGCATAAAAGACTTAAAAAAGTACATGATAATGTCTTCAGTTCTCTTCCAGATCCGAACCAGGTGTCACGCTGTATAGCAGATATATATATGTGATGACAGTAATCTATATCAAAAGGGCAACATACTATATAACATGCGCATAGATATATGATAACATAGAATTACCTGACAGAATGTCCAGTGGGTCAATACGGAATTCGTTATACGCTGTCTCCGGCTAGAGGTGACCGGGGTCTATGCTGACCCTAAACTGGGGTCCTAACTAATCCCTCTACCTGGAGGTACTGTTAAAGGTACAGAGGTCCAGGCCACCAGCGTAAACCCTGTCTCCTATCAATCCCTGCCAACTGTAATCTAGTCCTAAGAAGGACCCTGATTACCACCAAAGGGAATGAACAGGTAACGGTTAATAAACAGAAAGACATACAAGAAAGACAAGAAATAACGTAAATAAAGTCTTACATACAACACTCACACACAGTAGGAACACCTAAGGTCTCAGAGATAAACTATAAGCTATAAGAGTAAAAACAACTAAGGAACTCTTAGCTTAAGTATTCTCAGAACCGATCCAGTCTGCTAGACTACATGAATGCTTTCACCGGCATCTAACAAGCAGACTGGCAGGTATATGAAGGAATCTAATTAGAACATAATCAAAAGCAGCCGGGCGAGGCTGGACCTAGTCTTAGCAAAGAGCTAGGTAAAATTAACTCCCTCATTACCAAACACAAAGAAACAGCAACTCAGCTGTGAGAAGTCAGAGTGTGTAATCGCGACGATCCTTGTGGCGATACACCCATGACAGTACCCCCCCCTCTACGAGGGGACTCCGGACCCTCAGGGCCAGGTCTGCCCGGGTGAGTTGTGTGAAAGGTCCGAACCAATCGATCTGCGTTAACATCAGACGCAGGGACCCACGTCCTCTCCACAGGACCATACTCCCTCCAATGAACCAAGTACTGAAGGGATCGGCGACTGAGACGTGAGTCAATGATTTTCGACCCATGAAATTCCACGTTATCATTGACCACCACTGAAGGCGGAGGTAGAGGTGACGGTATGACTGGTGCCACATACTTTTTAAGTAATGACTTGTGAAACACATTATGAATTTTAAACGTAGGAGGGAGGTCCAGACGAAATGCCACAGGATTAATTATGGAACTGATCCTGTACGGCCCGATGAATCTGGGACCCAACCTCCAGGAGGAATCTTTAAGTTTTATATTCCTGGTAGACAACCAAACTAGATCGTTCACCTTCAGATCTAGACCAGAAACTCTCCCCCTATCAGCCATCCGTTTGTAACGGTTCCCCGTAACCTTCAGTCTTAACCGATCTGGAACTATCAGTCTCCCTGGAAGTCCCACCGGGGCGTCCCCCTGAGCCCCCAATACCTCCCCCTCAAGCTCAGAGCATACAGCTGACACTACAACTCCCTCCTGAGGAATAGGAACCGGATCATCCGTCTTCCCGGCCCCTGGGAAAGTACGAGATAAGGCATCAGGAAGCAACTTTATTGAGCAGTCATATGCGCGATGAGGAGGTAACTCTTTACACCCCTCCTCTGAGAACATCTCCCCAAAGTCCTCCAGAAAAGGAGACAAAGTCCTAGGCACAACCGCACCGATGACCGTGCTCATGCAGTTATTCCTGCAAAATTCACCCCACTGGCTTATCTTTCCGGATTGCCAATCAATCACTGGGTTATGTTTAGCCAACCAAGGAAGTCCCAACACAATAGGAGTAGGTAGACCCTCCAACACATAACAAGACAATTGCTCTTTATGTCTTGCCCCTACTCGAAGATCTATGTTATGAACAGCTTGTACCAAGCTACCTTGACCGAGAGGTCTAGAATCAATAGAGACTATAGGGACCGGTTTGGCCAATACACTCAGTTGCATACCATGCACCTGGGCAAACCGAGCTCCACCAGATTAGCCCCGGACCCACTATCAAGAAAAACAGAAATCCTCTCAGTTCTAGTACCAATCACCACCTCCGCAGGCACGAGAAACTGAGAGGGATTTGGGACGAAATACACACTCCCAGGTTAACTCCTTTGCTCAAAGAGGCCTGGGATGGACACCCCCCAACAAAATGTCCCTCTCTCCCGCAAAAGAAACACCTTCTAGTCTTGCGGTGCACCGCCAATTCCCTCCTACAAAAAGATGTCCCTCCCAACTGCATGGGTTCCTCAGAACAGACCAGGGGAACCTCAGTATAAGGGACTTTAGTAGTAGGTGGAGTCATCACGGGAGGCGGAGTTACCTCGCGTCTTCCCCGAATTCGTCTATCCATGCGAATAGCGAGGGCCATAGCAGCCTCCAGTGATGGAGGAGAATCATACTGAGCCAACACATCTTTTAATTTGTCAGACAACCCTTGACAAAACTGGCTCCTAAGAGCTGGGTCATTCCACTGAGTATCTGTTGCCCATCTACGGAACTCAGAAGAATATTCCTCCGCTGGACGATTTCCTTGCCGTATTTTACGTAACTTTGTTTCAGCAAGGGAAACTCGATCCGGATCATCATATACCAGACCCAGGGCAGTAAAAAATCGATCCACTGACTGGAGATCTGGGGAGCCTGGAGGAATAGAGAACGCCCAAGATTGAGGGTCCCCTTGTAAGAGCGAGATAACAATTCCCACCCTCTGCTCTTCACTCCCAGATGACCGAGGCCGCAGCCGAAAGTACAATTTACATGCCTCCCGGAAAGTAAAAAATTTGTCCCGCCCACCAGTGAACCTGTCCGGGAGAGCAACCTTAGGTTCAGATCTGGTTTGCTCCGGGGGGAACAAAACCTTGGACTTAATGTCTGCAAACTCCATGGACAACCCCTGCAACTGCCGGGCCAGCTGGGCTACTGGATCCATGACAGCTGGAGAGAATCTTTAGTATGGCCGGTGAAAATGTCACGCTGTATAGCAGATATATATATGTGATGACAGTAATCTATATCAAAAGGGCAACATACTATATAACATGCGCATAGATATATGATAACATAGAATTACCTGACAGAATGTCCAGTGGGTCAATACGGAATTCGTTATACGCTGTCTCCGGCTAGAGGGTGACCGGGGTCTATGCTGACCCTAAACTGGGGTCCTAACTAATCCCTCTACCTGGAGGTACTGTTAAAGGTACAGAGGTCCAGGCCACCAGCGTAAACCCTGTCTCCTATCAATCCCTGCCAACTGTAATCTAGTCCTAAGAAGGACCCTGATTACCACCAAAGGGAATGAACAGGTAACGGTTAATAAACAGAAAGACATACAAGAAAGACAAGAAATAACGTAAATAAAGTCTTACATACAACACTCACACACAGTAGGAACACCTAAGGTCTCAGAGATAAACTATAAGCTATAAGAGTAAAAACAACTAAGGAACTCTTAGCTTAAGTATTCTCAGAACCGATCCAGTCTGCTAGACTACATGAATGCTTTCACCGGCATCTAACAAGCAGACTGGCAGGTATATGAAGGAATCTAATTAGAACATAATCAAAAGCAGCCGGGCGAGGCTGGACCTAGTCTTAGCAAAGAGCTAGGTAAAATTAACTCCCTCATTACCAAACACAAAGAAACAGCAACTCAGCTGTGAGAAGTCAGAGTGTGTAATCGCGACGATCCTTGTGGCGATACACCCATGACACCAGGATCCTGGAAGTCACAGCCTGGAGACTGGGTAGTCATTAAAAGACACGTGAGAAAGAGTCTGGATCCGAGATTTGACGGACCTTTTCAAGTTCTACTGATGACAAGTACCGCAGTCAAGCTACAAGGCAAGGAAACTTGGATCCACGCATCGCATTGTAAGAAGATCCTTGGAGAGCCTCCAGAAGAGGAATGATGCTACTAATGACATTTGCTTGCATCCTTGCAGTAACGGATGCTTGGAACAGACTTAGCCGAGTAGATGGTGATGATAACAGGTTCATTAGACACCACTTAGTTTTAGTGGATGGACTGAAAGAACAAAACAAAACTGTTGCAAACTGTTGGATTTGTACACATGCGCCGGTGACGTCCACCAGTCTACCATTTCTTGCAGTCCCAGTCTCGTGGGAAGAAATTAACTCTTGGGGATACTGTTCCCCACTAGGACAAAAGCCCGGATGGTGCATGATGAGTAATATTTCAAAGTTTATAGATTTGGCACACCGATTAGTATTACAGCATTCAGCTATATGGAACCTTCCACTATCAATGTATTGGGTATGTGGGGACAAGGCATTTAAGTGGCTTCCAGTAGGAGTCACCGGGAAATGCACCCTAGCTAGATTGACACCAGCCACCTATCTCATCACTCCAGATAGATTAAATCCATTGTCTATTCCAAAATATACACTACATAAACGATCTGCAGACAATAGACCTCGCCCAAATGGGAGACCACACATAGTGGAGATGGGGATAGCAAATAAATTTTTCAGTGCATTATTTATCTACCCTATGATAACTCAGACGTGGGATAAGTTGGTAGAATCCACAGACTACCTAATGATCAAATATGGGATATTTTAGACATCATGAATGGGTCCCTTGCAGTACAGAACCAGCTAATTATTGTTACTAACCAACATACCCTCGTGTTAGATTACCTGACTGCAGCTCAAGGAGGGATGTGTCAGATTATTGGACCTGCATGTTGTCATTATATTGATAATTCTAGTGTTTTAACCCTTAAATATAAGCTAGAGGATGTTATAAAGTTAAGGAAACTATATGATGAGGCAAATCTGAAGAATCAAGATTCATGGTGGGCAAATACTTTCTCCTTTCTTAACCCCGCAAATTGGTTCAAAGGTATAGGGGGATGGCTGACTGGGATAATACAAGCTGGCCTACAGGTTTTATTGATATGTCTTGCCATCTATTTAGTGTTTAAAATTTGTTTGATGTGTATTAAACGATGTACTAGGACACAGATGAGTTATGAAGATGTGTATTGATCAAATGGAGGAACAAAAGGAGGAAATGTGATCGCTGAACCAGCATTTTTGGACTGGTGCTAGCATTTTTCTAAAGTTCAGAGGTATTGTTTTTCTTTTTAACCGACAGGTTGACGTGCACCAGAAGACAAGATAAGATGTTCCTCATTTTTAGTCAATATAATACATTCCTCCTCGCCTGAGAAGAGACGCTCTGTGCTAAACAGGGCCAAAAGCCAAGAATGGAATTTTTTTTAAAGTGAAACTAGTATTTTATGTTTATGTTGTATTAACCCCTCTCTGACATTAGACGTACTATCCCTCCATAAAACCCGTGCCATTCTGACCATGGACGGGATATACGTCATGCCCTTTAATGCGACATCGCGACTTAAGTAGCGGTGATCGCATTAAAATTCCGACGCCAGCTTACCTCTTGGAAGTTGGCGTCGGCATCCCGGGCTGCGTCCTCCCCCCTCAGGCCTCCCGATCGCTGTGATTGGCTGTTGAATTCTGAACAGCCAATCACAGCCTTTCTCACTGTTTCAGCCAATCAGAGCGGCTAAAACAGTGAGATCGCAGGCTAGGATCGAGTACCGATGTACTCGATCCTAGGCCTGGGCCTAGGAAGGTCCAGACCCCCCCCGGATTGGCGCGATCGCCGATCACATCGATCGCGCCAATCGCAGGGCACAGCCGCGGTATATCCGCGCTGTGCCCTGCCTGTACCTGCCTGGATCGGTGCAGTAATAGCACCGATCCTAGGCCAGGGCCTGTAGGGCATGAAGGAGCTGATTGGCGCGATCGATGTCATCGACGATCGCGCCAATCACAGGGCACAGCAGCGGTGTGACCGCTCTGTGCCCTGCTAGGTGACCTGCCGGTGACCTGCCTAGGAATCGGAGCTGTGAGCTCTGATTACTAGGCCGGTGCCTAGCAACCGGCAATGCAGGGGTCTCCTTTGATTGGTGGGATTGATGTGATCATCGATCCCACCAATGACAGGTCACAGCAGCGATGTGACCGCTCTGTGACCTGTCTGCAAACTGGATCTGACCTGTCTGACCGCACTGCAGGGGTCCTCACACTTGCTGAGGATTCCTGCTGTGCGGTCACACTGCCAGATCTCCTCCTGTGCTGGGCCTTGTGGTTCCACAGTAGCCTGTGACACCACAACTCCTGCTGAAGAGAGAAGAAAGAAGAGAGAAGAAAGAAGAGAGAAGAAAGAAGAGAGAAGAAAGAAGAGAGAAGAAAGAAAAGACTACAAACGTGAGTTTTGAGCCCCGATCCCTGCCCGATCCACCCCAATCCCCCCATTCCCCCCCCCCCCTTCCCTTTCCCCCTCTTTTTACCCCCCCTTTGCGCCGCCGAGCGTTGATTGGTGACGCAGTTCACCCATCAACACTTTCGCACCCCCCTCCGTGCGCACATCCAGCAGCCGCAAACTTTGATAAGTGACAGCGGTCACTTATCAGAGCTCGTGCCTGCCGTTTTTTTTTTCACCCCCACTTTCCGCCATTCCCGTGCGCACATCCAGCAGCCACGGAACTTTGATAAGTGACACCAGTCACTTATCAGAGCTCGTTCCTGCCGTTTTTTGTTTTTTTTCACCAACTTTTCCGCCACTCCCGTGCGCACATCCAGCAGCCACGGAACTTTGATAAGTGACACCAGTCACTTATCAGAGCTCGTTCCTGCTGTTTTTTTTTTTTTTTTTTCACCAACTTTTCCGCCACTCCCGTGCGCACACCCAGCAGCCACGGAACTTTGATAAGTGACACCAGTCACTTATCAGAGCTCGTTCCTGCTGTTTTTTTTTTTTTTTTCCACCAACTTTTCCGCCACTCCCGTGCGCACACCCAGCAGCCACGGAACTTTGATAAGTGACACCAGTCACTTATCAGAGCTCGTTCCTGCTGTTTTTTTTTTTTGTTTTTTTCACCAACTTTTCCGCCACTCCCGTGCGGACACCCAGCAGCCACGGAACTTTGATAAGTGACACCAGTCACTTATCAGAGCTCGTTCCTGCTGTTTTTTTTTTTTTTCCCACCAACTTTTCCGCCACTCCCGTGCGCACATCCAGCAGCCGCGGAACTTTGATAAGTGACACCAGTCACTTATCAGAGCTCGTTCCTGCTGTTTTTTTTTCATTCCCCTTTCCGCCACTCCCGTGCGCACATCCAGCAGCCGCGGAACTTTGATTAGTGACAGCGGTCACTTATCAGAGCTCGTGCCTGCCAGTTTTTTTTTTCACCCCCCTTTCCGCCACTCCCGTGCGCACATCCAGCAGCCGCGGAACTTTGATAAGTGACAGCGGTCACTTATCAGAGCTCGTGCCTGCCAGTTTTTTTTTTCACCCCCCTTTCCGCCACTCCCGTGCGCACATCCAGCAGCCGCGGAACTTTGATAAGTGACAGCGGTCACTTATCAGAGCTCGTGCCTGCCAGTTTTTTTTTTTTTTCACCCCCCTTTCCGCCACTCCCGTGCGCACATCCAGCAGCCGCGGAACTTTGATAAGTGACACCGGTCACTTATCAGAGCTCGTGCCTGCCAGTTTTTTTTTTCACCCCCCTTTCCGTCACTCCCGTGCGCACATCCAGCAGCCACGGAACTTTGATAAGTGACACCGGTCACTTATCAGAGCTCGTGCCTGCTGGTTTAGACTTTTTTTCACAGGCCTTTTTTTCCCCTATTCGCTTTCTTTTCTTTTAGCTTTTCTTTTCAGCTTAGTTTACACCAATCACTATCCCCCCCCCCACACACACACACAGTTATAAATAAAGTTCACACAAAGCACCACATTCACAAAAAAAATGTCCCGCTCATCACGCTCATCCCAACAGCGCTATTCAGTGGAGGAGGCATACGCTTTCCTTGCCTCCGACACTGATAGCGAGGGAGAGGATCCCACATTTCTTTATTTTTCAGATGAAGATTCTTCTTCCTCCTCATCTTCCTCCTCGGGTCCTGCGGAACCGCCACGCAGACGCCCCAGGACAGAACATGAGGCAGCGCCCGCCCCTGAAAATGAACCAGCGCACCCCTCTTCGGACCCCGTATGGACCCCGGCCCCCGAAAATTACGAGCCACTGATTCCTGATTTTGTGGCAGAATCAGGAATCAGGTTTGACTCCACCGGCTTCACAGAAATAGACTTTTTCAAAGTCTTTTTCTCTGAGGATTTAATTAACCTCATGGTGGAGCAAACAAATTTGTACGCTCGGCAATTTTTGGCGCAAAACCCCCGTTCATCATTTTCCAACTGGTCTCCTGTAGACGCAGTTGAAATGATGCAGTTTTGGGGCCTGGTCCTCCATATGGGGATCCTGAAGAAGCCAGAAATTCGGCAATATTGGAGTGTTGATATTTTATACAACACTCCACTGTTCCGAATGGTCATGGCTCGGACGCGTTTTGAGGCCATCCACAAATTCCTGCATTATAATGATAATGCACAGTGTCCCCCACGAGATGACCCCAACTTTGACCGCCTGTTCAAAGTTCGGCCGGTCATCGAACACTTCAACAAAAAGTTTGCTGAAGTGTACGTGCCCCAAAGGGACATCTGCGTGGATGAGTCCTTGGTTCATTTTAAGGGACGGCTCGCATTCCGCCAGTACCTGCCCAGCAAGAGGGCAAGGTACGGAATCAAACTCTACAAGCTGTTTGAGAGTACCTCAGGGTACACACACAGCTTTAGAGTTTACGAAGGAAAGGACACCAGGATTGTACCCCCTGAGTGTCCCCCCGTCCTGGGAGTGAGTGGGAAAATTGTGTGGGATTTGGTGCACCCACTGCTGGATAAAGGTTATCACCTTTACACTGATAACTTTTATTCCAGCATCCCACTCTACAAATCCCTCTCTGCGCGAGGTACCGCAGCCTGCGGTACCGTCCGCAAAAATCAGAGAGGCCTCCCAAAGACGCTACTTGGGCTGATGCTCAGAAAGGGTGAGAGCAGAGCCCAATGTAGCGAACACCTGTTGGTGGTCAAGTACAAGGACAAGAGGGATGTCCTTCTCTTGACCACCATACATGGTGATGGCAGCGCCCTCAGCACTGTACGGGGTACCTCTACACAGGTCCGCAAACCGGACTGTGTACTGGGGTACAATAAATACATGGGGGGTGTTGATCTCTCTGATCAACTCCTCCAACCGTACAGTGCTTTGAGAAAGGCCAAGGTGTGGTACAAGAAGCTGTCCGTGCACATCGTCCAAATGGCAATGCTCAACGCTTTCCTGCTGTCACGATGTGCACGCAACAGCGATACGACGTACCTTCAGTTTCAGGAGGTAGTGGTTAAGGCCCTGATGTTTGGCGCTCAGGAAACAGCGGGCCCCAGTACTTCCGGAACTGAAGGTGCTCGTATCATACCAGGTCAGCATTTCCCGGGGGTGGTCCCGCCAACTGGAAGAAAAGGTAAGCCACAAAAAAGGTGCCGAGTGTGTTACAAAAGGGGAATACGCAAGGACACCACTTACCAATGCGACACCTGCCCCGAAAAACCTGGCCTGTGTATGAAGGATTGTTTCAAATTGTACCACACCTCAATGCACTACTAATTTACTTTACAGGAAAGATTAGTTCCAGAAGGGGGGCACATTTAGAAAAGTTCCTTGGGAGTCTACTTTCCAAAATGATGTCACTTGTGGGTTTTTTTTACTGTTTAGGCACATCAGGGGCTCTGCAAACGGAACATGACGCCCGCAGACCATTCCATCAAAGTCTGCTTCCAAAACGTCACAATTTCCCTTCTGAGCCCCAAATTGTGCCCGAACAGTTTTTTTCCCACATATGGGGTACCAGTGTACTCAGGACAAATTGAACAACAACTTTTGGTGTCCAATTTCTCCTCTTAACCTTGGGAAAATAAAAAATTGGGGACTAAAACATCATTTGTGTGAGGTAAAAAGTAGGATTTTTTTTTTCACACCTGGGCATTATAAACTTTAGTGAAACACTTGGGGTTCAAAGTGCTCATCACACACCTAGATAAGTTCCTTAGGGGGTCTAGTTTCCAAAATGGGGTCACATGTGGGGGGTTTCCACTGTTTAGGCACATCAGGGGCTCTGCTAACGGAACATGACGCCCGCAGACCATTCCATCAAAGTCTGCATTCCAAAACGTCACTGCTTCCCTTGCGAGCCCTGCCGTGTGCCCAAACAGTGTATCCCCCCAACATATGGGGTATCAGCGTACTCAGGACAAATTGGACAACCACTTTTGGGGTCCAATTTCTCCTCTTACCCTTGGGAAAATAAAAAATTGGGGACTAAAACATCACTTTTGTGGAAAAAATTTTTTATTTTTTTTTTCACGCCAGGGCATTATAAACGTTAGTGAAACACTTGGGGGTTCAAAGTGCTCACCACACACCTAGATAAGTTCCTTAGGGGGTCTAGTTTCCAAAATGGGGTCACATGTGGGGGGTTTCCACTGTATAGGCACATCAGGGCTCTGCTAACGGAACATGACGCCCGCAGACCATTCCATCAAAGTCTGCATTCCAAAACGTCACTGCTTCCCTTGCGAGCCCTGCCGTGTGCCCAAACAGTGTATCCCCCCAACATATGGGGTATCAGCGTACTCAGGACAAATTGGACAACCACTTTTGGGATCCAATTTCTCCTATTACTCTTGGAAAAATAAAAAATTGGGGACTAAAACATCACTTTTGTGGAAAAAAATTTTTTTTTTTTTTTTCACGCCAGGGCATTATAAATGTTAGTGAAACACTTGGGGGTTCAAAGTGCTCACCACACACCTAGATAAGTTCCTTAGGGGTCTAGTTTCCAAAATGGGGTCACACGTGGAGGTTTCCACTGTTTAGGCACATCAGGGGCTCTGCTAACGGAACATGACGCCCACAGACCATTCCATCAAAGTCTGCATTCCAAAACGTCACTGCTTCCCTTCCGAGCCCTGCCGTGTGCCCAAACAGTGTATCCCCCCAACATATGGGGTATCAGCGTACTCAGGACAAATTGGACAACCACTTTTGGGGTCCAATTTCTCCTCTTACCCTTGGGAAAATAAAAAATTGGGGACTAAAACATCACTTTTGTGGAAAAAAAATTTTTTTTTTTTTCACGCCAGGGCTTTATAAACGTTAGTGAAACACTTGGGGGTTCAAAGTGCTCACCACACACCTAGATAAGTTCCTTAGGGGGTCTAGTTTCCAAAATGGGGTCACATGTGGGGGGTTTCCACTGTTTAGGCACATCAGGGCCCTCCAAACGCGACATGGCGTCCGTTCGCAATTCTAGCCAATTTTGGTTTGGAAAAGTCAAACGGCGCTCCTTCCCTTTCAAGCCCTGCCGTGCGCCCAAACAGTGGTTCCCCCCCACATATGGGGTATCAGCGTACTCAGGACATGTTGGACAACAACTTTTGTGGTCCAATTTCTCCTCTTACCCTGGGGAAAATAAAAAATTGGGGACTAAAACATCATGCTTGTGGAAAAAATATGATTTTTTTTCTTCACGGCTCTACATTACAAACTTGCGTGAAGCACTTGAGGGTTCAAAGTGCTCACCACACATCTAGATAAGTTCCTTAGGGGGTCTAGTTTCCAAAATGGGGTCACATGTGGGGGGCTTCCACTGTTTAGGCACATCAGGGGCCCTCCAAACGCGACATGGCGTCCGTTCGCAATTCCAGCCTATTTTGGTTTGGAAAAGTCAAACGGCGCTCCTTCCCTTTCAAGCCCTGCCGTGCGCCCAAACAGTGGTTCCCCCCCACATATGGGGTATCAGCATACTCAGGACATGTTGGACAACAACTTTTGGTGTCCAATTTCTCCTCTTACCCTTGGGAAAATAAAAATTGGGGACTAAAACATCATGCTTGTGGAAAAAATATGATTTTTTTTCTTCACGGCTCTACATTACAAACTTGCGTGAAGCACTTGAGGGTTCAAAGTGCTCACCACACAACTAGATAAGTTCCTTAGGGGGTCTAGTTTCCAAAATGGGGTCACATGTGGGGGTTTCCACTGTTTAGGCACATCAGGGGCCCTCCAAACGCGACATGGCGTCCGTTCGCAATTCCAGCCAATTTTGGTTTGGAAAAGTCAAACGGCGCTCCTTCCCTTTCAAGCCCTGCCGTGTGCCCAAACAGTGGTTCCCCCCCACATATGGGGTATCAGCGTACTCAGGACATGTTGGACAACAACTTTTGTGGTCCAATTTCTCCTCTTACTCTTGAGAAAATAAAAATTTGGGGACTAAAACATCATGTTTGTGGAAAAAATATGATTTTTTTTCTTCACGGCTCTACATTACAAACTTGCGTGAAGCACTTGAGGGTTCAAAGTGCTCACCGCTAGTGTTGAGCATTCCGATACTGCAAATATCGGGTATCGGCCGATATTAGCTGTATCGGAATTCCGATTCCGAGTTCCGATATTTTCGTCTTATCGGATACCGGAATCGGGATGTCACTGTCACTGTCAGTGTCCGTCGGTCGGGTCTGTCAGGAGTCAGCGGCACTTACCTGGCAGAAGATCTCCGGCGGTCACGTCTGCACTGCTTCATGGCCGCCATCTTCTTTCCCCGGCGGTCACATGCAGTTTCTCGCGATAACTGCAGTGACTGCTGGGTAATCGCGGCCGTAAAGCAGTCAGTCCGATGACGTCACCGCCGGGGAAGCAGGTAATCAGCTGTGCTGCGTTGCAATGACAGGCTCTGCCTGTCATTGCGATGTAGCAGAGCTGGATCGTCGTGGGACTATCGTTATGGACTGCGTCGGACAGGTGGTATACTGTTGGTTT
This sequence comes from Oophaga sylvatica, assembly GCA_033576555.1. Taxonomy (NCBI): domain Eukaryota; kingdom Metazoa; phylum Chordata; class Amphibia; order Anura; family Dendrobatidae; genus Oophaga; species Oophaga sylvatica. The sequence continues at coordinate 250,715,647 of JARQOD010000001.1, forward strand.
GTTTTTTTTCTTTTTTTACAGGAGATCGATGGCGTCGCAGGATTGAGAGAGTAATAAAAGAAATGAAAACTGTGTTGTCTCTTTTATTTCATTAAAAGACTTTTTTCTTGCTGTGTTTTTTTTATACATTTAATAACTTTGGGATTAATAATGGATCGGTGTCTTATTGACACCTCTCCATTATTAACCGGGCTTATTGTCACCGTGCAATCAACGGTGACAATAACCCCTTATTACCCCGCTTGCCACCGCTACAGGGCAAGTGGGAAGAGCCGGGTAAAGTGCCACAATTGGCACATCTTTTGATGCGCCAAATGTGGGGCTGCTGTAGCCTGGTATTATCAGGCTGTTGAGGGCCAAAATCCATGGGCCTTGACAGTCTTTTAATACCAGGCCGCAGCAGTCTGCATTTTACTTGGCTGGTTAACAAAAATAGGGGGGATCCCCACGCCGTTTTTTTTTCGAGGGGATCCCCTATTTTTGTTAACCAGCCAAGCTAAGCAGACTGCTGTGGCCTGGTATTATCAGGCTTGCAAGGTCCATGGATATTGGATCCTTACCAGCCTGAAAAACCAGGCCTCAGCGGTCTGCTTCATCTGGCTGGTTAACAAAAATAGGGGGGACCCCACGCCAATTTTTTTCAAGGGGATCCCCTATTTTTGTTAATCAGCCAAGATATGCAGACTGCTGTGGCCTGGTATTATCAGGCTGGCAAGGTCCATGGATCTTGGCTCCTTAACAGCCTGAAAATCCAGGCCTCAGCGGTCTGCTTCATCTGGCTGGTTAACAAAAATAGGGGGGACCCCACGCCAATTTTTTTCGAGGGGATCCCCTATTTTCGTTAATCAGCCAAGATATGCAGACTGCTGTGGCCTGGTATTATCAGGCTGGCAAGGTCCATGGATCTTGGCTCCTTAACAGCCTGAAAATCCAGGCCTCAGCGGTTTTCTTCATCTGGCTGGTTAACAAAAATAGGGGGGACCCCACGCCAATTTTTTTCGAGGGGATCCCCTATTTTTGTTAATCAGCCAAGATATACAGACTGCTGTGGCCTGGTATTATCAGGCTGGCAAGGTCCATGGATCTTGGCTCCTTAACAGCCTGAAAATCCAGGCCTCAGCGGTCTGCTTCATCTGGCTGGTTAACAAAAATAGGGGGACCCCACGCCATTTTTTTTTCGAAGGGAACCCCTATTTTTGTTAATCAGTTCCCTCTGACGTCACTGATTGTGTCCCTGGCTGACCTGAAGTGAAAGTGGAAAGCAATCAATTAAGCTTTCCACTTAAGGGCCCGTCTCACATAGCGATATCGCTACCGAGATCGCTGCTGAGTCACTAGTTTTGTGACGCAGCAGCAAGCTCACCAGCGATATCGCTGTGTGTGACATTCAGCGACGATCAGCCCCCCTGCCGGGTATCGCTGATCGTCGCTGAAATGTCAGGACCTTTGATCGCTGGTTTCCCGCTGACAGGCACACATCGCTGCGTGTGACAGGCGGGAGACCAGCGATCCGCTGGTAACCAAGGTACACAGCGGGTTTCCAGGCGCGGGGCTGTGCCTAGAAACCCGCTGTGTACCTTGGATACCAGCGCCCTGATGCAGGGAGCTGGTATCCAAGGTACACAGCGGGTTTCCAAGCGCTGCGCGGTGCCTGGAAACCCGCTGTGTACCTTGGTTACCAGCGGATCGCTGGTCTCCCGCCTGTCACACGCAGCGATGCGTGCCTGTCAGAGGGAAACCAGCGATCAAAAAAAGGTCCTGACATTTCTGCGACGATCAGCGATACCCGGCAGGGGGGCTGATCGTCGCTGAATGTCACACACAGCGATATCGCTGGTGAGCTCGCTGCTGCGTCACAAAACTAGTGACTCAGCAGCGATCTCGGTAGCGATATCGCTATGTGAGACGGGCCCTTAAGCGATGTTACCCGCAGTGTCGCTGTCCCAGATCGCTGCCTGTTTGGCAGCTCAGCAGCGATCATGTAGCGATACACCAGCGATCCTGACAAGTGCATATCGTTGTCGGGATCGCTGGTGTATCGTTATGTGACACCCAGCCTTTACTCTCCTGTCAGGCAGGAGAGGAACTCATTCATTTGGGGTTTACTGTGAGGCTGCAGCATTAGCTGCGGTCCCTGCAGTAAACATTAACCCTTTCTGAAGGATTACACCGTGGGACCTGACTGTGCATGGGATAGGTAAGAATAATTTTGCTTTTTTATTTTATTTTTATTACAGGAAATGGTTTTTGCAGTAAAATAAAAGATGGTCAAAAACATGTGTCTTTATTTCATTAAAATGATTTTTAATTAAAGTGTGTGTGTTTTATTTTTATTTCATGCAATAGGATTAATAATTGATAGTTGTCTAATTGACAGCTCTCAATTATTAACCTGGCTTAAGGTCACCTTTCAATAGCAAGGTGGCTTTAACCCCATATTAACCCATTCGCCACCGCTACAGGGCAATGGGAATAGACGGGCAAAGTGCCAGAAAGGGCGAATCTAATTATAGATTTGTCTTTCCTGGGGTGTCTGGGGGCAGATGTTAGTAGCCGGGGGGGGGGCAAAAATAATGGTCCCTCTCTGGGCTATTATTATCTGCCCCCACTCACTGGCTTTGTCTGTCTGGTTGCGAAAATAGGGCGGGAGCCCACGCCTTTTTTTTCAGCAATTTTACACCTCATATATATATATACATGTCATTGAATTTGTGACACATATATATATATATTTATATTTGTAGTTCATACACTTCTACATAGTATAATAGCCGCTAATTCAATTGCCGGCTTTTGTGAAAATGCAGAACCCGACATGAAATGACACTTGGTGTACATAGGGTTAACCATGTCTTTTCATGTCGTTTGCTATCTGATTTGCACAAACAATTAAATCAGACTATGTGTGCAAAATTTCACACCTGTAGGGTTAATTAAAGGTGTAAATTCGTTGTAAAAAAAACGGACTTTTTTTGCTACGAATTTACACCTTTAATTAACCCCTACAGGTGTGAAATTTTGCACACATAGTCTGATTTAATTGTTTGTGCAAATTAGGCTGGAGTCACACACAACCACAAAAAATCGGTCCGTTTTAGACGGTCGACAATCGGATCAAAATAAAAACATCACACATCCTTCTGGCATCCGATTTTCCTTCAAAGATGCGATTTAATCGCATGTGTGTGTACCTTGTAACATCCGATTTTCATCCGACTTGCGAGATTTTCTCGCAGGCTTGCAAAACTGACATATAATGGATCCAAAAGAATAGTATTTAAATGCCAAAAGAAAGAATAGATATATACACATATATATATATATATATAATATATATGTCATTGTGACATATATATATATACATATATTTATAGTTCTTACACTTCTACATACTGTTATAGCCGCTAATTCAATTGCCGGCTTCAGTGAAATCACAGAAGCCGACATGAAATGATACATTGTTTCCACACATTTAACCATGTAATTTCATGTATTTTTATATATGTTTGAAACATACAATTACATGAGTATATGTGTGCTAAATTTCAGACATGTAGGGGTTAATTAAAGGTGTAAATTCGTTGTAAAAAAAACGGACTTTTTTTGCTACGAATTTACACCTTTAATTAACCCCTACAGGTGTGAAATTTTGCACACATAATCTGATTTAATTGTTTGTGCAAATTAGGCTGGAGTCACACACAACACACAAAAAATCGGTCCGTTTTAGACGGTCGACAATCGGATCAAAATAAAAACATCACACATCCTTCTGGCATCCGATTTTCCTTCAAAGATGCGATTTAATCGCATGTGTGTGTACCTTGTAACATCCGATTTTCATCCGACTTGCGAGATTTTCTCGCAGGCTTGCAAAACTGACATATAATGGATCCAAAAGAATAGTATTTAAATGCCAAAAGAAAGAATAGATATATACACATATATATATATATATATATATATATATATATATATATATATATGTCATTGTGACATATATATATATACATATATTTATAGTTCTTACACTTCTACATACTGTTATAGCCGCTAATTCAATTGCCGGCTTCAGTGAAATCACAGAAGCCGACATGAAATGATACATTGTTTCCACACATTTAACCATGTAATTTCATGTATTTTTATATATGTTTGAAACATACAATTACATGAGTATATGTGTGCTAAATTTCAGACATGTAGGGGTTAATTAAAGGTGTAAATTCGTAGCAAAAAAGTCCGTTTTTTTTACAACGAATTTACACCTTTAATTAACCCCTACAGGTGTGAAATTTTGCACACATAGTCTGATTTAATTGTTTGTGCAAATTAGATAGCAAAGGACATGAAAAGACATGGTTAACCCTATGTACACCAAGTGTCATTTCATGTCGGGTGACATGAAATGACACTTGGTGTACATAGGGTTAACCATGTCTTTTCATGTCCTTTGCTATCTAAGGCCGGAGTCACACTGGCGACAAAATCGGACGACTGCAATGCGATGAAATATCGCATTGCAGTCGGACCTATGTTAATCTATGGAGCAGCTCCCAGTATCAGATTTTTTGTGGTCCGTTTTAAACGTCCGTGTACAATCGCAGCATGCTGCCACTGTCACCGATTGTCGGTCGACAATCGCCAATGCAAGTCTATGGGAGCGATGAAAAATCTGATTACAAACGGACCACACTGTGTGACTTGCGATGAAATCGCATCGGTGTCCTTTAGAAAAGCCGGCAATTCATCCCCGCCTATACTGTAAAATCACACTGACAGCTTTAATAAAGACTAGAAAGAATAGATATATACACATAGAACACATACATATATATATACATGTCATTGTGACATGTATATATACATATATTTATAGTTCCTAGACTTCTACATACTGTAATAGCCGCTAATTCAATTGCCGGGTTTTGTGAAATCACAGAAGCCGACATGAAATGATACATTGTTTCCACACATTTAACCATGTAATTTCATGTATTTTTATATATGTTTGAAACATACAATTACATGAGTGTATTTGTGCAAAATTTCAGACATGTAGGGGTTAATTAAAGGTGTAATTTCGTTGAAAAAAAATGCGTGGGCTCCCGCTGTATTTTCTCCACCAGACAGACAAAGCAAAGCGAGTGGGGGCAGATAATAATAGCCCAGGGAGGGTGCATTTTTTTGTGCCCCCCCTGGCTACTAACATCTGCCCCAGACACCCCAGAAAGGGCAAATCTATAATTAGATTCGCCCTTTCTGGCACTTTGCCCGTCTATTCCCATTGCCCTGTAGCGGTGGCGAATGGGTTAATCTCACCTTACTGTCACCTTGCAATTGAAAGGTGACCTTTTAGGCAGGTTAATGATTGATAGCTGTCAATTAGACAACTATCAATTATTAATCCTATTGAAGTAAAAAAAAAAACACACACACTTTAAGAATAAATAATTTTAATGAAATAAAAACACATTTTTTTTGACCATATTTTATTTTACACTAAATCCGTGCGAAGCCATTGATCTCCTAAAATAAAGAAAAAGAAATAAAACAACATTATTCTTACCTATTCCGCCGATCTGTCACGTCCCACGCTGTAATCCTTCACAAAGGGTTAACTAGCTTTGAGCCAAGCAGTGCAAGTAATCCTGCATGCTCAGCTCAAAGCTCATGAATGAATAAGTTCCTCTCCTGGCGACAGGAGAGGATGTGTTTCATGAATGAAGCTTAATTGATTGTGTCCACTTTCCCTTTAGGTCAGGTCACTACAGTTAAATTGGCAATAAATCAATTAAGCTCCATTCATGAATCTATTCCTCTACTTTCGCTGGGAGAGGAACTTATTCATTCAGGGGAATACAGGTCTGAGACAGCATTATTAGCTCTCTGCGACCTGTAACGTGTTAACCCTTTCTGATGGATTACACCGTGGGACCTGACTGTACATCGGATTGGTAAGTATAATTTTGCTTTTTTATTTTATTTTTATTACAGGAAATGGTTTTAGCAGGAAAATAAAATATGGTCAAAAACTGTGTGATTATTTCATTAAACTTATTTTTTATTAAAGTGTGTGTGTTTGATTTTTCTTTCATACAATAGGATTAATAATTGATAGTTGCCTAATTGACAGCTATCAATTATTAACCTGGCTTAAAGTGACCTTTCAATTGCAAGGTAATTTTAACCCCTTATTAACCCATTCGCCACCGCTACAGGGCAATGGGAATAGACGGGCAAAGTGCCAGAAAGGGCGAATCTAATTATAGATTTGCCCTTTCTGGGGTGTCTGGGGGCAGATGTTAGTAGCCAGGGGGGGCACAAAAAAAATGTACCCTCCCTAGGCTATTATTATCTGCCCCCACTCGCTTGCTTTGTCTGTCTGGTGGAGAAAATACAGCGGGAGCCCACGCATTTTTTTTTAACGAATTTACACCTTTAATTAACCCCTACATGTCTGAAATTTAGCACACGTATACTCATGTAATTGTATGTTTCAAACATATATAAAAATACATGAAATTACATGGTTAAATGTGTGGAAACAATGTATCATTTCATGTCGGCTTCTGTGATTTCACTGAAGCCGGCAATTGAATTAGCGGCTATAACAGTATGTAGAAGTGTAAGAACTATAAATATATGTATATATATATATGTCACAATGACATATAATATATATATATATATATTATATATATATATATATATATATATATATATGTGTATATATCTATTCTTTCTTTTGGCATTTAAATACTATTCTTTTGGATCCATTATATGTCAGTTTTGCAAGCCTGCGAGAAAATCTCGCAAGTCGGATGAAAATCGGATGTTACAAGGTACACACACATGCGATTAAATCGCATCTTTGAAGGAAAATCGGATGCCAGAAGGATGTGTGATGTTTTTTATTTGATCCGATTGTCGACCGTCTAAAACGGACCGATTTTTTGTGGTTGTG
>JARQOD010000001.1:250722713-250897067 GCA_033576555.1 Oophaga sylvatica
CCCCCGTCCTCCGTTCCCCCCCCTCCTCCTCCATGCTTCCCCCGTCCACCGTTCTCCCCCACCCCCCCCGTCCTGCTCCGTGCTCCTTGTCCTCTCCTCCATCATACTCACCCCTCCCCGTGCCATCGCTGAGCGTCCCTACAATCCTGCGTTCTCCCCGGCTTCCTGCAGCTCTCCAGCACTGAGCGGTGATGTAATACCGCTCATTAAGGCCATGAATATGGAGGCCGCGCCCATGGGAGTGGCGTCGCGTCCATATTACATGACCTTAATGAGCGGGTATTACATCACCGCTCAGTGCTGGAGAGCTGCAGGAAGTGGGGGAGAACGCAGGATTGCAGGGACGCTCAGCGATGGCACGGGGAGGGGTGAGTATGATCCCAGCCACCGGCTCCTGCCGCGGCATCCCCTCCCCCGCTGATTTCTGCCCTATGACTCGTGTATAAGCCGAGGGGGCATTTTCAGCACGAAAAAAGGTGCTGAAAATCTCAGCTTATACACGAGTATATACGGTACCTTATTTAAGGGATGAATTAAAACATGACTTTTTAATTTGTTAAAAAGTGGACAAGAATTAACATTACTATAGTGGACATGTATTGTTCCGATATATAGAAGGGTTTCCGGATACTGGAACACCTCTCCAATCAGCTACAAATGTTCATCCATTTTATATACAGTCAGGGCCAGAAATATTTGGACAGTGAACACAATTTTCGCGAGTTGGGCTCTGCATGCCACCACATTGGATTTGAAATGAAACCTCTACAACAGAATTCAAGTGCAGATTGTAACGTTTAATTTGAAGGGTTGAACAAAAATATGTGTTAGAAAATGTAGGAATTGTACACATTTCTTTACAAACACTCCACATTTTAGGAGGTCAAAAGTAATTTGACAAATAAACATAACCCAAACAAAATATTTTTATTTTCAAAATTTTGTGGCGAATCCTTTGGAGGCAATCACTGCCTTAAGTCTGGAACCCATGGACATCACCAAACGCTGGGTTTCCTCCTTCTTAATGCTTTGCCAGGCCTTTACAGCCGCAGCCTTCAGGTCTTGCTTGTTTGTGGGTCTTTCCCTCTTAAGTCTGGATTTGAGCAAGTGAAATGCATGCTCAATTGGGTTAAGATCTGGTGATTGACTTGGCCATTGAAGAATGTTCCACTTTTTTGCACTCATGAACTCCTGTGTAGCTTTGGCTGTATGCTTGGGGTCATTATCCATCTGTACTATGAAGCGCCGTCCAATCAAGTTTGCAGCATTTGGCTGAATCTGGGCTGAAAGTATATCCCGGTACACTTCAGAATTCATCCGGCTACTCTTGTCTGCTGTTATGTCATCAATAAACACAAGTGACCCAGTGCCATTGAAAGCCATGCATGGCCATGCCATCACGTTGCCTCCACCATGTTTTACAGAGGATGTGGTGTGCCTTGGATCATGTGCCGTTCCCTTTCTTCTCCAAACTTTTGGCTTCCCATCATTCTGGTACAGGTTGATCTTTGTCTCATCTGTCCATAGAATACTTTTCCAGAACTGAGCTGGCTTCTGGAGGTGTTTTTCAGCAAATTTAACTCTGGCCTGTCTATTTTTGGAATTGATGAATGGCTTGCATCTAGATGTGAACCCTTTGTATTTACTTTCATGGAGTCTTCTCTTTACTGTTGACTTAGAGACAGATACACCTACTTCACTGAGAGTGTTCTGGACTTCAGTTGATGTTGTGAACGGGTTCTTCTTCACCAAAGAAAGTATGCGGCGATCATCCACCACTGTTGTCTTCCGTGGGCTCCCAGGTCTTTTTGGATTGATGAGTTCACCAGTGCTTTCTTTCTCAGGATGTACCAAATTGTAGATTTTGCCACTTGTAATGTTGTAGCAATTTCTTGGATGGGTTTTTTTCTGTTCTTGCAGCTTAAGGATGGCTTGTTTCACCTGCATGGAGAGCTCCTGTGACCACATTTCCTTCACAGCAAAACCTTCCAAATGCAAACACCACACCTCAAATCAACTCCGGCCCTTTCATCTGCTTAATTGAGAATGACATAACAAAGGGATTGCCCACACCTGTCCATGAAATAGCCTTGGAGTCATTTGTCGAATTACTTTTGGTCCCTTTAAAAACAGGGTGGCACATGTTAAGGAGCTGAAACTCCTAAACCCTTCATCCAATTTTAATGTGGATACCCTCAAATGAAAGCTGAAAGTCTGAACTTCAACTGCATCTGATTTGTTTTGTTTCAAATTCATTGTGGTAATGTCTAGAACCAAAATTAGATAAATGTTGTCTCTGTCCAAATATTTATGGACCTAACTGTACATATACTTCCCTATCTAGATGAAGGCTGCAGCCCATGAATCTATGTAGCGCTTTATAGATCAATCCTATTAGTAACCAATACGTCTTTTTACTGACCTGCAATATAAGAGACTAGCATCCCCCGATGGCTGACAATCAGGGCTGTGGAGTCGGAGCCCATTTTCGTAGATTCGGAGTCATGGAATTTGAGGAGTTTGAGTCAGAGGTTTGGCTTACTGACTCCACAGCCCTGGTGACAATCCTGTAGCTGTCGGCTGTACACTATAATTGACAACTTGCTACATCAGTCACCAGCGTTAGCACAGACTATGGTTGTTTAACACCTTAAGTGCTGCTGTCAATAGTGACTATGGCATCTACATGGTTAACAGAGTGTGTTTCCTCTTTAAACCCATCGGCTCCCTGATCGTGTGGTCCTGATATTTATCATGGCAGTTTACAGCCAAATAGTGGCAAATAGTCTTCCAGCAATAGTGGCATTTTCAAAAGTTATCAAAATTTAGGTGGTAAAAAACTTTGTCATGCCACTTTGCACCTGAAGGGTTAATGAACTACCTGAAAGCAACTTTGATTACGCTGAGGGTTGCAGTTTTTAAAAGGGTATCACTTTTGGGAGTTTCCAACATATAAAACCCCCAAAGTCACTTCAAAAGTGAGCAGGTCCCTAAAAAAATAAGTTTGTTAAATTTCCTAGAAAAAATGAAAAATTACTGATACATTTTTAAACCTTTTAAATACTAAAAAAAAAAAAAAAGAAAATGTTACAAATGGAGCTGATGTAAAGCAGACATGAGCGAAATGTCATTTGTTAATGTTTTGTGTATTGTGACTATCTGGATTAAAGGGACAGTTTTAAAATTGCTAATTTTTTACATTTTTACAAAATTTGTGATATTTTTTTATAAATAAACGCAAAACATCAACCTAAATTTACCATTATTATGAAGTATTGTGTCACGAAAAAACAATCTCAAAATCAAGGGGATATGTTGAAGCATTCCAGAGTTATTACTACATAAAGTGACATTTCAGATATAAAAAAAACTGGCCTGATCAATAAGGGGCTATTCATTTAATTTTCTTTCCTACAGGTGCCACTTAAGACACACATCCTGATATTTTCGGTACCGGAAAAACCTGTATGGAGATATCAGTGTCCGTGTGTGTAATACATGATGCTGTATTCTTACTCATGGCCATCTTTTTGGCATTTTAAGTTTTTTAATAATATGGTTGTATACTTATGATTTCTTTTCTTGTATCCAGCAAAATAAAAATTATTTTATTAAGGTGATCCCTATTCGTATGCATACTCCTTTTTCTCCTTGTCTTTCCTACGTAGTTTAGTAAGCATGAGGTTGATCCCTGACAACTACTAATTCTTATCGTTGTGATGCCCGCTACTATCTACATTACAAACTGTCTTCACCACCCGGCGCCAGGGAACAGCGCAAACTGTACCGCTGCTTCCCAGGCGCCGGTAATTGTGGTACTGATGCAGCACAAGGAGAAAAAGGAGTATGCATATGAACAGGAATTAGCTTTACAAAATAATTTTTATTTCTCTGGATACAAAAAAAGAAAAGCATAAGTATGCAACCATAATATTAAAAACATTAAAATGCCAAAAAGATGGCTAACAAGAACCTGACCAAATAAGGTCCTCCCCAGGACATGAGTAAGGATAAAGCATCAAGCAGGATAGTAAATATCAATATTTTTAGACAATGTGAATGCAAACACAGAAAAGAATAAAGTTGCAATAAGGAATTAGAATTCAAATCACATAAAAAAAAAACCTCAAATAATTTGATAGTGTGCTGCCAGCCCTGTCAAATGAGCTATACATAGATCTACAAAAAAAACAACAATATACCAGACCAACACCCACAAAAAGCAAAATACCTAGGGGTGCACAGATGTGTATACGAGTTAATGTGCAAGGAATAGACAAATCATAAAAGGAAGAGAGCACAACTCATGCAATAATACAAAATTTTACTAAATTTTATTAGAAATCCAAAATAGTATATATAATGACATAATAAAAGCAGGGATGATAATGGTACCGACAAAGACAGAGGCCCACGATAACAGAGTATAGGTATACCACAAAAAGGACAAGTATATATTCAGTAGTAAAGATCTGCTAAAAAAAGTGCAAGTGACATCACCTTAATAAGACAAAGAATACTGTACAATATGGTAAACGTGTAAGATGAACCATAAAGACCAGCACTAAGAAGAGATAGTGAGGGCTCATAAAAGTGAAGAGCTTAACACTTTATTACTTTCTCACCCAGCATGCGGTTTGATCCTTACCTGGCTATCAAAGATTTACATCTGTTTGCACGCACTCTACTTTTCAAAAAGTGGCATCATGACCAAGCTATACAACGGGCATTTCCACTTCCTGAAGAACAAGCCACCCTCCAAACATTGGAAGAGTTGGCACATGAACATGTCACTCCACCACTGGGTAAGGTACCTCATTCTATCCGCCCAAAATCAAGGAAGTTTCCCCCCTTGTCACTATGCCCTAGTGTCGACATCTTTGTGAAACTTGTCTCTAGTGAATTTGAAAAGATCTCTACAACTATCTTCTCTAACAATTTGTCATATACTCAGCAAAATGGCTTAAAGAGACTCAAACAACTCAAGGATGTCGTCATTAAGCCAGCTGACAAGGGGGGGAATATAGTGATCTGGCCCACCAAACTATATCTGGCTGAAGCCCATCATCAGCTTAGGGATTCTAAGTGCTATAAAAAGTTGACCTACAATCCTTTAAACTTGTTTGTGGATGATTTGGGCAAGATATTAAAGAGAGCTGTGTCTGATAATGTCATCACTACACAGGTCTATGACATTTTGATGACCAAAGACCCAAGTATTCCAACACTGTATCTCTTGCCCAAAGTCCACAAAAACCTTCAGAACCCCCCAGGTAGGCCGATAATCTCTGGGGTGGGTGGCCTTACGGAGAACATTGGCAAGTATATTGATTCATTTCTCAAACCCCTGGTGGAGACTATTCCCTCATACCTGAAAGACACTTCGGATTTTTTAAGGAAGATAGACTCCGTACATGTTGATGAGGATATGATCCTTGTCACATGTGAAGTTGAGTCTCTTTACACCAATATTTGTCACCAGGATGGTTTGAGAGCAGTTTCACACTTTCTCTCCATGACTAGTTTTTCTTCTACCGACAATGCTTTTTTTGATTTCACTCTTGGAATTTCTTTTGACTCACAATTTTTTTTTGTTTTTAATGGATCCTTCTACCTACAGCTCCAGGGCACAGCAATGGGCGCAGCCTGTGAGCCTTCATATGCTAATTTGTTCCTGGGGCTGTGGGAAAGGGATCTTTTCTTGTCAGATGGGGTTTTGTAGATGGAGTGGGTCATATTTCGGGCCCGCTACATTGACGATATTTTTCTCATCTGGCGAGGTTCACCTTGTTTTCCAGTCGTTTTTCTCTTGAGTTGAATAACAATCAATTTATTATTCATTTGTCATATAAGTTTGATTCTGATCACATTGATTTTTTAGATGTCATGGTGGAGAGGGGTGTGGACGGTTGTCTGCTTACTGATGTTTTCCGTAAGGACACTTCGGTCAACTCGGTGTCCAAAGACATGAAAAATCGTTTTTTTGGATCGGGGATACAGCAAGAGATCTATAAAAAAAAAAAAAAAAAGCCTATAATCGGGCTAGGAATACTGATAGGCAACTTCTTTATTCTTCTAAGCCTACAACTCCCGTCTCACATAGCGAGATCGCTGCTGAGTCACAAGTTTGTGACGCAACAGCGATCTCCCCAGCGATATCGTGGTGTGTGACACGCAGCAACGATCAGCCCCCCTGCTGGGTATCGCTGATCGTCGCCGAATGTCCTGGACATTTTTTTGATCGTTGATCTCCCGCTGGCCAGCACGCATCGCTGCGTTTGGCAGGCGGGAGACCAGCGATCTGGTAACCAAGGTACACATCGGGTTTCTAGGCGCCGTGCGGCGCCTAGAAACCCGATGTGTGCCTTGGTTACCAGCTCACTGCACCAGCGCGCTGGTATCTAAGGTACACTGCGGGTAACTAAGCGACGTGCATCGCTTGTTACCCGCATAGTTGCTGTCCTGATCGCTGCTGAGAGCTGCATGTTTGGCAGCTCACCAGCGATCCTGACAAGTTCATATAGTTGTCGGGATCGCTGGTGTGTCGCTATGTGTGACGGGGCCCTAAGGCTGACAATCAGGTAAGAATAGTGACGCAATTCCATTCACGTTGGAGGGAGATGCAGAATTCAATGGCTAAGCATTGGCTGTTATGTTTCGGTAGCTGAGGAGTGCAGGCAAAAAAAGGCAATACACCAGAGCAGTTGGAATCTATGAGATTGCAGTACCCTGACTAACCACAACAACTAGAGGCAGCCGTGGAGCGTTCCTACGTTGGTCCTAGACGCCTCGTCACAGCCTGAGAAACTAACTACACCTAAGATAGATATAGGAAAGCTATCTGCCCCTGAGCAGAACCCCAAAGATAATAGAAAGCCCCCAAACATGTAATGGCGGTTAGACAAGAAGAAATACTGACAGACAGAAAATAGTATGAGCAAACGTTGGGGCCCAAACTAACTAAATAGAAAAGGATAGGAAGGGTACTTACTGCAATCCCAGAAAACCCTGAAAAGCACCAACTCTACTAATTTCAAAAACACCTGAGATCACACGACCTCTACCACCTAAATTAGTTCTCTGGTGTAACAAAATCAAAACAGCAGCCACTGAAAAAACTGGAAAAAGCAAAAGTACAAACATCAGTGGCTGAACTAAACTGAGAGGGCAAAAGCCCCCGGAGGGGACCCTGAAGGCCCCCACAGAAGTGCAGGACAAAATGCAAAAATCAAGCACAAAAACAAAAAGAAGAAAATGTCTTATCTGTTAGCAGGAGATGCAGACACGACACAGCAGGCTACAAGGGAAACAGGAATCAAAGATAGAGACCAGAACAATTGATCACCGGCAACCCTGATGGGAAGGTGACTCCCTTATATAAGACCAGTCAGTAACACCTGATTCCCAATCCTCACAATCTTCACTGGACAGACCAGTACCGCTTGTAACCACCAGAGGGAGCCTCTGCTCAGAACTCATCTCAAGCCCATTCACAACAATTGGCCTATTTTACTGGCAGATCCCATCATGAAACAATACATATTGACTCAACCCAGAGAAGTAGCCAGGTCACAGAATTTGGGTGACCAGCTCGTTAGGAGTTCTCAAACCCAGCACTCCGCCTCCCATCTTCCCTCTACTTTCGGCTCCCCGTGTTTCGGCATGGGGGTGTCGATCGTGTGGGAAGTGTGTAGCATGCCCTAATATTCTTCAAGCTAGTCATTTATCCTCTTCTGATGGCAGAGAGTTTCTGATCACACAGTCAATTACTTGTACAACTGCCATGGTCGTGTACCATGGCACTTGTCCTTGTAATAAAATATATGTGGGTCTCACGACACGTGCTCTCAAAGTTCGGGTACGGGAGAATGTTCGTGAGATTTTGGCGGCAGCAAAGGAAGTGGATATCAACTTATTAAAAACAATTCCCTGCCATTTTAAGCTTCATCATGCATGCGACCCCTCGGGTTTTCTAGTTAGGGGCATAGATAGGTTGGTGCCAAATTTACGTGGGGGGGATTTTGGTTGCCACCTAGCACAAAAAGAGGCTAGGTGGATTTGGAGGCTCCGCACTTTGCAACCACATGGCCTTAATGAGAATTTGAGTTTCGCTTCCTGCCTATAATTACCTGTACCATGTCTTTCTTGTTTTTAACCTTTTTCTTTTTAACATTTTTTCACTATCTTTTATTCTTGTAGATTTCATATTTTTATCCTCATCTAGCCGATTGTTGTTTTCGTCTCTTTCCTTGGAAGGAATGGTTTGGAAGGATTCATTGTGGACAGGACTATGCTTGTGACTTCGTTTGAAGATACTCACTTACCAATTATTTATGATATATGGATTCTTTTCACCTTCACTGTCTTTTTGCACCAAATGTATTTCTATGTGGATTTGTGTTGTGAATGGGTTTGAGATGAGTTCTGAGCAGAGGCTCCCTCTGGTGGTTACAAGCGGTACTAGTGAGGATTGTGAGGACTGGGAATCAGGTGTTACTGACTGGTCTTATATAAGGGAGTCATTTTCCCATCAGGGTTGCCGGTGATCAATTGTTCTGGTCTGAATCCTTCTTTCCAGTTTCCCTTGTAGCCTGCTGTGTCGTGTCTGCATCTCCTGCTATCAGATAAGACAATTTCTTCTTTTGTGTTTTTGCTATATTTTTGCATTTTGTCCTGCACTTCTGTGGGGGCCTTCAGGGTCCCCTCCGGGGGCTTTTGCCCTCTCAGTTTAGTCCAGCCACTGTATTTTGTACTTTTGCTTTTTCCAGTTTTTTTTCAGTGGCTGCTGTGTTGATTTTGTTACACCAGAGAACTAATTTAGGTGGTAGAGGTCGTGTGATCTCAGGTGATTTTGAAATTAGTAGAGTTGGTGTTTTTCAGGGTTTTCTGAGATTGCAGTAAGTACCCTTCCTGTCCTTTTCTATTTAGATAGTTTGGGCCCCAGCGTTTGCTCATACTATTTTCTTTCTGTGTCAGTATTTCCTCTTGTCTAACCGCCATTACATGTTTGGGGGCTTTCTATTATCTTTGGGGTTCTGCTCTGGGGCAGATAGCTTTCCTATTTCTATCTTTAGGTGTAGTTAGTTTCTCAGGCTGTGACGAGGCGTCTAGGACCAACGTAGGAACGCTCCACGGCTGCCTCTAGTTGCGGTGGTTAGTCAGGGTACTGCAATCTCATAGATTCCAACTGCTCTGGTGTATTTCCTTTTTTACCTGCACTCCTCAGCTACCGTAACATAACAGTATCACCGGCCTTAAAAATTGTATGGTACTCACAGAAGGGAAAAAATATTTTGAAGGAAGAAAAGTTGTCAGAGATATTTTTCTGTTTGTTGCATTTATTTTTTTTTTTTCCCTCTGTATCTCTGGGTGCTGGGGAGGATCTTTTCTCCCAATGGAGTTTGCACAGTTGTCTGGCCGTGTGGATCAGCTTGCCACTGAGGTTCAGAGTATTGCTGCATATCTTGCTAGGTTGCCTGTTGTGGAACCTAGGATCCCCATGCCAGATTTGTTTTTAGGGGATCGAGCTAAGTTTCAGAATTTCAAAAATAATTGTAAATTGTTTTTTGCCTTAAAATCTAAGTCCTCAGGAAACGCAGCGCAGCAGGTTCAAATTATCATCTCTCTCCTGCGCGGCGATCCTCAGGATTGGGCTTTTTCCCTGATACCTGGGGATCCTGTTTTGAGTGATGTTGATGCATTTTTTCAGGCTTTGGGGTTATTGTACGATGAGCCTAATGTCACTGATCAAGCTGAAAAAGCCTTGTTGGCATTAAATCAGGGGCTTGATGACGCTGAGTTTTACTGTCAGAGATTCCGTAGGTGGGCAGTCCTGACCAAATGGAATGACGACGCTTTGGCGGCCCTTTTCCGGAAGGGTCTGTCGGATAATGTAAAGGATGTTATGGTGGGATTCCCTGTCCCCTCTGGTCTCAATGATTCTATGTCATTAGCGATTCAAATTGACAGACGTTTGCGTGAGCGGAGAAGTATGCGTGGAGTGGTGTTGCCTTGTGAGCCAGCTGCTGAGCCCATGCAGTGTGATAGAGTGGTGTCTGGGGCACAGCGTCATGAGTTTCGAAAGCGCAATGGGTTATGTTTCTACTGTGGTGATGCCTCTCATGCTATTTCAGTCTGCCCTAAGCGGGGAAGACATTTTGCACGCTCAGTTGTCTTGGGTAGTGTTCAGACTAAGTTTTTATTAACTGTCACTCTGATATGCTCTCTGTCCTCATTTTCTGCTCAGGCTTTCGTTGATTCTGGAGCAGCTATTAACCTGATGGATTATGATTTTGCTAAACGTTGTGGGTTTCCCTTGATACCCCTACAGAAGTCTATTCCTCTACTGGGGATCGATTCTACCCCTTTGGCTGAGAATAAACCCCAGTTTTCTACTCAGGTGATAATGAGGGTTGAACCTGATCACCAGGAGTGCTGCAAATTTTTGGTTCTATATAATCTGCATGACATTATCGTGCTGGGTTTCCCTTGGTTACAGTCTCATAATCCTGTTTTGGATTGGAAATCTGTGTCTGTAACCAGTTGGGGCTGCCAATGTGTTAATACCAACACTCCTGTTTTTTCTGCCTCCCCCCAGGCTGAGGATGTTCCTGACTTTTTGTTTGATTTTTCTGATGTGTTTAGCGAAAGTAAATCTGCATCCTTACCTCCCCATAGGAGCTATGACTGCGCTATTGAATTAGTGCCAGGTAGTAAATTCCCTAAAGGTCGCCTTTTTAACTTGTCTGTACCTGAACATGACGCTATGCGGTCTTATATCAAGGAATCATTGGAGAAGGGTCATATCAGACCATCCTCTTCACCCTTAGGTGCCGGTTTTTTCTTTGTGGCCAAAAAAGATGGTTCATTAAGGCCGTGTATTGATTATCGTCTCTTGAACAATATTACTGTGAAATATCAATACCCGTTACCCTTGATTTCTGACCTGTTTTCCAGGGTGAAAAACGCTACTTGGTTTACCAAGCTTGACCTCAGGGGGGCGTATAACCTTATTCGTATTAAGCACGGGGATGAATGGAAGACGGCATTTAACACCCCTGAAGGGCATTTTGAGTACCTTGTGATGCCCTTTGGGCTCACTAATGCTCCTTCCGTCTTCCAGTCCTTCATGAATGACATTTTCAGGGATTTTGTGGACAAGTTTCTGATTGTTTATTTGGATGATATCTTGATTTTTTCTAATGACTGGGACTCTCATGTGAAACATGTTCGAACTGTATTCCAGATTTTGAGAGAGAATGCTCTGTATGTGAAGGGATCAAAGTGTATTTTTGGCGTACAGAAGATCTCATTTCTGGGATTCATTTTGTCCCCATCTGTTATTGAAATGGACCCGGTCAAGGTTCAGGCCATCTGTGATTGGGTCCAACCTACTTCATTAAAGGCTCTTCAGAGATTTTTGGGTTTTGCCAATTTTTATCGTAAATTTATTGGTAATTTCTCGGTTATTGTTAAACCATTAACTGATTTGACCAGAAAGGGTTCTGATGTGGTGAATTGGCCTCCTGAGGCAGTCTCTGCGTTTCAGGAACTTAAGCAGAGATTCACTTCTGCTCCTGTTCTACGGCAGCCTGATGTTTCTCTGCCATTTCAGGTGGAGGTTGATGCCTCTGAAATTGGGGCAGGTGCCGTTTTGTCCCAAAAAGATCCAGAGACCTCTAAAAGTAACCCTTGTGCCTTTTTCTCTCGAAAATTTTCTCCTACTGAACGTAATTATGACGTGGGTAATCGGGAGTTATTGGCCATGAAGTGGGCTTTTGAAGAGTGGAGACATTGGCTGGAGGGAGCCAAACATCAGGTGGTGGTCCTTACGGACCATAAGAATCTGGTCTATCTGGAATCTGCCAAGCGACTCAATCCTAGACAGGCCAGGTGGGCCTTGTTTTTCACACGTTTTAATTTTGTGGTTTCCTTTCTTCCTGGCACTAAGAATGTTAAGGCGGATGCCCTCTCGAGGAGTTTCCTTGCGGACTCTCCTGAGCTATCTGATCCCTCTGTTATTTTGAAGGAGGGTGTAGTTTTTTCCGCCATCTCGCCCAATTTGAGACTTGCTCTGGAGGGGTGTCAGGAGGATAGGCCCGAGCGCTGCCCTGTTGGAAAGTTGTTTGTCCCGGACCAATGGAAAAAGAGTGTGATGTCTGAGATTCATTGTTCCGCATTGGCTGGGCATCCCGGAATTTTTGGTACCAGAGACTTGGTTAGTCGGTCCTTTTGGTGGCCTACCTTGTCTCGCGATGTCAGGGAATTTGTGCAGTCCTGCGGGACTTGCTCTCGCTCCAAGCCTTGCTCTCGCTCTAGTGGTTTGTTGATGCCATTGCCTGTGCCCAAGAGACCATGGACCCATATCTCTATGGATTTCATTTCCGATCTTCCTGTTTCTCAGAGAATGACCACCATCTGGGTAATTTGTGATAGGTTTTCCAAAATGATACATCTTGTGCCATTACCTAAGTTGCCTTCCTCCTCTGAATTGGTGCCGTTGTTCCTTCAGCACGTGGTTCGTTTACACGGCATTCCTGAGAACATTGTGTCTGACAGAGGAGTCCAGTTTGTTTCCAGATTTTGGAGGACTTTTTGTTCTAAACTGGGTGTTCAATTGTCTTTCTCCTCGGCATTTCATCCTCAGACCAATGGTCAAACTGAGAGAACAAACCAGACATTGGAGACTTATCTAAGATGCTTTGTGTCTGCTGATCAGGATGACTGGGTCTCTTTTTTGCCTTTGGCTGAGTTTGCTCTTAATAATAGGGCTAGCTCTGCCACTTTGATGTCTCCGTTTTTCTGTAATTCTGGGTTTCACCCTCGATTTTCTTCAGGACAGACGGAGGCTTCTGTCTGTCCAGGTGTTGACTCTGTTGTTGAGCGTATGCAGCAGATTTGGGACCAGGTAGTGGAGAGGTTGTCCCTCTCTCAGGAGAAGGCCCAGCGGTTTGCTAACCGGCATAGGACTGATGGTCCTCGGTTTAAAGTGGGGGACTTGGTCTGGTTGTCCTCAAAGAATATTCCTATGAGAGTAGCATCTCCTAAATTTAAGCCTAGGTTCATTGGACCTTATAAGATCATGGAGATTATTAATCCTGTTTCTTTTCGTTTGCTTCTTCCAGGGACATTTAAGATCCATAACGTGTTCCACAAGTCCTTGTTGAAGAGGTTTGTTGAGCCAGTGGTTCCTGCTGCTGTGCCTCCTGACCCTGTTTTGGTTGAGGGCAATCTGGAGTATGTGGTTGAGAAAATATTGGATTCTCGTTTTTCTAGACGAAGACTCCAGTATTTGATTAAATGGAGAGGTTATGGTCAGGAAGACAATTCTTGGGTGTTTGCTTCGGACATCCATGCTAAGAGACTTATCCGTGCGTATCATAGAACTCATCCTGACCGACCTGGTTGCTCAAATGAGGGTTCGGTGACCCCTCCTCAAGGGGGGGGTACTGTTGTGAATGGGTTTGAGATGAGTTCTGAGCAGAGGCTCCCTCTGGTGGTTACAAGCGGTACTAGTGAGGATTGTGAGGACTGGGAATCAGGTGTTACTGACTGGTCTTATATAAGGGAGTCATTTTCCCATCAGGGTTGCCGGTGATCAATTGTTCTGGTCTGAATCCTTCTTTCCAGTTTCCCTTGTAGCCTGCTGTGTCGTGTCTGCATCTCCTGCTATCAGATAAGACAATTTCTTCTTTTGTGTTTTTGCTATATTTTTGCATTTTGTCCTGCACTTCTGTGGGGGCCTTCAGGGTCCCCTCCGGGGGCTTTTGCCCTCTCAGTTTAGTCCAGCCACTGTATTTTGTACTTTTGCTTTTTCCAGTTTTTTTTCAGTGGCTGCTGTGTTGATTTTGTTACACCAGAGAACTAATTTAGGTGGTAGAGGTCGTGTGATCTCAGGTGATTTTGAAATTAGTAGAGTTGGTGTTTTTCAGGGTTTTCTGAGATTGCAGTAAGTACCCTTCCTGTCCTTTTCTATTTAGATAGTTTGGGCCCCAGCGTTTGCTCATACTATTTTCTTTCTGTGTCAGTATTTCCTCTTGTCTAACCGCCATTACATGTTTGGGGGCTTTCTATTATCTTTGGGGTTCTGCTCCGGGGCAGATAGCTTTCCTATTTCTATCTTTAGGTGTAGTTAGTTTCTCAGGCTGTGACGAGGCGTCTAGGACCAACGTAGGAACGCTCCACGGCTGCCTCTAGTTGCGGTGGTTAGTCAGGGTACTGCAATCTCATAGATTCCAACTGCTCTGGTGTATTTCCTTTTTTACCTGCACTCCTCAGCTACCGTAACATAACAGATTTGTTGCTTAGCATCAAATTATGTTTATACTTACCTATATTTAACTCTTATTATATATCATATTTTAACTATTAAGATGGTAATATTTATATATACACATTATGCACTTTGTTCTTACATGTCTTATATTTGGCACTTTGTGCACCTTGTTCTTACACTGCTGTTATTCAGCCTTCATTTGGCTTTTCGTATTTGTTTCCCCATTGTTCTGTTCACATGTCCTCTATGGGAGGTGTTTTTGTGACGTCTCTTGTTATGCACTCTGTGTGCATGCGCATTGGCTCCCGCTTTTTGCAACGTCGACGGCGTCTCTCTTCGGGGTCTGGACGCGGCAGCATAGTCACATCCTTCACATGGGCGTGATCGTTGTGACGCGCTCCCGCCCACCCGATGACGTCCTCGGGGCTGACGACTTCCGGGTATTGCCATTGACGCATGCACCGTTCATGAGCCACAACCTCCTTGTACTGTGAGACGATTGGTTACCCCTGTATATATATAGCGCCACTATCTTGAGATACCTTACCCCCGGAAGGCACTGTGCTGAAACGCGCGTTGGGGTGGGAGGAACCACGGTCTTTCCAAGGTAAACTCTATGGGCATCTACTTTACACCTTGTACATATTGTTCCGCTTTCTCACTTGTGTTAGGCTCTTCACTTTTATGAGCCCTCACTATCTCTTGTTAGTGCTGGTCTTTAATGGTTCATCTTACACGTTTACCATATTGTACAGTATTCTTTGTCTTATTAAGATGATGCAGTTGCACTTTTTTTTAGCGGATCTTTACTACTGAATATATACTTGTCCTTTTTGTGGTATACCTATACTCTGTTATTGTGGGCCTCCGTCTTTGTCGGTACCATTATCATCCCTGCTTTTATTATGTCATTATATATGCTATTTTGGATTTCTAATAAAATTTTGTAACATTTTGTATTATTGCATGAGTTGTGCTCTCTTCCTTTTATGATTTGTATAGATCTACAAAAACTGATAAGCAAAATGCAGATAAAGTCAACAGCTAGGAAGAAAATTTTAAATTAAATGTGATTACTTTTCTGCCCAATGATGACAACAGCTAAAAAGAAAATTCAAACTGATAAAGATGTTCAATTCTTTGACACTAGGACTCAATTTAACACCTGGATTTATGACTCACTACATGGATACAATTCACACCTCCATCAGAAGGACTCCAGATAACTAAGGGCCCCGTCATACATAGCGACTCACCAGCGATCCCGACAACGATATGAACTTGTCAGGATCGCTGGTGTGTCGCTACATGATCGCTGGTTAGATGCCAAACAGGCAGATCTCAGCAGCGATCAGGACAGCGACTATGCGGGTAACAAGCGATGCACGTCGCTTAGTTACCCGCAGTGTACGTTAGATTCCAGCGCGCTGTTGCAGGGAGCTGGTAACCAAGGTAAGCAGCGGGTTTCTAAGCGCCCCCCGGCGCTTAGAAACCCGCTGTTTACCTTGGTTACCAGCTCCCCTGCACCAGCGCGTTGGTATCTAACATACACATCGGGTTTCTAGGCGCCGCGCGGCGCCTAGAAACCCGATGTGTACCTTGGTTACCAGTTCCAGCTCGCTGGTCTCCCGCCTGTCACATGAGGCGATGCGTGCTGGCCAGCGGGAGACCAACGATCAAAAAAATGTCCAGGACATTCAGCGACGATCAGCGATACCCAGCAGGGGGGCTGATCGCCGCTGCGTGTCACACACAGCGATCTCGCTGGGGTTATTGCTGTTGCGTCACAAAACTTGAGACTCAGCAGCGATTCGCTATGTGAGACGGGGGCTTAAGAACATCATTCCCACTGCCTCTCTATTTGTAAGAAAATGCTAATTTGATTTCCTTGGCTTATCTTTAGGAGGCATCACACCTCCCACCTCAAGAACAAATGTCCACTATAGTATCCCTTAAAAGTTGTGCTTTTTTCTTATGAATCTAATTGAAATCTTGCCTGAAGAAGGAGCCTCTGTGCTCTGAAAGCTTGCAAACATATTTTCTGGTTAGCCAATAAAGGTATCACTCCGAGAATACTTTTGTCATCTTTGGGCAGAAAAGTATTCACATTGATTTTTCTGGCTAACACGGTACTACAATATAATTTGTTAGCCATTACCAAATAAGATTCCAGCCGGTATAAGCTCAAAGGATTCTAGGCAGCCATATGACCATTCAAAGATAAAGTGCTATGTGCAGCCAGGGGAGCAGGTACCACACGTGTATAGACACTGGATAGTGTGTTCTTCAGGGGTGATGAAGACAGCGCTCATCATTCAACTGATAACAGCGAGAGCAGAGGGCGGCTAATGGGACAACTACCCCCATCAGCCTATACCAGCTGCCACGAATAACTGAGTATTCATCAGCAGCTGCCTGCGCTATAAATAAATAAAAAAATTAAAAAAAACGGCATGGATTCCCCTGCATTTGTGATAACCAGCCAGACAAAACTGACAGCTGCCAGCTGTAACCCTCAGCTCTCATCTTCAATAAGGCTGTTTTTCAAGAATAGAAGGGTCCACAGTCTGTTTTTTTTTTCTAATCATTTAAATAAATAATAATAAAAAAAGGCATAAAGTCCCACCTATTTTTGACAACCAGCCTTGATAAAGTAAACTGTTATTCTGAGGCTAGTAAGGGGCCATGCAGATTGACCCCCCAGCCTAAAAATAGTAGCCTGCAGCTGCCAAGAAAAGGTGCATCTTTAGGTGCGCCAACTCTGGCGCTTTGCTCGTCTCTTCCCACTTACCCTGTGGCGGTGGCAAGTGGGGTAATATTTGTGGGGTTGATGTCACCTTTGTATAGTCTGGTGACATCAAGCCCACAAATTAGTAATGGAGAGGAATCTATAAGATGCCTATCGATTACCAATCCTATAGTTGTATGGTAAATAAAAAGCGAGAATAAAATATTTTATTTGAAATAAAAACAAAACATACTTTGCCTTTTTTATTTAAAAAAACAGTTATACTAACCTAACGCCCATTCCAATGTAGCACTTGTCTCCTGTAATAAAACAAAAATAACCATATCCCTCACTTGTCCGACATTCTGTACTACACCGTAATCCATGTCTTGGGATTAATAGTTTTCAACCTGGACGGTGCCATGATGCGACCGTCCAGGCTGAGAACCACTGATGAATGAGCTGCTGCGAGCGCAGCATCAGTGAGCAGCTGTGAAGTTGAGGTTATCGCGGGTCACTGAGGCAGCGTTGCCAGATGGGCCCCTGAACTGCGGTGACCTAAGCACTGTGACAAAAAGTCACTGAGTTCACTGCAGTTCAGCTCAGTAAGTTCACCGCAGAGACAAGATCTGTCATGAACTCACTGAGCTGAACTCAGTGACTTTTTCTCACAGTGCTGAGGTCACCACAGTTCAGCCGGACTGGGAACGCAGCTTCAGTGACTTGCGGTAACCTCGATGACGTCACCGCTAGTCACTGAGGCTGCACTCGCAATTCATTAATCCGTGATTCTCAGCCTGGATGGTCGCATCTTGGCACCGTCCAGGTTGAAAACTATTTATCCCAAGACATGGATTACGGCATGGGACAGAACGTCAGATAAGTGAGGGATATTGTTTTATTACAAGAGACGTTGGCTTCAATGGAATGTGCATTAGGTGAGTATAACTGTTAATTTTAAATAAAAATGGAAAAGTGTGTTTTCTTTATACTTCAAATAAAAGACTTTATACTTGCTGTGTCTTTATTTACAACTATAGAATTAATAATGGATAGGCATCTTATAGACACCTCTCCATTACTAAGCCGTGGGCTTGATGTCACCAGACAGCACAAAGGTGATATCAACCCCACTTGCCATCACTACAGAGCAAGGCACCAGAATTATAAGGTTGACTGCTTGTTAGTGGTTTGCTAAGTTATATCTACTGTGAATGGTCCACGTTCAGGATTTTTACTGGATACATAATATGCATTCAATGATTTCTATCTAGAACCTATCAGGTTAAATCAAATGCCTTAAAAAGGTCCAACACTCCATTTTTGCTATCAATATAGCCCTGACACCTTGAGGAAGCCTGTATAGGTGAAACTGTTTGGGGCCAAATGTGTGTGTCTTAGCATCTTAAGTGGCACATGATCTAGACAGAGAAGCATATGTGTATAAAAAAAGAAAAAAAACAGGAGCATTTGTAGCTGATTGGAGAGGTGTTCCAATGTCAGGAAACTCTTCAATATATTGGAACAATACAGTATATAGTAATTTTAATTGTTGACCACTTATTAATGAAAATTAATTAAAGTCATGTTTTAATAAATCCCCTTAAATAGGGTTTATTTACCCTCTGGGTAATATATCCCATATCTAACCAAGAACAGCATGGAATGCTTCAGAATGTTAACCAATGCAAAGTGGAAATCCTGTTCTTGTGATAGGCAGCGGTCCTGAAGGTAACATCATCACCTATTATGGCATATCCTGTGCATATACCATAAATTCTGGAGTGCACAAAAGATAGTGAACTCTTGTGCCGGCTCAGATGAGTAGTAACAAGCTGGTAACAAAACACACTGTCTGTGTGTTGTAAGAATACCTGATGTGCAGAGACGAATGCCATAACTTGCGGGGGTGGCGCTGATCTCTGCATGCCGGGTACAGTGCACTCTGTTGCAGGCTCGTTACTATTGATCTCATCTGGTGCGAAAGTGCACTGTCTTTGTGCACTGTGACAGAGAAGGGACTAGCCCATCCCCTGAAACAAGAGTCACTGATGAGGCTTTGTTTCAGGGAGGGAGCAGAGACTACGGCAGTGACCTCAGCCTCTACCCCGATGATACTTTGTTTGAATACCCCAGAATGTATTGGGATTCTTAAACTAATCATTATCAAAAAAAGTTGTAAAAATACAAAAGCAGCTAGATAATGTAGATAGGGAAGGATAGGAAGTTTTTAATTTAAGTAGATTAGAAAATAGGTCAGATTATGGCATTAAATAGAGCATTAGGATGAAAGTTACATTTTATTTCGGTTCACCACTGTATAACCCGACACCGACTGAGCTATTAACAGTTGATCGGTGGGGTGCAGACCACCACTGAACCAATACTGATGACCGTTATATCCCAAATGGAAGGTCATCAGTTTCATTTGCCCAGAGAACCACTTTAAGGATAGACTGGAAGACAGTTTCCACTGAGATGCTTCAATCACACTATTTGAGACAAGATAAGGGAACACTTGTAAGTGATTTATAGGGGTATTTTTACCCATATACATTAACATGGAGTTAGACTACAGAAATGTACGTTGAGAATACTGCACACCTTGGTTACTTACTTCAGCCATGATTTCTTTGAACAATCACCAAGAACCTATAGAAAACAGAAATCACACATCACTGATGAAGATCGAACATTCGTTGGAATGATGCTGGAGACTTTCCATCGCCATTCTTGTGTCTTTTACACTATAGTTTCAAGTACAGAGAGCATGTCACTTCTTTTACCCGCTTAGTTTTTCTGAACCCTGAAGTTGTTAAAAGAAGTGGCATGCGACGAACACGTGCACAGCAATGTCGCTTTGACATGGCTGTGCATTATGCTCATTTTATGGTGTGCTCTTGCATCGCTTATTTGGGCAGATTCCGCCTGAAAAAAAAAAACAACGCAGTGCAGACATGCATTTAAAGTAGTTGTTTGGGAGTAAAGAATTAATCACCTATCCATAGGGTAGGAATTCATATGATATTAGAGGAGCTCTGACACCGAGCACCGCCACTGAGAAGCAGCTGTGATGTTATCAATGTACAGAGCGGAATATAGCAGCCATGTACATCGTTTAGTGGCCACTGCTGGATATTCCCGTTTGTCATTCACCTGAATGGGAGATAAAGAGCAGCGCTCGGCAGGGCACAAAGCAATGAACGGGACTGCGGAGGTCCGGCATCTGCACTGCTTAGATCTAGCAATCATCAGAGCAGAGACCAGCAGCATTGCTGGGTGTCAGATGCCCTTCGATTTCCTATTGATGACCTATCCTGAAGATTCCTTATTACCTGTTTTTTTTCATGAACAACCACTTTAAGGTACTGTATTACGGGGAACTTGTATAATATAATGATAGATAGAATTGTTTGTAAAATCAACAGATAAAAATTATTTATTGAAATTTGAAAGTGCACATCCTCGCAAGTTAGTTGAGGCTTTGCCTTATAGCCAATATCTGTGGGTAAAGAAAATAGTAAGTGATGATGCTACATTGGAAACGTCAATTATACAAATGACGAATACATTTAAACAGAGAAACTATCCCAGTAGAATTTTGAAAAGATGTGAGGACAGAGTAAAAAATATCAATAGAAATAGTCTTCTGGATAAAAAGGAATAAGGAGATAATATTTTGAGCAGGATACCTTTGGTGATGTTGTGGGGATAGGTAAGAAACACTGGCCTATGCTGGGGCAAATGTCTTCCTGATATTGAGGAGTCTAAATTACCACCTCTGATTTCAGATAAGCGATCCAATAATATCAAGGATAAGTTGGTTCATTCAGACACAATAATTGGGGATACAAATGTCACTTACAGGAAAGAGTAGAGTAGGTTGTTTCCCTCATTTGGGATGCATTAATTGTATTAATATGTTGCAGGGGGACAATTCTCATCATCCAATTACTAACAAGTTTTTTTTTTTTATCAAACATTATTTAACATGTACGAGCGATTATGTGATCTATTTGTTGGAGGGGCCGTGTAAATTGTGGTGTGAGACCACATGGGATTTTAAAACCCGCGTGAATCACCACAGATACACGATTAGAAAAAAGAAACTTGATTTACCTGGTCCGAAACACTTTGTAGAATAGGGCCTGTAAGGTTTCACTCACTCGGCTCACTCGGTTTCACTCAGAGGTAAATCAGGAGACACTTTCTTATGCAAAAAGTCCTTAGGTTTATTGCTTCATAAACCACATAGTAACAGGCAATACAAATCTTCAATGTTTCAGCTCCTGCCTGGAGCCTCACTCCTCAGTCACAGAGTCTTCTCTGTAGAGTCCCACATGGAAGTCTGTCCACACTGGCAGACTCCCACACACTCTCTCAGGTGTCAAGCACACTTCTGTTACATAGGTGTAACCCCACCCACCAATGAGGTCAGAATCACATGGTTAGGTCACCTGGTCATGACCTCATCACAGGTCCTTTACCACAACACACTATTACATACAGGTTTTATCCCGGGTATACAGACACATACCCCTTGGGTGGGTTTGTAGGTGACTGGACCCGCCCAGCTCTCCAAGTCACCTGGAAGCCTCCCAATGTATAGCACAACTCTCAGCAGTAGATCTGCTGAACAAAACACGCCCAGGCTTCCATCACAGGGCCACCCACCTCTGCGATACATACCGTCCATCCATGACATGCCTCCATGCATATCCCGAGGAGCATACACAGTGCCCCCTAGCTGCATCAGGGGTCACTACACCACATACCTCCCCCCTTTGTTCAACCTTAGGAGGGTGGACACATGTTACCTGACCAGAGATCCTTCTCGGTCGTCTCTGCCAGTCAAAACCGTCTATCTAAGTCGGACCCTGCTACTGATCTATTTGGTAGGCGTCTGTCCTCCGACTGTCATCTCTTTTGCTGACGAGGCCCCCCTGTCAGACCACCCGTGTCCCCAGCGGTCAGTACGGCGTCGCAATTCCCATGCACCCATACGTCCTGTCTGGTCTGAGTCCTTTTCTTTTTGTCTACTACAGGTTCTCCTGCTTAGGTCACTCATCACTGAGCTAACTGAGGCATTACTACTTCTACCTCTTCCATCAGGCAACCTATTTCCTGTATTAGCTCCAGCTTGAGTACTTGAAGTCTTGAGCAAACCTCTTCGCCTCTCAATCCCACGGGTTGAAGGTGGCGGCCATCTTCTTTCCATTTTTTGTAGGTTTCTGTTGACCTGCTCCCTCTCAAGTCGTAGCTGCTCTACTTCTCTCAGGTATGACACACGATACTCGAGGAGCATCCGGATATTCCCAAGGCTCTCCATGGATCCGACAATGAGGAACGGAACCATCCCGTCTTCACCCACGAGCTGGACTTCATCATCAGCCGGAATCCTGAATCTCGTCACACCGGACTTATTCACCATCTCCTGCATCATTTTCCCAAGTCTTCCGATGACTTTCTTCACCAGTCCTCTGGGCACTTGAATGATGTCTTCCATTAATCCAAGCTGACTTTGAGTCTTTCTTGCTTGCTCCAGACGTCGAGTGGCGTCATGATTTCTCAACAGGATTATTTGCTTTGTGAGGAGACAATGTAGGTGCATGTCCCTCAGGATAGCCACTCGCTTCATTGTGACTTCCCTAGTTGACAGTATAACCAACTGCTTCTTCTCTGGCACCCAGTTCACACTACATGCTTCCACCGCTTTTCTAAAGGCCTCATGTACATCCTCACTGGCACAAGCTTCTTGCATGTCTTCGGGTACCTCTATTATACTCTTGAAAAGCGATTTCTCCTTTTCCTGAACATGCGGTTGGACCTCCTCATCCTGAGCATCAGCGCAGTTCTCCAAGACCTCAGCATTTCTTGTGTGGCCATCTGTGTGGCACTTCGCTTGCTGTACTTCGTCTCCCGTGGACTTCTGGAGCTGGGCATTAGTCTCCTCCTGTATCTTGAGCATACGGAGAACTTTATCTCGCTCCTCTGCCAAGCCGCGACACTCATCCTCCCTCCTGAGAAGTTCCTGCTGATGCTTCTCCTGGGCCTCTCTGAGCACCTCCATATCTTTCCATAGGGCCTTGTTCATACTATGACACGTGGACAGATGATCTCTGAGCCTAGCGACTTCCCTCTCCAGCTCCTCCATTCTGTGCTCAATTGCCTCTTTATCAAGGACAGTAACCTGACCAGTACCTGACCCCGACTCTTCCTCATCATTTCTCTTCTTAGAGGATGTAGCCTGTCCCGCCTTTCCGCGGCGACAGGAAGATCGGAAATTTTTACTCGGCTCCACCTTACTGCCCTCGCTTTCCCTTGCGGTCGAGTCACAGTCTGCACAAGAGTCACTCTCGGGGCCCCTCCCGTTACCCTCTAACTGGGTGTCCGTTCTAGAGGTCTTATCTACCACATTGTCATGGGTTCTGTTGTCATACATTTCGGAGGACATCATGTCAGTAAGTCGGGCAGACGCATCCTTTCCTCCTGTGTCACCGTCTGATTCGTCAGTTTTGGGAGGTGTTACTGTGCTAATACACCTCGCCCCAACCGTACGGATCCCTCCATTCAACGGCTGTATAGGAACTCCCCCTTCCCACAATTCTGAGAACAGCCCAGAGTCCCGTCCTATAACCACGGGACAAGCTAAGTTTGGAACCAAAGCTGCCCTAAGGCTATTACTGCTCCCGACCGTCTCTATAATCACACCGACCTCTACATAGTCTCTAGTGGACCCATGGATGCAGGTGACCTTGATCTTTCTTGTGGTTATAAAGTTATCAAGTGCAGTCCTCACTAGGGTCACCGAGCTTCCTGAATCGACCAGTCCGTGTACCTCCTCCTCACCATTCATTAGCAGGTTACACACACGAAGCCTCTCACCTGGAGGGTAATTCATATGACAAACTGGACATACATAACAATTCTGCCCAGGGCAACAGTTTGCCGGCATCTCCCCTTTAGCATTGGGATCCTCCACCCCCTTTTTTCCATACCGCCCCCTTTTGGGTTGCCACCCCTTTTGGGACTCCGCCCCCTTTTGGGCCATCACCCCTCCTTGGGTTATACACCGTGGACTCCCCACGGCTCTACGAGACCCCAGTTCGCACAGACCCTTATGTCTCTTTGGGCTGGTACTGTTCCTTTAAGAGGTCACCCACTCTGGACCTCTGATGTCCTTCTGGTACCTCACCAGCTCCTGCTGGTACTGCCACCACCCGCCAGCACCTCCGGCTGCCACGCACAAGCCGCTGCTGCCACTGCAGCTCTTGCGGCTGCAAGTCCCTGCACCGCCGACTTTGTGAACCTGCTGGTCCACAGTCTGCCGCTTGTCCCCTTCGTGACCCCACGAGTCACAGCCAGCTGCTTGTCCCCTTCGTGACCCCACGAGTCACAGCCAGCCGCTTGTCCCCTTCGTGGACTCTGACGAGCCACAGCACACACCTTACACGTGTTCCAGAGAAAAAAAAAAAACACCAAGGAAAAAACAGTTTCTCCCTGACACACTGTACCAGAAAATCACTTTTCCTGGCTGACTCGCCAAACTCCTCAACAGAACCGCATGGTTCTTAGTGTGGGACCGTCACAGGCTCCGCACACACGTGTCCTGTCCAGGCGCCACTCAGGACCCCCGTCCAACACCCCGGCCACCAAGCTCCAAGTCTCACCACGTGCTTCCAGGAATCCGATCCAACCCCAGGATCTTCCAACACTGATAGACCTTCCAGGAACCTTGCAGGCAGCCCTATTCAGGACACACTCGGCCAGAGATTTGCGGACACCTCCTCTGAGGTATTCTCTCAGCATGCTTTTTCTCCACTTTTCAATGACCCCGGTCACCATAACACAGACTCCCGTCTGTCACCACTGTTTAACAGCTTCTTCAGATACCTCATATCTTCAGAGGCACCACATAAACATACACAGTTTTTATTTGTGACCACTGGTCACACTCACGGTTTTCACAGACCGTCCGTTCCTCCTCTGGTTCATGATTCCCAGTCCTGGAACATGTGCTCCTTGGGCCGCTGCCAGCATTCCATCCACCAATTGTACGGTTTCACTCACTCGGCTGCTTCAGAGGTAAATCAGGAGACACTTTCTTATGCAAAAAGTCCTTAGGTTTATTGCTTCATAAACCACATAGTAACAGGCAATACAAATCTTCAATGTTTCAGCTCCTGCCTGGAGCCTCACTCCTCAGTCACAGAGTCTTCTCTGTAGAGTCCCACATGGAAGTCTGTCCACACTGGCAGACTCCCACACACTCTCTCAGGTGTCAAGCACACTTCTGTTACATAGGTGTAAGCCCACCCACCAATGAGGTCAGAATCACATGGTTAGGTCACCTGGTCATGACCTCATCACAGGTCCTTTACCACAACACACTATTACATACAGGTTTTATCCCGGGTATACAGACACATACCCCTTGGGTGGGTTTGTAGGTGACTGGACCCGCCCAGCTCTCCAAGTCACCTGGAAGCCTCCCAACGTATAGCACAACTCTCAGCAGTAGATCTGCTGAACAAAACACGCCCAGGCTTCCATCACAGGGCCACCCACCTCTGCGATACATACCGTCCATCCATGACATGCCTCCATGCATATCCCGAGGAGCATACACAGTGCCCCTAGCTGCATCAGGGGTCACTACACCACAGGCCACACTGGAAAGCATTTTGAATTTGGTATCATTGATCACATTTCCCCTTTGAGAAGGGGTGGTGATCGGATTAAAATGTTAAAGACTAGAGAATTATTATGGATCCGAAGGTTAAATACATTAAGACCTTTCGGTTTAAATGTGGATTTTGAATTGCACACAGTTACCCTCTACGGCAGCGTCGGACTGGAGCACCTTGGACCCACCAGAGAAAATCATTCTTGGGGCCCTCTATGTAGCTACATAGAAATAAATACAAGACCGCCAATTGTGCGGTAAAACGCGCTATATCAGGGTATACTATAAGGTAGTACATGTCTTAATTATGTAGCAGGGGTTGGGGTAGAAACAGAGAGGTAGCCCCCTCAAAATATAATGCAGCATCCCACAAAATATAATGCAACCCCCTCATAAGGTATAACGCAGTCCCCACCATAGAATATAATGTAGCACCCTCATAGAATATACTGTAGCCCCCCATAGGGCATAATGCTGCCCCCCTCAGAGTAGAATATAGCCCCCCAGAATATAATGTAGTCCCCTGACGGAATGCAGGCCTCCCATAGAGTATACTGAAGCCCCATCATATAGTAATATGTAGCCCCCAGAATATAATGTCCCATGAGAGAATAATGCAGCCCCCATAGAGTATACTGTAGCCCCCTCATATAGTATGATATAGCCCCCAGAATATAATGTAGTCCCCTGAGAATAATGCAGTCCCTCAACAGAATATAATGTAGCCCCCTCAAAGTATAATGCAGACCCTCTCCACCCCCATCATTGTCCTCATCACCACCTCTATAATTGCCTTCTCCCCACCACCCCTATCATTCTCCTCCACCACCCCATCACTGCCTCTCCTCCACCATTGTCCATTTCATCACCTCCATCATCACTCATTTCATCACCTCCATCATTGCCTCCCCCACCACCATTGCCCATCACCTCCATCATTGCCTACCCCCACCATCATTGCCCATCACCTTCATCATTGCCTCCACCATCATTGCCCATCACCTTCATCATTGCCTCCCCATCATCATTGCCTCCCCACCATCATTGCCCATCACCTTCATTATTGCCTCCCCCACCATCATTGCCTCCACCATCATTGCCCATCACCTTCATCATTGCCTCCCTCACCATCATTGCCCATCACCTTCATCATGGCCTCCCCCACCATCATTGCCCATCACCTCCATCATGGCCTCCCCCCTGCCATCATTGCCCATCACCTTCATCATTGCCTCCCCATCGCCATCACTGCCCATCACCTTCATCATTGCCTCGCCCCACCGCCATCATTGCCCATCACCTCCATTGTTGCCTCCCCCCACCATCATTGCCCATCACCTCCATCACTGACTACCCACCATCGTTGCCCATCACCTCCATCGTTGCCTCCCCACCATCATTGCCTCTCCCCATCATCATTTCCCATCACCCCGATCATTGCCGCCCCCACTATCATCGCCCATCACCTTCATCATTGCCTCCCCCACCATCAGTGCCCATCACCTTCATTATTGCTTCCCCACCATCATTGCCCATCACCTTTATCATTGCCTCCCCAGCATTACTGCCCATCACCTTCATCATTGCCTCCCCCACCATCATTACCCATCACCTTTATCATTGCCTCCCCCACCATCATTGCCTATCACCTTCATCACTGCCTCCCCAGCATCATTGCCCATCACCTTCATCATTCCCTCCATCATTGCCCATCACCTTCATTATTGCCTCCCCACCATCATTGCCCATCACCTTCATCATTGCCTCCCCCACCATCATTGCCCATCACCTTCATCATTGCCTCCCCCACCATCATTGCCATCACCTTCATCATTGCCCACCACCTTCAACATTGCCTCCCCCCACCATCATTGCCCATCACCTTTATCACTGCCTCCCCCACCATCATTGCCCATCACCTTCATCACTGCCTCCCCCAGTATCATTGCCCATCACCTTTATCATTGCCTCCCCACCATCATTGCCCATCCCCTTCATCATTGCCTCCCCCACCATCATTGTCCATCACCTTCATCATTGCCTCCCCACCATCATTGCCCATCACCTTCCTCATTGCCTCCCCCACCATCATTGCCCATCACCTTCATCATTGCCCATCACCTCCATCATTGCCTCCCCCCACTGCCATCATTGCCCATCACCTTCATCATTGCCCATCACCTCCATCATTGCCTCCCCCCACTGCCATCATTGCCCATCACCTTCATCATTGCCTCCCCCACCGCCATCACTGCCCATCACCTTCATCATTGCCTCGCCCCACTGTCATCATTGCCCATCACCTCCATCATTGCCTCCCCCCACCATCATTGCCCATCACCTCCATCATTGCCTCCCCACCATCGTTGCCCATCACCTCCATTGTTGCCTCCCCACCATCATTTCCCATCACCCCGATCATTGCCGCCCCCACCATCATCGCCCATCACCTTCATCATTGCCTCCCCCACCATCAGTGCCCATCACCATCATTGCCTCCCCACCATCATTGCCCATCACCTTTATCATTGTCTCCCCAGCATCATTGCCATCACCTTCATCATTGCCCATCACCTTCATCATTGCCCATCACCTTCATCATTGCCCATCACCTTCATCATTGCCTCCCCCACCATCATTGCCCATCACCTTCATCATTGCCTCCCCCACCATCATTGCCCATCACCTTCATCACTGCCTCCCCCAGCATCATTGCCCATCACCTTCATCATTGCCTCCACCATCATTGCCCATCACCTTCATCATTGCCTCCCCCACCATCATTGCCCATCACCTTCATCATTGCCTCCCCCACCATCATTGCCCATCACCTTCATCATTGCCTCCCCCACCATCATTGCCATCACCTTCATCATTGCCTCCCCCACTATCATTGCCCATCACCTTCATCATTGCCTCCCCCACCATCATTGCCCATCACCTTCATCATTGCCTCCCCCACCATCATTGCCCATCACCTTCATCATTGCCTCCCCACCATCATTGCCCATCACCTTCATCATTGCCTCCCCACCATCATTGCCCATCACCTTCATCATTGCCTCCCCACAGGGTGGATTTGATTTAAATCAAACTGATTTAAATCACGATTTAAATCACTAGTCAGTAAGGCTTGATTTAAATCAGTGATTTAAATCAAAGTTTCTACCTAAATCGTTTGCATTTTGCACGCATGCCTGCCTTACCGATAGGCGAAGGAGCTTCATTAAAATATTCCCAAACTGGGTCTCTTTTACGGCCTGCTGCCATTATAAGGAAAGAATGTAATAAACCTCAGATCGTACACACAAACAGATCCAGACTTGTCTGTCTGTGGCTATGCTGCAGTATTGTGCTCAAAGTTTCACTTTCATTTTCTTGTCTGCTTGCCCTTCCTCCTCCTCACACTTAGAATCACATTCTTCTTGTGTTGTGCAGATCTATTCCACTCCAAACAATCAGAAACATATTGTCTAACTTCTTGGACTTGGCACTGAGGGTTGATTCTGTATTCATATAGTTTGTAGAACAATAGATTAAGGTCTTTTCTCAACTCTGTTCATGTTGTAACATTTTTGCCGTGAAGAGAGACTGTGACCTCTGCGGACTCAAATTCAGTTTTGAGAACTGCGTAAGTAAAGCGAGTGTCTGTGATAATATAGAAAGAAACTGCCCACTAATCCTACAGAAACCTTGGAGAGCATGGCATTTGTGAATGTTACACATATACAGCTTTATTCTACTGAGTTAAACACTCAGCTTTATCTCATGATGGAAGAACCTTTGGATGGTAAAATATTTTCCTCAAAAAGCAGTTATTGAAAAAAAATCCGATTTAAATCAAAAAAAATCAGATTTTTTGGATTTTTTAAAAAAAATCATTGATTTTTATCACCTGCCTCCCACCATCATTGCCATCACCTTCATTACTGCCTCCCCACCATCATTGCCCATCACCTTCATCATTGCCCACCACCTTCATCATTGCCCACCACCTTATCATTGCCCATCACCTTTATCACTGCCTCCCCACCATCATTGCCATCACCTTCATCATTGCCTCCCACATCATTGCCATCACCTTTATCACTGCCTCCCCACCATCATTGCCATTACCTTCATCATTGCCCATTCACCTTCATCACTGCCTCCCCAGCATCATTGCCCATCACTTTCATCATTGCCTCCCCAGCATCATTGCACATCACCTTCATCATTGCCTCCACCATCATTGCCATCACTTCATCATTGCCTCACCACCATCATTGCCATCATCTTCATCATTGTTTCCCAGCATCATTGCACAGCTTCAACATTGTCTCCCCACAATCATTGCCATCACCTTCATCACTGCCTCACCAACCATCATTGCCCATCACCTTCATCATTTTCTCCCAGCATCATTGCCATCACCTTCATCATTGCCTCCCATCATCATTGCCATCACTTCATCATTGCTCCCCCACCATCATTGCCCATAACCTTCATCATTTCCTCCACCATCATTGCCCATCACCTTCTCATTGCCTCCCCACCATCATTGCCATCACCTTCATCACTGCCTCCTCCACATCATTGCCATCACTTCATCATTGCTCCCCCAGCATCATTGCCCATCACCTTCATCATTGCCTCCCCAGCATCATTGCCATCACCTTCTCATTGCCTCCACATCATTGCCCATCACTTCATTACTGCTTCCCCAGCATCATTGCCCATCACCTTCATCATTGCCTCCCCAGATCATTGCCATCACCTTCATCATTGCCTCCATCATTGCCATCACCTTCATTACTGCTTCCCACCATCATTGCCCATCACCTTCACATTGCCACCCTCATTGTCATCACCATCATTGCCTCCCCAGCATATTGCCCACCACCTTTATCATTGCTCCCCACCATCATTGCCAATCACCTTCATCACTGCCTCCCCACCATCATTGCCCATCACTTCATCATTTTCTCCAGCATCATTGCCCATCACCTTCATCATTGCCTCCCCCATCATCATTGCCATCACCTTCATCATTGCCCATCACCTTCATCATTGCCTCCACCATCATTGCCATCACATTCATCATAGTCTCCCCAGCATCATTGCCCATCACTTCATCACTGCCTCCCACCATCATTGCCCATCACCTTCATCATTGCCTCCCCCACATCATTGCCCATCATCTCTATCATTGCCTCCCCACCATCATTGCCATCACCTCATCATTGCTCCCACACCATCATTGCCCATCACCTTCATCATTGCCATCACCATCATTGCCTCCCCAAACCCTCTCTCTCACACACACACACACACACACACAAAGCACCATTACTCTCACACTCACACACAAAGCACGCACCACATACACAAACGCAGGCACACAGACACAGCACAGCTCACCTCCCCGCAGCAGCAGCACATCCTGTCAGCTCTTCCTCGCCAGAGCTTTCTGTCTGAGACTGGTGCTGGATGATGAAGTCATCAGCTGGGCTGTCTCAGACAGGAAGAGCCGTGCAGGAAGCGGGATGTGCTGCACTGTGAGTCTGTGACTGTGTGTGAGATGCGTGGGGCTTTAACACGTGGGCAGTGTTAGCTGCAGCCTGCGGCTAACGCTGCCTGCTATTAAAGAGTAATGGTATTCATGCCTCTCCACGCCCATAGGGGCGTGGGGAAGCGTGAACATTCATTTAGCTTTAGCAGCGGGGACAGGATCCTGTCTTCACCTGCTGTTACGCTGGTACAGGGCGGGCCCCCTTGACTCAGGGCACCCATAGCCACTGGCTGAGGGCTCCTGGAGCAGTGGGGGCCCAAGGCAGCTGCTGGCCAGTATGCCAGCAGGTGTCAGTGCCTGGGCCCACTGGAGAATCCTCCGGTTCTCCGGTGGGCCAGTCCGAGCCTGCTCTACGGTGTCCCTTGTATATTTTTTTTTTTTAGGGATTTTTCTTCTCACTTGGGGTTGTGTCAATTGATATGTGACCTAATTTTTTCTTTTTTTCTGTTTTTATTCTTTAGATTTTGCAAAATGTGAACACAATCAAGAATCACGACCCATGACTTATCCCATTCAGAAGAATTGGCAAAGATTTTTTGTTTCTTTTTTTGCTTCATCAGAATTTGGGACAGAACCATAACAAATAAATTTGCTCTTGGAATAAGGGATTTCTCTGTGATTTGAGGATAACGCCCTCCTTTTAGGAGATAAAATATGTGGCATATTAGGAGTATATTACCCATTAGAAATTTGGGGTTGAGACATTTCTTTAGCCAGGCTTGTGTCTCCCCCATTTTCATGTGGTGAGTTGCCAGCCCCAGCTAATGAGGGACGTTCTCACCTTATTGGGTTTTTCTCAACCACTCATAATTAATAGGGATGGGAATCCTCTTTTAAAACATTTTCTATTATCTATATATGCTTGGAAATGAGCCATGTTTATACATGGTGCAATATATATTTTTTCCCCTTTATTGAAATAAGATACACATCGGATTATAACCTTGCCATTTACAACAGTGTGAAGTAGCGCTGAGGTTTTGTTCCTTTGTCATGCGCTGTTTATTCAAGATGGTGCAGTGACTCAGTCATCATCGGCGCAGGTGAGTGCTGACACCTTCACTAATACTTTTTCAGACATGCACATTGAGTTGAACAGGACGCTGACTGGTGTCGACTCTTCCTGACAGGCGTGTTTTTTCATAAATAGAATGGGGTAAGCCATGGAGATGATTAATCAGGATGTACACCTGTACGATTATTGCCAATTGATGTTCAAATATAATATGTCCAATGCCTTTTATATTTACACTGATGCACTGCACTTTATAAGATGTACAATCTTTGTATCACCGTTTGCACATTATGCATGTCAATTTTAATATAAAGACATGCTCTTAATATGATGATTTTGTATGTGATTGTAATTATGTATACCCTTTATATGCCTGACACTTTCACATATTCACTGCCTGAGAAAGGTTCCTGTTGTTTGGACCGAAAAGTCGCCTTTTTGTGCTAATTAAATAGCTTTTTTTCACTACAAACGGTGTGCTGCCTCTGATTTTTGGATTTCTAGATACAGATTGATAGATATGGGACAGATAGATATTACTTGCAGCCATAGCGGTAATCTACAGATAAATAGCTGCAAGGAGAAAATGAAGTTCTGTTGTCCCGGCAGCTGCTCATGGCCAGTCACCAGTCAGCGCTGTATTCTCACACTGCTCCTACCGCGGTCCTGCTCTGCGGTGTGCGTGTGCTCAACATATGTCAGTAAAGGGAGAGATTACGGTGTAATGACTGCTGCCTGCTGATGACTGGGGGACATCGGACCTGCACTTCCAGTTAGGCCATGTTCACATGTTCAGTATCTGGTGAGTTTTTTAACCTCAGTATTTCTAAGCCAAAACTATGAGAGGAACAGTCAGAGGAAAAGTATAAGGGTGTGTGCAGACGATGAGTAATTGCTCTGTTTGTTGTAGTGTATTTGTGCAGCGTCCAAACCGCAGCAGCAAGATATTTCAGCAAACTGGATGGGATTTCAAGAGATCCCATGCCCCCAATGCGTCCAGAGACGCCCACGGGTCACCAGCAGAGACGGGCATGAGGCGCGTCTTTACAGAAAGCAGCAGTCTATATATCATGCAGAGATGCCAGCCTCCGCAAGATAAACATCATCCATACAATGTGTTGGACGCGGTGATCCGGTACGGTTCAGTGAACACAGAGGAGCGATCAATAGCGGGCAGCGCTCTGGACACAGCGAACATGCTCTCCATCCAAAGCACTGAACGTATGCACATGCACTAGAAGAAACACGTCACCACTTCTGTATTTATCACCCACTCATGGTTTTGGCTTATAAATACTGATGGAAAATGCTGAAAGTCTGAAAGTGCACACTATGACCTATGCATTTACCCGCAGATTAGTGCTCGGACTGCAGGTAAAGATTTTTATTGTTTTTAAATGACATCTTCCCTTTAGGGGAGGTCAATGTCGATGTGTTCAGGGTACTGAGGCCATAGTGGTCTCTACTTCATGCCCGAAACCAAGTCAGTAAATGAGCAGAGAAGGAGCATCAGCTCCACACTGCCGCATCCTGCACAGCCCAGTCATCACTAGGGATCCCCGATGCCCCGTCCTGCACAGCCCAGTCATCACTAGGGATCCCCGATGCCCCGTCCTGCACAGCCCAGTCATCACTAGGGATCCCCGATGCCCGGTCCTGCACAGCCCAGTCATCACTACAGGATCCCCGATGCCCCATCCTGCACAGCCCAGTCATCACTACAGGATCCCCGGGGCCCCGTCCTGCACAGCCCAGTCATCACTACAGGATCCCCGATGACCCGTCCTGCACAGTCCAGTCATCACTACAGGATCCCCGATGCCCCATCCTGCACAGCCCAGTCATCACTACAGGATCCCCGGGGCCCCGTCCTGCACAGCCCAGTCATCACTACAGGATCCCCGATGACC
Source organism: Oophaga sylvatica (assembly GCA_033576555.1). Classification (NCBI taxonomy): domain Eukaryota; kingdom Metazoa; phylum Chordata; class Amphibia; order Anura; family Dendrobatidae; genus Oophaga; species Oophaga sylvatica. The sequence goes on from JARQOD010000001.1 coordinate 250,756,879, forward strand.
CGTCCTGCACAGTCCAGTCATCACTACAGGATCCCCGATGCCCCATCCTGCACAGCCCAGTCATCACTACAGGATCCCCGGTGGCCCGTCCGCACACCATCATCACTACAGGCCCCGTTGCCCCTGCCAGCCTCATCAAGTCCCTCAGACCCCGTGCCCGTCCTGCAGCACAGACCCCAGAGCCCCGGGCCCGTCCCACAGCCAGTCATCACAACAAACCCCGGTGCCCCGTCCTGCCAGCCGTCTCACTACAGAAGCCCGTGCCCGTCCTGACACACATCACACTAAGAACCCCGGTGCCCGTCCTGCACAGCCCAGTCATCACTACAAAGCCCGGTGGCCCGTCCTGCACAGCCAGCATCACACGAACGGGCCCCGTGCCCCTCTGCACACCCAGCCACCGTACAGAACCCCGTGGCCGCCGTCAACCCGGAGTCCCCTCAGACACCCCGCCCGTCCCTACAGCAAGCCCACTACAGAGCCCTCCGTGCCCTCTCACTACCAAGCCCTCGCCCCGTCCCATCCACCCAGTCATCACTACAGAGCCCCGGTGGCCCGTCCTGCACCACAGCTCATACCAGAGCCCCGGTGCCCGCCTCCAGCATTCACTACGACCGGGCCTCTGCCGCCAGATCACCAGAGCCGGTGCCGTCGCACAGCCATCATCACTACGAAGCCCCGGCCGCCTCACAGCCATTCATACAAACCGGTGCCTCGCCCCTATCCACGAGCCCCGTGCCCCACATCTCACTAAGACCGGCCCCCTGCACACCCAGTCACACTACGAGCCGTGCCGCCTGCACCCATCTCATACCCGGCCGCTACACATCACTACAGACCGTCCTCCTGCCAGCCCATCTAAGACCGGTGCTCTCACGCCCATACCTAAAGCCCCGTGCCTCTGACAGCACATCATACACAGAAGCCGTGCCCTCACGCCAACACAAGAGCCGTGCCCCTACCCCTATCATCAGGCCGTGCCGCTCACCCATCCTACAGCCCGTGGCTCCCACGCCAGTCTCCTACAGCCCCGTCCTCCTGCAGCCAGTCATCCTACAGAAGCCCGTGCCTCGGCACAGCCCAGTCATCACTACAGAAGCCGGTGGCCCGTCTGCACAGCCAGTCATCACTACAGAGCCCGGGCCCCGTCCTGCACAGCCGTCATCACTACAGAAGCCCGGTGCCCCGTCTGCACAGCCAGTCTCACTACAGAAGCCGGTGCCCGTCCTGCACAGCCATCTCCTCGGAGCCCCGTGCCGTCTGCACAGCCGTCTCACTACAGAAGCCCCGTGGCCCGTCCTGCACAGCCCAGCATCACTACAGAGCCCCGGTGCCCGTCCTGCCAGCACAGTCATCACTACAGAGCCCGGTGCCTCTGCACAGCACATCTCACTACAGAAGCCCCGGTGCCCGTCTGCACGCCCAGTCATACTACAGAAGCCGTGCCGTCTGCACAGCCCAGTCATCCTACAGAAGCCCCGTGCCCTCCTGCACAGCCGTCATCACTACAGAGCCCCGGGGCCCGTCCTGCACAGCCAGTCATCACTACAGAAGCCGTGGCCGTCCTGCAAGCCAGTCATCATACAGAAGCCCGTGGCCGTCCGCACAGCACAGTCATCACTACAGAAGCCCGGTGCCCGTCCTGCACAGCCATCATCACTAAGAAGCCCGGTGCCGCCTGCCAGCCAGTCATCATAAGAGCCGTGCCCGTCTGCCGCTACATACGACCCGGTGCCGTCCGCACAGCCAGCATCCTACAGAAGCCCCGTGCCGTCCTGACAGCACAGTCATCACTCAAAGCCCGGTGCCCGTCCTGCACAGCCAGTCTCATACAGAAGCCCGGTGCCGTCTGCACAGCCGTCATCACTACAGAAGCCCGTGCCCGTCCTGCACAGCCATCATCACTACAGAGCGGCCCCCAGGTCCCAGGGGTCCTGCACAGCAGTCATCACAAGAAGCCCGGTGCCGTCCTGCACAGCCAGTCTCACACAGCCCGTGCCCGTCCTGCACAGCCAGTCATCACTAGACCGGCCCGTCCTGCACAGCACGTCTCATACAGAAGCCGGTGCCGTCTGCACAGCCAGTCATCCTAAGAGCCGGTGCCTCCTGCACACACATCATCATACAGCCCGTGCCGTCTGCACAGCCAGTCATCATACAGAACCCGGCCCGTCCTGACGCAGTACACACAGAGCCCCGGTGGCCGTCCTGACAGCCATCAACTACGAAGCCGGTGCCCGACACATATCATACAGAGCCCGGCCGTCGAAGCAGTCTCCTACAGACCGTGCCGTCCGCACAGCCCAGTCACATACGAAGCCGTGCCGTCTGCACAGCAGTCTACACAAGCCGTCCGTCTGCACGCACAGTCATCACTACAGAAGCCCCGGTGCCCCGTCCTGCACAGCACAGTCATCACTACAGAAGCCCCGGTGGCCAGCACGGGGGCACGAGAGGAGCTTCCCCATTACTCACCCGCTGCCTCCTAGCCTGTGCCTGCTCTGCTATCAGCTGACGGGAAGTCCCGCTCACATGAACTGCTCACGTGACCCGCGTCTTCCTTTAGTACGGGGCGGCCACTTTCCCTGTGTGCTGGGCTGCGGCTGATTAGTCGGGGCGGGGAATGTGTTTGCTCGGTCCGGTGGGAACGTACGGATATATGGTCCCTCTGTTCTCCCATAATAATAGCTGAGCCTACAGCCACCACCACGGCACCGTCTCCATAGCAGACAACCCCTTCAGGAGCTGACTGCTCCGACCCTTCCACGCTGCCAGTGCTAGGAAGTGTCGGTGGGTTTCCCATCGCTCACTGAGGCTGCAGAAAGCTACAATGTCATTAACTCTCATGTAGTGGGGCTTATGGCGACGGCCGGGTTTAGGTGTGTCGACCCGCCACCACAATTGTGGGTTACCAGGGCAATGGGGTACTCAGAGCCGAGCCCATGGAAGTCTATGGGATTTGTCACAGGTAGCTGTGGCTCGGTCTGTGGCCCGGGCGGTCTGGCGTATGTTGGGGATATATTTACAGGGGATTGATTTATGTACAGTTCGTGACGCCACCTGTAGTCTTCTGGTAATTAGTACCAGCGCTGCTGTAGATCTCTGAGGGGATGGTGATGGCAGCTAGATGTCGGGTCCCCTACAGGTGGGACTGGTCCCTCAAAGTCTATGAAGTTGGTGAAGTCGGGTGCAGATAAAGAACACAGTCTCACACGGTCAGCGTCTTTCCATACCTTTACTTGTAAGATGTTCAGGCAGGTCCCAGGGAGGCTGATCCAAGGAGAGTGTATCTTGAGACAGCAGCTGGACAAGTTAGGGGCCTCCTTTACTCCCAATACAATGAGTACAACCAGCCTGAAGCGTAGTTCCCTCAATAACTCCAGCTAATCTATAGCTGTACCGCCCAGTCAGCTTTGTGTCAGGAGCCTTCCTGCGAGAGAGCTGAATTCTTATTTTGTCGTGCACTGACTCAAAAGTCTTCACTCCCCCTGACCCCAGTTACGTACTGACTATATGGGGCTTGTTTGCCGCGACCTAAGGTCCGGTGAATTCCTGGTTTTCTTACCACTATGCTTGTAACAATAGTGATCCTTCGGTCCCCAGTGACCGGTAGCAATGTGCAGGACTTCTTCAATCCGTAAGCACTATTCCAATAAACCACTGTGCCTTTCGCCTTGTCCTCGCTGGTAACATAAGCACTCACACTAGCCAAGGGTCGAGCAGTCACTTCTTTCTTTTCCTTCACTTCAAAGTTAGTTACAGATGCTCAGTTATCAATAGGCAGGAGCACGTCTCTGAACCTTACACCGTCCTTTAGACAGGATGCTGAAGACTTTCTGCACTAAACTTCTTCTTTCCTTCCAGTGTATGCTGATGAGGTACAGCTCTGACTAGGCTGAGGTGAATTAAACCACCTGTACTAGACTCCACTTTCCGAACTGATGATAGAGCAATCTGGACTGCTTCCTCCCTCCAGACGTCTTCTCTCTCTGAAGTCTAGAACTGAACTGACTAGAAATCACTCTAACACATACACCTTGACCACTCCCTCAAGAGTAAACTCCACTACCCTAAGGGTGTGTCTAGTATATGCTGAGTGAATGGATATTTAGCATTAAACTGCTGTCTCGCCACACACTCTCCAGGGTACTGCGTGTGCCTAACACCAGGGCTACACAGGCACACTCCCGGTCTGTGTCCCTCCGGTGTGTAGACATGGCTGGAGGGCGGTTAGCTCCGCTCTGCAGCCATGGAATAAGCCCTGATGGGTGTACCGGATACCTGCGGTATACCGAGCAGTGCGGGGCCTTAGCGCTCATACACACGGGTAACACCAAGTGCTGCACCTTCTAGCGACCCTCCACCCACATCTGACATCAAGACCAGGGGTTAGTAATGGAGAGGCAGCTAGAAGACGCCCCTATTAACCCCATAGGAAATTTGGAAATAAACACTATGAATAAAATCCTTCATTTGAATTATTGATCAACACCCTATTTTACACATTTATTTAAAACTAAAAAATATATATACATGTACACTCACACCTAATCCATTGAAGCCCGTCACCTGTAAAAGACAGAAAATAATACCTTACACCTAATCCATTCTAGTTCATGTCACCTGTAAAAAAACAAAAATAATGAACAACCATATGTGTCCGAAGTGAATATAAGCCAGATAGTGATGAGCGATTATACTCGTTGCTCAGGTGATGTCCGAGTATTTTGGCGTGCTCGGAGATTTAGTTTCTGTTGCCACAGCTGCATGATTTGCGGCTACTAGACAGCCTGAATACATGTGGGAATTGCCTGTTTGTTAAGGAATCCTCACATGTATTATGGCTTTCAAATAGCCGCAAATCATGCAGCTACGGCAACAGAAACTAAATCTCTGAGCACTTCCAAATAATCATCCAAGCATGCTCCGAGAAACCCGAGCAACAAGTATACTTGCTCATCACTAAAGCCAGACTGTGCCATGCCGTAATCCATCTCTGCAATATCTGGTTTACAACTTGAACGGTGGCATGATGCGGCCGTCCGGGTTGAAAACCAGGAGACAATGATGAGCGGTGACGTCAAAGAGGTTACCACAGGTCACTTAAGGTGCGTTCCCAGGCTCATTTCACTGGGAGCCGGGACTATGAAGTGCGGTGACCTCAATGAGATCACCAGCACTGTGAGAATTTTCTGGCCGTGCCTCTCTCGATCTGAACATGAGAGCTGAGTAGAAATATATGAAGCAGTCAGGCTCTGGTCGGGAGACCCAACGTCTAGTCCGAGCATTGTGTTCCCATCTCGGTCTGACTTGTAGGGTTTTATCAATATCCACAAATTTCAAAGTGCAAATCCATCAGTGATGATATGGCCCCCACAGCACTCTGATCTCAACATCTTCAAGTCTGGGATTACATGAAGAAATGGAAGGATTTGAAGATGTTTGGAACAACCTTCCTGCTGAGTTCGGTCAGTAGAGCCGCCGGCATTCCGATCTCCGAGTTATACGGCTGCCTGCCTGTGCTCTAAAGCCCGGGTCTCACATAGCGATACACCAGCGACCCCGACAACGATCAGGATCACTGGTGTGTCGCTACATGATCGCTGCTGATCTGCCAAACAGGCAGCTCAGGGCAGCGATCAGCACAGCGACACTGCGGGTAACATCGCTTAGTTACCCGCAGTGTACCTTGGATACCAGCGCCCTGATGCAGGGAGCTGGTAACCAAGGTACACATCGGGTTTCCAGGCGCTGCGTGGTGCCTGGAAACCCGCTGTGTACCTTGGTTACTAGCTCTCTGCATCAAGGCGCTGGTATCTAACGTACACATCGGGTTTCTAGGCACAGCCCCACGCCTGGAAACCCGCTGTGTACCTTGGTTACCAGCGGATCGCTGGTCTCCCGCCTGTCACACGCAGAGATGCGTGCCTGCCAGCGGGAGACCAGCGATCAAAAAAATGTCCAGGACATTCAGCGACGATCAGCGATACCCAGCAGGGGGGCTGATCGTCGCTGAATGTCACACAGCGATATCGCTGGGGAGATCGCTGCTGTGTCACAAAACTTGTGACTCAGCAGCGATCTCGCTAGCGAGATCGCTGTGTGAGACGGGGGCTTTAGTTTGTAAGAAGAAGTGATGCTGTTTTGATGGCTAAGGGCACTCACACTAAGTATTGATTAGATTTAGTTTTCTCTTGTTCATTCAGTTTGCATTGTGTAAAATCATTAAAATAAACTACAATTTATACTTTTGAATGCATTCTTACTTTACAGCATTTTTCCACTCCAGTCTAAAACATTTGAACAGTTCAAAGAGAGAGAGAGAGAGAGAGTGTGTGTAATGCATATATATATATATAAACTGCTCAAAAAAATAAAGGGAACACTTAAACAACAGAATATAACTCCCAAGTAAGGCCTATTTCACACATCCGGTGTGCGCCTGACGGCGCCCCCGGCATTTTGCCGCAGCGCCGCATCAGAAAACCTGAAGCGCCGCTTGCGCCGCATGCATTTTTTTGCCGGATGGTTTCTGATGCCCGGAGACATCAGGGGAATCCGGCAAAAAAAAACAAAACGTTACATGCTGCGTTTTGTCCGGCCGCCGGAATGTACATTTCCGCCGCATCCGGACAAAATCGCATACGACGCATTGACATGCGGCGCCATCCGGCGCTAATGCAAGTCAATGCAAAAAAACCCGCAAGCGGCGCATCAGGTTTTCTGATGCGGCGCTGCGGCTAAATGCCGGGGGCGCCGTTAGGCGCACACCGGATGTGTGAAAGAGGCCTTAATCAAACTTCTGTGAAATCAGACTGTCCACTTAGGAAGCAACACTGATTGACAATCAATTTCACATGCTGTTGTGCAAATGGAATAGACAACAGATGGAAATTATTGGCAATTATCAAGACACACTCAATAAAGGAGTGGTTCTGCAGGTGGGAACCACAGACCACATCTCAGTACCAATGCTTTCTGGCTGATGTCTTGGTCACTTTTGAATGTTGGTTGTGCTTTCACACTCATGGTAGCATGAGACGGACTCTACAACCCACACAAGTGGCTAAGGTAGTGCAGCTCATCCAGGATGTCACATCAATGCGAGCTGTGGCAGGAAGGTTTGCTGTGTCTGTCAGTGTAGTGTCCAGAGGCTGAAGGCGCGGCCAGGAGACGTGGAGGGGGCCGTAGGAGGGCAACAACGCAGCAGCAGGACCGCTACCTCCGCCTTTGTGCAAGGAGGAGCACTGCCAGAGCCCTGCAAAATGACATCCAGCAGGCTTCAAATGTGCAAGTGTTTGCACAAACGGTTAGAAACCGATTCCATGAGGATGGACTGAGGGCCCGACGTCCACAGATGGGGGCTGTGCACACAGCCCAATACCGTGCAGGACGCTTGGCATTTGCCACAGAACACCAGGATTGGCAAATTTGCCACTGGCACCCTGTGCTCTTCACAGATGAAAGCAGGTTCACACAGCACACGTGAGAGTCTGGAGACGCTGTGGAGAGCGATCTGCTGCCTGCGACCGGTTTGGCAGTGGGTCATGTGAATGTGTTAGAAATTAATTGTGAGCAGAAGCTCCCTCTGGTGGTTACAAACAGTACTGAACTATTCAATGAAATGAAGATTGTGAAGATTGGCAATCAGGTGTTACAGACTGGTCTTATATAAGGGAGGTTCCCTCCCATCAGGGTTGCCGGTGATCAATTGTTCTTGTCTCAACTTTGGTTCCTGGTTCATTTGGAAGCTTGCTGTGTCTTGCCTGCATCTTCTGCTAACAGATAAGATATTTTCTGCTTTTATTTTTGTGCTTGCTTTTTGCATTTTGTCCTGCACTTCTGTGAAGGTCAGCCAGGTCCCCTCCGGGGGCTTGTGCTCCTCTCAGTTTATCTGAGCCACTGTTATTTGTTCATTTGCCTTTTCCAGTTTTTTCAGTGGCTGCTGCTTAGTTTTGTTACACCAGAGAACTAGTTTGGGTGGTAGAGGTCGTGTGATCTCGGGTGTTTTTGCAATTGGTGAGTTGGTGTTTTTTTGGGGTTTTTTGGATTGCAGTGGGTGTCCTTCCTATCCTTTTCTTTCTGGGAAGATTGGGCCCCAACGTTTGCTCATACTATTTTCTGTCTGTGTCTGTATTTCCTCTTGTCTAACCGCCATTACATGTTTGGGGGCTTCCTATGTTCTTTGGGGATCTGCTCCGGGGCAGATAGTTTTCCTCTTTCTATCTTTATGTGTAGTTAGTTTCTCAGGCTGTGACGAGGCGTCTAGGACCAACGTAGGTACGCTCCACGGCTGCCTTTAGTTGTGGTGGTTAGTCAGGGTACTGAAATCCAGTAGATTCCAACCTCTCTGGTGTATTGCCTTTTTTGCCTGCTCTCCTCAGCTACCAAATCATAACAGGGTCAGTAATGGTGTGGGGTGGCATTTCTTTGGAGGGCCGCACAGCCCTCCATGTGCTCGCCAGAGGTAGCCTGACTGCCATTAGGTACCGAGATGAGATCCTCAGGCCCCTTGTGAGACCATATGCTGGTGCAGTTGGCCCTGGGTTCCTACTAATGCAGGACAATGCTAGACCTCATGTGGCTGGAGTGTGTCAGCAGTTCCTGCAAGATGAAGGCATTGAAGCTATGGACTGGCCCACCTGTTCCCCAGACCTGAATCTGATTGAGCACATCTGGGACAGCATATCTCACTCCATCCACCAACTCCACGTTGCACCACAGACTGTCCAGGAGTTGACGGATGCTTTAGTCCAGGTCTGGGAGGAGATCCCTCAGGAGACCATCCGCCGCCTCATCAGGAGCATTGCACCCAGGCGTTGTAGGGAGGTCATACCCAATACTGAGCCTCATTTTGACTTGTTTTAAGGACATTACATTCCACTTTAATTTTGTGGGTGACTCCAAATCCAGGCCTCCATTGGTTAATAAATTTGATTTCTATTGATGATTTTTGTGTGATTTTGTTGTCAGCACATTCAACTTTGTACAGAACAAAGTATTCAATGAGAATATTTCATTCATTCAGATCTAGGATGTGTTATTTGAGTGTTCCCTTTATTTTTTTGAGCAGTGTATATATACTAGCTGAAGAGCCGGGTGTTGCCCAGGCATAGTAACTAACTGTGGTTAGTTGGAACAAATTATAATGATTATCCTCCATCCCATAGTCCCGTGCCCATATACCCATCATACATATCCTCCATGATGGGTATATGGGGGTGGGAGGCTTGCCAGCATAGTCTTCATTACATCAGGTAATAATCTCTGACTTATATTGCTTTGATACTGCAATTTTTGCAATCACGCACTGTCACTTATTTATAAACATTGTTACCGTATATGTTCAGTATCGGTAACATTTCTTAGTGGACTATTTTTGTCTGAACGATATGGTCATTAGTAGTGTTGAGCGATACTTTCCGATATCCCTAAGTATCGGAATCGGAATGGTATCGCCGATACCATTAAAATATCGGCGATACCCGATACCGATACCGGAAGTCCCATGTAAGTCTATGGGAACAAAATATCGCAACTAAAAAAACCCCATTCTTTCCTTGTAAACACTAAATATACACACATAGAATACATATAATATATATATATATATATTTATACATGTCATTGTGACATATATATATACATATATGTATAGTTTATACACTTCTACATAGTAAAATATCCTCTGATTCAATTGCCGGGTAAAGCCGGCTTCAGTGAAAAGACAGAAGCACCCGACATGAAATGACACTTGGTGTACATAGGGTTAACCATGTCTTTTCATGTCCTTTGCTATCTGATTTGCACAAACAATTAAATCAGTCTATGTGTGCAAAATTTCACACCTGTAGGGGTTAATTAAAGGTGTAAATTCGTTGTAAAAAAAACGGACTTTTTTGCTACGAATTTACACCTTTAATTAACCCCTACAGGTGTGAAATTTTGCACACATAGACTGATGTAATTGTTTGTGCAAATCAGATAGCAAAGGACATGGTTAACCCTATGTACACCAAGTGTCATTTCATGTCGGGTTCTGCATTTTCACAAAAGCCGGCAATTGAATTAGCGGCTATTATACTATGTAGAAGTGTATGAACTATAAATATAAATATATATATATATGTGTCACAAATTCAATGACATGTATATATATATATATGAGGTGTAAAATTGCTGAAAAAAAATGTGTGGGCTCCCGCCCTATTTTCGCAACCAGACAGACAAAGCCAGTGAGTGGGGGCAGATAATAATAGCCCAGAGAGGGACCATTATTTTTGGCCCCCCCCGGCTACTAACATCTGCCCCCAGACACCCCAGAAAGGGCAAATCTCTAATTAGATTTGCCCTTTCTGGCACTTTGCCCGTCTATTCCCATTGCCCTGTAGCGGTGGCGAATGGGTTAATAAGGGGTTAAAATGACCTTGCAATTGAAAGGTCACTTTAAGCCAGGTTAATAATTGAGAGCTGTCAATCAGACAACTATCAATTATTAATCCTATTGTATGAAAGAAAAATCAAACACACACACTTTAATAAAAAAGAAGTTTAATGAAATAATCACACAGTTTTTGACCATATTTTATTTACCTGCTAAAACCATTTCCTGTAATAAAAATAAAATAATAAAGCAAAATTATTCTTACCAATCCGATGCACAGTCAGGTCCCACGGTGTAATCCTTCAGAAAGGGTTAATGTTTACTGCAGGGACCGCAGCTAATGCTGCAGCCTCACAGTAAACCCCCAAATGAATGAGTTCCTCTCCTGGCTGACAGGAGAGGAAGTGGAAAGCTTAATTGATTGCTTTCCACTTTCACTTCAGGTCAGCCAGGGACACCATCAGTGACGTCAGAGGGAACTGATTAACAAAAATAGGGGTTCCCTTCGAAAAAAAAATGGCGTGGGGTCCCCCCTATTTTTGTTAACCAGCCAGATGAAGCAGACCGCTGAGGCCTGGATTTTCAGGCTGTTAAGGAGCCAAGATCCATGGACCTTGCCAGCCTGATAATACCAGGCCACAGCAGTCTGCATATCTTGGCTGATTAACAAAAATAGGGGATCCCCTCGAAAAAAATTAGCGTGGGGTCCCCCCTATTTTTGTTAACCAGCCAGATGAAGCAGACCGCTGAGGCCTGGTTTTTCAGGCTGGTAAGGATCCAATATCCATGGACCTTGCAAGCCTGATAATACCAGGCCACAGCAGTCTGCTTAGCTTGGCTGGTTAACAAAAATAGGGGATCCCCTCGAAAAAAAACGGCGTGGGGATCCCCCCTATTTTTGTTAACCAGCCAAGTAAAATGCAGACTGCTGCGGCCTGGTATTAAAAGACTGTCAAGGCCCATGGATTTTGGCCCTCAACAGCCTGATAATACCAGGCTACAGCAGCCCCACATTTGGCGCATCAAAAGATGTGCCAATTGTGGCACTTTACCGGCTCTTCCCACTTGCCCTGTAGCGGTGGCAAGCGGGGTAATAAGGGGTTAATGTCACCGTTGATTGCACGGTGACAATAAGCCCGGTTAATAATGGAGAGGCGTCAATAAGACACCGATCCATTATTAATCCCAAAGTTATTAAATGTTTAAAAAAAAGACAAAGCAAGAAAAAAGTCTTTTAATGAAATAAAAGAGACAACACAGTTTTCATTTTTTTTATTACTCTCTCATTCCTGCGACGCCATCGATCTCCTGTAAAAAAAAAAAACAACAAACCAACAGTATACCACCTGTCCGACGCAGTCCATAGTAACGACAGTCCCACGACGATCCAGCTCTGCTACATCGCAATGACAGGCAGAACCTGTCATCGCAACGCAGCACAGCTGATTACCTGCTTCCCCGGCGGTGACGTCATCGGACTGACTGCTTTACGGCCGGGATTACCCAGCAGTCACTGCAGTTATCGCGAGAGAAACTGCATGTGACCGCCGGGGAAAGAAGATGGCGGCCATGAAGCAGTCCAGGCCGTGACCGCCGGAGATCTTCTGCCAGGTAAGTGCCGCTGACTCCTGACAGACCCGACCGACGGACACTGACAGTGACAGTGACAATCCCGATTCCGGTATCCGATATGACGAAAATATCGGAACTCGGAATCGGAATTCCGATACAGCCAATATCGGCCGATACCCGATATTTGCAGTATCGTATCGCTCAACACTAGTCATTAGCCCTGATTTTATGTACCTTTTGAGGGACTGACAGTGTCTCTTCCTGAGACTCTCTCACTATTGATCTCTATTTGTTCTTTCCTGCACGTACTGGTATGGCAAAATTGCCACCTTGTGGTGTATACCTATAAAATTTATGAATTGTTTTGAGATAAAGGTTATTGCACAGTGCACCTTATATATTTCTCTATATTTATTTGTGGTATGACAAATTAGCGATTTAATCAGTGTTAGTCATTCGGATGGATTCATTTTGATAATTGCTGACTGTGGTTGGATTTTTAACCTCCATTCTTCTTAAACTGTATTCTGATGATACATTTCTTGATTACTGTTTTAATATTTTTTTCAATAAAAATTCTATATTTTTTTAATTATTTGCTTTTTATTCACTTCTATTTAGTCTTTTTACCCCAATCTATGGGAAAGTATAAAAACAAGTGTGTGAAATATCCTTCATCCCATAGTCCTGTGCCCATGTACCCATCATACATATACTGCATCCTCTAGTCTTGTGCCCATATACCCATCACACATCCACCATCCCATAGTCGAGTGCCCATATATATGTTTGATAGGTATATGGGCATGAGACTATGGGATGGAGGATATGTATGATGGGTATATGGGCACGGGACTATGGGATTTACCTCAGTGTTTTAGTATTTTACTTCAGTATTTGGTCAGCATTTTACCTCAGTATTTGGTCAGCATTTTACCTCAGTATTTGGTCAGCATTTTACCTCAGTATTTGGTCAGTGGTTTACCTCAGTATTTGGTCAGTATTTTACCTCAGTATTTGGTCAGTGGTTTACCTCAGTATTTGGTCAGTATTTTACCTCAGTATTTGGTCAGCATTTTTACCTCAGTATTTGGTCAGTGGTTTACCTCAGTATTTGGTCAGTATTTTACCTCAGTGTTTGATCAGTATTTTACTTCTGTATTTGGTTAGCATTTTACCTCAGTGTTTGGTCAGTATTTTACCTCAGTATTTGGTCAGTATTTTACTTCAGTATTTAATAAGTATTTTACCTCAGTAATTGGTCAGTATTTTACCTCAGTGTTTTAGTATTTTATCTCAGTGTTTGATCAGTATTTTACTTCAGTATTTGGTCAGCATTTTACTTCAGTATTTAATCAGTACCTTACCTCTGTGTTTGGTCTGTATTTTACCTGTTTTAGTATTTTACCTCAGTATTTGGTCAGTATTTTATCTCAGTGTTTGATCAGTATTTTACCTCAGTATTTGATCAGACTTTTACCTCAGTGTTTGGTCAGTATTTTACCTCAGTATTTGGTCAGTATTTTACCTCAGTATTTGGTCAGTATTTTACCTCAGTATTTGGTCACTATTTTACCTCAGTATTTGTTCAGTGGTTTACCTCAGTGTTTGGTCAGTATTTTACCTCAGTATTTGGTCAGTATTTTACCTCAGTATTTAACCCCTTACTGCCATCGGACGTACTATCCCGTCCATGGTACCTGGGCCCGTATGACCATGGACGGGATAGTACGTCTCGTGCGATCGGACGCGCTCCCGATCGCGGCCGGGTGTCAGCTGATTATCACAGCTGACACCCATGACTGTGTGTCAGGAGCGGTCACGGACCGCTCCCGGCACATTAACCCTTGGCACACCGCGATCAAACATGATCGCGGTGTACTGGGGGCACAGGGGAGGATCGCGCAGGGTGGGGGCTCCCTGCGCGCCCCCTGAGACCCTCAGAGCAGCGCGATGTGATCGCGCTGTTCTGAGGGCTTCCTCCCTCCCAGGACCCGGATCCAAGATGGCGCCGGGGTCCTGGAGGGAGGCGGCTTCCTCAGTGCCTGCTGAGAGCAGGCACTGAGAAGCCTGCTGCACTGCCTGAGCGATCGCTGGTGTGACAGAGTGCTGTGCACACTGTCACACCAGCGATCTGACAAAATACAGTGATGTCCCACCCTGGGACAAAGTAACAAAGTTAAAAAAATAAAAATAAACATGTTTTAAAAAAAAATCCAAAATAATAAAAAAAAAAATATTCCCCAATAAATTCACTTCTTCCTGTAAATAAAAAAAACAAAGCAATAAAAGTACACATATTTGGTATCGCCGCGTCCGTAACGACCCCCCCTATAAAATTGTCCCACTAGTTAACCCCTTTAGTGAACCCCTTAAAAAAAAAAAAAAAACGAAGCAAAAAATCAATGCTTTATCATCAGACCGCCGAACAAAAAGTGGAATAACACGCGATCAAAAAGACCGATATAAAAAAACATAGTACCGCTGAAAACGTCATCTTGTCCCGCAAAAAACGAGCCATCATACAGCATCATCAGTGAAAAAATAAAAAAGTTACAGCTCGCAGAATAAAGCGATGCAAAAATAATTATTTTTTATATAAAATTGTTTTTATTCTATAAAAGCGCCAAAACATGAAAAAATGATATAAATGAGGTATCGCCATAATCGTACTGACCCGAAGAATAAAACTGCTTTATCAATTTTACCACACGCGGAACGGTATAAACGCCTCCCCAAAAGAAATTCATGAATTGCTGATTTTTGTTCATTCTAACCTCCCAAAAATCGAAATAAAAAGCGATCAAAAAACGTCACGTGCTCAAAAATGGTACCAATAAAAACGTCAACTCGTCCCGCAAAAATAAGACCTCATATGACTCTGTGGGCCAAAATATGCAAAAATTATAGCTCTCAAAATGTGATGATGCAAAAACTATTTTTGCAATAAAAAGCGTCTTTTAGCGTGACAGCTGCCAATCATAAAAACCCGCTATAAATAGTAAATCAAACCCCCCTTTATCACCCCTTAGTAAGGGAAAAAATAATAAAATTAAAAAAAGTATTTATTTCCATTTTCCCATTAGGGTTAGGGTTAGGGTTGCGGCTAAAGTTAGGGTTAGGGTTGGCGCTAAAGTTAGGATTAGGGTTAGGGTTGGGATTAGGGGTGTGTTAGGGTTAGGTTTGTGGTTAGGGTTGGGACTAGGGTTAGGGGTGTGTTGGGGTTAGGGTTGGAGTTAGAATTGGGGGGTTTCCGCTGTTTAGGCACATCAGGGGCTCTCCAAATGTGACATGGCGTCTGATCTCAATTCCAGCCAATTCTGCGTTGAAAAAGTCAAACGGTGCTCCTTCACTTTTCAGCTCTGCCATGCGTCCAAACAGTAGTTTATCCCCACATATGGGGTATCAGCATACTCTGGACCCCAAGAGTTATTGTGCAATTTGTCCTATTTCTTCTGTTACCCTTGGGAAAATAAAAAACTGGGGGCGAAAATATCATTTTTGTACAAAAAAATATATTTTTTTGTTTTTACGGCTGTACATTATAAACTTCTGTGAAGCACTTGGGGCTTCATAGCGCTCACCACACATCTAGATAAGTTCCTTGTGGGGTCTATTTTCCAAAATGGGGTCACTTGTTGGGGATTTCCACTGTTTAGGCGCATCAGGGAATCTCCAAATGCGACATGACTAGTGTTGAGCATTCCGATACCGCAAGTATCGGGTATCGGCCGATATTCGCGTTATCGGAATTCCGATACTTAATTCCGATACTTTTTCAATATCGTATACCGGAATCGGAAGTTCCCATAATTCTTTGAGAGGCAATGTGATGTTAGTCAGCCAATGATGAATCTTATGAAGTGTGGGCACATCCTGTAATGCTGCGGTCATCTTAACTAATGGCATGGCTGTGATTGGCTGCTGAAATGATGTCAGAATGCACTATAAAAGGCGCCGCAGCCATTTTAGCGTCACTGTGCTGTGAACTCAGTTAGGGACAGAACGCTACTCTGCTCACTCTGAGGGACAGTTAGATATTGCGATTTTGTGTACTACTGTGCTTGAGGCAGGCTAGTTTACCAACAGGTCCTGCCCACATCCTTCTTCTAGTGAGGATTCAACATCATCAGCCGGCGTTCCTGATCTGGCCACGGAGGCCAGAGATCACCGGCTTTCATCAACGGATGTAAGTTTCGTCTGCGGGCCATAGGAGGCTGAAGTCGGACTTTCTACTGCAAGTGACCCATCGGGGTTGTCAGCAGGCCAGAGGAGGCTGAAATTTGACTTTCTATTGCAAGTGACCCATCGGGGTTGTCAGGTAAAACCTGTGCAAACAGGACTATTTTCTCCACAGTGCACCACTAATACTCATTCATCTGAGCTGTCACCGGCGGGACAGTGTCAATTTCTTCTGACCTTTCTGCATAAAAGGTTTTTTAGGATTTCTGCAGCGTTTTTCTGCTCCATCGTTAAAAGAGGACCTCTTTTACTTTTTCAGGGTTTGTCCATATTAATACCCATATGAATAAATACCTTATGCGTATTATGACTATTTAGTCCTTTGGTTTGGGGTTTACTACATAATAGACTACAGGCTTTTCTCATCACCTTTTTCTCACGGGTCTTAGTGCAATATTTATTTATTACTGTATTATTACATCTGCATCTCAAACTGTTCTACAGAGTGCGTCTGAATTTATGTATTGTTTTCCATTTGACACATGCATATTCCTATTTTTCTACAGATCCTTTTGTGTCTTGTAGTTTTTATGTGCGCAAACTATTTTTATTTTCAATTATAGAGGGCCATGTTATTGACTTTGCATTGAGTGTAAAAGATTTATGTTGTGCCACTGGCTATATGTATTCTAAAGGTGTACCCAGTCTCAACAGATCATTAGTCTGATTGTTCTTTGATTCTCCTAAATGTGAATTTGTCTGATTTGGTGTCAAACTTGACTTTGTCCCTATTTTTGTTTTGCCATGTGACCCAATGATTATACAAATCTATATAGGGTTTGGCATCATCAAAAGTAACAGAATATTAGCATGCATGCATATTTAGGATATAAAAGAGAAGTATCTTGTTGTGCCAGAGTGTTCCTAACTCCTGAATGGATATAAAACAATATGGTCTACGGATCAGGTAAAATCGAGGGTCCGCATGTCTATATTTTATACAATTTGAGTGGGCAAGGGTGGGATTTAGAGATTAGCCCATTCATGAAAGTTTTGGGAGCTGAGAACCTTCAGGAGTTGTTAACCATGCTTTGAGGTCGATTGAATGCCATGTCACTCAGGCAGCCAATCACTGCTGTCAAGCGCAATGGAAAGCAACACACGGTTGGTCCTGTGGCCAGCAGCACAGGAGGGGTAAGGGTTAAAACATGAATATATTAGATTATGTTTTACTATTTGGAGCAAGTTTGAAGTTTTCTTTAAGGATTGGAAAACCACCTTCAGTTAGGAATCGATCAATCAAACAGGGCACAATATGGAATAATGTGCGTTGTTATACACAGTAACTTACAAACGTGGTTCTCTCTGGCATCTATGTACATGGGCAAGTATTACTCTAATTTGGGTCTAATCTGTAGTTTATTGGGTGCAATATAGGCTCATTGTAGGACTGCAAACACACAATTTGGTTCTTTGCAGGTAGAATATGGTACTTTATGCAAAGTATATGGCTGTGTGCAGGCACAGAATCGCACTGTCCTATGAAAACAAACTATGGGACTATTGTGGCATGGTATGGCGGTCTCTGGCCACTGTTTAGCATAATATAGTACTATATGGACATTGGACAACAACAACTTTTTAATGTGCTGGTATTGTTGTGGTTACAATTAAAGAAATATTCTCAATTTGTCTCTGGAGCAGGTCAGAGCTATGTTGCTCTTTACTTCTTTGTTTCTGATAGGATAGGCTGAGTTATAGTATTAGTAGAACTATAAAGTTCTGCTGTAACACATTCAGCTATTAGTGATTTCTTTTATAATGTACACTGCTATCACTGTATTTACGGTACATATAGAGATAATGGCACTTGAACAAGCACATAGCTCAGGATAGTCAGAGCTGTGATTAGGAGAACTGCTCTTGGAGAAGCTAGTGCTATAGATTGGTGATTTTGCAAGTAGAGATGGGCGAACCCGAACAGTAAAGTTCGGCATCCAGACCGAACACCTATGACCTATGACCCGACATGAAATGACACTTGGTGTACATAGGGTTAACCATGTCTTTTCATGTCCTTTGCTATCTAATTTGCACAAACAATTAAATCAGACTATGTGTGCAAAATTTCACACCTGTAGGGGTTAATTAAAGGTGTAAATTCGTAGCAAAAAAGTCCGTTTTTTTTACAACAAATTTACACCTTTAATTAACCCTACAGGTGTGAAATTTTGCACACAGACTGATTTAATTGTTTGTGCAAATCAGATAGCAAACGACATGAAAAGACATGGTTAACCCTATGTACACCAAGTGTCATTTCATGTCGGGTGCTTCTGTCTTTTCACTGAAGCTGGCTTTACCGGGCAATTGAATCAGAGGATATTTTACTATGTAGAAGTGTATAAACTATACATATATGTATATATATGTCACAATGACATGTATATATATATATATGTATTCTATGTGTGTATATTTAGTGTTTACAAGGAAAGAATGGGGTTTTTTTAGTTGCGATATTTTGTTCCCATAGACTTACATGGGACTTCCGGTATCGGTATCGGGTATCGCCGATATTTTAGTGATATCGGCGATACCATTCCGATTCCGATACTTTAGGATATCGGAAAGTATCGCTCAACTCTAACATGACGCCCCCAGACCATTCCATCAAAGTCTGCAATCCAAAACGTCACTACTTCCCTTCCGAGCCCCAACGTGTACCCATAC
Organism: Oophaga sylvatica; assembly: GCA_033576555.1. Lineage (NCBI taxonomy): Eukaryota > Metazoa > Chordata > Amphibia > Anura > Dendrobatidae > Oophaga > Oophaga sylvatica. The sequence continues at coordinate 250,775,750 of JARQOD010000001.1, forward strand.
AGTAGTTTTCTCCCACATATTGGATATCAGCATACTCAGGACAAATTGGACAACAACTTTTGGGGTCCAATTTCTCCTGTTACCCTTGTAAAAATAAAATATTGGGGCAAAAAAAATCATTTTTGCAAAAAAAAAAGATTTTTTATTTTTACGGCTGTGCGTTATAAACTTCTGTGAAGCACTTCGGGGTTCAAAGTGCTCACCACACATCTAGACAAGTTCCTTGTGGGGTCTATTTTCCAAAATGGGGTCACTTGTGGGGGGTTTCCACTGTTTAGGCGCATCAGGGGCTCTCCAAATGCGACATGACGCCCCCAGACCATTCCATCAAAGTCTGCGATCCAAAACGTCACTACTTCCCTTCCGAGCCCTGACGTGCGCCCATACAGTAGTTTTCTCCCACATATTGGGTATCAGCGTACTCAGGACAAATTGGACAACAACTTTTGGGGTCCAATTTCTCCTGTTACCCTTGTGAAAATAAAATATTGGGGGCGAAAAAATCATTTTTGTAAAAAAAAAGAGATTTTTTATTTTACGGCTGTACGTTATAAACTTTAGTGAAACACCTGGGGGTTAAAAGTTCTCACCACACATCTAGATAAGTTCCTTGAGGGGTCTAGTTTCCAAAATGGTGTCATTTATGGGGGTTTCCACTGTTTAGGCAGATCAGGAGCTCTCCAAACACGACATGGCATCCAGCCAATTCTGCGTTGAAAAAGTCAGACGGCGCTCCTTCCCTTCCAAACTCTGCCATGCACCCAAACAGTGGTTTACCCCCACATATGGGGTATCAGCGCACGCAGGACAAATTGCACAATAACTTTTGGAGTCTTGTTACCCTTGGAAAATAAAAATTGGGGTGAAAAGATCATTTTTGTGGAAAAAATATGATTTTTAAATTTTACGGCTCTACATTATAAACTTGTGTGAAGCACTTGGGGGTACAAATTGCTCACAAAGATCTAGAAAAGTTCCTTAGGGGGTCTAGTTTCCCAAATGGGGTAATTTGTGGGGGGTTTCCACTGTTTAGGCACATCAGGGGCTCTCCAAATGCAACATGGCATCCAATCTCAATTCCAGCCAATTTTGGTTGGAAAAAGTCAAATGGTGCTCCTTCCATTCCGAGCTCTGCCGTGAGCCCAAACAGTGCTTCCCCCACATATGGGGTATCAGCGTACTCAGGACAAATTGGACAACAACTTATGTGGTCCAATTTCTCCTGTTACCCTTGGGAAAATAAAAAATTAGTGACTAAAAGATAATTTTTGTGGGAAAAAAATAGGATTTTTTATTTTCATGCCCGGGCATTATAAATTTGTGTGAAGCACTTGGGGGTTCAAAGTGCTCACCAAAGATCTAGATAAGTTCCTTAGGGGGTCTAGTTTCCAAAATGGGGTCACTTGTGGGGGGTTTCCACTATTTAGGCTCATCTGGGGCACTGCAAACGGAACATGACCCCCATCAACGTCTGCATTCCAAAACGTTACTACTTCCTTTCCAAGCCCTGCCGTGCACCCAAACAGTTTCCCCCCCCCCACATATGGGGTATCAGCGTACTCAGGACAAATTGGACAACAACTTTTGGGGTCCAATTTCCTTGGGAAAATTCAAAAATTTGGGACTAAAAAATCATTTTTGTGGAAAATTGTTTTTTTTTTTTTTTCACACCCAGGCATTATAAGCTTTTGTGAAACACTTGGGGGTTCAAAGTGCTCACAACAGATCTAGATAAGTACCTTAGGGGGTCTAGTTTCCAAAATGGTGTCACTTGTGGGGGTTTCCACTGTTTAGGCGCATCAGGGGCTCTCCAAACACGACATGGCGTCCAATCTCAATTCCAGCCAATTTTAGTTTGAAAAAGTCAAACGGCGCTCCTTCCCTTACGAGCTCTGCCGTGTGCCCAAACAGTGGTTTTCCCCCACATATTGGGTATTGGCGTACTCAGGAGAAATTGCATAACAACCTTATCTGTCCATTTTCTCCTTTTACCCTTGTGAAAATAAAAAAAAAGTTTGTAAAAGATCATTTTTGTGGCTAAAAAGTTAAATATTCATTTTTTCCTTCCACGTTGCTTTAGTTCCTGTGAAGCACCTGAAGGGTTAATAATCTTCTTGAATGTGGTTTTGAGTACCTTGAGGGGTGCAGTTTTTAGAATGGTGTCACTTTTGGGTATTTTCTGCCATATAGACCCCTCAAAGTGACTTCAAATGAGAGGTGGTCCCTAAAAAAAATGGCTTTGTAAATTTTGTTGTAAAAATGAGAAATCGCTGGTCAACTTTTAACCCTTATAACTTCCTAACAAAAAAAAATTTTGGTTCCAAAATTGTGATGATGTAAAGTAGACATGTGGGAAATGGTATTTCTTAACTATTTTATGTGACATATTTCTCTGTTTTAAGGGAATAAAAATTCAAAGTTTGAAAATTGCAAAATTTTAAAAATTTTCGCCATATTTGCGTTTTTTTCAAAAATAAACGCAAGTTATATCGAAGAAATTTTACTTCTAACGTGAAGTACAATATGTCACGAGAAAACATCTCAGAATCGTGAAGATCCGTTGAAGCGTTCCAGAGTAATAACCTCATAAAGAGACAGTGGTCAGAATTGTAAAAATTGGCCCGGTCATTAACGTGCAAACCACCCTTGGGGGTGAAGGGGTTAATAAGTATTTTACCTCAGTAATTGGTCAGTATTTTACCTCAGTATTTAATCAGTATTTTTTTCTACGCCGGTAACAATAGAGCGCGGCTGTAATAGAGGAGGGGGTGATTCATTTGTCAGGTGCTCTCTGCTCTTTTCTGAGGGGCAGACAATGGCTGGGAGCTTATGTTCACGGGGATACTAGATTTCTCCCAACCCAGTCAGTGTCTGCTGAGGTGATGTGGAGTGGGAAAACTGTTGCTCATAGCAACCAATCACAGCTCAGCTTCCTTTAAACAGCTCTGGTGAAATGAAAGATGCTTAGTGATTGGGTGCTGATACACACACATACACTCATTTTTTATATATATATATACTGTAGATTTTATATATATATAGATGTCTGTGGTACCCAATCAGCGCCAGCGTCGCTGTCCCTGCCTCTAATTGAGCAGGAAGAGGAAGTTCAAGATCAGCTGCAGCCTGGACTTCCTCTTCATGTTCGATTTGTCCAAAGGTGGAGAACGTGACGCCATCGCTGTTTTGACGCTGGCGTCACGCTTTACAACACTGCACAAGAGCCTCAGGGACAGAAACTGCTGACAGTGGAGGAACAGCACGGGAGGGGAGTGTAGGCTTTATTTTATGGGGGCCAAACATTTTGATCAAGAAGGTGTTGTCCTAGTAGTGTAAAACCCTTTTAAGGGTATATTTCGACGGTCAGGAAACCATCAGGATTTGCTGCGGATTGGACGCTGTGTACAGCCGCAGCGTCCAGATGTTACAGCACAGTGGAGGGGATTTTTTGAAATCCCGTCTCCACTATGCGTGCAGGGCCGCATCCGGCGGCCATGCATATCCAGACATGCGGCGCGTCTTTCCAGACCGCAGCATGTCTATCTTGAGGAGATGCTCGGTCTCCGCAAGATAACCCAGGCTATGGATAGGATGCGGTGATTCAGCATGTGGTCAATGAACACATGCGGTATCACCACGCGTACAACAGGGGGCGGCGCTTTGGGCGGAGCGGGTTTCAGCTGCGTCCAAAGCGCTGCCAGTACGCAGCGTGAATACATATCAAAAAACTAACCGGCACATCCAAACATAGATTCAGTGTGAACAGGTGCTAAACCTAGAGTCACCAACTCATATACATACAAGAAAAAAAGGTAGCACACTGTAGCGCTATAGCTTGCAAACACGAAATATGAAAAATATGAAAAATGAATTGCATCATTACCTTAGAAATATGAAAAATTGAGAAGTCTTAGCGCATAAGATGGCCAAATTATGTGAGCCTGATAGCCACGTCAAGGCTTTTCTCGTATATCAGGTCCTAACTAATGCCTATCCTCGCTTAGAAAAGTCTGTCTGCATGGGAACGTATGAATCCTCTCTTCAGACTAAAATCTACATCTCTGTGGAGGGGTGATGAACCTGTTGTAATTAAAAAGCCTGTGACCACCAGGTGGAGTGCTCAGGTAGAAGGTAAATTAATACATATCAAAAAACTAACCGGCACATCCAAACATAGATTCAGTGTGAACAGGTGCTAAACCTAGAGTCACCAACTCATATACATACAAGAAAAAAAGGTAGCACACTGTAGCGCTATAGCTTGCAAACACGAAATATGAAAAATATGAAAAATGAATTGCATCATTACCTTAGAAATATGAAAAATTGAGAAGTCTTAGCGCATAAGATGGCCAAATTATGTGAGCCTGATAGCCACGTCAAGGCTCTTCTCGTATATCAGGTCCTAACTAATGCCTATCCTCGCTTAGAAAAGTCTGTCTGCATGGGAACGTATGAATCCTCTCTTCAGACTAAAATCTACATCTCTGTGGAGGGGTGATGAACCTGTTGTAATTAAAAAGCCTGTGACCACCAGGTGGAGTGCTCAGGTAGAAGGTAAATGAATACATATCAAAAAATTAACCGGCACATCCAAACATAGATTCAGTGTGAACAGGTGCTAAACCTAGAGTCACCAACTCATATACATACAAGAAAAAAAGGTAGCACACTGTAGCGCTATAGCTTGCAAACACGAAATATGAAAAATATGAAAAATGAATTGCATCATTACCTTAGAAATATGAAAAATTGAGAAGTCTTAGCGCATAAGATGGCCAAATTATGTGAGCCTGATAGCCACGTCAAGGCTCTTCTCGTATATCAGGTCCTAACTAATGCCTATCCTCGCTTAGAAAAGTCTGTCTGCATGGGAACGTATGAATCCTCTCTTCAGACTAAAATCTACATCTCTGTGGAGGGGTGATGAACCTGTTGTAATTAAAAAGCCTGTGACCACCAGGTGGAGTGCTCAGGTAGAAGGTAAATGAATACATATCAAAAAATGATATACGAGAAGAGCCTTGACGTGGCTATCAGGCTCACATAATTTGGCCATCTTATGCGCTAAGACTTCTCAATTTTTCATATTTCTAAGGTAATGATGCAATTCATTTTTCATATTTTTCATATTTCGTGTTTGCAAGCTATAGCGCTACAGTGTGCTACCTTTTTTTCTTGTATGTATATGAGTTGGTGACTCTAGGTTTAGCACCTGTTCACACTGAATCTATGTTTGGATGTGCCGGTTAGTTTTTTGATATGTATTCATTTACCTTCTACCTGAGCACTCCACCTGGTGGTCACAGGCTTTTTAATTACAACAGGTTCATCACCCCTCCACAGAGATGTAGATTAGTTAGGACCTGATATACGAGAAGAGCCTTGACGTGGCTATCAGGCTCACATAATTTGGCCATCTTATGCGCTAAGACTTCTCAATTTTTCATATTTCTAAGGTAATGATGCAATTCATTTTTCATATTTTTCATATTTTGTGTTTGCAAGCTATAGCGCTACAGTGTGCTACCTTTTTTTCTTGTAGTACGCAGCGTGAACACATACCCTAAGCAGTTCCATGTCTCCAGCAGCACAAGCTGGGCACAATGTATTTGGCACTAAGCTGGCATATTAGTGTTGCAGAGTGAAAATTGCAAACTGTGCACTTGTTTCTGGAAAACATCTGTGGAGTCAAGATAGTTCCTACATCCATACATGAATTTCAAGGAGTGTAATTCAAGGTCACTTGAGGGAGGGTTTCTGATGTTCTGGCACTTGGGGGCTCCAAGGACTTGCTTACACAACAGTATAACACAGCGGAGTGCTATCCGATGTTCTCCTGCGCTGTTTACGCACTTTTCTGTATTTCTTGATAAAGGTCTGCTTGACATCACTGACTGTTAGGGTAAGTTCACACTAGGTGTTTTTTTTTCAACTTTTTTCCTGCAACAAAACCTGATCTCTTCGGAAGCTGCAGAAAAAAAAGTCATGCTTTCCTTGTTTTATCGTGGCATTTCTTATGCGTTTTTTGCGGCGGTTTTGGCATGCTAGATTTGTCTCTTGTGCCTGCTAATAAAGTTTAGTCCTGAAAAAAAAGACCTATTCCGTAGAATCAGGTTTTGGCACAAAAACAACAGTAAGCATGATACCTGCGTTTTTGGTGCGTTTTTTTGCAGCGTTTTTTTCACCACCCATTCAAATCAGTGGGTGAAAAAATGCTGAAAGAAGTGGCATGCTCCATGTCCAAAAAAAGTGCAAAGCACAAAATACTGATGACAAAAAAAACAATGTGTGTGCATGAGAATTCTGAAATCTCATAGGCTTTGCTGGTACTGTCAAAAGCAGTTGAAAATTAGCATAAAAAACAGCAAAATTGCCTAGTGTGAACTTAGCCTAAGGCCTGGATCACACATGTGAGAAACTCGCACGAACACCAGTCACTCGGACCGGAGTGTACGGCGGCATAGAAATACATGCAGCTGCACGCTCCGCTCCGAGTGCCGGGTGTTCATGTGAGAGACTCGCACGAGAATCCCGGCCTAACACTGATTTTGGACCACACTATTAAAAAAGGAACTTCTCCACGTGCCACTTTGAGTGTCGAATACTTTTCTATATATTGAAGGATTGGGACCCTGTCCGAACAACGACCATTTCTAGGAGTGCCATACTTCTTTACTATACCATAAAGTACAATGTGTCCGGGAAAAAAAAGTCTCAGAATCACTAGGATATGTGGGATGTTTCCAGATTTATAACCAGATAAAGAGACTTGTCAGATTTTAAAAATTTGTTATGGACAGGTATGTGAAAACCGTATTTGATATGGAGGGATTAATGGCATATCCAGTAGATATCTCAGAAATGCCTATAAGGTAAAATAAAGGAAACGTAAAAACAATTTGGATTGAAAATAAATTTTATTCAGATATTACAGAAAGCACATTAAAAAGAAAAACCGAAATACTGGTACATTTGTATGCTAATCCCTCTCCATATACGGTATGTCCTAAACATTTCAAGGCTTTTATTACCTTGGATGAACTCCAGCAAGGAATGGTAAGGTGGTACTATGTCATTCTATAGGCTGATGGAAAGCACAAATGCTCAGAAGAGAAGCCAACGAAAGCCGGGTAATCCCGTGACACCAGATACAATCCTTCAGTAAGCCAGCCCAACATGTACATGATGAAAATGGAAAATAGCTTGTATTGGATTCTTACAAAAAGTAGAAAAATGAAATACACCATAAAATGTGAACGTGAGGCAGTTTACGCTGGATCCACAGTTCTGTGCTTTTTGGATTCATACACAGCCTGTCCTATGAAAGTGTTTAGGAAAACGTAATATAACTAAGGTCCTATACACTATTTCACTCCATATAGAAAACGTAGTCGTAGCTCCTCTTTAAAAAGGATCTGTCACTTGCCATAAATAAAATATCGGTTTTACTGGGTTGCAGTGCCACGTTTCTATTGATTCTAGCAAAAATGGGATGATCAATCTCCTTTTTTGTTGCAAGGAAGAAAATGTATATAAATCGAGTCTGGTTAATCGAGTAGGTGTGGTCATTAACTGTTCCGTATGGGGGTCTTTTTGAGTCTTATGGCCTCCTTGGCTAACAAGTTTTGCATAATAAGAGAGCATATGTGAGGAATTGAGGAGCGCAGAAAAAAAATAAAAAACATTTAGGTGAGTTTCCACGGTCAGGAAACGCTGCGTGTTTGGCGCTGTGCGCTGGCGCAGCGCAAACACGCAGCGTCAGATTACAGCATAGTGGAGGGGATTTCAAGAAATCCGTCTCCACTATGCGTAACAATACGCAGGTGGCAACTGCGTAACGGACATGCGCGCTACTTTAGACCGCAGCATGTCCTCGCGTATTGCGGCGACGGTGCGTCGCCGAACAGAATTACACAGGCTATGTAGCCCTGGTTCTTTCGAGTGTTCCGAGGTGTCTGAACACCTCCGGAAAGATCGCGCGTCAGAAAGGGGGGGCTAGACGGAGCGGAATTCGCTCGTCAAGCGCTATGGTTCCGGACCGTGGAACCATAGCCATAAGAACACGTATTTAGACCAAGTATAAAACAAACCATATTTGTAGCAAGTCACAAGTCCAGGACTCCTTGTTTTCTCCCTCCACGAACCTGCCGCTGCCCGATATTGCCATCTCCGTGTGTAGTTCTACCATTACTTCCCAGCATCATGCCCGCTGTCTCGGGGTCATACTTGATTCCGACCTTTCATTCACTCCCCACATCCAATCACTCACTCGATCAGGTCATCTACATCTCAAAAACATTTCTAGAATTCAACCTTTTCTTACTTTCAACTCTTTAACCCCTCCATGACCCCAGGTATTTTCGGGTTTGCGCTTTTTGCTTCCCTTCTTCCCAGAGCAATAACTTTTTTATTTGTCCATCAATATGGCCGTGTTAGGGCTTGTTTTTTGCGGGACGAGTTGTACTCTTGAACAACACCATTGGCTTTACTATGTCGTGTACTAGAAAACGGGAAAAAAATTCCAAGTGTGGTGAAACTGCAAAAAAAGTGCAATCCCACAGTTGTGTTTTGTTATTTTACTAGGTGCAATAAATGCTAAGACTGACCTGCCACTATGATTCTCCAGGTCATTACGAGTTCATAGACACCAAACATGCCTAGGTTCTTTTTTATTTAAGTGGTAAAAAAAATTAAAAAGTTTGTAAAAAAAAATAAATTGTGCCATTTTTCGATACTGGTAGCATCTACATTTTTCGTGATCTCGGGTTGGGTGAGGGCTTATTTTTTGCGTGCCAAGCTGACATTTTTATTGATACTATTTTGGTGCAGATACGTTCTTTTGATCTCCCATTACTGCATTTTAATGCAATGTCGCGGCCACCAAAAAAATGTAATTCTGGCATTTTTACTTTTTTTATCGCTATGCCGTTTAGCGAGCAGGTTAATCCTTTTTTTATATTGATAGATCAGGCGTTTTTGAACGCGGCGATACTAAATATGTGTACATTTAATTTTATTATACGTTGAATGGGGCAAAAGGGGAGTTATTTAAACTTTTATTTTTTAATATTTTTAAAAACATTTTTTTTTTACTTTTGGAATGCTTCAATAGTCTCCATGGGAGACTAGAAGCTGCCATAACCCGATCGGCTCTGCTACATACAGGCGATGATCTGATCGCCTCTATGTAGCAGAAATCCTCACTTGCCATGAGCGCCGACCACTGGGCAGCGCTCACAGCAAGCCGGCAGTGACAACTATAGAGATCTCCAGGAGACCTCTGGTTGTCATGCCAACCCACCAGTGACCTGCGATCACATGATGGGGGGTCACCAGTGGGCGGATTTCTGGCCCGATGGCCGGAAGTGCGAGTTAAATGCACAGCGGCATTTAACGGGTTAATAGCCGAGGGTGGATCGCGATTCCACCCGCAGCTATTCCGGGCACACAGCTGAGGGTAGCAGCCCCCAGCTGTGAGTTTTGTCTGGCTGGTTAACAAAAATACAGGTGAACCCACACTTTTTTTTTTTTTAAATCATTTATTTACAGCGAAGCAGCTGATAATACTCCCATCCGCCGCTCCTGCTCTCACTGTTATTACCGCCTACAGGTGTCGGATGATGGGATCATTAGTCCCATCAGCTGACACCAGTGACCGGAGGTAAACTTTATACCTCCGATCACAGCTGAGCGCTCACGCTGTCTTTTGACAACGTGGGAACCGTGGCTGTCAGACCGACGGGGATGATTTCACCGCAGATCAGAAGCGGTGTTTGCCACACTGTCATGCACCCGACAGTGTGGCAAACACTGGATGTTTGGGCCCCCATTCAAGTGAAGTTTTTAAAAAAAATTTACTGTATGTGCATTGGAAGAGGGGTAGTCTTATACGGCGAGCATATCCCAAACTCTGTATTTTAACTGGAAAACTTGGGGGTCGTCTTATACGCCGGAAAATCCGGTATATACACAAGTTTGATCTCTTTGTACTCGTACTGACCTGGGGAATTATATTGGCAGGTCAATTTTACCATATATTGAACATGACACATAAAAAACCATTGTGGAATTGCACTTTTTTTTGGCAATTTAACCACACTTGGAATTTTTTTCCCGTTTTCCAGTACACTATGTGGCAGAATTAATGGTGTCATTCAGAAGTACAACTCGTGCCATAAAAACAAGCCTTCATACGGCGCCATGGCTGGAAAATTTTTTAAAAGTTACGTCTCTTGGAAGAAAGGGAGGAAAAAAAAAATCAAAACAGAAAATTGCCTGGGGTTAAAAACACAAAAATGTGCCAGGTCAGGAACAGGGGAAAATGGCCTGGTTTTTAATAAATTAATGATTTATAATGAAGTTTTTTCACCTATAACATCTGCATGGCCAAAAATGACATCACAAAATCATTGCAATTCTCAATAAAATGAATGTAATTATGTGCATTTAAGAAGCTCACAAAAACCTCAACGTAGTATATCAGCACAGATAATGCTGCATGGAAACTACAATGAACACTCCATGTGGGACTAAAGAGTGTACAATATATTACCTTCTTTCAGACTGTAGTCTTTCAGTTTTGCTGCTTCGCCTCAAATGCTTGAGTAGTTGTAGAAGTATGTAGTGTAGACAGTGCCATGATGTGAGCCCAGAATGATAGATTTAAAGAAGTTGTCCACTACTGGGGCAACTTCTCATACCCCTCGCTTGGCCCCGATATCATAATAAAGCCTATATTCACTTCCCGTGCGGGCGCCATTCTGGTGGTGTCGGCACTCACTCTCCTTCCGGGCACTCATGCAGTATTGTGACGTGACGCCGGAGCCCAATCAGCGCTGGTGTCACGGTCTCCACCTGCCAACGTTTTGAGCATGGAGAGGTCAGAGATGAGCTGCAGCTCAGACTTCTTCTTCATGTTCAAAACGTCTAAAATCGGAGACAGTGACGCCAGCGCTGATTGGGCTTCGGTGTCACGTCACAATACTGCATGAGTGCCCGGGGGAGAGCAAGTGCCGACACCGCTGGAACGGCGCTGGCACAAGAGGCAAGTATAGACTTTATTATGTTATCGGGCCAAACATTTTAAATCTAGAAGGGGTTATTCTAGTAGTGGACAACCCCTTTAAGAGTCACTTTTAGGCCATGTTCTCAGATTAAGGTGGCAAAAACCTGGTGACAGATTCAAGTGTCAAATATGCACCAAAAATGCATAATTAAAGGGGGAACCATTTAAAAAAATACAAGAACAAGAGCAGATTGCTATTGTGTATTTTCCAACCAACACCTACCATAAAACCGCAGTGGGAAAGAAAAGCCTTTTTTTAACTTGTGAACATGGCGTTAAAGAGTAACCATAGTTATTTTTATTTCATAACTCAATAGTACACATGAAAATAAGCCAATTTGTAATATTTTTTTTTATCAGAGAAATCTGCTTGTTTCTTCTCCTGGACTGATCAGTCAGTTTTCACAGGTAATATCTGTTTTCAGGGAATACAGATTTTCACATTACTAAGATAGGAGATGACAGTTGGCGCTCAGCGTTCTATGGAAAACTGTACGTGGCATTTCAGGAGAACTTGCAGCAGAATGTGTCGGCCTCCAGCTCCCTCCTGCCCTCTCCATAGCATTTTATTAGCACCAACTGTCATTATCTCAGTAATGGGAACATCTGTCATCACTGAACACAGATTTTACCCATGAACTGAGAGTGAAAGATCAGTCTAGGAGGAGGAGAGATAAGCACATGAAATAAAAATGAGTTACTCTTTAATTCTCAATTATTAAACCTGTAGAACAAACTGCTTGGTTTATCTTCAACTATATACCTTGGTGAAATGTCTACATAAAATCTTTATATATTGTATAGCGAGCAGCACATTTCCCCCAGCTATGGTCAATCAGGTAACATGACAGCAGCCCATTTTTTCTCGCACAAGAATACTTCAATGGAAGTGAGATAAAGTAGCGTAAAATGGGGGAAGGTTGAGAGACGACCACATTATGAAGCTCGCAACCAATTATAAAGCTGTAATATTCCTATATGACAGAGTAACCTCAGCTAGACCTAAAGCAGGCGAGACAAAACTTTGCAATTAACACATAGGTTTTATTCAAAAGACAGCGTACAAACATAACCCAAGTTGTTCTTGCCAGTTTTTGTCATGGATTATGAGAGTTCTAACATGGCTGCCATAGTGAATGTCTTTATTACGGACTTACACACGTGGTCAAAATTGTTGGTATCCCTCGTTTAATGACAGGAAAAACCCACAATGGTGACAAATAACTTGTATCTGACAAAAAGTAATAATTCAAAAATCTATGAAAATGAACAAATGAAACTCAGACATTGCTTTTCAGCCATGCTTCCACAGAGTTTAAAAAAAAAAATAAACTCATGAAATAGGCCTGGACAAAATGATGGTACCCATAACTTAATATTTTGTTGCACAACCATATGAGGCAGTCACTGCAATCAAATGATTCCTGTAACTGTCAATCAGGCTTCTGCACCTCTCAACAGGTATTTTGGCCCACTCCTCAAGAGCAAACCGCTCCAGTTGTCTCGTGTTTGAAAGTTGCCTTTTCCAGACGGCATGTTTCAGCTCTTTCCAAAGATGCTCAATAGGAATTAGGTCAGGGCTCATAGAAGGCCACTTCAGAATAATCCAATGTTTTCCTCTTAGCCATTCTTGGGTGTTTTTATCTGTGTTTTGGGTCATTATCCTGTTGCAAGACCCATGACCTTTGACTGAGACCAAGCTTTCTGACACTGGGCAGCACATTTCTCTCTAAAATCCCTTGATAGTCTTGAGATTTCATTGTACCTTGCACAGATTCTAGACACTATGTGCCAGATGCAGCAAAGCATCCCTAGAACATAACATAGCCTCCTCCATGTTTCACAGTAGGGACAGTGTTCTTTTCTTGATATGCTTTATTTTTCCGTCTGTGAACATAGAGCTGATGTGCCTTACCAAAAAGTTCCATTTGTCTCATCTGTCCATAGGACATTCTTCCAGAAGCTTTGTGGCTTGTCAACATGTAGTTTGGCAAATTCCAGTCTGGCTTTTTTATGATTTTCTTTCAACAATGGTGTCCTCATTGGTCGTCTCCCATGAAGTCCACTTTGGCTGATACGACGGATGGTGCGATCAGACACTGATGTTCCTTGAGCTTGAAGTTCACCTTTAATCTGTTTAGAAGTTTTTCTGGGCTCTTTTGTTACCATTTGTATTATCCGTCTTTGATTTGTCATCAATTTTCCTCCTGCAGCCACGTCCATGGAGGTTGGATACAGTCCCATGGAGCTTAAATTTCTGAATAATATGTGCAACTGTAGTCACAGGAACATCAAGCTGCTTGGAGATGGTCTTATAATTTTTATTTTTAACATGTTTGTCTATAACTTTCTTTCTAATCTCCTGAGACAACTCTTTCCTTCGCTTCCTCTGGTCCATGTTGAGTGTGATACACACCATGTCCCCAAACAGCACGGTGAGTATCTGTAGCCCTCTCTCACTGATTCCAAGATTGTAGACACCTGTGATGATAATTAGTGGACACACCTTGATTTAACATGTCCCTTTTGTCACATTATTTTCAGGGATACCATCATTTCTGTCCAGGCCTTATTTCATGAGTTTTATTTTTTACAAAATTCTGTGGAAGCATGGTTGAAAAGTAGTGTTGAGCGATACGATACCGCAAGTATCGGGTATCGGCGATATTAGCTATGTCGGCCTTTCGATACTTTGTTTCGATATTTTCCATATATCGTATACCGGAATCGGAAATTCCCATAATTCTTTGAGAGGCAATGTGATTTTAGTCAGCCAATGAGGAATCCTAAGAAGTGTGGGCACATCCTGTACTGCTGCGGTCATGTTAACTAATGGCATGGCTGTGATTGGATGCTGAAATGATGTCAGAATGCACTATAAAAGGCGCCGCCGCCATTTTAGCGTCACTGTGCTGTGAATTCAGTTAGGGACAGAACGCTGCTGTGCTGACTCTGAGGGACAGTTAGAGATTGCGATTTAGTGTAGTGTGCTTTAGGCAGGCTAGCACCAACCGCTGTGTAAAGCTTCCTTTTGCCTGCAGTGTTGTTTTAACAGCTCTGCAAGGTGTGTGTGAGTGCAGGTGACGCTGCAGTTTGCTCTGCATGCAACGCTGTCTGTAGGCATCTGCACGTGTCACTCACAGACTCTTTTTTTTTTTCTTCAGTGTAATTCTTGCTGCTCCATGCAATTTAAATTTTAGTGTGACGCGCTTCCATCCGTATCCAATACATTGGTTGCAAACACTATAGAAGTAGACAAAGGAGTAGCCTTTCACAGATTGTGAACAGTTGTGTTTCAGTGTTCACTTCAGTCTGTGTTTTTAATTTTTTGAGTGCACATCATGCTCCAGTTACTTGTTCAAGCACTGCTGCTTGTACTCTGCTGAGCGTGTCTCAGTGCCTCATCCTTTTCATTTCTCTCCAATTGGTTCTGCTCCATTCCATTTAAAATAAATATAATTTATTAGTGTGACGCGCTTCCATCCGTATCCAATACATTGGTTGCAAACACTATAGAAGTAGACAACGGAGTAGCCTTTCACAGATTGTGAACAGTTGTGTTTCAGTGTTCACTTCAGTCTGTTTTTTATTTTTTGAGTGCACATCACGCTCCAGTTACTTGTTCAAGCACTGCTGCTTGTACTCTGCTGAGCGTGTCTCAGTGCCTCATCCTTTTCATTTCTCTCCAATTGGTTCTGCTCCATTCCATTTAAAATAAATATAATCTATTAGTGTGACGCGCTTCCATCCGTATCCAATACATTGGTTGCAAACACTATAGAAGTAGACAAAGGAGTAGCCTTTCACAGATTGTGAACAGTTGTGTTTCAGTGTTCACTTCAGTCTGTGTTTTTTATTTTTTGAGTGCACATCACGCTCGTTACTTGTTCAAGCACTGCTGCTTGTACTCTGCTGAGCGTGTCTCAGTGCCTCATCCTTTTCATTTCTCTCCAATTGGTTCTGCTCCATTCCATTTAAAATAATATATCTATTAGTGTGACGCGCTTCCATCCGTATCCAATACATTGGTTGCAAACACTATAGAAGTAGACAAAGGAGTAGCCTTTCACAGATTGTGAACAGTTGTGTTTCAGTGTTCACTTCAGTCTGTGTTTTTTATTTTTTGAGTGCACATCACGCTCCAGTTACTTGTTCAAGCACTGCTGCTTGTACTCTGCTGAGCGTGTCTCAGTGCCTCATCCTTTTCATTTCTCTCCAATTGGTTCTGCTCCATTCCATTTAAAATAAATATAATCTATTAGTGTGACGCGCTTCCATCCGTATCCAATACATTGGTTGCAAACACTATAGAAGTAGACAAAGGAGTAGCCTTTCACAGATTGTGAACAGTTGTGTTTCAGTGTTCACTTCAGTCTGTGTTTTTTATTTTTTGAGTGCACATCACGCTCCAGTTACTTGTTCAAGCACTGCTACTTGTACTCTGCTGAGCGTGTCTCAGTGCCTCATCCTTTTCATTTCTCTCCAATTGGTTCTGCTCCATTCCATTTAAAATAAATATAATCTATTAGTGTGACGCGCTTCCATCCGTATCCAATACATTGGTTGCAAACACTATAGAAGTAGACAAAGGAGTAGCCTTTCACAGATTGTGAACAGTTGTGTTTCAGTGTTCACTTCAGTCTCTGCGTAATAACCACACTTAGGCCTTATAACTTTTCTGACTTTCTTTATCAATCTACCAAGATGAAGAAGTCAGTGAGTAAGGCACGTGGTCGTGGCTGTGGAGTTTCAGCAGGGAGAGGACGTGGGGATTCTGTGGCTGCTGCCGCCCTCAGTGACACAGCATCCACCATTTATCCCCGTGAGCGTTCCTTTATGCGCACTTTGGTAGGAGCTCGGCGTGCCCCCCTGCTGCGGGAAGAACAAATTGAAGCCGTTGTTGGTTGGATGGCAGCCAATGCATCGACTTCAATTCCTTCCACCTCCTCTCAGGAACACAACACTGTTGAGCAACCATCTGTCTGTTCACCGCCTGTCAAATTGGCCCCGGCAGTCAGAGAGTTCTGTACAGGAGCCAGCTGAGTCTCTGCTTCTGTTCTCAGAATCTGTTGGCTCGCAAACACGGGCACAGGCAAGCAGCATTCTGCAATTTGAAGAAGAGGGAGTAAGCAGTGATGCGCAACAGCTGTGTCTCTCTCAATCTGAAGAGGCGGGTGAGCCAGTGCCGATGGACAGCACACCGCAGAACGCATCTCATGATGATGATGAGACTCAGGTGCCAGGTTTTGTGGAGCACGGTGCTGCCCAGACCATCCAACAGCAGCAGGTGTTGGAAGAGGGTAGTGGAGATGATGAAGTCCGAGACCCAACATGGCGTGAGCAACAGGAAGGTGGTGGGAGCAGCTCTGAGGAAGAGATTGGCCCAACGGTACAAAGAGGAGGGAGAGGTAGGCTGCAGACTCGCTTGCCTGTAGCCTCCAGTTTGGCACGTGTTGGGAGCAGTTCTCTTACAAATGTCAAAATTGACGCTCCCATGACTTGCACTGCGTGGTCCTTTTTTGACAGACTTGTAGATGATATTTGCTATGTTCAATGCAAGCTGTGTAAGCAAAAAGTTAAAAGAGGTAAAAATATCAGTAACCTGAATACCACAAATATGTGGAAACATGTACGGACAAAGCACGTAGCTGAGTTACAAAGACACACTGGAGATGTAGGCCAACCTACAGCAGCACCTACATCTTCAGGTCGTGTTGGAGCCTCTACCTCCAGCTCACACACACCTGGTTCGGCTTCCTCACAGGATCTCCATGGAAGAACCTCGGTCACTGTTGTCACAGCAGCAAGTTCACAGTCATCGTCACACTCCCAGACCACAAAACAGCCATCGGTACCACAGGCATGGGATAAAAGACGGCCATACTCGGCAAACCATCCACGAGCACAGGCTCTGAATGCTGGCATTGCAAAACTCCTGTCCCTTGAAATGCTGTCATTCAGGCTGGTGGAGACTGACAGTTTCAGGAACTTAATGGCATTGGCAGTCCCACAATATAATGTGCCAAGCCGATTTTATTTCAGCAGGCAAGCCGTCCCTGCTCTGCAAAAACATGTCGAGGGAAACATTAAACATGCGCTACTAAACGCCGTCAGTAGCAGGGTCCACCTGACCACCGATGCGTGGACCAGTACCCATGGCCAGGGACGATACCTTTCCCTCACTGCCCATTGGGTCAATGTTGTGGAGCCGGGTACAGATCTTGCCAGTGGTGCTGTACGTGTTCTGCCAACTCCAAGGATTGCAGGAATCCAGTCTGTACACATTGATTCCTCCTCCTACTCCAGTTCCTCAGAATCATCGCTGCACGAGCCGTCACGGTATACCTCCACATGGACCCGTGAACGCTTACCTGTTGCGACCGATATGAGCACAGCCGTGGCCAAACGTCAACAGGCCGTCCTGAAATTAATTTCCATGGGGAATCGAAGCCACACAGAGCAGGAGCTCTGGGATGCCATCAAGCAGGAGAGCGACGTGTGGTTTTTGTCAGCTAAGCTCCAGCCAGGCTTGGTAGTGTGTGACAATGGCCGAAATCTGGTGGCAGCTCTGGGCCTTGGCAACCTCACTCACATACCATGTCTGGCACATGTGCTCAACTTGGTCGTGCAGAGTTTTTTGAGGGACTATCTGGATCTTGATGCACTGCTGCACAAGGTCCGCCTAGAGTGCGCTCACTTGCGACGTTCCAGCATGGCCAGATCGCGCATTGCAGCTCTGCAAGTCAGATTTCGCCTTCCGGAACATCGCATCATATGTGACGTACCCACCAGGTGGAATTCCACGTTACATATGTTGGAGCGGTTGTGTGAGCAGCAGCCAGGTAATGGAGTATCAGCTGCAACAGGCGCAATCAACTCGCAATTTGCGCCGTTCACACTTCACCACTACTGAGTGGGCCTCTATGAAGGACATCTGCGACGTTTTGCGTGCGTTTGATGTCTCAACGCGGATGGCGAGTGCAGATGATGCACTAGTCAGCATGACTGTCCCCCTTATCTGCCTGCTTCAGAAATCACTGAAAGCACTAAAGGAAGAGGTTTTGGAAGAGGTGGATGATGAGGAGTCACAAATTCAATTACCTTCAGGACAGTCAGCGCAACGTGGTTCCTCACAAAGAGCTGGGCAGGGCTCACTTTGTGAGGAGGATGAGGAGGAGGAGTCAATGGAGGAGGAAGAAATCCCTACAGAGGGAGGTACACAACGCTCTAGTCAGTATGTAGAGCGAGGGTGGGGTGATGCAGAGGAGGCAGAGATGACGCCTCTTCCAGAGGACAGCCTTTGTTGGCCAGTTGGGAGTCTGCAGCACATGGTTGATTTCATGCTTCAGTGCCTGAGAAACGACCGCCGCATCGCCCACATTCTCACCACGTCAGATTATTGGGTGTACACCCTCCTAGACCCTCGCTACCGGGACAACTTACAAACCCTCATCACACCGGTGAACCGGGACCGTAAAATGCAGGAGTACCAAGACACACTGGTGCAATCCATACTGTTGTACATTCCAGCCGAGAGAGCTGCTGCTGCTTTACAAAGCAGCTCTGTGCGTCGAGGCAGTGTAGACACCTCTACAACAAGAGGGAGCACAAGCAGCGCCTCTGCACAGGGCAAGAGCTGTATGTTACAAATGTGGCGAAGTTTTGTGACAGCGCCAGCAAGGTCTACACCATCCGAGACGGCTCCAGTCACCAGGAAGAAACATTTCCGTAAGATGGTGACAGACTACTTGGCTTTCCCTCTAAGTGTACTCCCAGATGCCTCTTCCCCTTTCAAATTTTGGGTCTCTAAGTTGGATACATGGCCATTGCTTAGCCAGTATGCATTGGAGGTGCTGGCTTGCCCTGCTGCCAGTGTATTATCTGAGCGCGTCTTTAGTGCTGCAGGTGGTGTAGTAACAGACCGTCGCATGCGACTATCCTCAGAGAATGTAGACCGGCTTACTTTTCTGAAAATGAACAAGGCATGGATCTCACCTGAATTTGCCTGTCCGTTTTCAGATTAAATAACTGTTTGGCAACGTTTTCCATGTCTCCTGTTATGTTCATCTTTCTACCACATGAACTCTACTCCCTGGGCTACAACACCGCCATTTGTTGCTCGTAATTGGCAGGGGTACTGACTCCTGGCCAGCCTGGTTACAGCACGACAGCTGTTTCCTGGCAGTGTGAACGTCAATTATCCTCCAATAAGTTGTGCTGTCGTGTTGCATTCGGGTTAGCCGACTCTATGGTGCCTGCAGTTTAGGTGATTCCTATGTGTGCTGTGGGATATGTAAATAAAGGCTGTTTCCATTGTGACAATAGGACAAGCACCCACTGTAGGACTGTGTGATTCGGTAACTGCGGACGGCTTGCGTCCTGTCAACTTACATTTTCATGGGTGCGTTCTGCTACCCGTCCGGGGTCCAGTACCGTCAACTGGTTCTCCCCAGTGCCTTTGGCCTAGGTGCCTCCATCTCCGTATCCGAGTTCCACCAACGTCTGCTGGTCCTTGGTAGTGCTTTGGAGCACAGGTACCTCCTGCTTAGTAACCGTGTCACAGTAACGTCAGCTGGTACTCGGTTGTGACATTGCCTCTTTTCCTTCTGCTACCCGTCCGGGGTCCAGTACCGTCAACTGGTTCTCCCCAGTGCCTTTGGCCTAGGTGCCTCCATCTCCGTATCCGAGTTCCACCAACGTCTGCTGGTCCTTGGTAGTGCTTTGGAGCACAGGTACCTCCTGCTTAGTAACCGTGTCACAGTAACGTCAGCTGGTACTCGGTTGTGACATTGCCTCTTTTCCTTCTGCTACCCGTCCGGGGTCCAGTACCGTCAACTGGTTCTCCCCAGTGCCTTTGGCCTAGGTGCCTCCATCTCCGTATCCGAGTTCCACCAACGTCTGCTGGTCCTTGGTAGTGCTTTGGAGCACAGGTACCTCCTGCTTAGTAACCGTGTCACAGTAATGTCAGCTGGTACTCGGTTGTGACATTGCCTCTTTTCCTTCTGCTACCCGTCTGGGGTCCAGTACCGTCAACTGGTTCTCCCCAGTGCCTTTGGCCTAGGTGCCTCCATCTCCGTATCCGAGTTCCACCAACATCTGCTGGTCCTTGGTAGTGCTTTGGAGCACAGGTACCTCCTGCTTAGTAACCGTGTCACAGTAACGTCAGCTGGTACTCGGTTGTGACATTGCCTCTTTTCCTTCTGCTGCCCCTCCGGGTTCCAGCACAGTCAGCTGGTCCTCGTTACTTCCATTGTCTCTTGCTCCATCTGATACCCATCCGGGTTCCAGTAACGTCAGCTGGTTCTCGGAAATTAGACGACCTTAAAGACCACCCAGAAGAAGATGACGACAACAAGGACGACGAGCATGAAGCCAACCAGCCTGAACACCATCACAAAGAAAAAATAAAAGATTACCCAGAAGAAGATCACCAACAGGACAAAGAAGGTTAAGACAAACTACAAGATACAGAACAAGAGACAGAAGAACAATAAGCAGAAGATCAAAAAGCAGAAGAACATGAAGTATAAGACCAAAATGAAGAGCAAAATATATGCTCTAAATTCTAAGCAGAAGAAGACTAAGCAGTGTATGGGGGTGAGTCCGTTCCTCCTCGTGGTGCCCCTGGAAAATGCCTGCTGCTGCAGGCTAAACTGAACACGGACAAATACTGTTGTAATTTAAATCTTTTGTGACAGCAAGAACGGAAGAATGAAAAATTCATACTTTTACAGATTACAAGTACAGGAATCTCTGTCACAAATAAGAATATGATGAAGAAGATGAAGAGGAAGAAGATGAAGAATTTGAATATGAAGAAGATTAATAGTTTAATAATAACAATATGAGTAATGTAAACAAAAACATGAATAGCAAGAAGTTTAAGAAGAAGATTAAGAAGGTGAAGATGAAGAATAATTTGATGAGAAAGATGATGCTGCTGAAGATTATGAAGGAGAAAGTGTGTCAAAAGTTAAAAAGGTGAAGAGCATGGAAGTTGTGAAACATACATATTTGCCAAAATAGAAAAAAGGTTAACAACATTGTCAATTTGTTCGTCAATCCAAACGTATTTCCAAAAAAAAATATATTAATGCTATTCCAATGCATTGGGTTACACATGTATGCCTTTATTGTCTCCTCAACCTCCCCCAATACATTCTACATTACTCTTTGTTGTTTTCCTTCATGTACAATTAACCAACAAGGCAAGAATGGTTTTTTTTTAATGTCGATATTTGGTTCCCATAGACTTACATGGGACTTCCGGTATCGGTATCGGGTATCGCCGATATTTTAGTGATATCGGCGATACCATTCCGATCCGATATTTTTAGATATCGAGCAGTATCGCTCAACACTATTGAAAAGCAATGTCTGATTTTCATTTGTTCATTTTCATAGATTTTTGATTTATTACTTTTGTCAGATTCAGGTTATTTCTGTGACCATTGCGGGTTTTCTGTACCAACAATTTTGACCACGTGTGTATAATTCAGAGTTGACAACGCCCCATATGGTTAAGGTTCCTGCTCTGGTGGCAATTTTCCAACTTCAAAAGTACCAAAAGAATGGGTAAGATCCACAAATTGAACAGAGTCCACATAAAAAGTTGTCTTTTCTGGTTTTGCTCGACAAAAATGTTCCTAAAATTTGTCAACCCTACGCAACAGAAGTGACACTTTACTAGACACCCATCAAAGGGGCTGTCTGGTACTTTTGTAATTTTGGTCTACCCTTAAAATAGGTCATCAATATCAGATCAGTGGGGGTGGAACACCCAGGACTCCCAAACAGTTAACTGTTTTCGAAGCTGGCAACTGTCAGATATGATCAGCTGCATTGCTGCACCGCGCTGCAGATATTGGACATCCCCACCACCTATTTGAATGAATAGCAGTGGATTTTCAGTACCCTGCTGTGGCCACCATACAGTTGATGGAGCTGTACAGTTCATAACTGATCATATCCGACAGCACCATGAAGAGCTAATTGGCGTGGGTATCGCACCCCACTGATTTGGTATTGATGTCCTATCCTAAAAATAAGCCATGAATATAAAAGTAGCACATAACCGCTTTAATGTAAAGTGTCACTTCTATTGCATAGTAGCAAATTTTAAGAAAATGTTTGTCCATCAAAAATGATGCTAAATGTAAGGATATTGTGCAAATGAGAGCATCTTTCACATGTAGGATAAATAGTGGGCATATTTTAACTAGATGTACAAAAACTGCATGTGCGGATGAGTGCTGCAAAATATACAGTCGATATGGAAAGTAATCAGACACCTTTAAATGTTTAAGTCTTTCATTGCAGCCATTTGTGATATTTCAGTTCTCTCTTTTTTTTTATAAATTTGCAAAAAAGTCTACATTTCTGTTTTTTTTCAGTCACGATGGGGTGCAGAGTGTACAATAATGAGAAAAAAAATGAACTTTTTTGATTTTACCAAATGGCTGCAATGCAACAAAGTGAAAAATTTAATGGGGTCTGAATACTTTCCGTACCCACTGTAAATCATGGAGATAAACATCAGCTCAATCGCATTAGCTGCATACACATGGAAAGGGGGACAAGGCACAGTTAAGGTAATTAGGAATATTGGGTAAGATTTATTAAAACTAGTGTAAAAGAAAAAAAAGAATAGCAACCAGATTTCAGCTCTCATTTTCTGGTGCAGTCTGGAGTCGTGGGGACTCAGTCTTGCAGCATGGGTGCTGTGAGGCCCAGATCTGCCCACTCTGCTGGTGCATTGTAGCGGAGATGGAGGTTTGCGCACGGCGCCGATTCTTTTAGGCTAGGGACCCACAAAGAGGTTCTCCGTGACATGGCAGTAAGCTTCATGCAGTCTGATCAGAATGTTAAAGTAAGGTCCTCATGTGTTCAGTTGGTAAATTTTTGGCTAGTGGCATTAGATCAATGTATGCATATTGGGATGAGCTGTCCATGTCTTTTTCTACAGTTCTGGTCACTAAGATTTCCTTATGGCAAGTGGAAATTACAATTTCATTATAAAAAAGTTATTTTGCATATTCAGTGTTGTTAAGGGGATTTGTAAAAATTGGGCAAAGCACAGGAAATGTGTTAAAGCACCACTCCAGCTTTTTCGGGTTTTTTTTTTTTTTGCTTCAGTGCTGGAGTGGCACTTTAAATGTAAAGTCTCTTGCCCCGGTCACACACTCACGCTCTGGTGTCTTCACCGGTTTTTGGTGTAACACCGCTCCCACGGCACCATATTGGAAGCGCTGCTTCAGACTGTCCAGAAGTCAGAAGCTACATCACAAGCTCTCAATACGAGTCTACGAGAGTTAGAACGTGGCTCTCAGACTTGTATTGAAAAGTGACCTCTGTACAGCTCCATGAAATACTGGAGCAGCCGGCAGGTCACCTTTTGATGGAGACGAACGTGAGCAACGTTGGAAAAATAATGAAGGTGGCGGCAGGCGAGTATGAGACAGGCAGCAGGGGAATTACATTTAAAGCACCACTCCAGCAATGCAATAAAAAAAAACAAAAAAAAAAACGCTGGAGTGGTGCCTTAAATTAATATAGAAAAAAAGAAAATACATACAGTCATGGACAAAAGTTTTGAGAATGACACAAATATTAATTTTTACAAAGTCTACTGCTTCACTTTTTCTAATGGCAATTTGCATATACTCCAGAATGTTATAAAGAGTGATCAGCATAACAGCAATTACTTGAAAAGTCAATATTTGGCTAGAAAATGAACTTTATCCCCCAAAACACATTTCAACATCATTGCAGCCCTGCCTTAAAAGGACCAGCTAACCTCTTTTCAGTGATTGCTCCATTAACACAGGTATGGGTGTTGATGAGGACATGGCTGGAGATCAATCTGTCATGATTAAGTAAGAATGACACCACTGGACACTTTAAAAGGAGGCTGGTGCTTGGCATCATTGTTTCTCTTCTGTTAACAATGGTTATTTCTAAAGAAACACGTGCAGTCATCATTGCAATGCACAAAAATGGCCTAACAGGGAAGAGTATCGCAGCTAGAAAGATTGCACCTCAGTCAACAATCTATCGCATCATCAAGAACTTCAAGGAGAGAGGTTCCATTGTTGCCAAAAAGGCTCCAGGGCGCCCAAGAAAGACCAGCAAGTGCCAGGACCGTCTCTTAAAAGTGTTTCAGCTGCGGGATCGGGCTACCAGCAGTGCAGAGCTTGCTCAGGAATGGCAGCAGGCAGGTGTGAGTGCATCTGCACGCACTGTGAGGCGGAGACTCTTGGAGCAAGGCCTGGTCTCAAGGAGGGCAGCAAAGAAGCCACTTCTCTCCAGAAATAACATCATGGACAGACTGATATTCTGTAAAAGGTACAGGCAGTGGACTGCTGAGGACTGGGGTAAAGTTATTTTCTCTGATGAATCCCCTTTTCGATTGTTTGGGACATCAGGAAAACGCCTCATTCGGAGAAGACAAGGTGAGCGCTACCACCAGTCTTGTCTCATGCCAACTGTTAAGCATCCTGAAACCATTCATGTGTGGGGTTGCTTCTCAGCCAAGGGAATCGGCTCTCTCACAGTCTTGCCTAAAAACACAGCCATGAATAAAGAATGATACCAGAATGTCCTCCAAGAGCAACTTCTCCCAACCCTCCAAGAGCAGTTTGGCGATCAACAATGCCTTTTCCAGCATGATGGAGCACCTTGCCATAAGGCAAAGGTGATAACTAAATGGCTCAGGGAACAAAACATAGAGATTTTGGGTCCATGGCCTGGAAACTCCCAGATCTTAATCCCATTGAGAACTTGTGGTCAATCATCAAGAGACGGGTGGACAAACAAAAACCTAAAAATTCTGACAAAATGAAAGCATTGATTGTACAAGAATGGACTGCTATCAGTCAGGATTTGGTCCAGAAGTTGATTGAGAGCATGCCAGGGAGAATTGCAGAGGTCCTGAAGAAGAAGGGTCAACACTGCAAATATTGACTTGCTGCATTAACTCATTCTAACTGTCAATATAAGCTTTTGTTACTCATATGTTTGCAATTATATTTCTGTCTGTGATAAAAACATCTGTCAAACACACATAAAAACCAGAGGGCAGCAGATCATGTGAAAATATAATATTTGTGTCATTCTCAAAACTTTTGGCCATGACTGTAATATGGACATGTTCAATCCTCTACTGCTCCACTGGTCCTCACTTGTTTAGGTTTACTTCCCTGCAGCGCTAACGTCACCCGCATCCATGTGAACATTGCCGCCATGGTACAGCACAAGACTGTTGAGCCCCACGACTGGCTGCAGTGACAAAGTCATTTACAGTATATCATTTCATGGAAGGCATAAGTATGAAAGTCATGTATGATAGAATTTGCAATGAAGGTGACAATGCAAATACAAAAAAAAAAATCCTTAGGCAATGTATCAAATGGTAGAGGCCCTATTCCAAACTGGATCCGCAGTGTGCACATGGCATTAGACAAGCTGCTTCTCCCCTCTTCGGCTATCCAAAATCTTCAGCAGCAGTATTAAATAACATTTTTATTAAAGAGACAGGAATGTATATTGAGCTGGTTTTCTGCCACTGATGTTCTTTCTTAAAGTATATTCAGCATTCTAGTGATTAGAGAGAATACATTCTAGATCTAGAAATGAAGACCCTCTCTGCAATTGCAAAATTCAGACATACAGTGCGTAATTTCCACTTGTCACGATCATATTAGTATCAGGAGAGGAATTGCAATGATATGGTAGAAAGGTCCCTTGAAATATTCCATATATTTGATATCAGCTAGGAGGTTAAAAAGGTCCTGGAAGATAAATAACTAATGACGCTTGAAATAAAAATACTTTTCGATGTGAGATTCTACAGAGTTACTGGAAATTAGGAAAAAACAAAGTTATTTTACATATAAATTCATTAACTTTTATGTACAAGACAATTAATCGCCATATTTACAAGATGCCCATGAGCACAAGAAAAGTCATGTTCATGGAGCTATATAATCTTTTACACTTTTTAAATAAATGAAGTAAAAAAGAAAAAAATGGACTCTGTGATCTTCAAGTTGTGTCAGGAAGATAAAAGATGAGCTCTTATGCATCATCCACCTCGGTAGATTGAGGTTAGTCGCTGCAGTTCTTTACAATTGTCCATAGATATCGACTCTGCTTTCACTTTTAGTCTATTATCCCGGTACACACCTTTGCTGCATGTATTAAATCTGCTTCTAAAGTAAGAACACAAAAATCATAAAATGAATAACCACCAGGCAAGGAAAATCATTTTAACATCTCAAATGTAAGACGTCAATATTAAAAAGAATTTGTCACCAGGTTTCTGGTACCTCATCTGAGAGCAGCAAGATGTAGGGACAGAGACCCTGATTCCAGCAATAGATCACTTACTAGTCTGCTTGCTGCAGATTTGATAAAATCACTATTATCTGCTGCAAATTTAGAGTTCTCCGGATGCTCAGCTCTGTATAACCCACCCACACCTCTATCAATCAGTGGTGGGGTTATTCAGAGCTCATGAATATAAAGTATTACATGCGAGCAGGGTTACGAGTCCTTTAGTGATAATCTCCTGCTGGTAAAAGTGAATTTATAAAAATTACAGCAAGCAGCCCAATGAGTGACATATAGCTGAAATGAGAGTCTCTGTCTCTACATTATGCTGCTCTTCGATTATGTGGCAAAAATCTAGTGACAGATTCCCTTTAAAGGGGATGTCTAGGCACGTACTGGCGATGACATACTGTATCCTCCGGATAGGTAATCAATATCTGATCGGTGGGGTGCAAATTGTGTCCCAGGACCTGGTCCAGCAGTCATGTTAGTAGTCTATAACCGCTGTACAGGAGCCCTGAGAAGAGCCTTCCAACCTGACAGAATTTGTGGCTCTACTTTTGATTAACCAGCCTGGCGCAAAGACACATGTGCATCATGCTGCAAAGATATCGCACCAGCCCGGCTAATCAAAAGAGGAGCTGAGGCTGCTGTAAGATAAGAGGCTGCTCTCAAGGCTCCCGTCTGGCAGCCAAAGGTTACAGACGTGGACAGATTTACAGAACGGGTCCTATGAGCCACTTTACACTCTCTTTTTGGGATTCCCACATCCAACACCCCCATTCATCACCTATTAGCTTGGTCATCAGCCAAGTGGAACCGCTGCCAGATACTACAGATCAGCCCCAATTGTTGTGAATAGGTGCCGATCTCCACTACGTGGCAGCAGCCACATAACATTAAACAGAGCTGTGCCATACAGCCCTGTACAAAGGGAGCTAATAACAGGTCATCAATGGGGGTGCTAGATAACGGACCCTCTTCAATCTGATATTAATGGTCTATTCATAAGGTTAGATCACCAGGGTTAGATGCCCAGATTGCGCCCTTAAAGGTGTATTCTCATTTAAGGCACAGTCATAGATTAATGCATGTAGTGTTTTTTTTTTCCTCATTTTATGTACTGTTTATTAATTTTTTTGTTTGTTATACTGTGAGGGCCTGGGTGAGCAGGGAACATGTGAACAATATGTTATCTGTTTATAGGTCACAATTAGGGATCTGTATACAAAGATGTGCAGAGAAGGTGCACACAGCCGCAGACCCTAGATCAGTGAAAGCCGGACCCTGCTGACCGTACATAGCCCATGCCATGAGCCCGTTATTTTAACAGAGTGGTCGGGAAGGAGCAACACTTCTATAAAGGATGTGGTCCTAGCCTTTACAGTGTGGTAATAACGGTAGTCAGGATGGAGCTAGAAGAATGTATTAGCATTTTCACCAAGAGTAGGGTGGTTTCAATAGTGAATCTCTCTCTCTCTCTCTCTCCTCGGTCCGGACTTACATTTCCGGAACAAAAATTTCATCATTTCCGGGTGAAAACTTCTTGGTGGATCCGTCAGAAAACTGATCCGTTTTACATCCGTTTTTACACTTTTCTGACGGATCCGCCATTTTCACTCTTGGGCGGACGTCACACGACTGAAGTGTGAAAGAGGCCTTAGTCTTACCGATTTTTTACAGGTAGGTCCTGTCCACACTGGATTTCTGCAGTGCATTCAGTGATTACACCTGACTCCCTCTAAAAACAGGACTCGGACGGACCCCCGATAGAGCCACAGACTAATGAACTAACAGAGTTCAAATGAGCTAAGTTTGTGTTTTTTCCTGAACGAGTCAGTCTGCCCAGACGGGCACAGAAACGTAGCAGAACTCTGTCCTCCTTGCAGTCTATGGCTCTGTCACAAGGTCCATCGGATTCCTATTTTTAGGGAGATTCAGACAGAACCCCTGACGTCACTGCAGAAATGCAGTATGAACAGGTCCTAACTAAACAAATCAGTAAGAAAACCCATAGATGTGCAGATTCCCAAATGTGGGCAGAGCAACTCTACATATTGTCAGATCCGTCCCATGTAAGACATCACAGCTGCCCAACAACTTATACTGGGGTATTCAGCATTTCTATTTCTTGAAACTATACCTAAACTTTCAGGTAACTTTTCAGAACAAGCTGTCATCTGTGTATACATAAGTAATTATGCTATTTCGGTTCATTATATCCCGCATTTTCACCAGCTTTCCCCTCTACAGACTATCACAAATTTCCAGTTGTCTCGATAATGGATGGAGACAACATAGTACACAGACAGGGAGGGATTTCTGCATTTCTTTCTCAATGTAGCAGATGTTCAGAATCAGTATGCAGTATTGTACAGTACTACTGAGCAGTGCAGCTGTGAATCTAGCTCTGAGATAAGCTAGAACACTTGCTAGAAACTTCACCACAATCTGTTTTTCTGTCTTAATCTCCTGTGTCTGTTTCTCTGTTCTTTCTCCTCTTCCCTCTCTTTTCCATACAATTTAATAGGACCTGTAACCCAATACTTCAGTGAATTGGTATGCCGTCTGGTTTTGAGCAAGAAAATTTCAGCTGTTTTTCAGACTGAAGGATGAGCTCAGAAGGCAGTGGGAGAGGAAGAAGTGGCTTAAGTGTAGAAAGAAGACGGTTTCTTAGAATTGCTTATACTATTGATTTATGCAACGTTTGTTAAAATGACATTTAAATCCAGAACACTATTCCCACCACACAGAGATATATTTTTGTGATAGTACAGATAGTGGCTGGTAACATGTAGGGTTATTTATACATCGCTTTGAAATGACAAGTAGCTGGTCCATTCACAAAGCCCTGTAACACAGCATCCTAGAGAGACTTCTGTGGTGAATATGTGTTGTGTCACCTAGAAATAGGTCCCCTTTACATGATTAAACACCAAGCTATAACGCTGGCAGTCACTTACTCTGCTGTCTTTCCCGCCAGCAGTTATTCCGGACATTAGCCACATAATCCTCTTCAATGTTCTCCTCCAGCTTCTTTAGTAACGTCCCACTGTATTCAGACTGAAAGTCCTTGCTGACATAATAAGCCACATGAAGATTTTCTGTCACACGCTTTATGGTTTGACCGCTGTAATGAGAGTCATAAACGTAAAGAACGAAGTGACAGTGTTATCTCTTCAAGACCAAATCTCTTGTTTTATTTTAAAAAGTACTGAAAATTCAAAAAATATGCTCCAATAAAAGTTAGTCAGCATCCCTAAATAATAGAATTTCCACACAAAACAGACTGCCAGAGAAACCACCCAGTAGGCTATTGCAATTTCTGCTACTGCAAAATTCCAAATTAAAGCAGGTTAATTTTATTTTTTTGGGACATAGAAATGGATCCCATAGAGAGAAGTAAAGATCTACAGATAAAAATGCCTTATTGTCATCGGACAATGTTTATCTGTATGGAAACTAAAGCTCCCAAAATAAAATATTAGGCTTGTGCTTATATTACAGAGAACCGGATACCAGAAAATCCTGCAGGCAATTACAAGGTAACAACAATACTGTTTGGCGCTAAACTATACATTTTGCTGTTTTGCTATTGTTACAAGTTAAATTATTGCCTCCATGTGTGTAAAACCGTTTAAGAAGCACTAACATCAGGGTTGTTATTCTCTTAATATACTGCAATTGTATTATATAGCACTTTGTACTTCCAATTGCTCATTCTGCCTTTCTATCCAACTAATTCTTCTCTTTGCTCTATGTAGAAACAGTCTCTTGTCCCTTCATTTATCATCTCCATGTTCAACTCTTGACCCAGCTGCTCCCCCCATAGGCTTTTGCAGTGATTCATTACTTGTGCAGAGAAAATTGACCTCCTGTTTCTACATAGAGCTGGTCAGTTTTTAATCACGTGATGTAATAGACCTAATGGAAAAAGGAAGAATTAGCTGGGTAGAAAGGCACAATGAGCAATTGTAAGTACACAGTGCTATACAGTTGTGCTCAGAAGTTTACATAGCCGACAGAATTTTTGCTTTCTTGGCCTTTTTTCAGAGAATATGAATGATGACAACAAAACCTTTTCTCCACTCATGGTTAGTGGTTGGGTGAAGCCATTTATTGTCAAACTACTGTGTTTTCTCTTTTTAAATCATAATGACAACCCAAAACATCCAATTGACCCTGATCAAAAGTTTATATACCCCATTTCTTAATACCGTGTATTGCCCCCTCTAACAACAATGACAGCTTGAAGTCTTTTGTGGTAGTTGTGGATGAGGTTCTTTATTTTCTCAGATGGTAAAGCTGCCCACTCTTCTTGGCAAAACGCCTCCAGTTCCTGTAAATTCCTGGGCTGTCTAGCATGAACTGTGCACTTGAGATCTCCCCAGAGTGGCTCAATGATATTGAAGTCAGGAGACTGAGATGGTCACTCCAGAACCTTCACTTTGTTCTGCTGTAACCAATGACAGGTCGACTTGGCCTTCTGTTTAGGATCGTTGTCATGTTTGATCGTCCAAGTACATCCCATGCGCAGCTTCCAAGATGATGATTGCAAATTTGCCTCCAGTTATTTGCTGATAACATGCTGCATTCATCTTTCCTTCAACTATGACCAAATTTCCTGTGCCTTTGTAGCTCACACATCCCCAAAACATCAGCGATCCACCTCCGTGCTTTACAGTAGGAATGGTGTTCCTTTCATCATAGGCCTTGTTGACATCTCTCCAAATGTAACGTTTATGGTTGTGGCCAAGAAGTTCAATTTTGGTCTCATAACTCCAAATTACCTTGTTCCAGAAGTTTTGAGGCTTGTCTCTGTGCTGTTTTGCATATTGTAGGCGAGATACTTTGTGGCATTTGCCAGTAATGGCTTTCTTCTGGCGACTTGACCATGCAGCCAATTTTTCTTCAAGTGCCTCCTTATTGTGCATTTTGAAGCAGCCACAACCGCTAGCTTTCAGAGAGTCCAGTATTTCAGCTGATGTTATTTGTGGGTTTTTCTTTGAATCCCGAACAATTTTCCTGGCAGTTGTGGAAGAAATTTTTGTTCGTCTACCTGACTGTGGTTTTGTTTTTACAGAGCCCGATTTTCCATTTGTTAACAGTTTGAACGCTGCTGACTGGCATTATCAATTTCTTGAATATCTTTTCGTATCCCTTTCCTGTTTTATACAGTTCAACTACCTTTTCCCGTAGATCCGTTGACAATTCTTTTGCTTTTCTCATGACTCACAACCCAGAAACGTCAGTGGCTGGATGAAAGATGCAAGAATCTGTCTGGATCCCAGAAACTCACTCAGCTTTTATACACACACACACACACTGATTACAAGCAAACAGGTCACAGGTGAGGATGTTACCTTTAGTAGCCATTCAAACCCATTTGTGTCAACTTCTGTGCATGTTATCAGGCCAAAATCACCAGGGTATGTGAACATTTGATCAGGGTCATTTGGATGTTTTGGGTTGTCATTATGATTTAAAAATAGAAAAAACAGTAGTTTGACAATAAATGGTTTCACCCAACCACTAACCAAGAGTGGAGAAAAAGTTTTGGTGTTATCGTTCATATTCTCTGAATAAAGGCAGAGAAAGCAAAAATTCTGTCGGGGTATGTAAACTTTTCAGCACAACTGTATAATATGCTGACTGCAGTATATTAGGAGGATAAAAACTTTTCATGGGAGCGGAATGGTATCCCAAGTATCTCGGCAGACTTGGTGTCATCTTTTGAAAACCCGCCATTCTCAAAAACAACGCGTGTTTTCAAAAGATGAGTCAGCTGGGAATATCGTACCCAGCTTATCATGTAAAATTGTTATGTCACGTGATCCCTGCGGCCAATCAGCACTGGCTTCACTCCCTCCACCCTCGGATGTATCACAAAGGAAATGCTTTAAAAATATGCAAAACATTTTTTAAAAAGACAAAACTATAAAAGGTCAAATCATCCCTCTTTTTCCCCATAAGAGATATTAAAAAATTCACAAGTGGTTTCACCGTGTTCAGGAAAGTTTGATTTATCAAAATATAAAAATAATTAACCACATCTGAAAACAACATAAAACAAAACAAAAAAAAAAAATCAATAACGCCAAAATTAAGTTTTTGCTTTTTGTCACTATAATTCCACAAAAAGTGAGGCAGCATGAGATGAGGCATCTATCTCAAACTGGTATCAATAAAAACTTAGTCTCGACCTGCAAAAAATAAGCCATCACACAGCGCCATCGACTGAAAGACAAAAAAAAAGTTTCCAGTCTCGGAAAATGGCGACACAAACTAGAATTTTTTATTTTTTTTTAACTTTTAATTTTTTTCCCAATTAAAATAAAAAAACTGGACGTTTGGCATCACTAGTCGTAGTGATGAGCAGAATCATATTGCGAGGTAATTTTTACAAAATATAGACTATAAAAACAATTCCCATACAACAATGTCAGAATTGCAATTTTTTTTCCCAATTTCTCACCACTTGGAATTTTTTTTCCCCGCCCCCCGAAGCGAGCAACGAAACGGCGCCCGTCGGGTGTGAGGGGAACACAGCCAGCAGCACTTGTTTCTGTGATTAATCCTGGTAGGTGAAATGGATTATTTATTCTTATATAACTTTGGCTATTGATCTGGTGGTTAAAGTTACATATTCCATATAGAACTCCCCCTGGTTACCTTCCCCGCTGATATGTATAGCACAACCTGCTATGGGACTGCAGCCATAACGATCGTATAAAGGGATTTTTCAGAGGAAGCCTTATTAGCAGAGCTTACATTTGGATCAGTTGACCACTAGTATCAAGCCAGTAACTGGTGAACATTGGAATCTTATCACCATCTTTTACATATCCTTTTACCCTGCCATTTTTACTTTTAACATCACCTTCTTGGCTGCGGTTTTCCCTCTTTTTTGGAGGCTTTTGCCCTGACTTTTTAAATTATTTTAGTCTTTGGATTAGTTTTTATAATTTTGAGCCAATAAAAATATCTTGTTTTATTTTAACTGTTGGGAATCGCTTCTGGTCAACTGGGGCTGCCCCCCATCTGACTTAGTTGCTTTATTGATTGTGAAGTGCGGCATATTTACTGTTTTTTTCGACATATGAGATTGATAATATGACGACTGCAATTTATTAAGAGGATAAGAACGTTGATGGGAGGAGTGCTTCTTTAAATGATCGTCAGGTTATTTGAGCACGTATCTGAAAAAATCGATTACTTACCGGTAATGCTCTTTTATAGAGTCCACGACAGCACCCACTGAGAGAGGGGATCCGCCCCTAGAAGCAGGAAACATACGGAAAGATAAAAGGGCGGTCCCCTCGCTCCCGCAGTTGGATTACAGAGAATGAGAGGAACCGCCCACCAATTTTAGTAGGCTATCCAAATATTTCTATCTGTATCTAATTAAATTTATATAAACTAAGTCTATGAACCATTCACCACTACAAGTGGAATATGTGTAACCACCATTAGGGAGGGAAGTGAGTGGGTGTTGTCGTGGACTCTATAAAAGAGCATTACCGGTAAGTAATCTGGATTTTTCTCTTCGCCACGACAGCACCCACTGAGAGATTTCCAGAGACAATCACCTGGGGGGACCACCGTGTCAAGAATTGATATACCAAAAACCAAGTCGGTAGAGGAAGATAAGTCCAGTCTATAGTGATTGTAAAAGGTGGAAGGTGAAGCCCAAGTTGCGGCCATACATATGAGTTCGATGGGGACATCCGCTCTTTCAGCCCAGGATGATGCTACAGCTCGAGTGGAATGTGCTCTCACGCCTTGAGGCGGATTCTCCCTTTTTGTGGAGCATCCAAGACTAATTGCATCTCTAATCCACCGGGATAGCGTAAAAAGATCATTAGAAAGGTCTTTGTACTGTCCCCTCATATATTTATACATTGCAATAAGATCACCCCTAAGACTTAGTTTTTCCAAACTAAATAACCCCAAGTGTAATAACCTGTCTTGGTATTGCAGACCCCCCCCCCCCCCGTCCTCTAATAACATTGGTGGCTCTTCTCTGCACCCGCTCCAGTTCAGCTATGTCTTTCTTATACACCGGAGACCAGAACTGTACACAGTATTCTAAGTGAGGTCTCACTAGTGACTTGTATAGAGGTAAAATTATGTTCTCCTCATGAACATCTATGCCTCTTTTAATGCATCCCATTATTTTATTTGCCTTTGCAGCAGCTGCCTGACACTGGCCACTAAATGTGAGTTTGTCATCCACACATACACCCAAGTCTTTTTAAGTGACAGTTCTGCCCAGTGTTTTACAATTAAGCACATAATTATACATCTATTTTGTTCTACCAAGTGCATGACCTTACATTTATCCCCATTAAAGCTTATTTGCCATTTATCAGCCCAAGCTTCTAGTTTACATAAATCCTCCTGTAATATAAAATTGTCCTCCTCTGTATTGATTACCCTGCAGAGTTTAGTGTCCTCTGCAAATATTGAAATTCTACTCTGTATGCCCCCTACAAGGTCATTAATAAATATGTTAAAGAGAAGCGGCCCCTGTGGTACCCCACTGCTAACCGTGACCCAGTCCGAGTGTGTTCCATTAATAACCACCCTTTGTTTCCTATCCCTGAGCCAGTTCTTAACCCACTTACACATTTTCCCCTATCCCCATTGTTCTCATTTTAGGTATCAACCTTTTGTGTGGCACCATATCAAAAGCTTTTGAGAAGTCCATGTGCACCACGTCCACTGCGTTCCCTTGGTCCAGTCGGAACTTACACCTTCATAAAAGCTTATCAGATTAGTCTGACAAGAACGGTCCCTCGTAAACCCATGCTGATACTGTGTCATGAGGTTATTCAGCCTCAGATACTCCAATATAGTATCCCTTAAAAAACCCTCCAGGATTTTACCCACAGTAGAGGTTAAGCTCACAGGCCTATAATTTCCAGGTTAAGTTTTTGTCCCCTTTTTGAATATTGGCACCACATTTGCTATACACCAGTCCTGTGGTACAGACCCAGTTATTATGGAATCTTTAAAGATTAAAAATAATGGTCTATCTATGACTGTACTTAATTCCTGCAGTACTCGGGGGTGTATCCCATTCGGGCCCCGGGGATTTGTCAATTTTAGTGATTTTTTAGACGCCGCTCTACTTCCTGCTGGGTTAAGCAGGTGACATTTAATGGAGAAATTTTTTTTATCACTGATCATGTTATCTGTCATGGGATTTTCTTGTGTAAATACTGTTGAAAAAAAGTCATTTAGCATATTGGCTTTTTCCTCATCCTCATCCACCATTTCACCCCGACTATTTTTAAGGGGACCAACACTATCATTTTTTAGTTTCTTGCTATTTATGTAGTTAAAGAATATTTTGGGATTATTTTTACTTTCTCTGGCAATGAGTCTCTCTGTCTCAATCTCTGCTGTCTTATTTGCTTTTTCCAGAATTGATTTAATCTATTGTATTTATTTAATGCCTCATCACTACCTACTTGCTTTAATTCCCTGAACGCTTTATTTTTGTCCCTTATTGCGCCCTTACAGCTCTATTTAGCCATAGTAGTTTCCTCCTATATCTAGCATGTTTATTCCCATAGGGTATATACCGTGCACAGGTCCTATTCAGGATGCTAATAAACGTCTCCTATTTTCTTTGTGTATTTTTATGTCTCTGGATATCGTCCCAGTTAATTGCACTAAGATCATCTCTCATCCGTTGGAAATTTGCCTTCCTGAAGTTTAGTGTCCTTCTAACCCCTCTACTACACATCTTATTAAAGGATACATGAAAACTTATTATTTTGTGATCACTATTACCCAAGTGACCCCCAACCCTTATATTTGATATGCGGTCTGGCCTGTTGGTTAATATTAGGTCTAGCAGTGCCCCCCTCTTGTTGGGTCCTGAACTAGTTGTGAAAGGTAATTGTCTCTCACATTTGTCAAAAACCTATTACCTTTGCTGGAACTGCAGGTTTCTGTTCCCCAATGTATTTCAGGGTAGTTGAAGTCCCCCATAATAATGACTTCTCCTTGAGTCGCTGCTTCATCTATTTGCTTTACGAGAATATTCTCCGTTGCTTCCATTATTTTTGGAGACTTATAACAAACCCCTATCAGTAATTTATTATTTTTCCCCCTCCCTAATCTCCACCCACAGGGACTCTACATTTTCATTAGATTCACATATATTATCACGCAAGATGGATTTTAAGGCTGATTTTACATATAAACACACACCCCCACCTCGCTTATTTGTACGGTCATTTCTAAACAGACTATAGCCCTGTAAATTAACTGCCCAGTCGTGGCTCTCGTCCAGCCATGTCTCAGATATCCCCACCATGTCATAATTATGTTCCAACAAAATTCATTCTAATTCCGCCATTTTGTTGGTGGGGCTCCTGGCATTAGTATACATGCACTTTATGTATCTCTCTGTACCTCTATTCTTTCTTAAATTATAATAGGGACATAAAACCCTCTAAATGACCCTGTAACTCCACTTCTTCCTGCAGGATGGTGTTTTGTAGCTGTCTAGTTTGGAACTGAACCCATGGGACTGCTGGAATACATGATGTTAAAGAACCAAGAAGAGACATACACTGTCTGAGGGATATTATGGGGTTGTTGATTACTTACCCTACTTTTTTTTTTAATTATTGTTAGTTTTTTTTGCTTCTGGGAGAGGGCACCTCTGACTTACGGAGTCTAGGAAAAGGCCCAGGAATGTTTGGCAGTTATCGGGCACAGTCTGGATTTTTCCCAATTGATTAGCCATCCCAAATCTTGTAAAGAGGAGATTATGTTAACTAGATGTTGCTGACACTGTGAAGCAGAATTTCCTATCACCAGTAGGTCGCCTAGGTATGGGATTATAAGAGAGTGTCCTTCAATCTTAAATACGACATCACCTTTGACATCAATTTGGTAAAGACTCTGGGAGCCACAGACAACCCTAAGGGCATTGCTGTGTACTGGAGGTGACAAACTTGACCTTCTAACATAACCGCCACGCGGAGATATTGTTGATGCTCGATATATATTGGTAGATGGTAATATGCAACTTTGAAGTCGAGGACCGACATAAAGCACCTGGGAAATAAAAGTTTCATGGTTGATCGGATGGACTCCATTTTGAAGGTTTGGTTTTCTAAAAAAACATTCAGCTTTCTCAGGTTTATTATGGTCCTATACGAACCATCTGGTTTAGATACCAGAAATAGAGGGGAGTAGAACCCCTTCCCTCTTTGGTGTGCCGGAACTTCTACTAGAACCCCTTTGGATAATAGACTTCTTATTTCTAACTCCAAAACCCCCTGTTGAGATTGGGAGTTTAGAGAAGTCAATAGGAAGGTGTCCGGGGGGACACGGGCAAATTTTAACTTTAAGCCAGATGTCACTAGGCTAATGGCCCATGAGTTGGACGTTATCCCCCTCCATTGTTGGAAGAAAAAAGATAGTCTGCCACCAACCGGTAGGTCAGAATTAACGTGGCTTCTCTTCAGTTCTAAAGGGACGTCTGCCGAACAGGGCACCCTTTTGTTTGGTTCTTTGTGGGCCCAGCAGTCCTGGTTTCTATAGTCCTTACTCCTGTTAAATTTCGGAAGGCTCTCCTATAGGATGGAATATAAGTATGAGGCTATGTGCACACGTTGCGGAATTGGCGTGGAAATTTCCGCAGCAATTCCGCACCTCCCTGCTGCGGGAAATACACATATTATAGGTATGCGTATTCCCGCTAAAAACTAGCGTTTTGCAAGCGTAATTATCTTGCAGAATGCTAGCATTTTCCAAGCGATCTGTAGCATCACTTGGAAAACAGGTTGGTCACACGAGTCAAACAAGTGTTTGACTCGTGTGAACAACTTTTTACTATTGATGCCGCATCAATAGTAAAAATATCTAATGTTAAAAATAATAAAAAAAATAAAATATCATGATATTCTCACCTTCCGGCAGCCCCCGCAGCCTTCCCGCCTCTCAGCGACGCTCTCGGCCAATCCCGCTCCCAGGGATGCATTGCGACAATGACCCCAGATGACGTAGCATCACGCGAGACCGCTACGTCATCTGGGGTGATTCTCGCAATACATCCCTGGGAACGGATTGGCCGGGAGCGTCGCTGAGAGGAGGGAAGGCTGCGGGGGCCGCCGGAAGGTGAGAATATCATTACTTTTATTTTAATTATTTTAACTTAGATATGGTACCCAGGGCCTGGAGAAGAGTCTCCTCTCCTCCAGACCCTGGGTACCATCCGCACTTGAACCGCTTACTTTGCGCATGGTGGGCATAGCCACATGCGGAAAGTAAGCGGTTCAATGCATTCCCATGGCGGCGGAATCGACGCAATTCCGCAAAAATAATGAGCATGCTGCGGATTCTTCCGCGATGCGATTCCGCCGCAGAAAAACACGCATGTGCACAGCATTACGGAATCCCATAGGATATAATGAGTTGTGTTGTGTAAGCGTTTCTCGCGAAAAACTGCAGCAAAAACGCTAAGAATCTGCAACATGTGCACAGAGCCTTAGGAAACCCCTTCTTCCTTTCACCCGCCTTGGTGAGAATCTCATCCAATTTTTTGCCAAACAGGTACTCACCCTGGTATGGTAGCCTGCAAAGCTTGGATTTGGTCTGTGCATCGCCCTTCCATCCCTTTAACCATTGGGCCCGACGTGCTGTATTGGTTAGCCCTGCTGACTTAGCCACTATGTGTATAGAATCAGCTGAGGGATACGCCAAAAAGGCTGCCCAGCCTCTGATCAGAGGGATGGAGGACATTCATTTATCTCTAGATAGACCGCCTTTTATGCCTTCCTCCAAATATTTAACCATACTAGCATGGATCTTGCCGTACATGTAGCTGATATGGTGGGCTTGAATGCTCCTGTATATGATTCACACAATCTTTTTAGAAGAGAGTTTGCTTTACGGTCTAGGGGGTCCTGTAGAGTCCCTCAGTCTTCCACTAGTAACTAGGATTGTTTTGATGTGGAGGCCATAGCTGTATCCATCTTTGGGCTTTTGCCCACATAGACAGATCCTCGTCATTATTATTATTATTAATATTTATTTCTATAGCACCATTGATTCCATGGTGCTGTACATGAGAAGGGGTTACATACAAATTACAGGTATCACTTACAGTAAACTAACAATGACAGACTGATACAGAGGGGCGAGGACCCTGCCCTTTCTGCTTACATTCTACAGGATGGTGGGGAAGAAGACAGTAGGTCGGGGGGTTGCAGCAGTTCCGGTGTTGGTTGAGGCAATAACTCCGGTAGTGGTGAGGAGGCAGCAGGGTCATTGCAGGCTGTAGGCTTTCCTGAAGAGATGGGTTTTCAGGTTCCGTCTGAAG
The DNA here is from genome assembly GCA_033576555.1 of Oophaga sylvatica. Classification (NCBI taxonomy): domain Eukaryota; kingdom Metazoa; phylum Chordata; class Amphibia; order Anura; family Dendrobatidae; genus Oophaga; species Oophaga sylvatica. The sequence continues at coordinate 250,815,496 of JARQOD010000001.1, forward strand.
GATCTGAATGAGTTTGATAGTCGGATGTGTTGGGGCAAAGAATTCCAGAGGATGGGGATATTCGGGAGAAGTCTTGGAGGCGGTTGGGTGAGGAGCGAATAAGTGTGGAGGAGAGAAGGATGACTTGGGAGGATCGGAGATTACGTGAGGGAAGATATCGGGAGATTAGTTCAGAGATATATGGAGGAGACAGATTATAGATGGCCTTGTAGGTCAGTATTAGTAATTTGAACTGGATACGCTGAGGGAATGGGAGCCAGTGAAGAGATTTGCAGAGGGGAGAAGCGGAGGAGTAGCGAGGAGAGAGGTGAATTAGTCGTGCAGCAGAGTTAAGGATGGACTGGAGAGGTGCGAGGGTGTTAGCAGGGAGGCCAGAGAAAAGGGTGTTGCAGTAGTCGAGGCGGGAGATGATGAGGGCGTGCACAATCATTTTAGTAGATTGAGGGTTGAGGAAAGGACGGATTCTTGAAATATTTTTGAGCTGAAGGCGACAGGAGGTAGAAAGAGCTTGGATGTGCGGTTTGAAGGACAGGGCAGAGTCAAGGGTTACTCCGAGGCAGCGGACTTCTGGTACGGGGGAAAGCGTGATGTCGTTAATTGTGGTAGATAGGTCAGGTAAGGAAGATCTATGGGATGGGGGAAAGATTATGAGTTCAGATTTGTCCACATTGAGTTTGAGGAAGCGGGAGGAGAAGAAGGAGGATATGGCTGATAGACACTCCGGGATTCTGGATAGCAGAGAAGTGATGTCTGGGCCAGAGAGGTAGATCTGAGTGTCATCAGCGTAAAGGTGGTACTGGAATCCGTGGGACTTTATGAGTTGCCCCAGGCCAAGTGTATAGATTGAGAAGAGTAGGGGTCCTAGAACAGAGCCTTGGGGAACTCCAACAGAGAGAGGGTGGGACGAGGAGGTAGTGTGGGAGTGGGAGACGCTGAATGTGCGGTTGGAAAGGTATGAGGAGATCCAAGATAGGGCGAGGTCTTTGACGCCAAAGGAGGAAAGAATCTGTAGTAGAAGGCAGTGGTCAACTGTGTCAAAAGCAGAGGACAGGTCAAGAAGCAGGAGTATAGAGTATTGTCCGTTTGCTTTGGCTGTAAGTAGGTCATTAGTAATTTTGGTCAGGGCTTTCTCAGTGGAGTGATGGGGGTGGAAACCAGATTGTAGAGTGTCAAAGAGCAAGTTAGAAGAGAAGTGGTAGGAAAGCTCAGCGTGGACATGCAGCTCCAGGAGTTTGGAAGCGAATGGGAGCAGCGATATTGGGCGATAGCTGGACATAGCGGTTGGGTCGAGGGTTGGCTTTTTAAGGATAGGCGTGATTGTGGCATGCTTGAAAGCAGAAGGGAAGGTACCGGAAGTTAGTGATAGGTTGAAGAGGTGGGTTAGGGATGGAATAATAGTGGTGGTGAGGTTGGGGAGGAGGTGGGTTGGGATGGGGTCAAGTGCACAGGTTGTGAGGTGCGATTTGGAGAGAAGACAATTAAGCTCCCCTTCAGTTATATTGGAGAGGGAGGTTATGGGGTTAGGGCATTGGTCTGGTATACAAAGTGGTTGAGGTGGTTGAACAATGAAGACTTGCCTTGTTTGGTCGATCTTATTTTTGAAGTGTGTGGCAAAGTCCTCAGCAGAGATGAGGGAGGTAGGAGGGGGCAGTGGTGGGCGGAGGAGGGAGTTAAAAGTTTTGAATAACTGTTTGGGGTTGTAGGATAGGGAAGATACGAGGTTGTGAAGTAGGCCTGTTTAGCAGAGGTGAGGGCAGATTTGAAAGAGAGTGTTGCTTGTTTGAATGCAGTGAAGTCGTCTTGCGAATTTGTTTTTTTCCAGCGCCGCTCTGTAATCCTGGACACTTGCCGGAGCTTTTTAGTGGTGTTATTGTGCCAGGGTTGTCTGTTGGTACGTCGCACTCTGCCATGAACGAGAGGGGCGACCGTGTCAATAGCCAATGTGAGAGTGGCATTGTAGAAAGCAGTGGCACTGTCTGTATCGTGGAGTGAGGATATTGATGCCAGTGAAAGAATAGAGTCAGAGAGTGTGTGGATGTCTAGGTGTGCAAGGTGTCTGCGGGGGTGCACGTGTTGCTGGACATGGGTGACAGGAGAGGAGGACAGGGATGAGAAAGTGAGTAGATGGTGGTCGGATAGAGGGAGAGGGGAGGTGGTGAAGTTAGATAGAGAGCAGAGGCGGGTGAAGACCAAGTCTAATGTATGACCATCCGTGTGGGTGGCTGAGGAGGACCACTGAGTAAGTCCAAAGGATGAAGTAAGGGACAGAAGTTTGGAGGCTGCTGACTGAAGGGTATCAGTGGGGATGTTGAAGTCACCCATGATGATGGTGGGGATGTCAGTGGAGAGAAAGTGAAGAAGCCAGGTAGTGAATTGGTCGATAAGGCAGTGGTCGGGCCTGGAGGTCGGTATATGACGGCCACTTGGAGGTTGGAGGGAGAGTAGATGCGGACAGAGTGGACTTCAAAGGAAGGGAGGATTAGGGAGGGAAGAGGTGGGATTGTGTTAAAGTTGCAGTTAGAGGAAAGGAGAACACCCACTCCTCCACCATGTCTGTTTCCAGGGCGAGGAGTGTGGGTGAATTGGAGGCCACCGTAACACAGCGCAGCAGGGGAGGCGGTGTCAGAGGGTGTCAGCCATGTTTCTGTGAGGGCGAGGAAAGCAAGATTGCGAGAGAGAAAGAGGTCATGAATCACATGAAGCTTATTGCAGATGGAGCGGGCATTCCAGAGTGCTCCAGAGAGAGGGAGCAGGGGGGTGGGTGTCAATGGCACAGGTTTTACGTTGGAAAGATTGCGGTAGTTCCTATTAGATAGGGAGCGGTAGGAAGGAGTACTAATGGTGGGTATGAACTGTGGAGGTCCAGGATTGGGAGATATGTTACCAGCAGTGAGGAGGAGCAGAGAAAGGAAGAGCAGGTGGGAGAAGGAGAGAGGGAAGCTTGTTTTGTTTTATTAGGACAGATTTGAGGTTGAGGAGCAGGTCAGCAGAGGAGGATAGGTGGGGAGGAAGGAGGTAAGGGGAGATGATTATTTGATTAGAGGGTGCTGGGGTTTGGGGATAGCGAAGGAGAGAGAGGATTAAAGGAGCAAACACTGTGAAGGCATATGTAAACATGGTGAAAGAGTAAGATGGGTAATTAGAAAAGCCAGGTACAAGTAATTAGAAGTGCTTACTCAGCAGACATACCCAAAAGAGACATAGTGTGGGGTCCTGACTCCTGCCGTGACTAACTGCCGTTGAAATAACTGCAGCTTCTCTGTACTTTTGCTGCAGTGGTACTTCTGCTGCAGTTGCGTGCCTGACCCACACGCGTGCCCCCCTTAGACTGCTACTGAATATATAGGACTGAGTAGAGGATCAGGTGGGAGGAGTTATGGTAGCTGCTTTGGGATAAATTAGCAGCTGCCCAGCACACCAGGGGAGGATAGACAATCAAAGGCACAGGGCCTGGCTGCATCCATATGCTGGTAACACCTTGCACCTGATAGCATCTCTACTGGCCCCAGCATGGCTATACAGCAGTAAGTATTGAATACAATGCAACAAATTAATTTAGCAAACATTCAGCAGCCACTGTTATATACCATTTAAAGGAAAAGTTGAATAGTAGTCAGATCCCAGCAAGCAGAGGTTGTAGAGATTGTACCATTTAAAGGAAAAGTTGAATAGTAGTCAGATCCCAGCAAGCAGAGGTTGTAGAGATTGTACCATTTAAAGGAAAAGTTGAATAGTAGTCAGATCCCAGCAAGCAGAGGTTGTAGAGATTGTACCATTTAAAGGAAAAGTTGAATAGTAGTCAGATCCCAGCAAGCAGAGGTTGTAGAGATTGTACCATTTAAAGGAAAAGTTGAATAGTAGTCAGATCCCAGCAAGCAGAGGTTGTAGAGATTGTACCATTTAAAGGAAAAGTTGAATAGTAGTCAGATCCCAGCAAGCAGAGGTTGTAGAGATTGTACCATTTAAAGGAAAAGTTGAATAGTAGTCAGATCCCAGCAAGCAGAGGTTGTAGAGATTGTACCATTTAAAGGAAAAGTTGAATAGTAGTCAGATCCCAGCAAGCAGAGGTTGTAGAGATTGTACCATTTAAAGGAAAAGTTGAATAGTAGTCAGATCCCAGCAAGCAGAGGTTGTAGAGATTGTACCATTTAAAGGAAAAGTTGAATAGTAGTCAGATCCCAGCAAGCAGAGGTTGTAGAGATTGTACCATTTAAAGGAAAAGTTGAACAGTAGTAAGTCAGATCCCAGCAAGCAGAGGTTGTAGAGATTGTACCATTTAAAGGAAAAGTTGAATAGTAGTCAGATCCCAGCAAGCAGAGGTTGTAGAGATTGTACCATTTAAAGGAAAAGTTGAATAGTAGTCAGATCCCAGCAAGCAGAGGTTGTAGAGATTGTACCATTTAAAGGAAAAGTTGAATAGTAGTCAGATCCCAGCAAGCAGAGGTTGTAGAGATTGTACCATTTAAAGGAAAAGTTGAACAGTAGTAAGTCAGATCCCAGCAAGCAGAGGTTGTAGAGATTGTACCATTTAAATCAAAAGGATAACGTCTTTTGGATGTTGAAGGAAGGCCTTTTTGTCCTTGTTTCTCTCATTCCTTTTTAACTAACTCCTTTATTGCTGGAATCACTGGAAATGCATGTCTCTTTGTCTCAGAGAGTCCTGCGAACATAATGTCCTGAGGGGTTTTGGGAACTTTAGTATCCGTAAGACCCATGGTCTTCTGAACTGACCTGACAAGATTGTTGATACTGCCGGTTGGAAAAAATGTATGTTGTTTTCCTTCCGAAGAAAGGGATTCTCGGGAGGAATCTGAGCCTCTATCGTCAGTATCCGAGAAATGCTCTGATCTTGGGGAGTCATACTCCCTATTGGACCTCATTTACATAACACTACTTGAACCCCTTAAGGCCTGTAATTCTTCCCTGATCATCAATCTGAAATCCTCTGTTCTTATAGAGGACTCTTCCTGCAGGGTATATCCGATGCATATCTGGCACATCCTTTTGGGGTAGCTGTCCGGAAGGGGTTGGGAACACAGGGCGCATTCTCTATGTTTAGACTTTTCAGTTCTTTTTGCCTAGGGTATACAGAAAGAAGAGGGGCTATCAGCTTAATAGGTGGGACAATAACACTCACCCAGTGAAGCTTCTGTCAACATGGTACCGGTTGCGGAGGTGAAGGCACAGGCTGCGATGTGGATCGACCAGATTTTCTGTCTTTCCCACTTTTAGTCGAGGATCCGCTCGGTTTAGAGCGACCACTGCCACTTCTGCGGCTGCTGTGTGCCGACGTTGCTGTATTCTCCAAAGGGAGTACAACGGTCTCTTTTGGGAATGCTATATTGCACACCGGTGGGGCTCTGGATGGTGTTTTTATGCGGCTTCCAATCCCCTAATGCCAGAAATTCATCTACCTCTTTTCTTTTTTTCCCATCCACCCGGAAGTGCTCATCACTTCCGGGTCTCGGCCGCACTGTGCGCGGCTATGCCACTCTGTACAGGCGCATCCTCTCGCCCCTCGGTACCGCCCCGGAAGTAAACGGAGAACTTCCTGGGAGAGCGCTTCTGGGGACTCTGCACACGCCGGAAGAATCGCCACGGCGGCGCGCCTTTGGAGACAATGGTACCTCATACTGCTGACTTCATGTGCAGCCCCGGACCAGCGCCGAACCATCCTGCTCCGCGCTCTCTCCGTAAGTCCGGGCGACCCTAGGATTCCGGCAGGAAACCAACTGCGGGAGCGAGGGGGACCGCCCCATTTACCTCTCCGTAGGTTTCCTGTTGCTAGGGGCGTATCCCCTCTCTCAGTGGGTGCTGTCATGGCGAAGAGAAAATATCAGATCATTTTTAACAAATTATTCCATAAAAAAAAGGCACACAGAATAGGCAGAAGTGATAAAAATTGGAATATTTTAATGCCCGTAATAGACTGTTACTACACAAGCCGCTGTAGTGGAAACCTAAATTGAACTCCCTACAATTCTGCAAGAAAACACTCCTGCTTGAAATGAAAGCAACTGCAAAAAAAATAATTTTATTCCTGACTCGCTTGTCATACAACTCCATAATATATTAAAATTATTCCAAACTGAAGCCTCACTTTCAAAAGGCATGGCAAGAAATTTTAATGTTTCTTGGCCTCCGGAGTTTAAGAAAGGAATTGGACAGAAAAATGGAGATTCTGATTTGGAGTTTATCCTAAGTCATACTGTAAGGCTAGTTAAAGGGCGATGTGACTTTTAGAATTGCAGTTCCAATAGGTGGCACTATAGAGTTAAAGTCCTCTTCCTCTCTGAAGGGGATCTATAAGAGGTCTATGCACTGCCTAAATCTCCCTATCCACTATTATGTATTAGGTATGTCCAATTGTTTTTGGTTCATGCACAAGCCTTATGATTATCATAATGGATTTAGAATAATCTGTTAATAGATACTAGCAGTTACTTTGGATTATCAGGCACACCACCATATATGTATATCATTGCTACATGGGTAAATACACTGCCCCAAAAAAATACAAAGGTGGCACTAAAATACCAGATCCTAGCGATCACTAAATGAAATATTCCAGTTGCAAGTCTTTATTCATTACATAGCATAATGTGTTGAGAAAACATAAAAACGATCACTGTAAATCAAAATTAATATCCCATGGAGGTCTCGATTTGAACGGATACTCAAAATCAAATTACAGGCTGATCCAACTTCAGTGGAAATGCCTCAAGACAAGGAAGTGATGCTTAGTAGTGTAAATGCTCAAAGCCCTAGAGATACAGTAGCATGAGGCGGTGTCTACAACCCACAGAAGTTGCTCAGCTAGAGCAGATAATCCAGAACAGCACATCAATGCGAGCTGTGGCAAGAAGAATCGCTGAGTCTGTCAGCACAGTGTCCAGAGCATGGAGCAGATAACAGTCCAGTACATGTGGAGGGGGTCATAGGAAGGCAACAACCCGGCAGCAGGACCGCTACCTCCTCCTTTGTGCAAGTAGGAACAGGAGCAGTGCCAGAGCCCTGCTAAAAAATCTCCAGCAGGCCACTAACATCCATGTGTCTGCTCAAACTGTCAGAAACAGACTCCATGAGGGCTCGACGTCCACGAGTGGGTGTTGTGCTTACAGCCCAACACCATGCAGGGTGATTAGCATTTGGAGGAGAACACAAAGATTGGGAGATTTGACATTGGCGCCCTGTGCTCTTCACGGATGAGAGCAGGTTCACTGGCCTGCCTGTTCCCCAGACCTAAATCCAATCAAGCACATCTGAGAAATCATGTCTCGTTCCATCCACCAATGTCACGTTGCACCACAGACTGTCCAGGAGTTGACTGATGCTTTAATCCAGGTCTGGGAGGAGATCCCTCAGGAGAACATCTGCCGCCCCATCAGAAGCATGCCCAGGCGTTGTGGGGAAGTCATACAGTCACATGGAGGTCACACATACTACTGGGCATCATTTCCTTGTCTTGGGGCATTTCCACTGAAGTTGGATAAGACCTGTAATTTGCTTTTCCACTTAAATTTTTAGTATCATTCCAAATCTAGACCTCCATTGGTTAATAATTTTTATTTACATTCATCATTTTTATATATTATTGTTCTCGATTCATTACATAGTGGAATACGTTAAGATTTGCAACTGGAATATTTCATTCAGTGATATAAAAGATGTGGTATTTTAGTCTTTACTTTATTTTTGATTTTTTTTTTTAATACAAAATTGTCTGGAATCGAGAGTGGACGCCATGTCGTTTTTGGAGAGCCACTGTGCCTAAACAGTGGAAACCCCGCACAAGTGACCCGTTTTTGGAAACTACACTCCTCGAGGAATTATCTAGAGGCATAGTTATAGTAATGATAATAATGCTTTTGATTTACTGGTGCATGAACTTCTAATGTGGTAGTATGTGTAAGATGTGCGGAGTACATCAGATTAGTGTGTTGTTGTGTCAAAAGGGTTAAAAACAAATTATTAATTTATGGATGTGTGGTATGCTTTGAAGCAATCATTAATTCAAAAGCCAGGTTTCTCAGGAAAGGTTTCACAATGATAAATTGTGTCTTTTCGTATTCCCCAGTTGGAACACTTTTTTTTTGTTCTTCCCTGTCTGGAAAACATTGACCTGGTACGATACGGACACCACAGTTTCCAAAGTACTGGGACCCTCACCTACCAGAGTGCCAAACATTAGGGCTTGATAACTACCTCCGGAAACAAAAGGAAGGTCCTCGTATTGCTTGCTGATTGAAACGGCACAAATGCATTGTACAGTGCCATCTGTGCGATGTTCATGGCCAATTTTTTGTACCATATTTTAGCTTTTCACATGGCACTGTATGGTTTGAGGACCTGATCTGAGAGATCTACACCCATGTACTTATTATAATCCAGGATAAAATCTTGCTTTGGGACTTGTGTTGTGCTACCTCAGATAGTGACAATGGAGCTGTTGTCACGGTGCATGGTGGACATCCCTCTTGTCCTTATACTTGACCACCAGCATGGTTGTCAGCCACCAAGTGTGGGGAAAGATGCGGGCTCAGCGCCGAAACCTGCTTCAAAGGCAGGAATACAGCCTATGACCATCGCTCGTGAAGGGGTTACAAGGATAGAATATTTAGAATTAAGTCAATCAAAACCTTAAGTCTGCCAGAGAGATTTTATTTTTTAGGGGTGCCCTATCTGTAGCTCTTTAATAAATGAGCGAGCCTTGATGACACAAAAGATCATATGGGTAGGTGAACACCACCAAATTCTGGAAGCTTTATTTTTTCTTAATCAGATATGGAATAGACTGGATGCACCGAACAAGACGAAATGCTAGATATATGAGCAAGTCCACCGCTATAGCCAAGCCAGTGTTAATCTAAAGGCCCAGTATACATTGGATTAAAGTGAACTATCCTTACAAATACAGCAGAATTGAACTCGCACTGCCAACAACAATGGTAGCCTATGCGCTCTGAGCGATCTAGTATAGATCACTGGGTGTGCATCATTTACTTTAGTGTGCCTGTGTAAACAGGCATTCAAACAACCGGCGTTCAAATCGTGCCCCCAATTGGCCAGTGTAAACAGACCCTTACTCTATTCTCCCCAAAGAAAACAATGAGCCGAGCAGACTGGAATAACAAAGATAAATTACTTTCACTTGGCATTGTAAATTCACGTACATCAAAAAGAACAGTGTTATGTTATTCCAAGAAACCATGTTACTTACGATTTGGGATATAGACTGTATGGAGGATTGGAGACCAATAACTGGCTAAGCAACGACACAAGTATTAATACAATTATAGGCAGCAGTTGTATGAGCATGGAGAAACCACCCTGAAAGTGGAAAAACAAAAGACCGGTATTACAAATGTCATTTTTATGTAACAGCCCTCCATACATTTAGTATAGATGGTGAAGTCAGAAAGACATATATTAGGGAAAATACTTACATCCCCCCTCTCATCTTCTCTTTCGCGACCGCTGCGATGCTGATGTTGGTGGTGGTTACATGTTGTCCGTCCATTGGAAAATGTCCGAACATTTCCTGATGAGAATAAGATGCATGTGTTTATTTTCTACAATTTACTTACGGAACTAATTGTCACTGATGCCATGCTGACAAGGCATCTGTTTCAGGGGTGGGGCTGGTCTCTGATCACCACGTCCTCTCCTTACAATGCGCACTGACAGTGCGCTCTGCTGCCGACTTGTCACTTCTAATCAGAGTCAGTGAGGGAGTGCACCATCACTGTGCACAGATTAGAATACTGCACAGTGACAAGGAAACTCGTACTGAGCATACAACGGAATTGACAACAGATGCATGCTAGGTAGAGCAGGGACTAGCCCAGACCCTGAAATGGACATCACTGATAACGCTTCATTTCAGGGTGGTAGAAGACATGACCGTGACTGCAGCCTCTGTCCTCTGATGACGTCACATTCGAGTATCCCGGCATGCATTGGGGATTCTCAAATGAAGCATCATTAAAACGGGAAAAAATAAGTAGTTAGTTAGATTAGAGAGGGAACACACTTTTTAAATTATACCACATTAGAAAACCTATTTAAGTAAATAGAAAGACTTTTAGGATGAAAATCATTTTTAGTTTCGGACCACTCCTTTAAGTCAAACATACCTGTTGGGAAGCTACCTCCAAAGAACATGTTAAACAGATCTTCTGGAGTTATATCAGCTTCAAATTCTCGGTGGTAGTCAAACCCACCATTTCTGTGGTTGCTGTGCACATGCTCCTCACTTCTAGTTAGGTCATATTGCTTGCGTTTCTCTGGATCGCCTAGTACTGCATATGCATTTCCAATCCCTGAGAAAAACAGAGCACTAAGTAATTGGAGTAGTCCTCTACAAATGCACACGTTACTGAGGAGCACATGAGAGGCAGTCCGGTACACACATCAAATCAGAACTAGGTGCAATAAGCTGCACTTTCATACAGCCTACACGTTTTCAATTACAGTACATTGTATGATGTCTGTATTCCTCTGCTACATGGTAACAAGGCTAAATTACAGAACAGAGTACCTTTATGTAAAATACTGACTCGTGCACACACACTGAATTAAGGTGGCTACATGTTACTATTCCTGCCATGTTTTTTCCCAAATATTTTTATTAACATTTTCAAAATAAAACAAAACATAACATATTAACATGAAAGCAAGTACATCAAGTATCCAAGATTTATAGAAATAAAACATAACAAAAAATACAGTAAATCTTCATGGAAATATTTCCAGCCAGCGACGCCATTTTTCCAAAAAAGTAGGGAAACAACTATTCAATAAAGCCAGTTTATACTCATAGGATTTATGAAGAGACAATTTTTCCACAATTTCCTGTGAGGAAGGAATCCTAGTAGACCTCCAAAATAGAGCAATGGTGATTTTGGAAACCAGGAGCAAATGCAAAATAAGTTTCCGTAAAGGCGGATCCAACCGATCTCAACCCAGAGAGAGAAGGGCCAGTTGGGGAGATAAAGAAAAATCCAAATTCTGTAATATAATGGCAATAAGGGAAGAGTTGTCCCTCCAAAAGGGTCTAATAAGCGGACAAGACCAAAACAAATGTAAAAGGCTGCCGCATTGCCCACAATCCCTCCAACAAAGAGGGGAGTTAGAGGAGTTTATAAGTGCCAAACGAGAAGGTGAGCAATACCACCTAGAGATGACTTTAAAATACAACTCCTGTAGGGTTATTGAAATGGTGGAGGAATAAGTTAAAGAAATAGCCTGTTCCCAGTCACCCGCAGCTATAGAAATATGCAGATGAGCTTCCCACTTGGTCATGTATGGGGATTTAACAAATTTAGCATCATTGTTGAACCACAGATATAAATACTCAATGGTCCAAAATATACCATGACCCAAATTGTTTATGATGTTAATCGCAGGCTCCGAGAGAGGAGGGTTATTGCGAACAAATGGCTCCAAAAATGCTTTCAAAATAATAAAATTTCAGAAAGGCAGATGAGGAACACTATACCTATTTTTAAGATGAGAAAATGAAACAAAATTATTTCCATCAAAAACATCCTGTACTTTGGAAATTCCCCAAGTAGCCCAATCCGGATCCAGATCAGTTGTGAAAACAGTACCCATAAATGAAAGGGGAAGTCTCAATAGAAGCTCCTTCTTAGGCCTCTTTCACACTTCCGTTTTTTGGCGTCAGTCAAAATTCGTCGTTAGCATGAATAAACGGATCCGACTGATTTGCTTGGCGCATCCTTTTTTTCCCCATAGACTTTTATTAGCGAAGGATTGCCTTCCGTTTCGTCCGTCGTGCGACAGATCCGTCATAAAACAGCGGTCCGTTGGCCATGAAAAAGGTCCATGGGAACGTTTTTTCTGTGAGTCAAAAAGACGGATGACGGATCTCTCTCTCTCTCTCCAGAACTGAATATACAGAGTCAAAAGTTCACTTCGGCAACCTTACTGATCCGTCGAAAAAAAACTGACGGCAAAAGTGAAAGAGGCCTTAGGGAAACCATTCTTTATTTTTAGAAGTCTTTGCCAAGCCGCAAGAACTGCCATAAAAAATTGGATGATCATGCTGAATCAAAGTTTTATTCTTGAATAAATTAAAAATAATCCTACAGGGTGAGGAGTATTTATTAAAATACGATTTTAATTCCAACTATAAGGGCGTATAATCAGCTGACCACCAATAAAGACTTTGCTTAATTAAATTAGAAAAGTAATAGGCCGATATATTAGGAAGACCCATACCACCTTGCAATTTATGCTTGTATAACTGATTAGAAGCTATTTTAGCCCTCTTGTTGCGCCACACAAAAAGGTTGAGACGTGTCTGCAGACTAGTCAAATAGGAAGGAAGCTGAGATGAGTAATGGAAGGGACCTAAATAAATAAAGATTTTTAGGGAGAATAACAGATTTAACAATGAGGACCCTACCCCACCAAGACAACTCCTTGTCCTCATAAAACCAGAGCGCCTTAGAAAGAGGAGATAAGAATGTCCAAATTATCAGTGATGATGATGACATCTGATGTGCCTAGAAAATATCAAACCTAAGTATATAAGATCCCTCTCTGCCCAACCCCAAGGAGAAACATCTTTTATACTCTGAATTTGCATGCAAGTGAGATTAAATTGGAGAATTTTAGATTTGATTTCATTAATTTTAAAATATGAAAATATAGAGATATTATGCAGAAGCTATCGGTAGGTATCATATATCCTGATACCCCCGTTTTCATATCAAAATACCTTAGTAAACTTCGGTTTTTGCACTATCAATCAGGGCTGTCAGGTCAGGAGGGCGGCGTTTTCCATGTCCTCCCCCCCGCTCCTCGTCATCACTTGCGTATCGCCGTCTGTGAATCCCACATGCGGATTTCGGCTTCCTGCAATTGCGCATTTCAAATTCGGCCCCGTGCATGCGCAGTGTGCTTTGCCCAACAGTGGGCAAAGCATAAAATCATTACAGCACATGCGCTAGTCTTTCCTTGCCCCGGAAGTCGTCCAAGGCAAGCAGTCATTTCCGGCTAAAGTTGTGGGACAAGAGGTAGAGCTATTGGCAAATGCCAGCTCCGTCTCCTTCCTCTTAATCAAAGCTTGCAAATTCCTAATTTTTTGTCGATTGAAATTTTTAATCTGTGAGGAGATTCGAATCAGGTTGCCACGAAGAACCGCCTTATGCGCGTTCCATTGAAGGAATGGTTTCGAAGGATCATACGCATTTTCAGAAAAATAATATTTAAGAGTTTGGGAGACTTCGTCATGGTATTTAGGGTTTTGGAAAATAGAAGTATTACATTTCCATAATGATTGATTATTTATGGAATGACCCTCTGTCAATTTGGCAATTACAGGGGCATGATCAGAAATAGATTTGTGACATATGGATATGGAGGAAAATCTAGGAAGGGAGAAAACAGCTGATTACATCAAATCAATTCGGGAAGCTGACAAGTGAGAATCAGAAAAATATGTAAACTCCTTTGAAGTAGAATTTAAACATCGAAAAATGTCCAATTGTTGAGTGAAAGGGAACTTTAGTCTATTTGTTGAAGAGGAATCAAGCAAGTTATCGGGTACCATATTGAAATCCCCCAAAATCAAAAGAATGCTTTTTTTAGTAATTCAATCTTTTACATTAATTTATCTAAAAATTTTACCTGACCCTTATTGGGAGCATAAACGTTTACAATTGTGTAAGTCTGTGAGTTTAAATTGCAGATAAGGACATGAAAATGGCCATTTGTATCAGTCAACTCCTCCAAAAATTCAAACGACATAGAATCCCTGATCAAGGTCATAACCCCTGCTTTCTTAGAGGGGCCAGAGGCTTCAAAACTATGCAGGTAATTTTTCAAGGCAAATGTAGGGTGACTATTCAACTTAAATTTAGTCTCCTGCAGACACACCACATCCGCAATAGATTTAGTGACTTCTCTCTGAATAGAGAAACGTCTATGTGGACTATTAAGACCCCTCACATTATAGGTAAATAAATTAATCACCATTATATAAAAAATTGGTATAAGCAGGCTATCACCAGCTGGAAATTAACAAGAAAAATAAACCAGTACCAAAAAAAACTATAAAGAAAGCTACAAACTTTAAAGCACCAATACACTAGAGGGAAACCAATATAATGGCTCTCCTACTTGCACCAGGGGGAAAGTCCGTGAAGCGCAAGACTAAGGAGACCATCATTAGTGTAAAGGGTCATTCCATGGTAACTTACGTTACAACATAATATTAACTTACGTTACAATGCTGGTAACTTACATTACAAAGTGTTTTTCCTGTTAACTCAATGTAACGTAAGTTACCATCATTGTAAAGTAAGTTACTATATTATGTTGTAACGTAAGTTACCTACATTTCTTGTTATAAAAAATTGTTGCATTTAACTTGAGAGGTAAAAATAAATTTGTTAAAGTTGCTTGGACTTTGTTATTTTAATACACTAAAAATAGTGCTTCTCCCCTGTTTACCAGAACAGATAATTTGGCAGTCTCATGATAGACAATTGCCTTTCCTTTTTTTTGGAACGTAAGTTACCAAGTAATAACACTGTATTTGGTATTTAATTTTATTGTTGAAAAATCAAACTGTGTTGAAATCTATTGAGAATAGTTTAATGTACAATATACATTCACTCATTTTTGTGGCTGCCTTCAAAGAACAGTCTGTAGCCAGTTTTTGGTTTGTGACTGTAACGTAAGTTACCATGGAATGACCCTAAATAACAAATGTTGAACTTTGTTAGTTATAAAGCAAATAAATGAACAACAGAAGAACAATATAATACAATACTAGCACCTAATAGATAGAATAATAAACCCAGGTACCAAAGATTGAGAGAAGAACAGTATACCAATCCGGGTAAAGATTAAATAGATTCCTTTATTATGCCAGATGCAACGTTTCAACCATCATAAGTCTTTTTCAAGCCTGAAAAAGACATGATGGTTGAAACGTTGCATCTGGCATAATAAAGGAATCTATTTAATCTTCACCCGGATTGGTATGCTGTTCTTCTCTCAATCTTTGGTATGTACTGTATCTGTCCACTTGAGTCTGGTGGAATAAAACGTGCATCCGCATGCTGTAGTGCTGTCAGCCAACTTTATTCTTAATAAACCCAGGTAATCAATTCATGAATTAACATATTGAATTCAAGTAACATGGCCTGGACCTGTGGACTAAGAGGCACGATCAGAGGAGACAATACCGTGGGATTGCAGGAAAAGGAGACCATCTTCCGGTGTAAGAAAAACTGCAGTTTTACCCTTAAAATTAAAAATGAGTTTCAGAGGGAAACCCCATTTATAAGGGAGATCTTTATCTCTCAGAATAGAAGTGAGCGAACTAAACTGCTTCCGACCCTCTATGGTCTCCTTAGACAAGTCAGCAAACAATTTAAGATGATGATAAGGTTCCGGGAAACCTTTTTTAATTTTGACCAAATTTTGTATTTGCTCCTTAAAGGGAATCTGTCACTCTATTTTTCGTATATCAGCTGAAGCCACCGCCATCAGGGGCTTATCTACAGAATTCTGTAGGCATTCTGTAGGGCAGATAAAGTACGCCTGCGCAGGAGCGTGCCAGAAGCAAGGAGGAGGACGTCATAGCTATAAGATGGGAGGTGACGGACCCGGACCTGTGACGCCCATCGGACCAGACCGCATTGGACTGCCCCCCGGGTGAGTATAATCTAACTCGTTTTTCTTATTTTTCAGGTTACATCAGGGGCTTATCTACAGCATTACAGAATGCTGTAAATAAGCCCCTGATGGTTTGGCTTCAGCTGATATACGAAAAATGGTGTGACAGATTCCCTTTAACATGGTAGAAATGTATCTTCATTATAACATCCCTAGGCAACTCCTCAGGAACAGATGGGGGTTTAGGAAGACGATGAATACGATCTATAATGAGATTAGTCTCAGAAAGATTCGGTATCATCCTCCTAAAGATCCCTTTAACAAAATCGGGGAGCTTAAGGGGCGAAATATCCTCGGAAATGCCTCTAATTTTGATGTTATTACGGCGAGACCTATCTTCCAAGTCTGCCAATTTAAGTTTCAACTGTCAAATCTATGACTTAGAGTCAGCTTTTCCTTCAAAGACAATGCATTTGTCTTCTCCAACTCCCCTATTCTTACCTTATGGTTGTCTAACCGAGATTTGAAAAGTTCAAAAGCCTCTTGAAAATTTTTTGTCTGATTATCCATATAAAGCTGCAATCTGGCGCTAATTGACTATTCATACATGTCTCGAGTGAATTTGCGTCATGAGAGTCATGAAAAGATGGGTAAGGACCAGATGGATCCTCAGATCTTGGCTTAGATTTTTTGGACTGGGATTAGGGGAGTAGGTAGTAAAAACATCTTCCGATGAATTGGTGGAGGACAGAGTTCCTCCCCAACCCGAATGACCCTTCCTCTTTGAAGAGGAAGAAAGGTTCATAGAATCTGTATGAGGGGATGAGGACGAATGATCCACACTAGATCTGTCCAAACACGTTTTATTACTAAGGGCCTTGACAGAGGACTGCAAGTGATCACTACGTAGAGGAGACAGAGACTTGACTGGGCTCAATAAATCCACAGAGTCCTGTGAAGGACCACAATTAGTTTGGGTATCCTTACTTTGTCTTTGACTTTTAGATTTGCCTGAAGATTTGGCAATGGGCAATTTTGAATTGGGATAACTCATCTTGCCAAAGATGATAAAGAACTGAGAAATGCAAAAATAGTAAAGGTATCCAATCAAGAAACACCCATTAATAAGTATGAGAACTATGAGACAGACAATTCGTAGTTTTATCACAATATCCAGGAAAAGACAAATATGCAAAAATGTGAGACTCACCCTGTTAAGCAATAAATATATATGCAAGTAAGAAGGGTCGCTCTATAACTTGCGAAGACCTTCTCTGGACTTTACGATCAATGAAAAATTGACCACAGCCTCACTGCCAAAAGGAGGGCTAAGAAAACAAGTACTATTAAAAGCGTCAAAAGCAGAAACAAAACGCCCACCTGTTATAGAGATGAAATATATTACTTATTTAATAAAGGCTATAGGATCCTGCAGAATAAACCACTTTATTGATGCCTACTTATCTCCCCTCTTTTACCTCTGTTCTGAACAATTCTTATGTAAATATTCTGAAACAGGATAAAACAATAAGAGCAAAGGGAGTATATTATTTACAATTATTCCCAATGCAGTAAATACACTCCCCCTCCTAATGAAAACAGGATACAACAGTATTTTCCTTTTGCTCTTATTGTTTATAATTAGCCCCATTATCAGCAAAGCAAAAATATGGAATTAATTGCAACTGTAACCTATTAATAAAATACACTCCCCCTCCCCTCTCTCATTGAAAGCAGTAGAAAACAATAAGAGCAGAGGGAATATTATTTAAAATTTTCCCCAATTATCAGCCAAAGAGAAAAAAAAAGTTAAACAATTGCAACCGTAACCTATTAGTTAAAAAGTACACTCCCCCTCTCCTCGCCCAATGAAATTATATAAGATAGAGCGACACAAAGTAGCAATATACCAGCGGTAATCCTCCTCACTGTCCACAAGATGGCCGCGGTTAGCGGTGACGTCACTGGGAGGAGAGAAAATGCCGGAGAGCTGGCGCGTGCAGAAATCCGTGACTGGAACTTCAGTGTCGGTGTGGCCGGTGGTAGGCTACTTTCACACATCAGTTTTTTTCCGTCAGACATGATTCGGCTTTTTTTTTTTGACAAACCGGATCCGGCTGGATCTCGATCTCTCTCTCATCCGTCGCATCAGTTTTGCAATCTGCAATGGATCCGTCTTTTTTCAACTTTGACGGATTGTTTGCTGTGCCTGTCTTATTTGGACAATTGTAGTGTACCCTCTGTCTCTTTAACCTCTTTTTTTTCCTTTTAGGATAAAAAAATTCAATGTTTTATCCGATACAGACCAGAACAGAGGATATGAGTAAATTCCAGGAAAGTGTAGAGAGGGACATCAAAAAATTATTAGAAATGCCTACAACCAATCCACCACGGTTTAACCTCACATTAGAGGGAAAAGAGGCTTTTGATTAACTTAAATCTAATACCCAAATCATCATTAAAATGTCTGATAAGGGGGGTTCAGTTGTAGTGATGAACGAATGTGACTATATTGAAGCAGTTAATGATATGGCTTCTAAGGATAATAGCCATCTCCTATAACAAGGTGATCACACCAATCTTTTTTCAAAGAAGAGAGATGGTATTATTTGGAATCAACAATGGACATGGCTCACATGCGATGTGATCTCATTATACACCAGTATCCCCCATAATGTTGCCATCTCAGCAATACTTTTTCATCTGCAAAAATATAGTTCTTATAGTAATGAGTTGCAGGATTATATTATTGTAGTTTTGCAATTTTTATTGTCTCATAATTATTTTTTGTTTAAGGAGAAATTTTTTTTTGCAAGTTAATGGCGTTTCTATGGGGGCTAAGTTCTCCCCCTCAGTGGCAAACCTGGTAATGGCCTGGTGGGAGGAACTCTTTATCTTTAATGTGACCAATCCATTTTGTGAGAATATAGAACGTTATATGAGATAGATAGACGATTTACTAATTATATGGAAAGGTGAATATATTAATCTAAATCTATTCAATCTTGAGTTTACACATGTGCATAATAAAACTAGCATCTGTTTTTCGGATCTTTGTTTAATCGGTAAACCGCAGCAATACATTTCCACCTTCACATATCGCAAAGAACCCGCAGGTAACACAATATTACATGCACGTAGTTTTCATCCTGCACAAACAATCAGGGCAATCCCTGTAGGAGAACTAACTCGGGCCAAAAGAAACTGCAGCGAGCTAGTTTCTTATCTAAGAGAATCTTTAGCGATTAAACAACGCCTAAATAAACGGGGTTACCCTAATTGGACATTAAAAAGAGCCACAGATATAGTGAATAATAAAACGAGAAACCATCTAATTAATCCTGATACCTCCTCTCATCATATGCACTTCCAAAAAGATCGTCCGACTTTGGTGCTCACTCACAGTCCTTATTTTAAAATATCTGTAGCATAATTAATAAAAATTTATATTTGTTACGAAATGATCATATCATGGATAACATATTGGCTGACGGTGTCAGATTTGTTTCTAGAAGAGTGCCAACTCTGGGTAAAGCTTTATCTCCCAGTCTTCTTAATCCGAACAGAAATCGTTCGGATAGTAACTGGTTATCTACCGTTGGTTATTACAAATGTGGTCAATCTCCCTGTAAAACATGCTCTGTCTCGACCAAAACCTTGTCTATTTCGAATTCTGCTAATAATAAATTCTATAAAATGATGAACCTTTTGAATTGTATTTTAAACTATGTGGTTTATATTATTGAGTGCACCCACTGTAATGTGAAATATGTGGGTTCTACTATTAGGAGACTACAAGATAGGATATGTGAGCATTTATATGATATAGCGCAAACCACTATTAAAAAAATATATCGAATGCCTCTAGGCATTTCATTTCTGTTCATAATAAAGATATTTCTAATATGAAAATTTATGCGATAGAACGGATAAAAAACAAAATCCGAGGAGGTGATATAGAAAAACTATTACGAGATAGGGAAGCTTTGTGGATTTACCTCTTGGATACTCGTATACCTATGGGTTTAAACCTAAGAAAGGAATTCATGTTGATTGTGTTCACCTGTTCTCTTTCTTGATATCCTGCTGGATTTGTCTCCTGAGGTTATTCTGAATCTAAGAGCACTTGGTGCTCGAAGCGCGTCTCAGACCCTCCCGTAATTATGCGGTGATCCCTGCGGGGTTGTACCGCTTGAGATGAATATAGCAGCCATGTCTATTTTTTAACGAATAAATATGTTTTTCTATTTTACTTCTGGAGCTGGACCCTTTTCTTCTTATCGACAGTGTGCCTGACAGTGACAAGTCCTTGCTCGGATCGGCCATTGAGAGCCCTGGGAGGTGAGCTGAACTGATCCTTTTCTACGTTTGATGGATTGTGCCTGATTGTAAAAACCTTATGTGTGAAAGTAGCCTTAAAGTGGACAGAAGGTAGCCAAAACCCCCCGGTTAGCAAGCGGCAACCCCAAGGAAGGTCCACGAAGATGTTCAGCGGTATTTCTATTCACTGCTTCACAGAATGGAAGATGAAGCCGGAAAGCAGCGGGCCGCAATAGGAACTTCCCAGCAGGTGTGCCCGGTGTGAACATTGTCAGAAAAGGGCGAAAACCCCCTGGTTGGCAAGGGGCAACGCCAAAGAGGGTTTGTGTTGTTCTACCAAGGAAAAAACAAGCAATGGATGAACTCACTATTTGCACTTAGCAACCGCTCACTATGGAAACCAACCTCCAGCTGAGTGTCCTATGTGGTCATGTCCTCAGGAGAAAGGAAAACTCCAGGTAGCAAGAAGAAAACAAATGGAAAAGTCTCTTATCCTAATAGGGACTTACAAAAATAAAAATAAAAAAATTCCCCCAGAAGAACTGTACAGTCTATTAACACAGATATAATTACCTCACAGCTGCAAGGTAAAATAGGTAATCCTAAAAAAAGACCGCTGAGAGGAAAAATTTACTTAAAAATACTGGAAAGTCACACAAATGTAGTTAATAATAATAAAAAAAAGAGTTTTGAAAAGAAAAATTGTAGTCAGAGTTTATTTTACCTCAGAGAATCAGTCTCTCACAGGGACAGGCCGTTGGATGACTCCATTTTAACAGTCTGTCATCTTTAAAACAGGATAATTAATCCTAGGAATGTCCAATTAAGATGGGAAATGTCTCAAAATCATCACAAAAACTTCTGGAATCAAATTAAACATACATGGAAACAAAAAATTGGCAAAAAAGTGGCAGTATACGTCGAGTTAGAGGGTTACCTCAGGAGCTCGCACGTTTGTGACCTACATCACCTGCGCCTAAGCTACGCCCCCTATTCCTGCCATGCTGAAGTTGAACATGCCCAATCCTTTTTCACTCGTAAATCAGCCCTTGAGGAGTTTGGACCCCTCCAATAAACATTAAGTGAATTGGTGTATTTGACCAATATTAATCTAATGTGTATGGCCAGCTTTAAAGGGTTTTCTGTTCCTTTCATGAAAAGTTAATCCTGGCTGTAGTCGGTTATAAAGACAATCTGTGCTGTACTCCCCTTCCTGGAGTCGCCAGCAAGTCTTGACGCTGCTTCCGTAGTCTGGTATTGGCTGTGCTAATGTCAAATCAACAGTTCGACAGCTGATCGGTGAGCGAAGCTGCTCTGAGGGGGGCATCCTGTCTACCCCATAATGCCCCCCTCACATCCACTGAGCTCACCGATTAGCTGCCAGGCGGTGGACGTGATAACAGTGCCACAGCCAATGCCAGACACTGGGAAAAGACTCAATGCTGTACCCAGAGAGGGGGCTTCAAAATGCAAAGTGTGGATTAAGCAGTTTTCTTAAAGAGGTTGTCCAGTCTTCTGATAAAGGTCACTACATGACTGCAGACTTCTGAATGATGATGGGGTGTGGAGCTCATGCTGTCAGGGTTCACCGGTATTACAGGTGATAGCGGATGATCAAGTGACCGATTTGCATACACAGGGTCACGTGCTGACTAGACATGCTCGGCTTCTCAATTTCAATTGTATCGAGAGAAGCGAGTCAGAATGTCACTAGAAGTATACAGATCACTTACTTGTGGTCACGTAATCACCTGCTCTCACTGGCAATACTGGCGAATCCTGACAGCGTGCGCACCGCATCACTGAGTGACTGCAGACTTGTCAGAAACAGACAACTTCTTGCATTCAAACTGCAGCCAGGGAAGATGGGTTTCCCAAAACCAGAAAATCCCTTTAAGAGAAGCCACTTACTGAAAAATATCAGATGCAGCATCCCTGAGGCTTTATAATGTGACTACCTTACAATATGAAAACTAATCATATAAAAGATGATTGAGTCAGTCAATGATCAATGCAATTCTACCCATTCCTAATCTATTCCCTACTGGATTCCATGTAAATGGGAAAGAAACCTACACAGCGTACGACTGTATACAAGGACGACTACAAGCTAATAAGCAATAGCTCACAAGATGTAGTCAGCGTGTGGGTAGCTTGGAGGCGGACATGTTACTGAGCATCTGCCATGCAGGCTATCAGTGTGTTAGCATACATCTACAGAGAAGGCAAGAGCTTTAAGAAATAATGCGATTCCTGGAAGAATGGAAAACACCCAGCTAGCCCTTGGAGGACCATTCGTTTTCAGATCCTGCTGTGCATTGCAGTGCTCTCGGAAAACTGAGCATGTGATTAGAAGAAGATGATGAGGATGATGAGGACGAAGAACATGCAGGCTGGCAAAACCAGCCGCACTTACTCTTAAATGCATCCGTGGCTCCTGAAGCATGGTTTTTATCTGGATGAAACTTGAGCGCAAGTTTCCGATACGCTTTCTTCAAGTCCTCCTCTCCTGCATCTTTACTCACTCCCAGTACCTCATAATATGTTTTACAGCACTTTATCCTGCAAAAGAAACATAAGCAAAACACATGAGAAACCAAGGTTTGATCTGCAGGCTTTTCTGATAAAAGATGGCAGCAAGGCAGCGTGACTAATACTGAAAGAGACCTACAGAACAGGACGAGATTCACCATCACTCTCTATAAGGAGACACTTATTCCAGATTTGGGGTCTGACCTCTGGAACCAAGAGTGATGAGGAGAACAGGACTCTGGAACATGGGGGTGTGTAGAGCCTGGTTCCTATCTCTAATGGAGTAAAGGTGCGCATGACCGACCTCCACTCCATTCACTGTTTATAGGACTGCTGGACATGGCCACGCACTGTTTTCTACTTTCTCCAGCAACACACAATGAATGGAGTGGTGGTAGAGTATTGTGCATCTATCTGATCGTTGGTACCTGGAGCAGAGATGCACATGCTCGACCTCTGCTGCTTTCACTGTTTATGGCGTTGCCGCACATGGATAGGTACTGTAATTCACTTTCTACAGCAATCCCATTGGCAGTGAATGAAGCGCAGGTTGAGCATGCGCATATCCACTCTAGGTCCCAGCGATAGGACAGTAAGCTATCCTCTATCGTATGGGAATAATCCTTTAAAGTGTCACTGAAAATCACTTCTGTGGAATCGAACAACATAACCATTGATCATGCTACTCTGCATTTCCCCCTCAAGACCCTTTTCAGTGTTCCAGTATATTCTTCTCTCCAGCCATTAAAGGGTTCCTCCACTTGTTAGCATGTTCCCTTGTCAAGAGGCTGATCCTGCTGGCGCCCACAGCAATCAGCTGTAATCTGGGCTCAAATGTGGTATATTTTCAAATTCCCTGCAGCGCCACCTCAGGGGGACTGTATTATTACACTTAGCCTATACTCCTCAGTATGTTATCTGTGTAATGCAGGACAAACGACGTTCTTTGGACTCCAGAACAGGGAACCTCTCTGTGCCCAGTAGTGCACACTATGGGATCTTCAGCAGCAGATCCTTATGCAGAGCACATCAATGGAAGAAACATAGTCACATTATAAAAATATGATAAATAGTCTCGTTACAGAAACTCTTCCAGGGCCCTGATTGAATGACAACCATAAACATTTGCCAATGGAGCTCAAGACATTCAGGGAAACCAAAGAGTGCAAAGGAATGGTGCAAACAATGAATTCTGTGGAGTTAAAATGCCATCTTGCCCATCTGGTAATGCAAGTAAAATATGTACCCTGAAAAAAGGCCCCATAAACTCTTACCCATATTATTAATGGTGATATAGTCCCTGACAGAAGTTATGTTGCTTATCCATGTTATGTAAATCAAAGCTTATAACCGGACGTTAAATTCATCCATTGGTTTTATAAATTACTCTTTTGAAAGCTGAAACCCTCCCAAATTAGGTTTAGGTTAAGAAAATAAATTGGCATCAATGCTGAAATATTGATCATTTAATGAACATAGAATGGTCAGATTTTGGCAAGACAAAAGTTTTGTCGCCCACAGAAAGTAATGTGATATTCAAACAAATAATTATCTTAAAATACAAATATATGTTGCATAACATTGGTGAATTAAGTTGTGGTGCTATTAGAGTCATATTTAATATTTTGTGTGACTTCCATGAGCTTGAAGGACTGCATCCATGTGGTTCAACAATGATTCATACAATTTATTAATGAAGTCATCAGGAATAGCAAAGAATGCAGTCTTACATGCCTCCCAGAGTTCATCTAGATTCCTTGGTTTTGTCTTCCAAGCTTCCTTTCGTCCTACCCCAAACATGCTCAATGATGTTCATGTCTGGTGACTGGGCTGGCCAGTCATTGAGCACCTTGATCTTTTTTGCCTGGAGGAACTTTGTTCTAGAGATGGATGTATGTGATGGAGCACCATCCTGCTGCAAAATTTGACCCCTTTTATGATTTGGAATGTAAGAGGTAGCTAATACTTCTTGATATTTTAGGCTATTGATATTGCCTTCCACCTTGCAAATGTTTTGCACACCCCATACTGAATTTAACCCCAGACCATGATCTTTCCACCACCAAATTTAACGGTTTTCTGGGTGTATTTTGGATCTATATGGGCTCCAGTAGGTCTCCTGCAGTATTTGCGGTGGCTGTGGTGTAATTCTACTGAAGATTCATCAGAGAAATCCACCTTCTGCCACTTTTCCAGCGTCCATCTGTTTAGCAGGCTGTGGGACTTTGCAAATGCCGCATGGTTTTTTATTTGCCTTTTGTTTAGTGCTGGCTTCTGGGCACTGAATCGACCATGGAGGCCATTTCAAGACAGAATCCTACAAACTGTTCTAGTTGACACAGGGACTTGAGGTGACCAGGCCTGTTGGAGCTCTGCTGCAGTGGAAGAGCGGCTTGCTTTGGATTTTCTAACAAACAAACGTTTCTCCTGAGCAGTTGTCTTGCGGGGTCTGCCAGACCTGGGCTTGTCAAACACATCTCCAGTCTCTTCAAATCTTGTTTTAATTCTTTGTACTTGACGCTGAGACACACCAAAGGTGCCAGCCACCTCTGCAGTGGATCTGGTCTTCAGCCTCTTGATAATCAAGGATTTGGTCGCACGGTGGATTTTTGGCATGTTGTCAGAGCTCAACTTGCAGTTCAAGTGAAGGTCTGGGGTGCTGGGTTTCTTTTTATACACACCCACTAATTAACCGATCATTTACTGAGCACTGGTGAGGATGTAAACTAGGATTGGGTGCATTATATGACCAGGTGACAAAACTTTTGTCTTGCCAAAACCTGACCATTCTGTGTTCATTAAATGATCAATATTTCAGCATTGATGCCAATTTATTTTCTTAACCTAAACCAAATTTGGGAGGGTTTCAGCTTTCAAAAGAGTAATTTATAAAACCAAAGGATGAATTTAACGTCAGGTTATAAGCTTTGATTTACATAACATGGATAAGCGACATAACTTCTGTCAGGGACTGTATATATTAGACTAACATGATTACATGTAAAATTAATAGAGCATTTGTCTACTGTACAGACTACCACAAACTGCCCGGTAGCAGCCTTCACTTACCAGATCACTGACAGGACACAATGGGCTCTATACTCGGACTACCTGCAGCTGCCACTAGAAGAATTATACAAGCTTATTGTGCACAGTTAAACAATAAAAGGGTTCTACCAAGTTTGTGAAAAAAGCAACGCAGATGTGCAGAAAAATTTTCTAAAATTTAACTTTTAACCCCTTCATGACCTTGCCATTTTTTGAAATTCTGACCAGTGTCCCTTTATGAGGTAATAACTCAGGAACGCTTCAACGGATCCTAGCGATTCTGAGATTGTTTTTTCGTGACATATTGGGCTTCATGTTAGTGGTAAATTTAGGTCGATAATTTTTGCATTTATTTGTGAAAAAAATGGAAATTTGGCGAAAATTTTGAAAATTTCGCAATTTTCAAATTTTGAATTTTTATTCTGTTAAACCAGAGAGTTATGTGACACAAAATAGTTAATAAATAACATTTCCCACTTGTCTTCTTTGCATCAGCACAATTTTGGAAGCAAAAATTTTTTTTTTTAGGAAGTTATAAGGGTTAAGGCTAAGTTCACACGTTGCGGAATTGCCGCGGAAATTTCCGCGGCAATCCCGCACTTCTCCCGCAGGAAATACGCACGTTTTTTGTATGCTGATTCCCGCCAGAATAATAGCGTTTTGCAAGCGTAATTAGCTTGCAGAATGCTAGCGTTTTCCTAGCGATCTGTAGCATCGCTTGGAAAACTGATTGACAGGTTGGTCACACGAGTCACACATAGTGTTTGACAAGTGTGACCAACTTTTTACTATTGATGCCGCCTATGCCGCATCAATAGTAAAAAGATCTAATGTAAAAATAATAAAAAAAATAATAAATAATGATATTCTCACCTTCCGGCGGCCCCCGCAGCCTTCCCGCCTTCAGCGACGCTCCCGGCAACTCCGGTCCCAGGAGTGCTTTGCGACAAATCACACCGATGACGTAGCATCTCGCGAGACCGCTATGCCATCTGGGTGATTCTCGCAAAGGACTCTTGGGACCGGAAGTTGCCGGGAGCGTCGCTGAAGGCGGGAAGGCTGCGGGGGCCGCGGGAAGGCTGCGGGGGCCGCCGGAAGGTGAGAATATCATTATTTTTTATTTTAATTATTGTTTTACCAGGGATATGGTACCCAGGGCCTGGAGGAGAGTCTCCTCTCCTCCAGATCCTGGGTACCATCGCACATGAACCGCTTACATTGCGCATAGTGGGCATAGCCACATGCGGAAAGTAAGCGGTTCAATGCATTCCTATGGCGGCGGAATCACCGCGATTACGCTAAATTAATGAACATGTTGCTATTTTTTCCGCGAAGCGTTTTTTTCGCGGAAAAAAACGCAACATGTGGCCAAAACATGCGGAATCAATTAACATGTATAGGATGCTTAATGCTTGCGTTTTTATCGCGTTTTTACCGCGGAAAACCGCGGAAAAACCGCGAAAAAAACGCAATTATTCCTGATCGTGTGCACTTAGCCTAAAAGTTGACCAGCGATTTCTCATTTTTACAGCAAAATTTACAAAACCATTTTTTTAGGGACCACCTCACATTTGAAGACACTTTGAGGGGTCTATATGGTAGAAAATACCCAAAAGTGACACCATTATAAAAACTGCACCCCTCAAGCTACTCAAAACTACATTCAAGAAGATTATTAACCCTTCAGGTGCTTCACAGGAACTAAAGCAACGTGGAAGGAAAAAATGGACATTTTAATTTTTCCAACAAAAATTTTTTTCTAGCATTAATTTTTTCATTTTTGCATGGGCATCAGGATAAAATGGATCCGAAAATTTGTTGTGCAATTTCTCCTGAGTACACAGATACCTCATATGTGGTCATAAACCACTGTTTGGGCGCACGGCAGGGCTCAGAAGGGAAGGAGCGCCATTTGACTTTTTGAATGGAAAATTAGCTCCAATCATTAGCGGACACCATGATGCATTTGGAGAGCCCTGTGTGCCTAAACAATGAAAAAACCCCACATGTGACACCATTTTGGAAACTAGACCTCTTATGGAACTTATCTAGATGTGTTGTGAGCACTCTGAACCCCCAAGTGCTTCACAGAAGTTTATAACGCAGAGCAGTGAAAATAAAAAATAATCAAAAATTATTTTATATTTTTATTTTCACAAGGGTAACAGGAGAAATTAAACCACAAAAGTTGTTGTGCAATTTGTCCTGAGTACACCAATACCCCATATGTGGGGGGGAACCACTGTTTTGGCGCATGGAGAGCTCAGAAGGGAAGGAGCGCCATTTTGGAATGCAGACTTGATGGAATGTTCTGCGGGCGTCATGTTGCGTTTGCAGAGCCCTTGATGTGCCTAAACAGTAGAAACCCCCCACAAGTGACGCCATTTTGGAAACTAGACCCCCAAAGAGCTTATATATATGTGTAGTGAGCACTTTGAACCCCCAAGTGCTTCACAGAAGTTTATAAACGCAGAGCAGTGAAAATAAATCATTTTTGTTTCTCAAAAATGATTTTTTAGCCTATTTTGTTATTTTCCCAAGGGTAACAGGATAAATTGGACACCAAAAGTTGTTGTCCAGTTTTTCCTGAGTACGCTGGTCCCAATATGAGGGGGGAACCACTGTTTGGGTGCACAGCAGGGCTCAGAAGGGAAGGAGCGCCATTTGACTTTAAAGGAAAATTAGCTCCAATCGTTAGCGGACACCATGTTGTGTTTGGAGAGCCCCTGTGTGCCTAAACTTTGGAGCTCCCCCACAAATGACCCCATTTTGGAAACAAGACCCCCTAAGGAACTTATTTAGATGCACAGTGAGCACTTTGAACCCCCAGGTGCTATACAGAAGTTTATAACGCACAGCATTGAAAATAAAAAATCATTTTTTTTCTCAAAAAATGATTTTTTTAGCCCCCTATTTTTTATTTTCATAATGGATACAGGAGAAATTGGACCCCAAAAGTTGTTGTCCAGTTTGTCCTGAGAACGCTGGTACCCAATATGTGGGGGGTAACCACTGTTTGGGCACACGTCAGTGCTCGGAAGGGATGTAGTGACGCTTTGAAATGCCGACTTGATGGCATGGTCTGCGGGCATCTTGTTACGTTTGCAGAGCCCCTGATGTGCCCAAACAGTAGAAACCAACCACAAGTGACCCCATTTTGTAAACTAGACCCCCCAAGGAACTTATCCAGATGTGTGGTGAGCAACTTGAACCCCCACGTGCTTCACAGAAGTTTATAATGCAGAGCTGTAAAAACAAAAAATTATTTTTTTCCTCAAAAATTGATTTTTTTTAACCCACAATTTTTTATTTTCACAAGGGTAACAGGAGAAATTGGACCCCAAAAGTTGTTGTACAGTTTGTCCTGAGTACACTGGTACCGCATATGTGGGAGAAAACTACTGTATGGGCACACGTCGGGGCTCGGAAGGGAAGTAGTGATGTTTTGAAATGCCGACTTGATGGAATGGTCTGCGGGCGTCATGTTACGTTTGCAGAGCACATGATGTGCCTAAACAGTAGAAACCCCCCCAAGTGACCCCATTTTGGAAACTAGATCCCCCAAGGAACTCCTCTAGTTGTGTGGTGAGCACTTTGAACCCCCAAGTTCTTCACAGAAGTTTATAACGCAGAGCTGTGAAAATAAAAAATCATTTTTTTTCCACAAAAATAATTTTTTTTAGTCCTCAATTTTTTTTTCCCAAGAGTAACAGGAGAAATTAGACCCCCAAAGTTGTTGTGCAATTTTTACTGAGTAAGCTGATACCCCATATGTGGGGGTAAACTACTGTTTGGGCACACGTCGGGGCTCGGAATAAAGGGAGCACTGTTTCACTTTTAACAGCCAATCAGAGCGATCGTAGCCACGTAGGGGTTAAGCCAACCCCCCTGTGGTGAAGCACAAAGAGTCTTGTGCCTGCGTGTTGGGTGACCTTTCAGTGACCCCTGTCACCCGACCCGCAGGAACGCGATCTTTTCATGACACATACGCTGTGTCACAGGTCATGAAGGGGTTGTGCACAGTTAAACAATAAAAGGGTTCTACCAAGTTTGTGAAAAAAGCAAGGCAGATGTGCAGAAAAATTTTCTAAAATTTAACTTTTAACTTACCATTAAAAAGAACCTACCATAATATGGTTCATAAATTTACTCAAATGTATATAATCAAGAAACAACACACCAAAAAACACATATAACCATCACTCGCTCCAGTGATGTAATATAGAAGAGGAATGGAATCAATAACAATATATTCCTTCAAATAACCAACCCCACTAGTACTGAAAGTATGCCACTTCACAAATTAAACCCCAATAGATAGTCTTTAGGCATGATGTCATGAATAGCACAAAAAAATAACATAGAATAAAAAATGAAAATTATATCAATGCCCTTGTGAGCATGAATCAATTACAAGTAAAGAAACAAAAAAACAAAAATGGATAGATGAAGAGATGGAACAATCTCACCCAGCGTTGTTCCTTCCTATAGTAGATCACAGCAGTTCTGATGTCCAGAATCATCCACATCTGATGGGGGAGTCTTTTATAGACATCCATACAGTGCCCCAACATGTGAACACATTCCATGACCATACATAACCATAATTTCCAACGCGTTTCACTCGGCTAGATCATCAGGGGAGAAAAGCCATTATATACAGAGCAGGGAATTTCTTGGCATGGCATCCATCACGTACAGAAAATCAAAGGAGCGCTTTGTTCCATCTCTTCATCTATCCATTATTAATTCCATCCCTCTTCTATATTACATCACTGGAGCGAGTGATGGTTATATGTGCTTTTTGGTGTGAGGCTTCTTGTTTATATACGTTTGAGTAAATGTATTAACCATATTAGGTTCTTTTTAATGGTAAATTAAAAGTTAAATTTTACACAAATTTTCTGCACATCTACCTTGCTTTTTTCACATCCCTTATTGATTTGTAGACCTTTTGTTCTATTCTACCAAGTTTGGAAGTTATCCTCTAACCTGTGGATAGGGAATAATTCCTGATCGCTTAGCATGTGCACCTTAACCCCTTCATGACCTGTGACACAGCGTATGTGTCATGAAAGAATCGCGTTCCTGCGGGTCGGGTGACCGGGGTCACTGAAAGGTCACCCAACACGCAGTCACAAGACCCTTTGAGCTTCACCACAGGGGGGTTGGCTTAACCCCTACGTGGCTACGATCGCTCTGATTGGCTGTTAAAAGTGAAACAGTTCCCCCCTTTATTCCGAGCCCCGACGTGTGCCCAAACAGTGGTTTACCCCCACAAATGGGGTATCAGCGTACTCAGTAAAAATTGCACAACAACTTTGGGGGTCTAATTTCTCCTGTTACTCTTGGGAAAAAAAAATTGGGGACTAAAAAAAAATTATTTTTGCGGAAAAAAAAAATGATTTTTTATTTTCACAGCTCTGCGTTATAAACTTCTGTGAAGAACTTGGAGATTCAAAGTGCTCACCACACATCTAGAGGAGTTCCTTGGGGGATCTAGTTTCCAAAATGGGGTCACTTGGGAGGTTTCTACTGTTTAGGCACATCATGGGCTCTGCAAACGTAACATGACGCCCGAAGACCATTCCATCAAGTTGGCATTTCAAAACGTCACTACTTCACTTCCGAGCCCCGACGTGTGCCCATGCAGTAGTTTTCTCCCACATATGGGGTACCAGTGTACTCAGGACAAACTGTACAACAACTTTTGGGGTCCAATTTCTCCTGTTACCGTTGTGAAAATAAAAAATTGTGGGTTAAAAAAATCAGTTTTTGAGGATAAAAATGATTTTTTGTTTTTACAGCTCTGCATTATAAACTTCTGTGAAACACGTGGGGGTTCAAGGTGCTCACCACACATCTGGATAAGTTCCTTGGGGGTCTAGTTTACAAAATGGCGTCACTTGTGGTTGGTTTCTACTGTTTGGGCACATCAGGGGCTCTGCAAACGTAACAAGATGCCCGCAGACCATTCCATCAAGTCGGCATTTCAAAGCGTCACTACATCCCTTCCGAGCACTGACGTGTGCCCAAACAGTGGTTACCCCCCACATATTGGGTACCAGTGTACTCAGGACAAACCGGACAACAAATTTTGGGGTCCAATTTCTCCTGTAACCATTGTGAAAATAAAAAATAGAGGGCTAAAAAAAATCATTTTTTGAGAAAAAAAATGATTTTTTATTTTCAGGGCTGTGCGTTATAAACTTCTGTATAGCACCTGGGGGTTCAAAGTGCTCACTGTGCATCTAAATAAGTTCCTTAGGGGTCTTGTTTCCAAAATGGGGTCATTTATGGGTGAGCTCCAAAGTTTAGGCACACAGGGCTCTCCAAACACGACATGGTGTCCGCTAACGATTGGAGCTAATTTTCCATTAAAGTCAAATGGCGCTCTTTCCCTTCTGAGCCCTGCTGTGCACCCAAACAGTGGTTCCCCCCTCATATGGGACACCAGCGTACTCAGGAAAAACTGGAAAACAACTTTTGGTGTCCAATTTATCCTGTTACCCTTGGGAAAATAAAAAAATAGGCTAAAAAATCATTTTTGAGAACAAAAATGATTTATTTTCACTGCTCTGCGTTTATAAACTTCTGTGAAGCACTTGGGGTTTCAAAGTGCTCACTACACATCTAGATAAGCTACTTGGGGGGTCTAGTTTCCAAAATGGGGTCACTTGTGGGGGTTTCTACTGTTTAGGCACATCAGGGGCTCTGCAAACGCAACATGACGCCCGCAGAACATTCCATCAAGTCTGCATTCCAAAATGGCGCTCCTTCCCTTCTGAGCTCTCCCATGCGCCAAAACAGTGGTTCCCCCCCACATATGGGGTATTGGTGTACTCAGGACAAATTGCACAACAACTATTGTGGTCCGATTTCTCCTGTTACCCTTGTGAAAATAAAAAATAGGGGGCTAAAAAATCATTTTGAGGAAAAAAAAGATTTTTTTATTTTCATTGCTCTGCGTTATAAACTTCTGTGAAGCACTTGGGGGTTCAGAGTGCTCACAACACATCTAGATAAGTTCCATAAGAGGTCTAGTTTCCAAAATGGTGTCACATGTGGGGTTTCTTCATTGTTTAGGCACACAGGGGCTCTCCAAACGCGTCATGGTGTCCGCTAATGATTGGAGCTAATTTTCCATTCAAAAAGTCAAATGGCGCTCCTTCCCTTCTGAGCCCTGCAATGCGCCCAAATAGTGGTTTATGACCACATATGAGATATCTGTGTACACAGGAGAAATTGCCAAACAAATTTTAGGATCCATTTTATCCTGTTGTCCATAAAAAAAAATGAAAAAATTGATGCTAAAATAAAATTTTTGTTGGAAAAATTAAAATGTCAATTTTTTCCTTCCACGTTGCTTTAGTTCCTGTGAAGCACCTGAAGGGTTAATAATCTTCTTGAATGTAGTTTTGAGTAGCTTGAGGGGTGCAGTTTTTATAATGGTGTCACTTTTGGGTATTTTCTACCATATAGACCCCTCAAAGTGTCTTCAAATGTGAGGTGGTCCCTAAAAAAATGGTTTTGTAAATTTTGCTGTAAAAATGAGAAATCGCTGGTCAACTTTTAACCCTTATAACTTCCTAAAAAAAAAAATTTTTGCTTCCAAAATTGTGCTGATGCAAAGAATACAAGTGGGAAATGTTATTTATTAACTATTTTGTGTCACATAACTCTCTGGTTTAACAGAATAAAAATTCAAAATTTGAAAATTGCGAAATTTTCAAAATTTTCGCCAAATTTCCATTTTTTTCACAAATAAATGCAAAAATTATCACCTAAATTTACCACTAACATGAAGCCCAATATGTCACGAAAAAAACAATCTCAGAATCGCTAGGATCCGTTGAAGCGTTCCTGAGTTATTACCTCAAAGGGACACTGGTCAGAATTTCAAAAAATGGCAAGGTCATGAAGGGGTTAATTCTGTGCAGGATTGTCAGAGAGCCGAGCACAGCGTCAGGTTGCTCTTCAGGACTACCATTAAGAGTAAATGGAGCAGAGGTGTACATGATCAACCATCGCCACATTCACACAGGGGTCTCCAATTTCCCCATTCTCAGGAAGGGTGGGAGTCCCTGAGGTCGTTCCCAGCAATCAGGAAGTTATCCTCTGTGCTATGGATAGGGAATGACTTCCAAACTCCTTTACACTCAGTAATACAGAGTGTACTTCTCTCTAGTGGCAGCTGCAGGCAGTCAGAAGGTTAGGTTTTAGAGTTATGTTTACGCAGCAGAGATCCTAGCTCAAAGGGAATCTGTCAGCAGGATTTTGCACCTCAAACTACTTATACGTGCAAGTAGCTCTTTCAAAGACAAGTCCAGCAATACCATAACAAGGCCAGACCATTCCTCAGTTACTGAGAAATCGCATAGGGATTGATATGCAAATGAGGCTGTATATCTGAAGCCTCTGTCACTACAGCTCTATTCTCCACCAGCACCTCCTCCTCCTCATGCTTGACTAATGGCTTTTTTGACATCATCACAGAGGCTGTCAGACTAACAGGAGTAGGTGGCACACTGGGCAGGGAATAGAGCTGGAGTTGATAGAGGCTAGAGATGAACGAATTTCTTCGGGTCCCGGCTTATTCGGCAAGCTATAGCGCTTACCGAATAAGCTGCGGAAGGAACCCAGCTTTCCTGGATCGCAGCGGATGATCAGCTGTTCGGCTCGGCAGCTGCATGTGTCGCGGCTGTGTGACAGTCACAGCACATGCATGGAGAGCCCAACAAACAGGTTCTCCATGAATGTGTAGTGACTGTCACACAGCCGCGACACATGCAGCTGCCGAGCAGCTGATCAGCCGATGCGTTCCAGGAAAGCTGGGTTCCTTCCGCAGCTTATTCGCTAAGCGCTATAGCTTGCCGAATAAGCCGGGACCCGAAGAAATTTGCTCATCTCTAAAGGGTATGCCACACTAAGCGAGATCGCTAACGAGATCGCACCTGCGTCACCATTTATGACGCAGTATCGATCTCGTTAGCGACTTAGATGTTAGATTCCAAACACATCTCATCAGCGATCTGTATAACGACCTCTGCGGTCGTTGGGAAAACCTAGTCCCACCTGCGATGCTGGTGAAGTCGTTCATAAAAGGTGTCACACTCAGCGATTCAGGCTCACCAGCGGGACACAAACGACCAAAAAACGGCTCAGAACGTTCATAAACGATCAGCGACATCTCAGCAGGGGCCACATCGCTGCTACATGTCACACACAGCTAAGTCGCTAACGAGATCGCTACTGTGTCATAAATGGTGACGCAGGTGCGACTCGTTAGCGATCTCGTGAGCGATCTCGTTTAGTGTGGCATACCCTTAACAGAAGCTTCTGGTCTTCCACCTCTTTGCACATGAATTCAAATGCTGATTTCTCAATAACAGAGGAACGCACATGCGCATGCAAATAGGCTAGAAAGCAGATTGCCTATAAAAAAAATACTTTTGCAACTTTGCCTCCCAAATCTAAATTTTGAATCTAAATTATATTTTTGGGTTGCAATTACCACCATTTTAATTACTATAGTAAGCCCTGCTTGGGACCTACATTTTACAAATTCTTTAGATCCTGTTCATTTACTTGCTCAACTGCTTACTGACATGTGACCTGCATTTCACACATGGGTGACATGTAGCCAGATCAGGAAGTGAGCCTACCCCATAGAGGACAGGCGTCGGCTATGTTCACATAAGCCAACAAAACACTGAAAAGAATGAACACAACTGTGCATGTAAAAAAAAAAAATTGCTGTTCATATGTTCATGCCTTTGAGCATTTTTTAATGGTTTCAGGTTTCCATAGACACCAAACGGATAAAAGAAGTAACACGACCATTTATTCAGGCATGTTCTGCTCTGAAGACATTCCATACCATACAAGTTAATGGAGAAGCTCAAAAATTACCCGAAATCCACCAGAGTCTGAGCGTTTTTTTTTCAGCTTTTCCGCTTCAAAAACCACTCTTCATTGTTGAATGGAATTTAACCTCTTTACTCCCGAGGGTTGTTTGCACATTAATGCCCAGGCCAATTTTTACAATTCTGACCACTGTCTCTTTATGAGGCTATAACTCTGGAACGCTTCAATGGATCTTCGCAATTCTGAGACTGTTTTCTCGTGACATATTGTACTTCATGATAGTGGTAAAATTTCTTCAATATAACTTGCGTTTATTTATGAAAAAAATGGAAATATGGCGAAAATTTTGAAAATTTCGCAATTTTCATACTTTGAATTTTTATTCCCTTTAAACAAAGAAATATGTCACACAAAATAGTTGCCAAATAACATTTCCCACATGTCTACTTTACATCAGCACAATTTTGGAACCAAAATTTTTTTTTCTTTGTTAGGAAGTTATAAGGGTTAAAAGTTGACCAGCGATTTCTCATTCTTACAACAAAATGTACAAAACCATTTGTTTTAGGGACCACCTCACATTTGAAGTCACTTTGAGGGGTCTATATGGCAGAAAACACCCAAAAGTGACACCATTCTAAAAACTGCACCCCTCAAGGTACTCAAAACCATATTCAAGAAGTTTATTAACCCTTCAGGTGCTTCACAGGAGCTGAAGCAACATGGAAGGAAAAAATGAACATTTACCGTATATACTCAAGTATAAGCCGACCCGAGTATAAGCAGACCCCCCTAATTTTGCCACAAAAAACTGGGAAAACTTATCGACTCAAGTATAAGCCTAGGGTGGAAAATGAGATTATGCCCCATATGCTGACCCATGTATTATTCCCCACAAGATGCTCCATAGATTGTGCCCCATATGCTGCCATGTATTGTGCCCCATAGATGCTCCATAGATTGTGCCCCCATAGATGCTCCATAGATTTTGCCCCCATAGATGCTCCATAGATTTTGCCCCCATAGATGCCCCATGTATTATTCCCCCATAGATGCCCCATGTATTATTCCCCATAGATGCTCCATATATTATGCCCCCATAGATTATGCTCCCATAGATGCCCCATGTATTATGCCCCATAGATGCTCCATATATTATGCCCCCATAGATGCTCCATATATTATGCCCCCATAGATGCTCCATAGATTATGCCCCCATAGATGCCCCATAGATTGTGCCCCCATAGATGCTCCATAGATTATGCCCCCATAGATGCCCCATGTATTATGCCCCCATAGATGCTCCATATATTATGCCCCCATAGATGCTCCATATATTATGCCCCCATAGATGCCCCATGTATTATGCCCCCATAGATGCTGCATTGAATAGGCCCCTTATGCTGTCGCAGCTGCTGCTGCAAAAAAAAAAAAAAAAACATACTCACCTCTCGTCGCTGGGGGCCAGGTGCCGGTGTCCTGAGAAGGCGAGGACACTGGCGCGCTATGGGGGACAGGTGTCGGTGTCACCGCTCGCTCAGGGCCCCGGCACCTGTGATATTTACCTGTCACAAGGGTCCACCGCTGAATGCCGCTGTCTTCCGGGTCCTCCAGCAGTGAATGATCAGGCAGAGGGCGCGGCACGCAGTAACCACGTCATCGCGCCCTCTGCCTGAACATCGCAGCAAGAGAGGACCCGAGGACACAGCGGCGAGCAGCAGTGGAATGGGACAGGTAAATATCGCTTATACTCACCCTTCCGCCGGCGCATCTCTGCCCTGCTCTTCTCCCGTGGTCTCCGGCGGCAGTGTTCAGCGGTCACGTGGTACCGCTCATTAAAGTCATGAATATGTGCATATTCATGACTTTAATGAGCAGTACCACCTGACCGCTGAACACTGGCGCCGGAGACCGTGGGAGAAGAGCAGGGGCTGCAGAAACCGCGCCGGCGGAGGGGTGAGTATATAGAACAGCTGCGCTCCGCCTCCCCCTGTATATGACTCGAGTATAAGCCGAGAGGGGGCTTTCAGCCCTAAAAAATGGGCTGAAAATCTCGGCTTATACTCGAGTATATACGGTAACTTTTTAGTCACAAAAACGATCTTTTACAAGCAATTTTTTTATTTTAACAAGGAGACAATGGACAGATAAAGTTGTGCAATTTCTCCTGAGTACGCGGATATCCCATATGTGGGTGTAAACCACTGTTTTGGCGCACGGCAGGGCTCGTAAGGGAAGGAGCGCCATTTGACTTTTTCAAACCAAAATTGACTGGAATTGAGATTGGACGCCATGTCGCGTTTGGAGAGCCCCTGATGTGCCTAAACAGTGGAAACCCCCCACAAGTGATACCATTTTGGAAACAAGACCCCCTAAGGAACTTATCTAGATCTGTTGTGAGCACTTTAAACCCCCAAGTGTTTCACTAAAGTTTATAATGCCTGGGTGTGAAAAATAAAACATTTCCACAAAAATTATTTTTTAGTCCCCAATTTTTGATTTTTCCCAAGGAAATTGGACCCCAATAGTTGTTGTCCAATTTGTCCTGAGTACGCTGATACCTCATATGTGGGGGGGAAATACTGTTTGGGCGCACGGCAGGGCTCGGGAAGGAAGTAATGACGTTTTGGAATGCAGACTTTGATGGGTGTCATATTCAGTTTGCAGAGGCCCTGATGTGCTTAAACAGTGGAAAGCCCCCACAAGTGACCCCATTTTGGAAACTAGACCCCCTAAGGAACTTATCTAGATCTGTGGTGAGCTATTTGAACCCCCAAATGCTTCACACAAGTTTTATAATGCCCGGGCATGAAAATAAAAAATCCTATTTTTATCCCACAAAAAGCCAGATTACTTACCGGTAATGCTCTTTTAATGAGTCCACGACAGCACCCATTTGGAGAGAGGGATCCGCCCATAGGAACAGGAAACCTACGGAGATAAAAGAGGGCGGTCCACACAGTCTATTAACTTTCAGGGAGGGTAGTGAGTGGGTGCTGTCATGGACTCATTAAAAGAGCATTACCGGTAAGTAATCCGGCTTTTTACCCTTCGCCACGACAGCACCCGCTTGGACAGACCTTCAGAGACCTTCACCTGGGAGGGACCACCGTGCTGAGGACTGCTTTACCAAAGGCTAGGTCAGCGGAGGATGATAAATCGAGCCTGTAGTGATTGTAGAAGGTTGAAGGAGACGACCAGGTTGCGGCCTTACATATAGACTCGATCGAGACGTCTCCCCTTTCTGCCCAGGAGGATGCCATAGCCCTGGCGGAATGTGTCCTGACGCCCTCTGGAGGATCTTCATTTCTTGTAGTGTATGCCAGATAGATCGCATCTCTGATCCACCGAGATAGGGTAGATTTTGTGACCCCGTATCCCCTCCTCCGGCCCAGGAAGGATATAAAAAGAGCCCTACCCTTCCTCTAGTTAGTGGATCTTTCAATATACTGTACTTCAATACTACTCTTTTCACATCTAACATGTGGAATTTTTCTTCTAATGGAGAAGGGTTACTGAAAAATAAGGGGAGGTGGATTTCCTGCAATCTGTGGAATCTCCCGGCCACTTTTGGCAGATATGAGGGGTCAGGTTTTAGTATTAACTGATCCTGAAATTATAGTAGGAATGGAGGATCTATAGATAATGCCTGCATGTCGCTGACCCTCCTAGCCGAGGTTAACGCCACTAAAAGTACCGTTTTTAGAGCTATGTTTTTAAGGGGTATCGAATCTAACGGTTCAAAGGGCGGACCTGTTAGGGCATCCAGAACCAGGTTTAGATCCCAAGGGGGAATTCTAGATATATGGACTGGTCTAATTCGTTCACAGGCCGTGATGAATCTAGATATTCATCTGTTACCCGCTAGATTATAACTATAGAGGGCCCCAAGCGCGAATATTTGGACTCGAAGCGTATTAACAGATACTCCCAGATCTTTCCCCTTTTGTAGAAACTCTAAGATAGACTTTATCGGGATCTCTCTAGAGTTGGGACTTGTATGGAACTCTAGAAACTTCCTCCACACCTTGGTGTAAATCCTAGTAGTAGTTGGTTTTCTACTCTGCAAGAGGGTGCTGATTAATCCCTCCGAAAATCCTCTTGCTCTCAGTATTTCCCCCTCAAGTTCCACGCCGTCAAGTGGAGGCTGTCCACTTGAGGGTGGAAGAAAGGACCTTGAGAGAGAAGCCTGATGGTTGAGGGAAGTACCTAGGGATCTGTCAACGACATCGTTTGTAGGCATGAAAACCAAGGTCTCTTGGGCCAGAATGGTGCTATCAATATTACTCGTGCCTTGTCTGCCCTGATTTTTCTGATGACTTGTGGTAGCAATATAATCGGGGGAAAGGCATACGCCAGCCTGAACTGCCACGGGCTTTGGAGGGAATCTAGGATTTCTGGCTGATCTGTCACGTTCAGGGAGGCGAACCTCCGAAGTTGCCTGTTCTGTCTGGTGGCAAAAAGGTCTATCTGGGGAAGGCCCCATAGTGATACAATGTCTTTGAATATTGCTCTGTTTAGGCACCCTCCTTGCCGTAGGGTGTGGCGACTCAGGAAGTCCGCTTCTGAATTGTCTACTCCTCTGATGTGGAGAGCTAAGAGAGTGACAAATTGTTCTTCGGCTAGGGAAAAATGTTTTCTTGTGGAAGACATTAATTTGTCTGACCGAGTTCCGCCTTGTCTGTTGAGGTATGCTACTACTGTGGTGTTGTCCGAAAGGATTCTTACATGTTCTCCTTGTAGCTGCGGGAGGAAATGATATAGGGCATGACTCACCGCATTTAATTCTTTTAAATTTGAAGAAGTCGTTTATCTGTTCTCTTCCCCACTGGCCTTGGGCAAAGGCTTTCCCCATGTGAGCTCCCCATCCTGTAGGGCTAGCATCGGTAGTAATGATATGAGGTGTTATTACCCAGAGTACTCCTTCCGATAATTTACTATCATTCAATCACCACAATAGGGAACTCATGACTACCTGGGATATGGAAATCTTATCTGTTAAACGACCTCTAGAATAGGCCTCTTTGACAGTATTTGGTGCTGTAGATCTCGGGTGTGACACTGAGCCCACCTGACTGCCGGAATACATGAAGTGAGGGATCCTAACAGGGACATTGCCTCCCTCAGGGTCATGCGTGGTTTCTTTATCGCTGCCCCGACTTTCGTTTTAATTGCTCACATTTTTACCTGCGGCAGTAGACATTTTTGCACTGTCAAGTCTAACTGGAGGCCTAAGAAGGACTGAACGGATTGCGGCTCGAGTCTGGATTTCTTGTTTATGAGCCAACCTAGAGCCTGGAGGGATAAGATTGCATCAGTAACTCATGTGGTACATTGTGCTACCGAGTTCCCTACTATCAAAAAAATCATCAAGATAAGGTATTATTAAGGTATCTTTTTTCCGTAGGAAGGCCATTACTTCCAGCATCACCTTTGTAAAGACTCGTGGTGCGACAGAAAGACCGAACGGCATCACTGCAAACTGGAAATGATGTATGATGCCATCTAAGGCTACTTTCACACTTCAGGCTTTTTGTATCAGGCACGATCCGGCGTGTTTTTAAAAAAACGCACCTTTGTTTTTCCCTTCCTTTGTCGGCCAGCGGTTTTGGTTCTCGGTCGCTCTTCCTCTACCGAATGATCGTCTCCTAAATGCCCTCCTATAAGATGGAAGAGGGGGGTTAGGGAAGGCCTTTTTTCTCTCTATGGCCTTTGTGAGGATGTCGTCCAAGGTCTTT
Source organism: Oophaga sylvatica (assembly GCA_033576555.1). NCBI lineage: Eukaryota > Metazoa > Chordata > Amphibia > Anura > Dendrobatidae > Oophaga > Oophaga sylvatica. The sequence goes on from JARQOD010000001.1 coordinate 250,856,655, forward strand.
CCAAACAAAAACTCACCATCGTAAGGGATAGCACAGAGTTTTGCCTTGGACTATGTGTCTCCCCTCCAGCTTTTGAGCCATAGACTACGTCTGGCGTTGTTGAGCAGACCTGCTGTTCTGGCAGCCAGGCGCAGTGAATAAGCCGAAGCTTCGGCTATAAAGAAGCCGCTCCTCGGATTAGGGGGATGGCGGCTCGTACTCTGTCTCTGGAAATCTTCTGCTCTATCTGCTGGTCGAGCTGATAGATCAAAACCAGCATAGAACGAGCCGTACAAGTACTGGCTATTGCTGACTTAAACGTGCCGGCAGCTGCTTCCCACGCTCTTTTAAGCGAGGCCTTGGCTTTGCGGTCAAGGGGATCTTTTAGTATTCCTGCGTCTTCTACTGGCAAAGATGATTGCTTTGAGTAGGAGGCAATTGCCGCGTCAACTTTTGGAACCTTAGACCAGTTTGAGAGTTCCTCATCGCTGAAGGGGTAACTTCTCTTTGAGGCTGAAGGAAGATAACCCCTTTGGTCTTGCTTACCCCATTCCTTCTTAATTAAGGTTTTAATAGCCGGAATTACGGGAAATGCTCTCCTTTTCCTGTCCGCTAAACCTGCAAATATAACCTCTTGAGTAGTTTGCGGTCCCTTCAAATCTGAACAACCCATAGTGTTCCTTACAGATTTTACCAGACTGTCCATATTTTCTAAGGGAAAACATGAGCGTCCTTCTATGTCTGAGAAGGATGAGAACGCGGATGACTCTGCAGTATCTGACACTACCACCTCTTCCGGATCGAAGTCTGAGCTGGAACTTATTAATTTTTTCGTTTTCATGCGCGTGGGTACATTAGCTGATTGATTTAGGGCCTGTAGTTCTTCCCTTATTATAGCTCTAATGTCCGAAGTTGAAACAGATGCTTGCTGCACTGTTTCCTTTATGCATTTTGCGCACAATCTCTTGGTATAGGTTTGAGATAGGGGACACCTACAGAGGCCACATTTTTTTGTTTTTTGTTTTCCCTTTTTTCTTAGCCTGAGCTGACTCACCCAGAAGGAGATAGAGAGAGAGAGAGAGAAGAGAGAGAATATGTTGTCAGCTTTATAAGCAGATAGTTATAAACTCACCCAGTGAAGCTGCCGGTACCGATTCAGAAGGCGGCAGGACAGATTTCGTGGCGTGAGTTCTGTGGCTTGCGTCCGAGGAACCTCTATTAGAGTGGTCTCTGGACAGAGCTGCAGTATCCTCTGCGTGCCTTGTCCTGGAGACGACATGCTTGCACGCCATTTTCCCTCTTGCAGGGCTTTTTATTAGCCCCACCACCTGTGCTGCCTTCCAGTACCTCCCTCCCTAAGCTCCTCCCCCCTGGGGTAGATGTGGCCTGCCTGGCTCTATGTTCCGCTTTGCATATATAATATATACCCCCTTTTTTAAAACGCATCATAATTTGCCTTTTTTTTTTATTATTATTATATATGTGCTGCCAAAGCAGGCACCAAGTTATGCGCCACTATATCATTCTGCCCATTTTTTTTTTCTGGTGTGTTTGTAGTCTGAGGTCCCTCTCCCTAGTAGCAGCCAGCCCACTGAAAAAATATCTTCTTCACTACAAGGCTAATAGCAGGGAGCAGGCCATGCCCATTCATCTCGGACTGCAGACAGGGAGACATTATCAGGGGGCTGGTGTGACAGGAGCTGCTTGTCACTGCACTGATCATTCCTCAGTCTGGAATATTACAGCAGTGTGCAACTCCCTGCGTATCAGTCAGTCTCCTGATAATAGCAGTTTCTCTATAGAACAGGAGGAGTGGCCATGCCCCCTGTTCTCAGGCTGTCTGTTAGGCTTTCACATTAGCGTCTGAGTGCGCAGCGTTGCGCACGCAATGAAAAACACATGTAAAAACGCATGTCAACGCACCTTTTTAATGACGCATGCGCTTGACGTATGCGCCTAAAAACGCAGCGTTTACACGCGTTTGTATGCGTTTTTCATGCGTTTGCGTTTTTGACGCGTGATTTCCAAACATAAAACAAAGCAAAAGATGGCATTCCAAGATAAGTACACCTCCAATGGCACTACAGTGGGCGTGTCTCATAGTATTTCTGTATATATACCCTTGCAGAGCTGAAATCCTCCCATTTTGCTACTGTATCCTGCCTCAGCATGGATCTTAAAATGGACACCTTGTACCGCAATCTTGATTTGGATCTTGGCGTATTTCTTGCTTTTGTTGCTGCTTGTGATGACGAACGGAAGAGAGAAAGACGGAGAAGACGGCGTCGGCGATTGTGGCAACACCCTATTGTGGAAGTACGGGAGAGCTTTGGAGCTTACCACTGCTTATTCAGGGAGCTAAATGAGAATCCAGACAAGTATTACGAGTATACGAGGATGTGTCAAGATAGTTTCCGGTATTTGCTTCGGCGCGTTGAAGGAGCCATCACCAGACATGATAACCAGCTCCGGAGAGCGATTCCTGCATAGGAGAGTCTGCTGGTGACACTAAGGTACGTAATATTTCAAACGAAACGCCTGTCAATTATTGTTCCGCAATGTACTTATAATTTTTTTATTTTTATTTATCTCGTTATTTGATTCCTTGCTACCGGAGAATCCTTAACATCGCACCATTTTCAGTTCCGGATTGGTATTTCAACACTTTCTGGGATTGTTGCGGACACCTGCCGGGCTTTATGGGACGTTCTTCGTGAAGAATTTTTACCCCTACCCACCACGGAATTATGGAAGGCCAAAGAATTAAAATTCCAGGAACTTTGTGATTTTCCCAACTGTATTGGAGCTGTGGATGGGAAACATATCCGTATTACCAAACCGGCTAAAACTGGTTCTCAGTACTTCAATCATAAGAAATATTTTTCAACAGTGCTCATGGCCATTGCAGGTGCGGACTGCACCTTTGTGGCCGTGGATATTGGATCATTTGGACGTGCTAATGATTCAAGAACATTTAAAGACATCGGCCAATGCTTATATCTTAATAATTTCAATTTCCCACAGCCAAAAACCTCTTCCCAACACTGACGGACCTGCAATGCCGTTTGTTGTGCTTGGGGATGAGGCATTTCAGATGTGTGCAAACCTCCTGAAACCTTACTCTAGTTGGGACTTGGAATACTAAAAGGATCTTTAACTACAGACTGTCCAGGGCCCGAAGAACTGTGGAGTGCGCCTTTGGTATCCTTGTCTCAAAATGGCGCATTTTGCAAACCTCAATTAATCTTAAAAATTGAGACAGAGGATGAGGTTGTCAAGGCATGTGTGGTTCTCCACAACTACATCATGGCTAAAGAGAGACCCAACGTGGAACTTGACGAAGCGGTTTCTAACCCATTGCCCGATTTCCAGCAACAGCCTGTGAGGACAACAGTGGAAATTGGACAAATGAGGGATCGATTTGCCGCCTATTTTGTTACTGATGTTGGCCGTTTGTCATGGCAGGATCAAATGGTTTAGGATTTTTGTTATGTGATGTCATATTAATCCAATATTTTACTGTTTCATGCCAATTATTCCCTGTGCTGTTAATAAAACACCTATTACCTTTATTTCTAAAGTACTGTATGTATGTGGTTTCTTTATGTATGGCTACCCACTCCCATCATTGTATGTATGCCTACCCCCTCCCACCCTTCCTTGTATGTATGTATGCCTACCCCCTCCCACCCTTCCTTGTATGTATGTATGCCTACCCCCTCCCACCCTTCCTTGTTTGTATGTATGTATGCCTACCCCCTCCCACCCTTCCTTGTTTGTATGTATGTATGCCTACCCCCTCCCACCCTTCCTTGTATGTATGCCTAACCCCTCCCACCTCTTCCTTGTATGTATGTAGCCTACCCCTCCCCTCCCACTCTTCCTTGTATGTATGTATGCCTACCCCCTCCCACCCTTCCTTGTATGCATGCCTACCCCCTCCCACCCTTCCTTGTATGCATGCCTACCCCCTCCCACGCTTCCTTGTATGTATGTATGCCTACCCCCTCCCACCCTTCCTTGTATGCATGCCTACCCCCTCCAACCCATCCTTGTATGTATGGCACCCCTCCCAAACTTTTGTGTATAAGGCGCACGGTGTGTTGCTGGCGACGAAGTACTCAAAAACAAAAACATTTATTAAATATTTAATACACATCAGGAAAAAGGTGAAAAATTATGGGCAAAGGGGGTTGGTAAACTTGGAGATCGGTTTGGGTTGAGCGAAGGAGAGGTGTCCAGTAAGCTTGATGGTAGATCCGGGATACTGCAGGTAGAGACATGTGGAGGTGAATGGGAAGGGAAAGATAAACTGGGAAGTGATGTTGGAGGTGATGGTGGAGACACGTGTACAGTTCTCCTTCTATGCCTTTGTGTCCGGTGGCTGCGATCTCTGCGGCTTCTTGTCTGTGGCCTGTTGCTGGGTGTCGTCACTGTACTCGCCGTCTGGTGGGTGTGGTGGGCCGGCGTGGTGGTGGTGGACGTCCTCGGCCGACCAGGACCCAGCGTCTGCGTGGTGTGGGGGGACGGCCTGGTGGACGTCCTCGCAGGATCTGTACCCGGTGTCTGCTCGCTGTAGTGGGCCAGCATGGTGCTGGTGGACATACTCACAGGAGCAAGAATCGGCGGTGCGGTGTATTGGCGGTCCTCTGCACCCGGCATCGTGTAGTGGTCTTGGGCGGCTGTGGACAAAGTTGTGGCCGCACAATGAGATGCAACAGAACTCGGTATAGTTAGACTTGACAGCTGTGGTAGTGTTGGAAAGGCAGCCGCTGGTGGTGGCTGCATGAACCGAGTCTGCTGCATAGCACTGACATATGCGGCATTGCAGGCCTGCATCACAGCAAGCTGAAGTTCCGGTGTTAGGTTTTCCAACATGCCCTTCTCTATGGCACTAAAAAAATGTCTTGCTGGTCTCTGGAGCTCGGCTGCCATTGCGTCAAGAGGCCGGTGACATTGGAAAAACCATTTTCCACTGTGTCACCCAGCATCTTGTAGCAATTCTGGAACACCGTGCTCAAATGTAAAAACTCGGGCATGAGTGGCCTGTCCCAAACCCGCTGCCGGGAAGAGGCCAAAAAAGGTGCGACAGAGGTTTGGGACAGGGGAAGACCGGATGGACCGGCTGCCGGTTCTCCAGACTGTGATGCAGGCATACTTACCGCATCGCTGTGGGATGGCTGGGATGGGTCAGATGGCGTGGCATGAGGGACCGCTCCAGATGCCGGTCCAGGTTATACGGTGCTGCTATGGGTTCTGTGAAAAGAGGAAAATGAAAACATTAGTATCCCAAAAGTTAAATTTGTACATTCGCCAACTCCTGTGGAAAAGAAATATTCAGATAAGGTCACACAACACAATGGAATACAACATCAAAATACTTACACTCGTCGTGCAAGGACAAGTCTCAGGAAGCTGAGGAGCCGATGGTACTTGTACTTCCTTGTCCTTGCACCAGCACCGCTTCTAACCTGGCCTTCCTGCCTGAGGTCCCGATTAAAGCGGTCCTTCATGGAACGCCATCTAGTTTTGACTTTCTTCACTGTGAAAGAAAAAAAAAAACTCTTCAAAATTGCACTTTGGGCCGGGATCACACAACCATCTGTGTGATGCAAGAAACTCGCAGGAGTTCATCACACCAAACACGGTTGTGTGATCCCGCCCTACTGTTTCACTGCAGCGTTGTTGCAATACTTACAAAAGTCCTTTTGACCCCTAGCTGAGGCACTGTCCCATCCATCCCACAGCGATTTTGCCACTTCGTTCCACAGCCGCCGGGTAGCCACTGTGTCGGAATGCAGGAATCACGGGTGTCCCACGGTGGAACGCGCTCATGGACAGATGTGATGAGGAGGTCGCTGTTGACGTCCTCCTCGTTGTCCCGTTGTGGAACCTAGAATTGAAAGACATTATTGTTTGAAAGATAAGAGTATAAAAAAAAAATACTTACACACCGTGTTGCCACCACTGCTTGGCCCCGAGTTGCCTGCTCCTGTGGGTCATCAACACTTGAAGAGCTCTGTGAACCAAACAAAAAAATTGCAATAAGTTTGCAAAGTTGGCAGATGAGCAGGGTGTCAGTACAGGGGTAGCACTGCTGCAGCCAGGCACGTCCTCTGAAAGCCGGAGGAGTGTCTGCTCCAGTAAGGGGGGAATTAGGAGAGCAGGGCAGGCCAGACAGGTGCTGCTAGTGGGGGACTCAATTATTAGGGGAACAGATAGGGCAATCTGTCACAAAGACAGGGATCGTCGAACAGTGTGCTGCCTACCTGGCGCTCGAGTCCGGCATATCGATGATCGGGTTGACAGATTACTGGGAGGGGCTGGTGAGGACCCAGCGGTCATGGTGCACATTGGCACAAATGACAAAGTTAGAGGTAGGTGGAAGGTCCTTAAAGACGATTTCAGGGAATTAGGCTGCAAGCTTAAAGCAAGGACCTCCAACGTGGTATTTTCTGAAATACTGCCTGTACCACGTGCCACACCAGAGAGGCAACGGGAGATTAGGGAGGTTAATAAGTGGCTCAAGAATTGGTGTAGGAAGGAGGGGTTTGGGTTCCTGGAGAACTGGGCCGACTTCTCAGTTGGCTACAGGGTCTATGCTAGGGACGGGCTGCACCTCAATGGGGAGGGTGCAGCTGTGCTGGGGGAGAAAATGGCTAGAAGGTTGGAGGAGTCTTTAAACTAGGGACTAGGGGGAGGGTATTCATTTTATAGGAGGGGAAGGCAGTGCAGATAGAGACCTGGGCACAAATAATGAAATTGGGGGTGGGGGTGGCATGGGGGGTGGGGTTAGAACAATTAATAATTTAAGAAAGAATAGAAGTTCAGAGAGATACATAAAGTGCATGTATACTAATGCCAGAAGCCTCACCAACAAAATGGCGGAATTAGAATTAATTTTGTTGGAACATAATTATGACATGGTGGGGATATCTGAGACTTGGCTGGATGAGAGCCACGACTGGGCAGTTAATTTACAGGGCTATAGTCTGTTTAGAAATGACCGTAAAAATAAGCGAGGTGGGGGTGTGTGTTTATATGTAAAATCATCCTTAAAACCTATCCTGCGTGATATCTGTGAATCTAATGAAGATGTAGAGTCTCTGTGGGTGGAGATTAGGGGAGGGGGGAAAAATAATAAATTACTGATAGGGGTTTGTTATAAGTCTCCTAAAATAATGGAAGCAACAGAGAATATCCTCGTAAAGCAAATAGATGAAGCAGCGACTCAAGGAGAAGTCATTATTAGGGCTCATACTCACTTGCTGGAAAAAAAAACGGTCAGTTTTCAGGATGGTCCGATTATGTGCAATTGTCATGCGATTTGCATGCGATTTTTTATAGCACCATCTATTGCATTAGCGATTATCATGCCAAAATGCTGCGATTTTTTTCTCACACCGATTTCGGCTGAGAAAAAAATCACAAATGAGATGTCACCTATTGAATAACATTGGTCCGATTTGAATCCGATTTTTTATCGGCTGAAAATCATCCGTTTTCGGCTCGAGTGAGTATGAGCCCTTATGGGGGATTTCAACTACCCTGAAATACATTGGGGAACAGAATCCTGCAGTTCCAGCAAAGGTAATAGGTTTTTGACAACTATGAGAGACAATTACCTTTCACAACTAGTTCAGGACCCAACAAGAGGGGGGGCACTGCTAGACCTAATATTAACCAACAGGCCAGACCGCATATCAAATATAAGGGTTGGGGGTCACTTGGGTAATAGTGATCACAAAATAAGCTTTCATGTATCCTTTAATAAGATGTGTAGTCGAGGGGTTACAAGGACACTAAACTTTAGGAAGGCAAATTTCCAATGGATGAGAGATGATCTTAGTGCAATAAACTAGGACGATATCCTGAGACATAAAAATACACAAAGAAAATGGGAGACGTTTATTAGCATCCTGAATAGGACCTGTGCACAGTATATACCCTATGGGAATAAACATGCTAGAAATAGGAGGAAACCACTATGGCTAAATAGAGCTGTAAGGGCGCAATAAGTGACAAAAATAAAGCGTTCAGGGAATTAAAGCAAGTAGGTAGTGATGAGGCATTAAATAAATACAGAACATTGAATAAATTATGTAAAAAGCAAATCAAGACAGCAAAGATTGAGGCAGAGAGACTCATTGCCAAAGAAAGTAAAAATAATCCCAAAATATTCTTTAACTACATAAATAGCAAGAAACTTAAAAATGATAGTGTTGGTCCCCTTAAAAATAGTCTGGGTGAAATGGTGGATGAGGATGAGGAAAAAGCCAATATGCTAAATGACTTTTTTTCAACTGTATTTACACAAGAAAATCCCATGACAGATAACATGATCAGTGCTAAAAAAAATTTCTCCATTAAATGTCACCTGCTTAACCCAGCAGGAAGTACGGCGGCGTCTAAAAGTCACTAAAGTTGACAAATCCCCGGCCCGGATGGGATACACCCCCGAGTACTGCAGGAATTAAGTACAGTCATAGACAGACCATTATTTTTAATCTTTAAAGATTCCATAATAACGGGGTCTGTACCACAGGACTGGCGTATAGCAAATGTGGTGCCAATATTCAAAAAGGGGGCAAAAACTGAACCTGGAAATTATAGGCCAGTGAGCTTAACATCTACTGTGGGTAAAATCCTGGAGGGTTTTTTTAAGGGATACTATATTGGAGTATCTGAGGCTGAATAATCTCATGACACAGTATCAGCATGGGTTTACTAGGGACCGTTCTTGTCAGACTAATCTGATAAGCTTTTATGAAGGGGTAAGTTCCGGACTGGACCAAGGGAACGCATTGGACGTGGTGTTCATGGACTTCTCAAAAGCTTTTGATTCGGTGCCACACAAAAGATTGATACAAAAAATGAGAACAATGGGGATAGGGGAAAATATGTGTAAGTGGGTTAAGAACTGGCTCATGGATAGGAAACAAAGGGTGGTTATTAATGGAGCACACTCGGACTGGGTCACGGTTAGCAGTGGGGTACCACAGGGGTCAGTATTGGGGCCGCTTCTCTTTAACATATTTATTAATGACCTTGTAGGGGGCATACAGAGTAGTATTTCAATATTTGCAGATGACGCTAAACTCTGCAGGGTAATAAATACAGAGGAGGATAATTTTATATTACAGGAGGATTTATGTAGACTAGAAGCTTGGGCTGATAAATGGCAAATGAGCTTTAATGGGGATAAATGTAAGGTCATGCACTTGGGTAGAACAAACAAGATGTATAATTATGTGCTTAATTGTAAAACACTGGGCAAAACTGTAACTGAAAAAGACCTGGGTGTATGGGTGGACGACAAACTCACATTTAGTTGCCAATGTCAGGCAGCTGCTGTCAAGGCAAATAAAATAATGGGATGCATTAAAAGAGGCATAGATGCTCATGAGGAGAACATAATTTTACCTCTATACAAGTCACTGGTGCGACCACACTTAGAATACTGTGTACAGTTCTGGTCTCCGGTGTATAAGAAAGACATAGCTGAACTGGAGCGGGTGTAGAGAAAAGCGACCAAGGTTATTAAAGAACTAGGGGGTCTGCAATACCAGGACAGGTTATTACACTTGGGGTTATTTACTTTGGCGAAACAAAGGTTTAGGGGTGATCTTATTACAATGTATAAATATATGAGGGGACAGTACAAAGACCTTTCTAATGATCTTTTTACTCTTAGACCTGTCTGTGACGGGGACAAGGGGGCATCCTCTACGTCTGGACGAAAGAAGGTTTAGTCATAATCACAGACGCAGATTCTTTACTGTAAGAGCAGTGAGACTATGGAACTCTCTGCCGTCTAATGTTGTAATGAGTGATTCCCTACTAAAATTTAAAGGGAATCTGTCACCCCAGTTTTGCCATATCAACTAAAGATATGGCTGAATTGTGCGTCCCATAACAAAGCTAACGGTAGGTATCATATATCCTGATACCCCCCTTTTCATATCAAAATACCTTTATAAAGCTGGTTATTTTCGCTGTCAATCACGGCAGTCTGGTCAGGAGGGCGGCGTTTTCTCTGTCCTCCCCCCCCCGCTCCTCGTCATCAGTTGCGTATCGCCGTCTGTGAATCCCCAGACGGCGTTCGGCTTCCCGCAATTGCGCAATTCAAAATCCGGCCCGGCGCATGCGCAGTGTGCTTTGCCCAACAGTGGGCAAAGCATAAAATCAGTACAGCGCATGCGCTACTCTTTCCTTGCCCCGGAAGTCGTCCAAGGCAAGCAGTCATTTCTGGGGCAAGGAAAGAGTAGCGCATCCGCTGTACTGATTTTATGCTTTGCCCACTTTTGGGCAAAGCACACTGCGCATGCGCCGGGCCGGATTTTGAATTGCGCAATTGCAGGAAGCTGAACGCCGTCTGAGATTCACAGACGGCGATACGCAACTGATGACGAGGAGCGGGGGGGGGGGGGGTTGGAGGACAGAGAAAACGCCGCCCTCCTGACCAGACTGCCGTGATTGACAGCGAAAATAACCAGCTTTACAAAGTATTTTGATATGAAAACGGGGGATCAGGATATATGATACCTACGTTAGCTTTGTTATGGACGCACTATTCAGCCATATCTTTAGTTGATATGGCAAAAATTGGGTGACAGTTTTCCCTTCAAAAAGGGACTGGATGCCTTTCTTGAAAAGTATAATTAAGCTATATTCACTAGTTTCCTAGATATTGCATGATCCAGGGAGCTAGTCTGATTGCCGTATGTGGAGTCAGGAAGGAATTTTTTTCCCCAATGTGTAGCTTACTGTTTGCCACTTGGGTTTTTTTTTGCCTTCCTCTGGATCAACATGTTAGGGCAGGTTAGGATAGGATATGGGTTGAACTAGATAGACTTAAAGTCTTCCTTCAACCTTAATAAAAAAAATAATAACTATGTGTACAAGTGACAGTGATTATTGAAAGAACAATAGATCCTATACTCACTTCACTGGGCTGTCCACTCTGAATTTTCATGGCTTGAAGGCATGATCCTCCTGTGGTATCAATTCTGAAGGATGAAATGCAAAAATAAAATTACACACTGCTAGGATAAACCAAAAATCCAAACATCCATTAGCTGGTATACTTACATTGTCCAAAGGTGTTCTGTCCTGTCACAAAGGTGTTCTGTCTTCTTCTCCAGAGTCTGTAGAATTGTGAAGTGGAGCAATGCCAACCCCCTATATTTATCTTGGTCTGGGGGGTGGTCAGAAGATGTCTAGACTGTCCGGAGACTTGTTACCTCTAAAAGCGCATGTGCACGGTAACGCTGTCGTGCGCATCTCGGTGCACCCATAGGCGCCCCCATAGACTGTAATGCGTTTTTTCATGCGTCTTTTTTGAGAAATGTCGACGCGAAAAAAAGCAACATGTTGCGTTCTGGAGGAGACGTCGCACACACCCACGCATGCGTCCAATAACGCAACATAACGCCTACACGCGCATGACCATGCGCCCCCCATTATAAATATAGGGACGCATGGCGCATGCGCTACTTTGCGCCGCAGACGCTGCGCTCTCACACGCTAATGTGAAAGCAGCCTTACTCAAAGCGGAAGCTGCACACTGGTGTGTGACGCAATGTCCTAGACAAGAGAGGGAGAGCAGAGAGGAGCTGCTGCTGTCACACTAAGTTACAAGTGTTCCAAAGATAATATAAGTGCACTGCGTATCTCATCTTTATAGTTTATGAGGGCGGGGACAGAACTATTTTATTTTTTTTAATTTCCCTGGAGTACCCCTATAAACGCTGCCATCACTCTCTCAAGGCTGAATTTAAATGGTGCTAACAGGTGTGGGCATCTGTTCAAACACCCATTGCCAAGAATCACAACACAGTCCTGGGGTGCCGAGGGCTTTTCATGGCAGTCGCCTACCTATGAAAGCATCTGTCACTGTCATCCCTTGTACTTTTTTGAAGCCAAGTCAGTGACTGTGCTTTTTAGGAGAGTGTTAATGTCAATATACAACTGAGCCTGCAGCAGACACAGCATGAAAGTCGGTATACAAGTTAGACTTTCCATAATTGTACGGGTCTTTTTAAAAGTTTACGTTTACCGGAATTTGAACAACATTTAAAAAAAAAAAACGAAACGAGAGAGAAAATGGAATTACGCTTTTTTTTTTTCCAACATATCTCCTCAGCTGGACTCCCCCACCTTTCAATACATTATTTGGTAACATGAAAAAAACTACGATTTAATGCAGCCATATGAGGGCTTCATTTCTTAGCCAGATATGCTGACAGATACATTTAAAAAGAACGTTATGGTTCTTGAAGGCAAAAAAAAAAAGAAAAATGGATCAGATGGGCAGGGGCTGAAGAACAGGGATAAATTGTATGAAATCACATACCTTTTTACACCATCCACTTGGTCCTTAGTAAAGCTTTTGCCGCTATCACCAGTGGCACTGTCCTTTTCTGAACTAGCTTTATTTTGTTCCACGTCATTCGGCATTTTTGCATATTTTGGTCCATTCCCCGTTGCGCCTTCAGGCTTTTCAAGCCTTTCTAGCAATTCTTAGGAGGAAATAATAGTAAAGAAAGAAAGTGAGCACTGCTGAGCAATGAATGCCATAAAACACGTTTCATATTGGCCTTTAACGTGACCATTATAATGCAAAGTAATCGATAATTATTAGAATTACATTTGTACGTCTTCCTTTTCCAGCACTGTTAATACAGTAAATGGTCATTAGCTTTACAACGGACATACTCCACACAAATCCTATAAAGCTTTGAAGATAGCATTTGTGACTACGATGCCACCAGGGCTGTGGAGTTGGAGTCGTGGAGTTGACGTCCAATTTGGCGGGGTCGGTATAAAACGGACCGACTGCTAAAATATATATAATAAATTGGGGACAGTAGTACAATGCAGGATGTGCAGTAAATGTTTTCATAAGAATTATGAAATGACCTATAAATGTCTCTCCTGTTCCTGACCTAGTGAAGATGAATCTGTGCTGCCCTTACTCCGCAGGGCTGTGCAGTCTGAATCGTGGATGGTATAATGTGTATGGGGTCACCGGCCGACAGACGGTCAGGACAGACGTCGATCGAGCATGTCAGATTTTGGACAGCCAATCACATTGTTCTCAGAGATAAGCCGCCAGCCGATGTGTCAGTCTTTGGCTTCCTCATAGATAACACAGGTGGACTCCTGTATATAGGAGAGTTGGCGGTCAGCCAAACGACTGGCCGTAACATCGTCTGGCCGACAGCCATCTAATGTGTATGGTTCACTTAAGTCACACTCCATATTGTAACTGATGAGGAATGTGGAGGTAGAAAATCTGCTCTGACAAATGTCCAAAATACGGTCGGGAGTCCAAAAGAAGAATGAATGTGGTTTATTTCATCAAGGCTTTTCTAGGTGTTCAAACCCATTTGGTCCTTCAGCGGCTTTTACCTGCTTTCTAAAAGAAGTTGTGACCGTCACAAGCCACCGGCTGAGTGCACTTTGCTCCTATTACACCTTTATTTACCGCATAAGACGCTATTGGGCTCTTTATCTCTCCAGTTATTCTATTTAGACTTCATATTGTGACAGCGCTTTATGCCACACAGCATCATCACACATCTCAGCACTTATAGGGATGGTCTCAGATTTTTTCTTCATATTCAGACAGATAAGGAGCTTGCGCAGCTTCCAGCATGCATCAGAGCAGCACAAGCTCATCATCAGGCCGCTGTGCGACCACACGGAGGCTGGTAACCTCTGCGGCCAGTTGTACATTACAAAGTTCAAAATCCCTTTGTTTTTGAGCATGGAGAAGATTTTACATATGACGCATGTTGCAAAACTTAGCTGCTTGTTTTTACAAGCACTTTGAAATTTTAACATAACAGCATTACACACATTTATATTTTAATCTGAAAAACTGGTGTTTCAATGAAAAACCTAGTTATAAAACAAAACCATGGCCAGGGACAAGGTGACAAACCCAAGGGGTATGTCCCTTCCGCCTTCACCTAGTGACGCACACTCAGTGGTTACCCATGATTTTTGCAAATAGGGACACAATAATAGGCTCTATTATTCACATCATCCTTTTTATACATATTGTCCTACTCCAAGCTCTATAGGCTTGAAAGCCAACTGCCAATTATGTAAATCAGGTGATTTGCATCTCTGTAATGAGGAGGGGTGTGGTCTAATGACATTGACACCCAATATAAGGTGTGCTTAATTATTAGGCAACTTCCTTTCCTTCGTCAAATCTGTCCTCTGACCCATTTTGCCAGATTCTGAAAAGTCAAAAATTGTGAGATGTCTTGCAGAGGGATGCAGCAGTCTTGAAATTGCCAAACTTTTGAAGCGTGATCACTGAACAATCAAGCGTTTCATGGCAAATAGCCAACAGGGTCGCAAGAAGCGTGTTGATAAAAAAGGCTGAAAATAACTGCCCATGAATTGAGGAAAATCAAGCGTGAAGCTGCCAAGATGCCATTTGCCACCAGTTTTGCCATATTTCAGAGCTGCAACGTTACTGGAGTATCAAAAAGCACAAGGTGTGCCATACTCCGGGACATGGCCAAGGTTAGGAAGGCTGAAAAACGACCACCTTTGAACAAGAAACATAAGATAAAACGTCAAGACTGGCCCAAGAAATATGTTAAGACTGTATTTTCTAAGGTTTTATGGACTGATGAAATGAGAGTGACTCTTGATGGGCCAGATGGATGGGCCCGAGGCTGGATCAGTAAAGGGCAGAGAGCTCCACTCCGACTCAGAAGCCAGCAAGGTGGAGGTGGTGTACTGGTATGGGCTGGTATCATCAAAGATGAACTTGTGGGATCTTTTCGGGTTGAAGATGGAGTGAAGCTCAACTCCCAGACCTACTGCCAGTTTCTGGAAGACACCTTCTTCAAGCGGTGGTACAGGAAGAAGTCGGTATCGTTCAAGAAAAACATGATTTTCATGCAGGACAATGTTCCATCACATGCATCCAAATACTCCACAGCTTGGCTGGCCAGTAAAGGTCTAAAAGAAGAAAAAATAATGACATGGCCCCCTTGTTCACCTGATCTGAACCCCATAGACAGCCTGTGGTCCCTCAAAAAATGTGAGATCTACAGTGAGGGAAAACAGTCCACCTCTTGGAACAGTGTCTGGGAGGCTGTGGTGGCTGCTGCGCGCAATGTTGATCGTAAAAAGATCAAGCAACTGACAGAATCTATGGATGGAAGGCTTTTGAGTGTCATCGTAAAGAAAGGTGGCTATGTTGGTCACTGATTTTTTTGTTTTTGTATGTCAGAAATGTTTATCTCTACATTTTGTGTTGTTATATTGGTTTACCTGGTGAAAATAAACAAGTGAGTATACAGTACAGACCAAAAGTTTGGACACACCTTCTCATTCTAATATTTTCCTGTATTTTCATGACTATGAAAATTGTAAAATCACATTGAGGGCATCAAAACTATGAATTAACACATGTGGAATTATACATTACACTTTACAAAAAAGTATGAAACAACTGAAAATATGTCTTATATTCTAGCTTCTTCAAAGTAGCCACCTTTTGCTTTGATTACTGCTTTGCGCGCAGAAAAGGTGAACGGATGGACTCTACATGCCTAGTTCCCACCGTGAAGCATGGAGGAGGTGGTGTGATGGTGTGGGGGTGCTTTGCTGGTGACACTGTTGGGGATTTATTAAAAATTGAAGCGGTGAGCGGTCCAGCTCACCCCAAACCATCTGGATTGGATTCAGGTCTGGTGACTGTGGAGGCCAGGTCATCTGGCGTAGCACCCCATCACTCTCATTCTTGGTCAAATAGCCCTTACACAGCCTGGAGGTATGTTTGGGGTCATTGTCCTGTTGAAAAATAAATGATGGTCCAACTAAACGCAAACCGGATGGAATAGCATGCCGCTGCAAGATGCTGTGGTAGCCAGGCTGGTTCAGTATGCCTTCAATTTTGAATAAATCCCCAACAGTGTCACCAGCAAAGCACCCCCACATCATCACACCACCTCCTCCATGCTTCACGGTGGGAACCAGGCATGTAGAGTCCATCCGTTCACCTTTTCTACGTGCAAAGCAGTAATCAAAGAAAAAAGGTGGCTACTTTGAAGAACCTAGAATATAAGACATATTTTCAGTTGTTTCACACTTTTTTGTAAAGTTTAATGTATAATTCCACATGTGTTAATTCATAGTTTTGATGCCTTCATTGTGATTCTACAATTTTCGTAGTCATGAAAATACAGAAAAATCATTGAATGAGAAAGTGTGTCCAAACTTTTGGTCTGTACTGTATATTTGGTTTTTATTAAGTTGCCAAATAATTCTGCACAGTAATAGTTACCTGCACAGACAGATATCCTCCAAAGATAGGGAAATCTAAAAAAAAACTCACTCCAACTTCCAAAAATATTAAGCTTTGATATTTATGAGTCTTTTGGGTTGATTGAGAACATAGTTGTTGTTCAATAATAAAAAGAATCCTCTCAAATCCAACTTGCCTAATAATTATGCAAACAGTGTACATACATGTTGCGGATTTGAAATATGCACAATGCACTGCAGGTCAGTTTACGCTGCGTTAAGAAGCACAGTGGCCCTGAGATTTCTATAAATCCCATTCACTTAAATTTTTTTGCGAAGACGCTGCTTTTTTGACGCAGCAAAATATGCAGCAACAAAAGCTCATTGTGGGAACGTAGACTATATTTTATTGATACCTTATTAAAAAGGAAGCTACACATGTGTTCCTGGTCAAAAAAGCAACAGTCTCAAAATAATGGCCTTAATTGTTAGATAGTCCTATGTATAGACATTAGGCCACATGTAAAAACCAGGGTTTAAAGGTAGGTTTGGGAAGGAGAGGGAAAAATTAATGCCCCTTCCTAACAGCGGAAGTTGGCACTCTAATAAAGCAAGCAAGCTTATGGCGACCCCACTGTCATCTTACCCTGGTAACCCTAGGCAGTCCTAGAACCACTGTCATCTTACCCTGGTAACCCTAGGCAGTCTCAGGTACTGGAACCACTGTCATCTTACCCTGGTAACCCTAGGCAGTCTCAGGTACTGGAACCACTGTCATCTTACCCTGGTAACCCTTAGGCAGTCCTAGGCACTAAAACCACTGTCATCTTACCCTGGTAACTCGAAGGGTCTGTGCACACGTTGCGGATTCTGCTGCGGATCCGCAGCGGATTTGGCCCTGTTGATCCGCAGCGGATTTGGCCCTGTGGATCCGCAGCAGTTTCTGCTGCATCGTACAGTACCATAACCTATGTAAAAAAAGAAGAAAAAAAAAAAACAAGCTGTGCACATGCTGCAGATTTTTCCTCAAGGATTTGAATCCGCAGCATGTTAATTCTTAGTGCAGAATCTGCAGCGGTTTTTACACCTGCTCCATTATAGAAATCCGCAGGTGTGAAACCGCAGGGGAAATCCACACAAAAACCCACAGAAAATTTGCAGCAAATCCTCACTAAATCTCAGGTAAAACGCAGGACTTTTTACATGCGGATTTAGTAAAATCCGCGCGGAAAAATCCGCAAGTGAATCCGCAACATGTGCACTCACCCTAATGCAGTCCCAGGTACTAGAACCACTGTCATCTTACCCTGGTAACCCTTAGGCAGTCCTAGGTATTAGAACCGCTGTCCTCTTACCCTGGTAACCCTAGGCAGTCCTAGGTACTAGAACCATTGTCATCTTACCCTGGTAACCCTAGGCAGTCCTAGGTACTGGAACCACTCATCTTACCCTGGTAACCCTAGGCAGTCCTAGGTACTGGAACCACTGTCATCTTACCCTGGTAACCATTAGGCAGTCCTAGGTACCAGAACCACTGTCCTCTTACCCTGGTAACCCTAGGCAGTCCTAGGTACCGGAACCACTCATCTTACCCTGGTAACCCTAGGCAGTCCTAGGTACTGGAACCACTGTCATCTTAGCCTGGTAACCCTTAGGCAGTTCTAGGTACTCGAACCACTGTCATCTTACCCTGGTAACCCTAGGCAGTCCTAGGTACTAGAACCACTGTCATCTTACCCTGGTAACCCTAGGCAGTCCTAGGTATTAGAACCGCAGTCATCTTACCCTGGTAACCCTAGGCAGTCCTAGGTATTAGAACCGCTGTCATCTTACCCTGGTAACCCTAGGCAGTCCTAGGTACTAGAACCACTGTCATCTTACCCTGGTAACCATTAGGCAGTCCTAGGTACTAGAACCATTGTCATCTTACCCTGGTAACCCTAAGCAGTCCTAGGTACTGGAACCACTTATCTTACCCTGGAAACCCTAGGCAGTCCTAGGTACTGGAACCACTGTCATCTTACCCTGGTAACCATAAGGCAGTCCTAGGTACCAGAACCACTGTCCTCTTACCCTGGTAACCCTAGGCAGTCCTAGGTACTGGAACCACTCATCTTACCCTGGTAACCCTAGGCAGTGCTAGGTACTGGAACCACTGTCATCTTACCCTGGTAACCCTTAGGCAGTTCTAGGTACTAGAAACACTGTCATCTTACCCTGGTAACTCTAGGCAGTCATAGGTACTAGAACCACTGTCATCTTACCCTGGTAACCCTTAGGCAGTCCTAGGTATTAGAACCGCTGTCATCTTACCCTGGTAACCCTAGGCAGTCCTAGGTACTAGAACCACTGTCATCTTACCCTGGTAACCCTTAGGCAGTCCTAGGTATTAGAACCGCTGTCATCTTACCCTGGTAACCCTAGGCAGTCCTAGGTACTAGAACCACTCACAGGAGGAAAAATATATACACGCCAACAATATAGCCTATACTATACACATAATACTTGAAAAATGTAATGAATAAATAAATTGACAGTGCAGAAGACAAAGATAATCATACCACATGATATGCTTTCAAAGCTATAGCAGGAATCTCAATCATTGACGGATAAACTCAGTGCCACAACGTGTCCGTGCCCATGATAAAGTGCTGCTCGTGCTTAAGTGGCAAGATATATTACAACAAAAATGTGAGTACATAGATCCACAGCAATTGTAATAAGTCTCATAAGTCTCAGCCGGTCACTAAGCATACGGTAGGAACCCCACATAGGTACCAATTCACCGAGATCTCAACGTGTTTCCCCATTTCTGTTCATGGTTCATTAGGAGGCTTGTGAGAGATAACCTTTCAGGAGGCAGAAAATAAAATGGGGTTTCAAGAAGTCAGTGACTTTTGCTATGGATCTATGTACTCACATTTTTATTGGAAAATGGTAACACTTAAATACTAATAGCACTTCAACATGAGCACTGACACTTTACGGTATCAAGGTTATCTGTCAATGATTAATTGAGCGCCCTACCATATCTGTGAAAGCACATAATGTGGTATGATTATCTGGGTCTTGCACACCGTCACTTTATTCGGGTAAATTTTTCAGTATTTGCTTATATTATAGGCTATATTGTTGACTTGTGTATATTTCTAATCCTGTGATGGGTTCTATACCTAGGACTAGCTAGGGTTTACCAGGGTAAGACTATTGTGAGCAGTGGCGCCTAGGGGGCCAACCTCCGCGGTTAGGTATATTAAATAGTAAAAAAAAGTGAGTAGAAGTGCCAAAAGCATATTTACTATCCAGATGATTTATGATCCAAAATGTACAAAGGAAGAAACGCCAAGTGCATGAATATTCAAAAGAAAGAAAATAGAAGTGATGACTTCATAAATATAATGCAATGTCAATTTATTTAATATAAATTACATATAAGGGTACAGTACATATCACAATAAATAACTAGAGGTAAACAAAGAAAGATTCATGTAATCATCCAGGGAATGAAGATTTGGGTAGGAAGTGTCATTAATCATATGGTATCATGTGGGTATAGTAAGTTAATCTCTCATACCCCGTTTTTTGATTATTCAAAGATTTGGTGCATGAAAATCACACTAGTTGGCGTAAACTAATACAGTGTTATGAACTGAAGTCCAAAGGCACACCTCATTATAAGCTGCACAAGATTCAATGAAGCCAAAGTGGCAAGACAAGAGGCAGAGTGCACGTGCCCAAAAGATTCAATATTGGGATCAACACCACTTACCCATGGTGACATGCAAGTGCACCAATAGAATTCCCAGGGGAGCCCCAGACGCAAGTTTTGCATCAGCTTTTTCAACAACGACCGCGGTTAGGTAGAAGCATAAATAGGGGACAGTTTTAGGGAAAACACTGAGGTTTAATTTTTCCCTCCCCTCACCCCAAATTAACACTTTAAAGACCAGGGCTACTTCCGTTTTTGCTCCCCTTCTTCCCTTTTATTTTTCTGTCAATATGGCCATGTAAGGGCTTTCTTTTTGCGGGACAAGATGTACTTTTGAATGGCACCATTGATTTTACCATATCGTGAAAACAGGAAAAAAAATTCCAACTACGGTGAAATTGCTAAATTATATATGTATTGTGAGACAGTGAGAGTATGTGTGTTGAATGGGGTGTACATTTCACCTAGATACTTTGCTGACTGGTATAAGGGAAATGTATGGCTTTGTAAACCTAGTGGTAGAGAAAGGTCACTACACCTTACATTCAGTACACACTTGCAGCTCAGGCCTGAAACCACTCAGCTGTTAATTAGGAGACCAGAAGTAGGTGTCTGCGAACACAGACAGGGAGCTCGCTTAGTCTGGACAAGGAGTCCAGGCACAAGAAGGAGTCTCCAGGAGTATGAGCTGTCTCAGTCTGGGTGCTCGATGTACCCCGGACACAGGAGTAGTCTCTGTGAGAATCCATGCGGATAGCTGCTGAATAGGAGGGGAGCTCTCTCAAGTCTGGACGTTGGATATGCCTTCAGACACAAGGAGGAGACTCTGTGAAACTCCATGCTGGTAACTACTGAACATATGTGTTGTTTTGGGGACAGGCTGTTAGAGTCTGGACCCGGATAGAGAGGGAAATCTATCTAAGTGTAGTAAGTGGCTGGACAAGCCCAGGGCTTATGTTTATGATTTGGTTTTGATTATGTTCTGTTTGCTGTGGACTTTAATAAAACTGGTTGCGGCCAGTTTTTACCAGAACTGCTGTCTGTGAATGAACTGTTTCCGTGCCACTCCGTCTACCCGGACGGCGATCCCAGAGCTATATCCCCTGAAAAGCTTACAATATATATATATATATATATATATATATATATATATATATATATATATATATATACACACACACACACACACAGTATATATATATATTTTTTTTGCTAGGTTCACTAAATGCTACAACTGACCTGCCATTATGATTCTCCATGTCATTACAAGTTCATAGACACCAAACATGTCTAGGTTCTTTTTTATTTAAGTGGTGAAAAAAAATACAAAGTTTGTAAAAAATAATTGTTGACATTTTCCGAGACCAGTAGCATCTCCATTTTTGGGGGTTGGGTGAGGGCTTATTTTTTGCACGCCGATCTGACATTTTTATTGATACCATTTTGATGTAGATACGATCTTTTGATTGCCCGTTATTGCAATGTTGCAGAGATCAAAAAAAGGTACGGTAATTCTGGCGCTCTGACTTTTTTTTCACTACGCCGTTTACCAATCGGTTTAATTCTTTTTATATATTGATAGCTCTAGCAATTCTGAACTCGGCGATGGCAAATGTGTATATTTGATTTTTTTTATTTTGAATGGGGTGACTTATCCTTGGAGACTTCAACATCCCCATTAACAGCCCTACTTCCACATCTGCATCTCAGCTTCTATCACTACCCACTTCTCTAGGCCTCTCACAGATTTCTACCTCTGAGACACACAAGGACGGTAACACCCTTGACCTGGTCTTTGTCCGCCTCTGTTCAAGCTCCCACCTAAATAACTCACCGTTTCCACTCTCTGACCACAACATTCTCTCCTTCACGCTCACAAATCCTCCACCACCCCAGCGCACTCCTACCTACCACACATTCAGAAATCTACAAGCCATTAACCCTCAGACACTTTCAGATTCCCTACACTCATCGCTGTCCCCAATCTCCTCTTTTTCCTGTCCTAATCTGGCTGTTCATCACTATAATGACATTCTTAGAAGCACCCTTGACCAAGTAGCGCCGCTCACCCTCAGAACTTCCAAACACACAGTAAAACAGCCCTGGCTCACATTGCAAACTCGACTTCTTCAGCGATGCTCTAGGAGTGCTGAACGCCTCTGGAGAAAAACCCGCACACCAGAAGACTTCATCCACTTTAAATTCATGTTAAGGGCTTAAAATGCTGCCCTTCACCTCGCCAAACAGACCTACTTCACCACCCTGATCTCCTCACTAGCCAACAACCCCAAGAAACTTTTTGACACTTTTCACTCACTCCTCATGCCAAAAGCACAAGCCCCTATCACAGACATTTGTGCTGACGACCTGGCCTCCCACTTTATAGAAAAAATAGATACTATCCGTCAGGAAATCTGCTCTCAACCACCTAGTGCTGTGACTCCCATCCCACCCTGCATTTCCCCTGGCTCACTTTCCACATTTGATCCCATCACAGAAGAAGAAGTCTCCAGACTCCTCTATTCCTCTCGTCCGACTACATGCACTACCGACCCCATCCCCTCACATCTCCTCCAGTCTCTCTCTCCAGTTGTCACAACTCACCTAACTACAATCTTTAATCTCTCACTCTCCTCTGGCATTTTCCCATCCTCCTTCAAACACTCCATCATTACTCCGCTACTAAAGAAACCCGCTCTCGACCCTTCCTGCACAAACAACTACAGACCGGTCTCCAATCTCCCCTTCATCTCTAAACTTTTGGAGCGCTTAGTCTACTCCCGCCTTACCCGTTACCTCTCCACTCACTCCCTCCTAGACCCTTCACAGTCCGGCTTCCGCCCCCTACATTCGACTGAAACTGCACTCATCAAAGTGACCAATGACCTTCTGACAGCAAAACGTAACGGTGACCACTCTCTGCTCATTCTACTCGACCTTTCTGCAGCTTTCGACACTGTTGACCACTGTCTCCTACTGTCCAGGCTCCAGTCACTAGGTATTAAGGACACTGTTCTCTCCTGGTTCTCTTCCTATCTTTCTGACCGCTCCTTCAGTGTTTCGTTCTCTGGCTCCACATCATCTCCTCTTCCTCTCACTGTCGGTGTACCCCAGGGCTCAGTCCTTGGCTCCCTTCTCTTCTCTCTCTACACGGCCCCAATTGGACAGACCATCAGCAGATTTGGCTTTCAGTACCATCTTTATGCTGATGACACACAACTATACACGTCATCCTCCGACCTTACCCCCGCTGTTCTACAGAACGCCACCGACTGTCTGTCTGCAGTCTCCAACATGTCCGCTCTCTATCTGAAACTTAACGTCTCCAAGACTGAACTCCTTCTGCTCCCGCCGTCTACTAACCTCCCTAAATCTGACATTTCCCTCTCTGTGGGCGGCACCATAATAACACCCCGGCAGCAGGCTCGCTGTCTGGGTGTTATGTTTGACACCAATCTCTCCTTCACCTCCCATATACAATCTCTTGCCCGCTCTTGCTGTCTACACCTAAAGAACATCTCTAGAATCCGCCCTTTTCTCACCATGGAAACAACAAAAACCCTCACTGTAGCATTGATCCACTCCCGCCTGGACTACTGCAATGCTCTATTACTTGGCCTCCCCATTACTCGACTATCCCCTCTCCAGTCCATCCTTAATGCAGCAGCCAGGGTCATCCATCTGGCTAATCGGTACTCGGACGCGTCCACTCTTCGCCAGTCCTTACACTGGCTGCCCATTAATTATAGGATCCAATTCAAAGTACTGGTTCTCACCCACAAAGCTCTCCACAGTGCAGCACCCCCCTACATCTCCTCCCTCATTTCTATTTATCGGCCTAACCGACTGCTGCGCTCTGCAAACGACTTTCGACTAACCTCTGCACTAATCCGTACCTCCCACTCCCGACTCCAAGACTTCTCCCGCGCTGCGCCAATCCTCTGGAATGCTCTACCCCAAGAAATTAGGACTATCCACAATTTGCATGGTTTCAGGCGCTCCCTCAAAACACATTTGTTCAGAGTGGCCTATCACATTCACTAATCAAAGTCGTTCTATGTTTAAGTGTGTATGTGTAGCCCATTCACTATCTCCATCCATCCCTCACTCCCTCCCTCAAGATGGCTGGACCATCATTGTAAATGCACCATTGTATATACACACCTGTACTTTGTATCTCCCCACCTCATTGTAGATTGTAAGCTCTCACGAGCATGGTCGGCTTATTTTGCTTTAATTATTGTATTGTTAACGTTGTTACTTATGACTAATGTTTTGAAACTGTTACACTGTAAAGCGCTGCGGAATATGTTGGCGCTATATAAATAAAGATTATTATTATTATTTGAATTTTTATATATTTTTTTTATATATTTTTTAAAACTTTTTTTTTTTACTTGCTTCAATAGTCTCCATGGGAGACTAGAAGCTGCGATCTTCCAAAAGGTAGAGGAGAAAACAAGGGGATCTACTACCTTGGATCTAATCCTTATAAACAAGGAAGAAATGGTTGAGGAGGTAAAGGGTATGCCACACTAAGCAAGATAGCTAACAAGATCGCTAATGACATCGCTAATACGTCACTATTTAGCGATCTCGTTAGCGACGTCGTTGTGTGTGGCATGTAGCAACGATGTGGCCCCTGCTGTGATGTCGCTGATCGTTCACTAGCGTTCTGGACCGTTTTTTGATCGTTGGCGTCCCACTGGTGAGCCTATATCGCTGAGTGTGACACCTTTTGCGAACGACGAGTGACCTCGTTTGTGACGCATATGACAGCGGCGCAGGCGGTACTAGGTTTTTTAGCGTCACGGAGTGGATCGCAATACCTGTAGAAGCAGGCAGGTGGGACTAGGTTTTCTTTTGCGTCACAGAGAGGATCGCAGTAGCTGCAAAGCAGGCTAGCAGGACGCAGCATAACACATATATAACATATATCTGTGCTGAGGGGCGTGGAAAAGGTTGCGCTCAGTACATGCTAATGACAGATCCTAACGACCGCAAAAGTCGTTAAAGAGATCGCTGACCGCTGATGTGTCGTTTATGAGATCTCCTGTTTGGCAGCTACTAGCGACCGAAAAGCGATCACACCAACGATCTCGTTAGCTTGCGTCGTTAACGAGATCGCTAGCGAGATCGCTTAGTGTGGCAGTACCTTTAGAGTGGCTGGGACCCTAGGAGGTAGTGACCATGCTATTTTAGAATTTTGGATAACAAGAGGAGGAAGACCTGTGAAGACTCAGACGTCAAGGTTAGATTTCAGAAAGGCAGATTTTAAGGGACTCAAAAAGAGAATTGGAGGGATCCAATGGCTTGATATCCTTAAGGACAAAAATGTCCAGGAAGGATGGAAAATCTTGAAAAATGAGATTCTCAAAGCACAATTGTTAACAATTCCGAAAAGAGTGAAGAATGGGAAGCATTTAAGGAAACCAGGATGGATGAACACAGAACTTAAACACATGCTAAAAAGGAAGAAAGAAATGTTTATCAAATGGAAAGAGGGAGGCATATCTAAAGAACAATATAATGCCGTCTGCAGAACCTGCAGGGTACAAATCAGATTATCTAAAGCTGACAATGAATTAAGGCTTGCGAGTGACATCAAAAGCAACAAAAAAGTATTTTTTGGGGATATGTCAAAAGTAAAAGAAAAGCCAAAGATGCTATAGGATTTTTACAGGATGAAAATGATGAAATGGTAAGACAGGATGTTGAGAAGGCTGAACTGTTAAATTCCTATTTTGCATCTGTTTTCTCTCAGAAAGGAAATATAACATCAACTGATCTTCACTGTCCTATTAAAGGAATAGAAGAATCCAGGATATCTATAAACAGAAAGACAGTGAGGAAACACTTAGCTAACCTAAATGAATTAAAGTCTCCAGGACCAGATGATTTACACCCCAGAGTACTGAAGGAGATAGCAGAAAAAATTCTTGAACCACTGTCCATAATCTTTGAAAATTCTTGGAGAACAGGAGAAGTCCCAGAAGACTGGAGAAGAGCAAATGTTGTTCCTATCTTGAAAAAGGGGAAGAAGGTGGACCCAGGGAACTACAGGCCAGTGAGTGTTGTGAATGTTTTAGAAATGAATTCTGAGCAGAAGCTCCCTCTGGTGGTTACAAACAGTACTGAACCATTCAATGAGGATTGGCAATCAGGAACCACAGACTGGTCTTATATAAGGGAGGTTCCCTCCCATCATGGTTGCCGGTGATCAATTGTTCTTGTCTCAACAATTCCTGGTTCACTTGGAAGCTTGCTGAGTCTTGCCTCTTCTTCTGCTTTCAGATAAGATATTTTCTGTTTTGTTTTTGTGCTTACCATTTGCATATTTCTCTGCACTTCTGTGAAGTTAGCCAGGTCCCCCTCCCCGGGGGGCTTGGGCTCCTCTCAGTTCCTCTGGAGCCACTGTTATTTGTTCATTTGCCTTTTCCAGTTTTTTCAGTGGCTGCGGCTTGGTTTTGTTACACCAGAGAACTAATTTAGGTGGTAGAGGTCGTGTGATCTCAGGTATTTTTGCAATTAGTAGCGTTGGTTTTTTTTAGGGTTTTTTTTGATTGCAGTAATTATCCTTCCTATCCTTTTTCTGTCTAGGCAGATTGGGCCCCAACGTTTGCTCATACTATTTTCTGTCTGTGTCTGTATTTCCTTTTGTCTAACCGCCATTACATGTGTGGGGGCTTCCTATGTTCTTTGGGGATCTGCTCTGGGGCAGATAGCTTTCCTCTTTCTATCTTTAGGTGTAGTTAACCTCTCAGGCTGTGACGAGGCGTCTAGGACCAACATAGGAACGCTCCACGGATGCCTTTAGTTGTGGTGGTTAGTCAGGGTACTGCAATCCAGTAGATTCCAACCTCTCTGGTGTATTGCCGTTTTTGCCTGCTCTCCTCCGCTACCAAAACATAACAGGCGAGTCTGTCTTCTATACCAGGAAAGATCTTTGAACAAATTATTAAAGAACATGTATGCAAGTACCTGGATAAGAATGAAGTGATTAAACAGAGTCAGCATGGGTTTGTAACTAATAAGTCATGTCAGACTAACTTAATTTCCTTCTATGACAGAATCACTGACTGGGTGGATCAGGGAAATGCTGTAGATATAGTATATCTTGACTTCAGCAAAGCATTTGACAAAGTATCTCACACAATCCTTATTGAAAAAATGACTAAGTAAGGAATGGCAAGGCAACTGTTAGGTGGATTCATAACTGGCTTAGTGATCGGACCCAAAGAGTGGTCGTAAATGGCTGCACATCCAGTTGGAAGAATGTATCAAGTGGGGTACCACAAGGCTCTGTTTTGGGCCCTGTATTGTTCAACATCTTTATCAATGATTTAGATGAAGGAATTGAGGGTAAACTGATCAAATTTGCTGATGACACAAAGCTAGGAGGGGTAGCTAATACTAGAGAAGAGAGAGAGAGAGGATTCAAAAAGATATAAATAAACTGGAGCAGTGGGCAGCAACTAACAGAATGGATTTTAACAGGGAAAAATGCAAAGTACTACATCTGGGAAATAAAAATCAAAAAAGCATATACAAAATGGGAGGAATATGGCTAAGTAACAGCACATGTGAAAAAGACTTGGGTATACTAATGGATCACAAAGCTGAACATGAGTCACCAGTGTGATGCAGCAGCAAAAAAGGCAAATGCAATTCTAGGATGTATCAACAGAAGCATACAGTCTAGATCACGTGAGGTCATTATTGCCCTCTACTCCTCTTTGGTCAGACCTCATCTGGAATACTGTGTCCAGTTTTGGGCACCACATTTTAAAAAAGACATCAACAAACTGGAGCAAGTTCAGAGAAGAGCCACCAGAATGGTGACCGGTCTGCAAACCATGTCCTATGAGGAACGGTTGCAGGATTTGGGAATGTTTAGCTTGCAAAAAAGAAGACTGAGAGGAGACTTAATAGCTGTCTACAAATATCTCAAGGGCTGTCACATTGTAGAAGGATCATCTTTATTCTCATTTGCACAAGGAAAGACTAGAAGCAATGGGATGAAACTGAATGGGAGGAGACACAGATTAGATATTAGAAAAAACTTTTTGACAGTTAGGGTGATCAATGAGTGGAACAGGCTGCCACGAGAGGTGGTGAGTTCTCCTTCAATGGAAGTCTTAAGGGTATGCCACACTAAACAGCGTCGCTAACGAGATCGCTAAAAAACGTCACTATTTAGTGATCCCGTTAGCGACGTTGTTGTGTGCGGCATCTAGCGACGACGTGGCCCCTGCTGAGATCCTGCTGTGATCTCGTTCGTCGCTGACATCGTTCCGGACCCTATTTTTATCGTCGACGTCCCGCTGGTAAGTATATATCGCTGAGTGTGGCACCTTTTTTTTAGCGATTTAGCGGTATTTTGTACCGCTAAAGTCGTTAAGGAGATCGCTAACCGCGATAGCGTCCTTAACGACATCGCTAAATTAGGCAGCCACTAGCGATATTATAACAATCACGCTAGCGATCTCATTAGTATGCGACGTTAACGAGATCGCTAGCGGGATTGTTTAGTGTGGCAGTACCTTTAAAACAGAGGCTGGACAGACATCTGTCTGGGATGATTTAGAGAATCCTGCTTTGAGTAGGGGGTTGGACCAGATGGCCCAGGAGGTCCCTTCCAACTCTACTATTCTATGATTCTATGATCATCCGATCGCTTGTGCTACATAGAGCAGGGCTGCAGTCCAAGAGTCATGCTGATTTATCAAGATTTTTCTCTTTGCCATCTCACCAAGCTATTGATATTAAAGCAATCGCCAACATTTGGGCAGGACGTGTTGTACCCTGATATGTGCATCTGTATCACTGACTCCATCAGTTGATGTCTTGTCCAATCAAGACAGTTTGAATGAACTATGTGCAGGATGGCATCATGGCAGAACAATTCAAAACCTACTACTCTGACACCACATCATGGTGTCCTCGTGGAGGGACCCTATTGAGAAAGGAAATGGTATCCTTTTTTCACCCAAACATTAAAAAACCCACAATAGAGATGATACAAGGAGGTTATATTTTGTGCTGAATAGACAATCGCCAACTGCAGACAGGATCTCAATAGTGTTAATTAATTAAAGCACAGAGTCCTATTACTAAGTGAGAAGCCAAGACTGCACATTGTACAGACACCATCACCTGAGCCAGTCTAAACTGTCAAGATCTTACTCAATGTAATGTAAGGTCATGCACTTGGGTAGAACAAATAAGATGTATAATTATGTGCTTAATTGTAAAACACTGGGCAAAACTGTCACTGAAAAAGACCTGGGTGTATGGGTGGACGACAAACTCACATTTAGTGGCCAATGTCAGGCAACTGCTGCCAAGGCAAATAAAATAATGGGATGCATTAAAAGAGGCATAGATGCTCATGAGGAGAACTTAATTTTACCTCTATACAAGTCACTGGTGCGACCACACTTAGAATACTGTGTGCAGTTCTGGTCTCCGGCGTATAAGAAAGACATAGCTGAACTGGAGCGGGTGCAGAGAAGAGCGACCAAGGTTATTAGAGAATTGGGGGGTCTGCAATACCAAGACAGGTTATTACACTTGGGGTTATTTAGTTTGGAAAAACGAAGGCTTAGGGGTGATCTTATTACAATGTACAAATATATGAGGGGACAGTACAAAGACCTTTCTAATGATCTTTTTACTCTTAGACCTGTGAGGGGACAAGGGGCATCCTCTACGTCTGGAGGAAAGAAGGTTTAGCCATAATCACAGACGCAGATTCTTTACTGTAAGAGCAGTGAGACTATGGAACTCTCTGCCGTCTAATGTTGTAATGAGTGATTCCCTACTAAAATTTAAGAAGGGACTGGATGCCTTTCTTGAAAAGTATAATATTACAGGCTATATTCACTAGTTTGCTAGATACAGCGTTGATCCAGGGAGCTAGTCTGATTGCCGTATGTGGAGTCGGGAAGGAATTTTTTTCCCCAATGTGAAGCTTACTGTTTGCCACTTGGGTTTTTTTTGCCTTCCTCTGGATCAACATGTTAGGGCAGGTTAGGATAGGATATGGGTTGAACTAGATGGACTTAAAGTCTTCCTTCAACCTTAATAACTATGTTACTATGTTACTCAGGTCACAAACTAGTAAGACTTGTGTACATGAAAACACATGTAATGGACAAAACAAAAAGGTACATACAAAACAAAAATGATAACCAAAAATAATATACAGATGGGACACCATCAGGCCTCACATCCCCCATTGGCTACAATAAGGTTGTCAGTTTTCTGTCATATTGGCATTTTACCAGAAACAAAAAACAAACAGCACAGCGTGCAAAACCGTGCTGCAAACACAAAGAACTGCAAGATACAACACCTACACGATATAGACACAAGTGTTGGGACATGTACAGAAGTGCTGGTTCGCTGTATCCACAGCGCTGCTGTCGTTGAACGTAGGTAAATCTGCATATGTCTCCGCAAGAGAAATTGACATGCTGCGGTCTGGGAAACCCTCCGCATGTCCGTCACCACAGGTGATCAGCGGGCGTCTGCGGACACATAGTGGGCATGAGATTTCTTGAAATCCCATACACTATGCTGTAATACCTCGCCGCTGCAGGTTTGACGCTGCAGAAATACGCAGTGTCGAACCCGCAGAAACTTCGGATCCTGGGCACATACCCTTAGATTTAACTTCACTTGAACTAAAGGTCCGTTTGTCTGCACTTCATGGCCGAGTTGTGGAAGTGTCATGGAACCATAGCTTTTCAATATCACTACTCACAGCTGATCATGAAATATTTAGCAGGGAAGAAATGTCAACTGACTTGTTGCAACAGTGACCTCCTATTACAGTACCGCGCTCAAATTCAGTGAGCTCTTTAGAATGAGCCATTTTTTCAGAAGTGTTCGCAGACGGCACGGTCAAGAACTGTACCGTATGCACATATGGGTCTGAATAAAAACCTGAATTCAAGGACTGAGAGGTGCCGCAACACTTGTCGTCTATATAGTGTATCTGAAGACCATTTGGACTCAGCACTAGGATGACAGGCATGTTCACTGGACACACATCGATGGGTAATCGGATATTTGGCCTCTAGCAGAAAAATAGTTCTACCACTTGCCTGCGTTGTCTGGAACTTAACCTTGATTTCTACACACAAGATATGACAGCAGTGACCTGTCACTATAGGGTGAGGTTTAGTTTTGCTATAATAATTTATATGCATCAGAAAGTAATACACGGCTTCCCTTTATATCAGTGGTCCTCAACCTTTCTGACCTCGAGAGCTACATTCAGCTCTCAGAGAGGGTCGCGAGTCACATCCAGGTCCTGCCCCCTCACAGTAGTGACAACCAGATCCCCCATTTCCAGTGATGAGAACCACAAAAATCACACCAAGACAGTATACCAGGATCCAGGATTCAGTATTCATCAAGCATTCCCACCACAATGTGGCTTTCAGCTTCAAGCACGTCCTCTGACAGCTATCTCCATCTATCTCTATGCCTCTAAAACCAGTATTTGTGCTCTTCTGTGTGGAGCTACTCACAGAAGTCACCATCTAGAGACGTGTTCATCATAGCTCTATGCTAGACCTGGGGTTAAGGCACCAAACTGACAGACAGCCGAGAGCCACAGGTTGGGAACCCCTGCATTATATTATGGAAGAACAGGATTTAATTCTCAGTATTCTTAATCCCCCAGTCACACCTACGTCACAAAATGTATCAGTTTTTAGAAGAGTATTCCTTTATATGTGAAGTGTGAGTGTCACCTCTTAAACCACGTTGTAGCTCCCGTTGTATTATTTGATAAATCAGGCTTGTACCTCTTGGACTTTGTAATGGACACATACTGAGGAGCAATGCCATAAAAAAAAAGAAAAAAAAAAAAGACCTCAGAAGGGAATGTGTCAACTTAAAAAAACAAAACACTAATTACTTAAAGCCATAGTGGTAATCTGCAAGTAAATAGAGTTTTAAACATGTTTGGCCGACTACCTAGAAGAACAGTGACTAAAGGTACTGCCACACTTAGCGATCTCGTTAGCGATCTCAATAACGACGCAAGCTAACGAGATCGTTTTTGTGATCTCTTTTAGGTCGCTAGTAGCTGCCAAACAGGAGATCTCAAAAACGACTCATCAGCGGTCAGCGATCTCTTTAACGACTTTGGCGGTCGTTAGGATCTATTAGCATGTACTGAGCACTTCTGATTCATAGGAATTTCCAGCATCGCTCCTGCTCTCTGCGTCCTGCTAGCCTGCTTTGCAACTTCTGCGATCCTCTCTGTGACGCAAAAGAGAACTTACAGATATTGCGATCCACTCCGTGACGCAAAACAGTCATGCGTCACAAACGAGGTCGCTCGTCGTTCGCAAAAGGTGCCAAACACAGCGATTCAGGCTCACCAGTGGGACGCCAACGATCAAAAAACGGTCCAGAACTCTAGTGAACGATCAGCGACATCACAGCAGGGGCCACATCGTTGATACATGCCACACACAACGAGGTCGCTAACGACGCAAAATAGTGACGTTTTAGTGATCTCGTTTGCGATCTCGTTTGCGATCTCGTTTAGTGTGGCATACCCTTAAGAGAAAATGAAGTTCTATTCTCCCGCAATTCACTGACTTCCAGTCCCTGAGGCAGAGGGGGATCGCCTCACTATATAGTGCGCCATCATTCCCCGACACCATGAGCTGCAGTGTACGCGTGCAGAGCAGGCTGTCAGTGTGAGCTGCAGTGTACGCGTGCAGAGCAGGCTGTCAGTGTGAGCTGCAGTGTACGCGTGCAGAGCAGGCTGTTAGTGTGAGCTGCAGTGTACGCGTGCAGAGCAGGCTGTCAGTGTGAGCTGCAGAGCAGGCTGTCAGTGTGAGCTGAAGAGCAGGCTGTCAGTGTGAGCTGCAGAGCAGGCTGTCAGTGTGAGCTGTATAGCAGGCTGTCAGTGTGAGCTGCATAGCAGGCTGTCAGTGTGAGCTGTAGAGCAGGCTGTCAGTGTGAGCTGCAGAGCAGGCTGTCAGTGTGAGCTGCAGAGCAGGCTGTCAGTGTGAGCTGCAGAGCAGGCTGTCAGTGTGAGCTGCAGAGCAGGCTGTCAGTATGAGCTGCAGAGCAGGCTGTCAGTGTGAGCTGCAGAGCAGGCTGTCAGTGTGAGCTGCAGAGCAGGCTGTCAGTGTGAGCTGCAGTGTACGCGTGCAGAGCAGGCTGTCAGTGTGAGCTGCAGTGTACGCGTGCAGAGCAGGCTGTTAGTGTGAGCTGCAGTGTACGTGTGCAGAGCAGGCTGTCAGTGTGAGCTGCAGAGCAGGCTGTCAGTGTGAGCTGCAGAGCAGGCTGTCAGTGTGAGCTGCAGAGCAGGCTGTCAGTGTGAGCTGTAGAGCAGGCTGTCAGTGTGAGCTGCAGAGCAGGCTGTCAGTGTGAGCTGCAGAGCAGGCTGTCAGTGTGAGCTGCAGAGCAGGCTGTCAGTGTGAGCTGCAGTGCACGTGTGCAGAGCAGGCTGTCAGTGTGAGCTGCAGTGCACGTGTGCAGAGCAGGCTGTCAGTGTGAGCTGCAGTGCACGTGTGCAGAGCAGGCTGTCAGTGTGAGCTGCAGAGCAGGCTGTCAGTGTGAGCTGCAGAGCAGGCTGTCAGTGTGAGCTGCAGAGCAGGCTGTCAGTGTGAGCTGCAGAGCAGGCTGTCAGTGTGAGCTGCAGAGCAGGCTGTCAGTGTGAGCTGCAGAGCAGGCTGTCAGTGTGAGCTGCAGAGCAGGCTGTCAGTGTGAGCTGCAGAGCAGGCTGTCAGTGTGAGCTGCAGAGCAGGCTGTCAGTGTGAGCTGCAGAGCAGGCTGTCAGTGTGAGCTGCAGTGCACGTGTGCAGAGCAGGCTGTCAGTGTGAGCTGCAGAGCAGGCTGTCAGTGTGAGCTGCAGAGCAGGCTGTCAGTGTGAGCTGCAGAGCAGGCTGTCAGTGTGAGCTGCAGAGCAGGCTGTCAGTGTGAGCTGCAGAGCAGGCTGTCAGTGTGAGCTGCAGAGCAGGCTGTCAGTGTGAGCTGCAGAGCAGGCTGTCAGTGTGAGCTGCAGAGCAGGCTGTCAGTGTGAGCTGCAGAGCAGGCTGTCAGTGTGAGCTGCAGAGCAGGCTGTCAGTGTGAGCTGCAGAGCAGGCTGTCAGTGTGAGCTGCAGAGCAGGCTGTCAGTGTGAGCTGCAGTGCACGTGTGCAGCGCAGGCTGTCAGTGTGAGCTGCAGTGCACGTGTGCAGAGCAGGCTGTCAGTGTGAGCTGCAGTGTACGTGTGCAGAGCAGGCTGTCAGTGTGAGCTGCAGAGCACGTGTGCAGAGCAGGCTGTCAGTGTGAGCTGCAGTGTACGTGTGCAGAGCAGGCTGTCGGTGTGAGCTGCAGTGCACGTGTGCAGAGCAGGCTGTCAGTGTGAGCTGCAGTGCACGTGTGCAGAGCAGGCTGTCAGTGTGAGCTGCAGTGCACGTGTGCAGAGCAGGCTGTCAGTGTGAGCTGCAGTGTACGTGTGCAGAGAAGGCTGTCAGTGTGAGCTGCAGTGTACGTGTGCAGAGCAGGCTGTCAGTGTGAGCTGCAGTGTACGTGTGCAGAGCAGGCTGTCAGTGTGAGCTGCAGTGTACGTGTGCAGAGCAGGCTGTCAGTGTGAGCTGCAGTGTACGTGTGCAGAGCAGGCTGTCAGTGTACAGTGTGCGGTGACTGACGGCTCCCGCAGCCGCAGGCACAACATACGGTAACTTCATTTTCTTCTGCTCTTCCAGTTATACAGCTAAACACATTTTAAACACTATTTACCTGCAGATTGCTACTCTGGCTGCTGATAAATAGAATTGCTTTTTCAGCTGACCTGATCCCTAGAATTTTCCAAAAACTGAGCAACAAATATACTTGAGCCGCGCTGTAGACTAGACAGGTCCCCGAAAAAAACCAAGAGGAAAACAACTGCTTTTTGAGGATATTGTTCTATTGCGAATATGTCTCATCACAACAAGCAAACCAACTTATTTTTCTCTACCCTTCTATGTGTTTATAAACTATTGTCTGTATTTAATAAAGATTATCTGTTATGCATTTATGTATTGAGGAGTTCTTTTTCTTTAGTTTTTCCTGTTCTTACGATTGTGACGGTATTTGGGTTAGCTAGACGGGTCCCCAGCGCCTTCTCCCCGCTCACTGTCCTACAATGACAGATCTCTGACTAAATGCAGGTATAATGTGTGACCGGTCTATCTAGGACAGCGGGCCGGAGACGCCACCTGCCTGACTAGTCTGCAGCGCTGCTCGGTCCCTGGCGGCTTTGATGTATGTTTTTCTTTGAAACGCTGCATGTGCTCAGAATCAGACATACCTGGCTGTGTTCTTACAGCCCGGGCCTGATACCGGCTGCCAGCAGTTCCCTGTAATATGTGCTCCATCCATCCCAGTGCTGCACCTTTTCTTCGGTTTTTAAAAAATACACGTAACGGAACCCAGGCAGACCCCATAGTAATGAGTGGGGCCGCTCGGCTTCCGCCGGCATACCCGATGTAAGGAATTGCTTTTGAAAACAAATTGCATTTGTCTGTTTCTAACAATTGTAGGGATTCGCTCTGGTAGGCCGAGGCCGGGCATGCAGTAACGAGGCAACACACAGGCATTATGTCCAAAAATAACGGTTTACTGTCTCTTTAAGACCAGGTAACAAAACATAAATGCATTCCCTCTTGGAAAATCACTGGTCCCAGACTCACCCTTGCATGGGACGGGCTTGACTAAGCGGCTGCAAGCCAGCAGAGACCGCCAGGTGCCTTCCCGGGTGATCTGGACCCGCTTCCAGTGCTCACTGACACATTGTAACAGAAAGTCACTTCCAGGCTAACTCCAGCCAAACTCCTCAATAGAACCGCCTAGTTCTCCGTGTGGGACCGTCACAGGCTCCGCACACACACACACGTGTCCTGTCCGGGTGTTATTCAGGACCCCAGTCCAAAACCCCGACCACCAAGTTCCAAGTCTCACCACGTGCTTCCAGGAATACAATCCAACACCGCCAGACCTTCCAGGAACCTTCCAGGCAGCCCTGTGCAGGACACACTCTTCACTTGTCTCAGCCAGACTCCCTTGAGACACTTCCCAGTCTCAGACAGAATCCCTTGAGACAGACTACAGAGACACATCCCAGTCTCCCACAATCTCATCTCCATGTGCCCAGCACTGGCTTTCATACCTGTAGCCACTCCCCAAGCCAAGGTATGAAGCACATGGTCTGGTCACGTGTTCATGACCTCATCACAGGTCCTTCACCACATACACTCACCAGTATGTACCATTCATTCTCCCACCACCAGTGGGCGGTGTATGTGTGGTTAGCATGTCCCACCCAGCTCACAAGCTAACCCTGTAGGTTCACCCTTAACAAGAATCAGAACTCTTAGGCTAAGTGCACACGATCAGGAATAATTGCGTTTTTTTCGCGGTTTTTTCCGCTATTTTCCGCGGTTAAACCGCGAACAAAACGCAAGCATTAAGCATTCTATACGTTTTAATTGATTCCGCATGTTTTGTACACATGTTGCGTTTTTTTCCGCGAAAAAAACGCTTAGCGGAAAAAAAAGCAACATGTTCATTAATTTAGCGTAACCGCGGTGATTCCGCCGCCATAGGAATGCATTGAACCGCTTACTTTCCGCATGTGGCTATGCCCACTATGCGCAATGTAAGCGGTTCATGTGCGGATGGTACCCAGGGTCTGGAGCAGAGGAGACTCTCCTCCAGGCCCTGGGTACCATATCCCTGGTAAAACAATAATTAAAATAAAAAATAATGATATTTCTCACCTTCCGGCGGCCCCCGCAGCCTTCCCGCGGCCCCCGCAGCCTTCCCGCCTTCAGCGACGCTCCCGGCAACTTCCGGTCCCAAGAGTCCTTTGCGAGAATCACCCAGATGGCGTAGCGGTCTCGCGAGATGCTACGTCATCGGTGTGATTTGTCGCAAAGCACTCCTGGGACCGCGAGTTGCCGGGAGCGTCGCTGAGAGGCGGGAAGGCTGCGGGGGCCGCCGGAAGGTGAGAATATCATTATTTATTATTTTTTTTATTATTTTTACATTAGATCTTTTTACTATTGATGCGGCATAGGCGGCATCAATAGTAAAAAGTTGGTCACACGTGTCAAACACTATGTGTGACTCGTGTGACCAACCTGTCAATCAGTTTTCCAAGCGATGCTACAGATCGCTAGGAAAACGCTAGCATTCTGCAAGCTAATTACGCTTGCAAAACGCTATTATTCTGGCGGGAATCAGCATAAAAAAACGTGCGTATTTCCTGCGGGAGAAGTGCGGGATTGCCGCGGAAATTTCCGCGGCAATTCCGCAACGTGTGAACTTAGCCTTATGGGACTATATGTCCCAGAACAACTTTACTGACCTACAGCACAGAATAGCTCTGCGACACATACTTTCCGTTTATCCCCATACCAGGGACTGGTTTCCCATCTCTCTCATGACTCCAGGCATAATTTGAGCAACTTATACAGCGCCCCCTAGGTGCCACATTAGTCATTATACCACATACCTTCCCCCTCTGTTCAAACTTGCTAGGTTGAACACCTGTTTCAACCCGAGGACCCCGAGACAGGTCACCCATGTCATCTTGCCCTACCAGTCGAGGGGACCGTCTCAGTCTATTTTGGGCATCCTGCAACAGTACCTCTTGGTCAGGCCTCCCCCGCCCCCAGCGGTCAGAATGTCGGCCTTGTTTTTCCCTCGGTGTCACCAGACCTCTCCAGTACCGTCTCCTACGGTTATTGCGGTCCTGAGTCCATCGTCCAGTCAAGCTCACTGGTTGATCTGAGTCGGACACTCTATCCCTTTGTTCATCACTGGGTCTCACACTTAGGTCACTCAGCCCTGAGCTAACCGAATCGTCATCTCTACCCCTCAGGGTTTCAGCTCGTCTACTGCCAGTCCCCAGAGAAGCCTCTTGTCTCTCTATATCTTGGGCTGGAAGCAGTCGCCATCTTCGTTTTAACTCATGCAGCTGTTCCTTTATCTGCTTTCTTCCTGCGATCAGCTGCTCTACTTCTCGTAGGTACGTTATTCGATACTCCAGGAGCGTTCAGATGTTCTTCAGGCTCTCCACTGAGCCCACACCAATGAATGGAACCATGTCTTCTCCAGCCACCTTGATCTCGCCATCAGCTGGAATCCTCACTCTCCTTACACCGGATCTATCCACCATCTCCTGCATCACTTTTCCAAATCTTCCAACGACTCTCCCCACCAGATTTCTGGGTACCGGAATTACCTCTTCTGCCAAACCCAGCCGATTTTGATCTTCCTTGGCCTGCTCCAGACGTTGAGCGGCTTTCCTGTTACTTAACATAAGCATCTGTTTTGTGTGAAGACACTGCAGATGCATATCCTTCAGGACAGCCACCAGCTTCTCTGTGTCTTCCCCCTCTGCCAGGATCACCAACTGGTTCGTCTCTGGTGCCCAGTTCACACTATCAGCTTTTACCGCCTTTTTAAAGGCCTCATGCACCCCCTCACTGGCACAGGCTTCTCGCATGTCTGCAGGTACCTTTATCACACACCTAAAGAGTGAAGTCTTCTCCTCCTCCTGAGACTCACGTTCTTCACGACTCTTTGCCAAGATGGGCACTGGCACTTCCGCCTGGTTATCACTTGGGCACAGCCACTGTAAGTTTTCGCCCACCAACTTCTCCTCCTGCAGAAGACCTCTTACTGCTTCTCCGAGCGCAATCACATATTCCCTGATGGCCTTATTCCCACTTTGCCACGTGGACAGGTGACCTCTGAGCTCAGAGACTTCCCTCTTTAGCTCATCCACTCTTTGTTCGGCCGTTTGTCTCAGGGCCTTTTCTTGTTGGATCTGCTCTTTAAGGGTCTCTAGTTCAGCAGACCTTTGCTTCTCACCAGACAACTTTTTAGCGATGTTCCGCTTTATGGCCGCAACCTCGGCCTCCAGGTGGCGCACCTGCTCCAACTGTATGGCGTCGGCAACTTCCGTATTTGACCCCTTCAACTTTTCTTGAGGCTCGGCCCGGTCATCCTTAGGCCCCTCTTGACTCTTTGTACCTTCAGAGAGCTCTACACTCTTCAGCTCTTCAGTGTCTGGAAGAGTACTCACATCTTGCACTAACACATCAGTCATAGATTTTTCTTTATTACCATCCTCAGTACATACATTGTGTTCCGGCGCTTTGCGCCCTTTACGTCTCCGACGACGGGAGGATTTTCCCTCCTGGTGGGGGCCTTCCTTACTGTACTCCTTTTCTAACTTAGAGTCACAGTCACCCTCGGAGTCTGAGTCACCCCCCTCCTGGCACCCGTCAAGAGATTTCAGGTCTGTCAGTTGGGTAAACGCACCCTTTCCGCTGGTGTCACCATCTGCTAAGTCACTGAGTTGGTCAGACCCGTCCACTTTGGTAGGTGTCGCCGTACTAATACCCACCATCCCAACAGTAGAGCGATCTCCCTCCTCCTGCAAGTCGGAAAACAGTTCAGAGTCTCGACCTATAACTACAGGACACACCAAATTTGGGACTATAGCGACCTCCTGTTCCCTCATGTCCCAGCCTGTCCCCACGGTTACCACGGCCACGGGATACTCCTTAGTGTTCCCATGAATGCAGGTGACCCCGACCTTTCTACCGGGTATTTGAGACCCCTTTGGTGCAACTCTCACTAACGTCACCGGACTCCCCGGGTCGATCAGGCCAACCATATCCTCATTATCTATCGGCAGGTCACAACCCCGTAGCCTTACTCCAGGTGGATAGTTCATAAGACAAATTGGACACACATATATTTTCGCCTGGCAACCGTTCGGCTGCCCCTCTAGGTACACCCCAACATCCTCTGATGTCTCCCTTTCTGGAATCGCTGCACGCACCACTCGCCGGACATTCCGGCGTCCCTGGGCAGCTCCAGCTGTCTGCGGCGCTGTGATGTGCTGCATCAGTAGCCTGTTGGTTTCCTGTTGCCGCTCCATAGCCTGCTGCTGCTGCATAGCTTGCTGCTGCTGCTGCTGCATAGTCTGCTGGTGCTGCATAGCCTGCTGCTGCTGTATAGCCTGCTGTTGCTGTCGCACGGCCTCCACAAGCATTTTTACCGTGCTCTCCATCTCCGGACAGTTCTCCACACCCTTTTTACCTCCCATCCCTGCTGGTGGGTTACCGCCCCTTTTTTTGGCCACCACCCCACTCTGGGATACACACTGTGGACTTCCCCACAGTTTTCTTAGGCCCAACCCCCTCAGTACAGTTTTATTTCTTTTGGGCTGTTACTGGCCCTTTAAGAGTCTGTGTGACCTGGTTCACACTGTCCTATTACCACACCAGCTCCTGCTGGTACTGCCGCCGCTTCCGTTGCAGCCACAAACCACCAACACCTCCAGATGTTGCTCATAAGCTGCTGTGGCTGTTACTGCAGCTCCTGTAGAACCTCTTGCTGCAAGTCACTGTAGCTCCTGCTACCA
>JARQOD010000001.1:250897167-251064769 GCA_033576555.1 Oophaga sylvatica
TGGTAAATCATTAATGGTTTAACAATAACCGAGAAATTACCAAAAATTTACGATAAAAATTGGCCAAAAACCCAAAATCTTAAGAGCCTTTAATGAAGTAGGTTGGACCCTTCACAATGCCGAACCTTGACCGGGTCCATTTCAATAACAATGGGACAAAATGAATCCCAGAAATTAGATCCTTGTACGCCAAAAAGACACTTTGATCCCTTCCTAAGAGCATTCTCTCTCCAAAATCTGGAATCAGTTCGAACCTGTTTCACAGGGTCCAGTCATTGAAAAAATCAAATATCATCCAAATAAAACAATCAGAATTTGTCCACAAAATCCCCTGAAAATGTCATTCATGAAGGATGGAAGACAGAAGGGCTTTAGTGGCCCAAAGAGCATCCCAGGTACTAAAATGCCCTTCGGGGTATTGAATGCGTTTCCTTCTTCCCGTGCTTAATGGAATAAGGTTATACCCCCCTGAGGTCAAGCTTGGTAAACCAGTAGCGTTTTTCACCCTGGAAAAGGTCAGAAATCAAGGGTAACGGGATTGATATTTACAGTAAATTTTCAAGACATAATAATACACGGCCTAAA
Organism: Oophaga sylvatica; assembly: GCA_033576555.1. Taxonomy (NCBI): domain Eukaryota; kingdom Metazoa; phylum Chordata; class Amphibia; order Anura; family Dendrobatidae; genus Oophaga; species Oophaga sylvatica. Next base: position 250,897,753 of record JARQOD010000001.1, read on the forward strand.
TGAACCATCCTTTTGGCACAAAAAAAAACGGCACCTAAGGGTGAAGAGGATGGTCTGATATGTTCTCCAATGATTCCCTTTTTAAAAACCGCTAGGTCATGTCAGGTAAGAAATTAAAAGGCGACCTTTAGGGAATTTACCCGGCACTATTCAATACGCAGTATGCCCTATGGGAGGCAAGGTGCAGTTTATTTCCTAAAAAATCGAAAATTCAAATCAAAAAGTAGGAACATCCTGAGCCGGGGGGGGGCGAAAAAAACAGGAGGTTGGTTTACCATTGGCGCCCCAATGGTTAAGACACAGATTTCCAATCCAAAAAGGATTTGAATGTAACCAAGAAAACCCCACGTAAGTCTGCGATTACACAGAACCAAAATTTGCCACTCCTGGTGTAGGTTAAAACCCTTATCCTGAGTAGAAAATGGGGGTTTTTTCAGCCAAAGGGGTAGAATCGTCCCCGTAGGGGAATAATTCTGTAGGGTATAAGGAAATCCAAAAGTTTAGAAAATCTAATCCATCAGTTAATACTCTCCAGAATCAACAAAAAGCCTAGCAGAAAATAGGACAGGGATATCGAGTGACATTAATAAAAATTTGTCGAAACTACCAAGAAAGAGCGTGCAAAACGTCTTCCCCCTTGGGCAGACGAAATAGCTGAGAGGCACCCACAGTAAAAACATAACCCATTGCGCTTTCGAAACTCTAACGCTGTGCCCCAGACACCACCTTCCCTGCATGGTTCAGAAGCTGGTTCACAAGCAACCCTTCACCATATTCCCGCTCCGCAAACTCTGTCATTTTGAATCGTAATGAATAGAACTTGAGCCAAGGGGACGGGAACCCCCTTACTCCTTTTCATTTCAAACGACCCTTCCGGAAAAAGGGTTGCCAAAGCGTGTCATTCCATTTGGTCAGGACTGCCCACCTAGGAATTCTGGCAGTATAACTCGCGTCATCAAGCCCCTGATTTAAATCCCAAAACAAGGCTTTTTTCAGCTTGTCAGTGACTTTAGGTCCGTACAATACCCCAAGGCCTGAAAAAACGTTCAAATTCATAAAACAGGTCCCCAGGTTAGGGAAAAAGCCAATCCTGAGGGTCGCCGCGCAGGAGAGAGTGATAATTTAACCTGCTGCGGCGTTCCCGGGGGACTTAGGTTTTAAGGCAAAAAAAATTTACAATTTTTTTGAATTTTGAAACTTAGCTCGATCCCCTAAAACAAATCTGGCTGGGATCTAGTTCCACAACAGGCAACCTAGCAAGATATGCGCAATATTAACCTCAGTGGCAAGTGATCCACACGGCCGAAACTGTGCAAACTCATTGAAGAAAAGATTTCCCAGCACCCAGAATAAGAGGAAAAAAAAATGCAACAAACAGAAAATATCTCTGCAATTACCTTTTTTCTTTCCAATATTTTTCCTTCTGTGAGTCCATACAATTTTAAATTTTTAGGCCGGGTTTTATATGTATGTTTCGGTTGCTGAGGAGTGCAGGTAAAAAAGGAAACACCAAACAGTGGAATCTATGAGATTGCAGTACCTGAAAACCCCACAACTAAGGCAGCCGTGGGCGTTCCTAGTTGGTCCTAGAGCCTCGTCAAGCCTGAGAAATAATAACCTAAAGATAGAAATAGGAAAGCTATCGCCCCGGAGAGAACCCCAAGATAATAGAAAGCCCCAAACTGTAATGGCGGTTGACAAGATGAAATAATTTAACAGAAAGAAAATAAATATGAGCAAACGTGGGGCCAAACTAATAAATAGAAAAGGATAGGAAGGGTACTTACGCAATCCAGAAAACCCTAAAGGCCACCAACGTACTAATTTCAAAAAACCCTGAGATCACAGACCTCTCCCACCTAAAATTAGTTCCTGGGTAACAAAATCAAAACAGCAGCCACTGAAAAACTGGAAAAACAAAAGTACAAACATCAGGGTGAACAAAATGAGGGCAAAAGCCCCGGAGGGGACCCTGAAGGCCCCCAAGAAGTGCAGGAAAAAAATGAAAAAAAATTGCACAAACACAAAAGAAGAAAAATTTTCTTATCTGATAGCAGGGGTTCAGACACGACACAGCAGGTACAAAGGGAAACAGGAATAAAGGATCCGACCCCGAACAATTGTCACGGCAATCCTGATGGGAAGGTGACTCCTTATATAAGACCTTCAGTAACACCTAATTCCCAGTCCTCACAATCTTCACTGGACAGACTAGCACCGCTTGTAACCACCAGGGGAGCCTTGCTCAGAACTCATCTCAAACCCTTACAACAGGGGGCCTTATGGAGCACTATGGGGGCATAATTCGGGCACAAATAGGGCATAATTCTTTTCCCCCTAGGTTATACTCGAGTCAATTACACATTTGAAAATCCCCAAATTGGAATAAATTTGTACTACAAAAAGTCAATAAATCATACACATAAATTTCCTACCCCACTTCGAGGCCAAATCAGAGCTTTATAAATCAATCTTTTTTTATATAAATAAACAAAATAAGAAAAAATATATTACAGGTAGCACAAAAAAAAGGTACGAGAAAGGACAATTTTTCCCCCTTTAATGACAAAACATTACTAGCCATAAGTTTTATTTAATTAAACTATCAACAAAGGTCCATAATTTAATTTAGACAAGTGATTGTGCAAAAAATGTCAAAAGCAGGTGAAGGGTCCCAAATTTTTAATATTTTGACCCATTAAAAAGTGCCAATGTAATTCAGAGGGCAACCCCAGACTTTATTAAATGTAGGTAGTGCAAACAATAAACGAAAATGAAAGGTTACATGTACCAGGTTATAAATTACTGTGGGAGAAAGTCCTGACCTCGCCTGCCGCCCCAACCGCGTTTCGCAGTTTCTTCATCAGGGGGGTGGCTTTGGTCAGGCTTGTATCCCTATAAAATGGCCAGGGAGGGGGGTGGCGGCCTATGGAGGGTGGGGAACGACCTTCTGAGCCCTCAACCGCTTTTAAATCTCATTCTTGAGCGTCCCAGCTCGTTACGGCCCATGGGCAGAAAGAAAGGCTCCTGAGATCACAGTGACTGTGCGGCCGCTTTGGCTTTTTTTTACAAATACCTGGGAATCCGGGGATTCGGCCTAGGGCCTCACAGAAGCTGTGGAGAATCCAGACTGCCCGAAGCAGAGACCCCCCAAAGCTTCCTACAACGGGGAGAAGGTGGGGGCTGAAAAACGGGGACCTCCATCTCGTGATCCAGCGGGGGGGCCCTGCAGAAGTCCCTGTGATGGAGCTTCCCACAGCGACAGCGGACAAGCGTGTTAGGCCCGTCTGGCAGACCCCCCTGGGTTTTTACTGAGACCCCCCCTCTTTGAGCCCGAAGAAGAGGGCGAAGAATTCCCTCGTCCTGTTATCGGTGGTCTGTTCCCTGATTGGAGGGAGGTGAGGGGATAAAGCTGGGATGGCAGGCAAACCTAAAAGCCTACACCAAGCGGTCTACCGGCGCTTCCAGAAGCTGGAGCAATTTACCCCCAATAGGCGGAGTTACGAAGGCTTAATCATGTGGGCCAGAGGGTCCGGAGGTGGGGATGCGCTTTTATTGAGCTCCCTGTTGAACTCATGGCGGGGTGTGCGGCTCCGTTTACAGACTCTAACTTATGGTTCCATCTGGATGACGTGGAGAATCGTCTCGTCGTAACAAATCCGCATTAGGGCCTGACAGAGAACATTGGCGCGGTCGCTGGCGGTTGGGCGCAACTTTTTTTTGGGTCTTCTTAACCAACCCGCGACCGCCATTGAATTGATGCTCCATCGATCCCTGGGCCTAAACCCACTGACCCGTCCGACCCCGATGTCTCGAGGATCCATTTCTTCAAAAAAAGGACGGTCCTTAATTAAAGCCAAGCAAGCCCGTTACAGTTTCGTGATCGACCATCCGCTGCTTCCAACATGGCGAGGACGTAGCTTCCACGCAAGGCGTTCCGGGGCCCTTGGTTGAGGCTTCCGTTCAAAAAGGGGTCGTTTATCCTGGGGCTATCCCTTTCAGTCTTGGCCCGTAAGGTGGGGATGGTCGGCCACCTTTCGCTCTGGGCGTTTAACCGATTTCTGAGACTTTGAAAATGCCGATGTCTCCTCTTCCGGATTGGCCTAAGGTGGGGTCTCCCCGTTATGGCCCGGTGGGATGGTCGGTGGTTCGTGCGGAAGCCCGGAGAGAAGAAATCGCAGGGATCGGCTATAGATATGCATTACTGCTTATTTTCTTAGTACTTTGTTTCCCTTGTTCGCTTTGGAAGCCTTTGGTTGGTGGTTAATTAGGGGGGGCGGGCTGCGGGCCCCACGGCCTTTCCCTTTTGATCTTTTGCTTTATTGCGGATTAATGTAAAAAACCCTAGGGCTGTCGGGTGGGGGGGTCGTGGGGGCTTGGGGCCGGTTCTCGGTAAATTTACGTGTTACTGTTTGCGGGAATGCTTGGGAATGCGGTTATGGGGACTGCGTTTTTTCAGTGCCCACGTTATAAAGTTTTTTTTACATTGCGGGGGGGGGGGGTTTGGCAGGTTCTGTCTGTTCTGGGTGGTTTATGTTGTCTTAGGGCATCCGGCGGGGTTTTGGGGGCCTCGATGGGACACCGCTTTCCTGGGTGGCGTCCGGGGTCCTGAATTTTGTGGGGTCTTGTCTCCCGATTGGGTTCGCTTTAGTTTTTAGGAATTTCGGTTCCTGTTACTTTGGGGGGGGGGATGGGTTTTTTTCATGTTCTGTTTTTCTGCTGGTTCTTTTTTCTTCTTTCTTGCTCTTTTTTTACTCTTTGTGTCCGGCCCTTTTCCCCTCGTTGGTCCTCCCCCCCCGGCCCTAATTTTTCCTTTCTGCGTGTCCCATGACGATCTCATTTTTGTTCTTATAAGTCCGTGGCCTTAATGTCTGGGAAAAGGGGACAGATTTGTCCATTTGCATAAAAAGAGGGTAATGGTGGCCTGTGCAGGAACAATTTTAAAGGCGGGTCAGCTTTCCCCGATGCTCAACCCCTTCTATTCTTCTGGCACCAGCCGAATCCGGGGCTAAAGTGGTGGAGTGTCCATAGCCTTCATAAAAGCTTCCAGCTTTGGGGGTGGAGGTAGGGCGGGTTCAGATGGTCGTACCTTTTTCTGAATTTGTTGATTGGAATGCATCGGTTATCCTTCGCTAATCTGTTTTTCTAATAGCTCGGTGTCTTTTGGGACTGGAGGTGTAGACAAGCTGACAGAGCCGGGGTTTTGTTATCTTGGGGGGTGACTTTAACCTATTCTTCAATGCGGAGATGGATTCGTCAACAGGTAGGTCCTCTGTCTCTCTTGCAGCCTTGAGGCGTTTGAAGAAGGGTCTCATTGCCTTACGGGTGGTGGACTTATGGCGTACACTTCACCCTACTACAATGGATTATAGTTACCACTCATTGGCACATAATTCATATAGTAGACTGGACCACGTTTTTGTATCACACTCACTATTGGATGACAATCCCACGTGTTCCATGGGGGCGTTCTTGTGGTCTGATCATGCACCTGTTTATGGCTCATGTAGGCAGTCCTCGGCGTGTGAACGGGAGTTTTCCTGGCGCCTAAATGACAATTTATTGCAGGATGCTATGTGTGTTGCGGATGTGCGCAGGGCTGTTGAGGACTTTGTCAAGGTGCATGAGTCGGATGACACGGGCGCCCCTATACAATGGGAGTCCCTTAAGTGCGTATTGCGGGGCATATTTATCTCCCATGGCTCGCGTCTGAAAAGGGATAGTGTTAGTACGTTAACGAGCTCTGCTGGCAGATCTGGGTGCTCTGGAGATGGCCAATAAAAGAAGACCCTCGGACGCACGACTGGCGGAACTCTCAAATGTTCGTCATAAGATCTTGAAAATTCTAGACCAAAAATCGCTGTGTTACCGCGATAAATGGCGCAAGAATTATTATGAGTATGGCAACAAGGCAGGCACTTTGCTCACCAGAACCTTGCATCCGAGGGCTCCCAACTCTTATTTATTTTCCATTAATGATCAGCGTGGCCGAACAGTTCATTCCAATGGAGAAATCTTGGAGGCCTTCCGGTCATATTATGAGACCTTGTACAATATTGACCCCTCTCCGACTGGGGACCCGTTTCTGCCATCACAGCGTATTTTGGACTACTTGGAGACCTTTGCCCCGCGACGCTTAGACCCCGGGACGATTAATGCTTTGGAGGGTGACATGACGTTGGAGGAGGTGGCCCTAGTCATCAAGGACTTAAAGGTGGGCAAAAGCCCGGGACCTGACGGGTTCACGCCCAGATTCTATCGCACATTTGGGGACATTTTGGGGCCGGTAATGCTTCGGGCTTTTAATGCTGTGGCCAGGGGAGATCAGTTTCCTTCACAGACCCTACAAGCTGTCATAACGGTGTTGCCGAAGCCTGGGAAGGATCTTTCAAGTTGTGGTGACTTTCGCCCTATCTCGCTCATTAATGTAGACATGAAGGTCTACGCTAAGGTCATGGCGTGGCGGCTTCGCCCACACTTGCCTGGCCTCATACACAGGGATCAGGTGGGCTTTGTTCACGGCAGGGAGGCGGGAGATAATACCCTAAAGACATTAGCTCTTATGGATCATGCACGAGCTTTGGGGTCACCTCTCTGCCTCCTTTCCATTGACGCTGAGAAAGCGTTTGACAGGGTGCATTGGGGCTTTTTGGCAGCAACTCTCTCATGGATTGGTCTGGGTCCCCGTATGCGCTCTTGGATTTTGGCTCTATATAGATCGCCTACGGCTAGGGTGAGAGTCAATGGGTCGCTTTCCATGCCTTTTCGTATCGGGAATGGAACGCGCCAGGGGTGCCCCCTGTCACCGACCTTATATGTGCTGGTCATGGAGGCGTTGGCTAATGCCTTACGCAAGGATGCCACTCTCCAGGGGTTCTGTAGGGGTGGTTTTCATCAGAAAGTGTCCTTGTTTGCTGATTATCTCCTCATATATATGTCCTCGCCACATATAGGGATTCCTACGGTGATGAAACATTTCCAAACCTTTGGCGAGCTTAGCAATTTTAAAGTTAACCATAAGAAATCGGAGCTGCTCAATGTGTCCCTGTCGGGAGAGGAGGCAGAGAGGATAAGGCTCAGTGGGGTTTTTGCGTGGCAGCCTTTAGCCATCACATATCTGGGGGTGAAAATAGCATCGGACGCTTCCAAATTATTTGACCTTAATTATGGCGCTCTGTTGCGTCAGATTGAGGAGGATCTCAAGAAGTGGAAAGTACTGCAATTGTCTTGGTTCGGCAGAGTCAATGCTTTGAAGATGAATATCCTTCCCAGGCTTCTCTACCTGTTTCAGACCATACCTTTGGTTGTGCCTAGACCCTTTTTTGATAGATTACGGCGCGCAGCTTCGAGGTTCGTGTGGGGGTCCTCCAGTCCGCGCATATGGCATTCTATTTTGATCCGCCCAAAACTGAATGGGGGGGTCGGATTACCGGACTTTCTGTTGTATTATAGAGCCACTGTTTGCAAGAAAGTCCTAGACCTGACTTACCGAGGGAAGGAAAAACTATGGGTAGAAATAGAGAGACATAACGGCCCAGTAGCGGCACAGGGCATATTTTGACTGCCAAAATTGGCACGCTATCGCGATGGGGACTTGTCCCTGATCTTGAGGACACTGCTGACTATATGGGACGACTTCGCGCCCGGGGTCGGTTTAGTGTCGGTTCCTGGTCCTCTGACGCCCCTTGTTGGTAATGCTGCCTGCCCATCTTTAACGAGGGGGCTCCCTGCTCTGCCGGTTTTGACACCTGGGTTTTTTCCCTGCGCAATTTTTACACGCAATCAGGCTACATTGGCCTTGGGGACATTCTAGGGACGGGAGCTGGTACAGCAGGCGCGTGGTTGATATACTTTCAGATGCGTAGTTATGCCTCCTCATTGGAGGCACTGATCCGCCCACGTTTGCGACTTACAGACTTTGAACAGCTATGTACAGGTGGGACTGCTCCTGTCCATGATGTTTCTTTGGTGTATCGCCTCTTGGTTGCAGGAGAGACGGGAGACTCTTTGCCCCCATTTGTGAGTGGTTGGGAACGGGAGTTGGGTAGAACATTCTCGCCAGACTTATGGTTTAAAGCTTTCCACATGACTCACAAGGGCACGATAGCTGGCCGTGCTCAGGAGGCGAATTACAAACTGTTGTCTCGCTGGTACAGAACCCCTTCTAGACTGGCGAAGATGTACTCCACTTGTACTGATGAGTGCTGGCGCTGCGGCAGTGGCTATGGCTCCTTCGTCCACATTTGGTGGGAATGCCCCAAGATAGTCCCAATTTGGAGGGAGGTGGGGTTATTGTTTTCCAAATTTAGTGGGAGATCCGTCTCAATCACATTAGAAATGGCCCTTCTATCAATGATCCCGGGAAGGGTGCAGCTCATTAAAAAAGGGCTCCTGCATTTCTTTCTGCAGGCGGTCCGTCAATTGATCCCCAGGTGTTGGAGATCTATCCATCCACCCTCGAGAATCCAATGGGTGGAACTCATAGACGACATACGTTACATGGAGGAGCTTAGGGCAGCCGATGCAGGGAGGTCTGAGTCCTATCTGCGATTGTGGAGTGATGTGGGTGACATTTAGGGGCTCTCCGGAGTTCCGGGACTGGCTTTCTCGGGGCTGTTCAGGCTTCCAGGGGTAGAAGTGGGTGGCGGTGAATAGACTTTCTGATGGATATGGGCAATGAGTGGCTGGGTGGACAGGCGAGAGTCGGACCTTTCTCTATCTTTGTTCTTCTATTGTCTTTTCTTCCTCTTCTCTTCTTTTTCCTTTTCTTTGGCTTTTGCTTTTCTTTACTCTTTTCAGTTTCTTCTTATATTTTCCTTTTGTGGTGGATGCTGCCTCTCTCATTTTGTTCTTGAAGTTTATTAAAGCAAAGTACCTGGGTATTGTGAACAATGTTCCTATGAGTTTACCAGAGCCCGGAATACTACTGAATGCTATGTTTCTAAACATTACTGTATAATTCGGTGCTGGAGGTTGTCTTGTGTTCTAGATGTACCGTACTTGCTCTGTTTCATTGCCGAGAGAGGCGCTGCACTATAACTGTTTACGCAACTTGTTTGTTGCCTTTTGTATTACATAGATGCTATAATAAAAACTATTTGAACCATATATAGTGCCCAGAAAGGTGAATAAAAATAAGAGAACTGAAATCACAGGTTAATTAGTCCTTAGCGTGTCACGTCACACATGTGAACGTGACCGGCCAAACAATCAATGCCGTGAATAAGCCAATGAGGGCTATCTCAATCCAGAAGGGTGTGCCGTGAATCAACCAATTAGGTGCGTCTCATCTGTCACAGGCCGATATGCTGCGCATGCGCAGGCGTCGGCACACCACGTGGGGGAACTTCCTTCAGCACCCATGGACCGCAAGCATCCCACCGCTGCCAAGCAGCAGAGAATGATTACGCTCCAAATGGGCGGATCGGGAAGTCCCGGATGTACCACAGCTCACGCATGCGCTCGGCCAGGAAGGAGGACCTGAATTGTGAGTGAGTGCAATTAAAGAACCATTAGAAGTTTTAAAATTACTATGAGGAAATAAATGAATAATAATAAGACACGGCTTATAGAAATAGTTGAACTGGAGATTAGTTTTGAAACAAAGATTGCCTACTATAGTGAAACCGGACTAAATGACATAGGAAAACTACGGTAATAAAAGGAGATCAGAGGAAAAAAGAAAGAAAAAATGGAAAAAAAAAAAAATTACTAATGAAAAGACAAAAATACAAAAAAAACAAAAATCAAAACTATGTAGTAAATAAAGCAGAAATTAATAGGGGATAAATAAAATAAAAAATATAAAAAGGAAAAAATAATTACAAATTATATAGATAAAAACGACAATTAAACAACATACTGTACATAGATCCAATGGTACCATATAATTAAACAAGAGCATAGATGATCTTTAATTAATCAAAAATAACTTTTCCCTTATATAAATACATAGAGATTAAACTATAATAGCTTATAATTAGGCATACGAGATCATCTTGGATTGATCAAAAATTTCTTTTCTCTTAGATGTTCTCCAATGGCAAAGCCAGAATGCCGAACCCAGACAAGGAATCCACATCTGAACACTCCGGACCCTCAAACCCTCCAAGCACCACATCACCAGGAATGGAGAAAGGAAACCCATTAGGTAAGTTAAATAACTGAAAAAACAAAACATACAATAAATACCAAAACTAATAACAAATTCATTATATACAAAACAAAGGGATACCCAAATAAAATACAAAGAAATTAAAAGCACAGAGTCTAGAATTACATTATAGGAAAAAAAATTTTTGTTTGGACAAAAAATACTGCATTCATAAAAAGGATCCAAACCCATGGTTTTCGTTCAGACCGTGTGGAACCAAAGTATTAAGGCGGTGAATCCAACGACTTTCGATCTGGGAGAGTATTCTAAATAGATTACCTCCCCTAATCCCCAAATTTACCTGATCGATTGCCATGATTTTTAATCCACGTGCATCCGAATCGTGCCTTGCCTTGAAATGTCTAGGAAGAGTTTTAAGTTGTTCATCTTCCTTAGAATCTTTAGCTTTGTTTATGTCCCGCACATGTTCTCTTATTCTGACACGCAGCTCCCTGGTCGTCATGCCAATATAGATCTGATTGCATGGGCACCGTGCAAGATAAATCACTCCTTGGGAGGAGCAGGTTAGATATTTTCTAATAGAAAACATCCTTGTTCCATCTGAATTTGAGAATTCTTTGCTTTTTACTGTATTGGTACACGCCTTACATTTCCTACAAGGAAAAAAGCCTTGAACTTCTCCAAATACATTAGTCTGGATTGATTTCTTTGGACAATAATGGCTTTTAACCAATAAATCTGATAAATTCTTAGCACGTTTGGCAGTGATAAGTGGTTTTGTGGTAAGAATTCTTTTCAAAATAGGGTCCGTCATCAGGATATTCCATCGATTATGTATTATGTTGGTCAAATCATTCCATTGACTATTGAAAGGGGTGATCAGTCTTACTTGTGAGACAGCAGACTCATTTTTCTTATCTCTTTTCGAGTACAATAAAGAATTTCTCGTCACTTCCTGAGCTTTATGGTAAGCATGTCTAATTGGTCTATGACCATATCCTCTTTCTCGAAACCTAGAATAAAGATCTTTAGCTTGTTTTTGGTATGCTTGTTCAGTTGAGCAAATTCTTTTTGCCCGCAAATATTGACTGACAGGATTGATCTAATGGTAGATGGTAAATGGGAAGACCCAGCGTATAGAATGGAATTAGTTGCAGTGGGTTTCCTAAAGATAGTAGTTGAAATAGTACCATCATCTACAACGGAGATGTCAATATCCAAAAAGGTAACATGACGTCCAGATGTGTTGTGAATGTGTTAGAAATTAGTTCTGAGCAGAAGCTCCCTCTGGTGGTTGCAGACAGTGCTGAACCATTTAGTGAAGATTGGCAATCAGGAGTTACAGACTGGTCCTATATAAGGGAGGTTCCCTCCCATCAGGGTTGCCGGTGATCAATTGTTCTTGTCTCAACTGTGGTTCCTGGTTCACTTGGAAGCTTGCTGAATCTTGCCTCTTCTCCTGCTCTCAGATAAGACATTTTCTGTTTTTATTTTTGTGCTTGCTTTTTGCATTGTTTCCTGCACTTTTGTGGAGGTCAGCCAGGTCCCCTCCGGGGGCTTGTGCTCCTCTCAGCTTGTCTGAGCCACTGTTGTTTGTTCATTTGCCTTTTCCAGTTTTTCTTCAGTGGCTGCGGCTTAGTTTTGTTACACCAGAGAACTAATTTAGGTGGTAGAGGTCGTGTGATCTCAGGTGTTTTTGCAATTAGTAGAGTTGGTACTGTGAGACAGTGAGGATATGTGGTGAATGGGGTGTACATTTCACCTAGGTTCTTTGCTAACTATAAGGGAAATATGTGGCTTTGTAGACCTGGTGGTAGAGAGAGGTCACTACACCTTGCATTCATTGCACACTTGCAGCTTAAACCTGAAGCCAATCAGCTGTTAATTAGGAAGCCAGAAATAGGTGTCTGCGGACACAGTCAGAGAGCTAGTTTAGCCTGGACACAGGGAGGTGTCCTGGCACAAGAAACAGTCTCCAAGAGTGTTAGAGCTGTCTTTAGCCTGGACACAGAGAGGTGTCCTGGCACAAGGAAGCAGTCTCTGTGAGAATGCATGCTGATGATTACTGAAGAGGAGGAGAGCCGTCTCAGTCTGGGTTAGATGTACCCCGGACACAGGAGTGTCTCTGTGAACCTCCATGCTGATGATTACTGAAGAGGAGGGGAGCCGTCTCAGTCTGGGTTAGAGGTACCCCGGACACAGGAGTGTCTCTGTGAACCTCCAGGATAATGACTACTGAATAGGAGTGGATCTCTCTCAAGTCTGGACGTCGGGTGGACCTTCAGACATAAGGAGGAGTATCTGGGAAACTCCATACTGGTAACATATATCATATGTGTTGTTTTGGGCACAGCCTGATAGAGTCTGGGTTCCTGATAGAAAGGGACATTACATAAGTGTAATTTAGTGGCTAGACAAGCCTAGGTCTTTTGTTTATGCTTTGTTTTATCTGTGTGCTGTGGACTTTAATAAAACTGGTTGCGGCCAGTTTTTACCATAATTGCTGTCTGAATGAACTGTTTCCGTGCCATTCTGTCTACCCAGACAGCGATCCTAGAGCTAAAACCCCCTGAAAGGCTACAGTACTTTTTAGGGTTTTTTGGGATTGCAGTAAGTTCCTATCCTTTTCTGTCTAGGAAGATTGGGCCCCAACGTTTGCTCATACTATTTTCTGTCTGTGTCTGTATTTCCTCTTGTCTAACCGCCATTACATGTTTGGGGGCTTCCTATGTTCTTTGGGGATCTGCTCCGGGGCAGATAGCTTTTCCTCTTTCTATCTTTAGGTGTAGTTAACCTCTCAGGCTGTGACGAGGCGTCTAGGACCAACGTAGGTACGCTCCACGGCTGCCTTTAGTTGTGGTGGTTAGTCAGGGTACTGCAATCCAGTAGATTCCAACCTCTCTGGTGTATTGCCGTTTTTGCTTGCTCTCCTCAGCTACCAAATCATAACAGTATCACCGGACTAAACTGAAAATTATATGGTACTCAACAGAAACATGATCGCGGTGTGCCCGGGGCACAGGGGAGGATCGCGCAGGCAGGGGGCTCCCTGCGCGCCCCCCTGAGACCCTCAGAGCAGCGCGATGTGTCGCGCTGTTCCGAGGGTCCGTCCTCCCTCCAGGTCCCCGGATCCAAGATGGCGCCGGGGTCCTGCAGGGAGGCGGCTTCCTCAGTGCCTGCTGAGAGCAGGAGCAGAGGAAGCCTGCAGCGATGCCAGAGCGATCGCTGGTGTGACAGAGTGCTGTGCACACTGTCACACCAGCGATCTGCTAAAATACTGTGATGTCCCACCCTGGGACAAAGTAAAAAAGTAAAAAAAATAAAAATAAAAAGTGGTAAAAAAAATCATCAAAAAAAAAAAAATATTCCCCAATAAATTCATTTCTTCCTATAAATAAAAAAAACAAAACAATAAAAGTACACATATTTGGTATCGCCGTGTCCGTAACGACCCCCCCTATAAAACTGTCCCACTAGTTAACCCCTTTAGTGAACCCCTTAAAAAAAAAAAAAAACTAAGCAAAAAATCAATGCTTTATCATCATACCGCCGAACAAAAAGTGGAATAACACGCGATCAAAAAGACAGATATAAATAAACATGGTACCGCTGAAAACGTCATCTTGTCCCGCAAAAAACGAGCCGTCATACAGCATCATCAGCAGAAAAATAAAAAAGTTATAGCTCGCAGAATAAAGCGATGCAAAAATAATGATTTTTTATATAAAATTGTTTTTATTCTATAAAAGCGCCAAAATATAAAAAAATGATATAAATGAGGTATCGCCGTAATCGTACTGACCCGAAGAATAAAACTGCTTTATCAATTTTACCACACGCGGAACGGTATAAACGCCTCCCCAAAAGAAATTCATGAATTGCTGATTTTTGTTCATTCTAACCTCCCAAAAATCGAAATAAAAAGCGATCAAAAAATGTCACGTGCTTAAAAATTGTACCAATAAAAACGTCACCTCGTCCCGCAAAAAATAAGACCTCACATGACTCTGTGGGCCAAAATATGCAAAAATTATAGCTCTCAAAATGTGGTGATGCAAAAAACTACTTTTTGCAATAAAAAGCGTCTTTTAGCGTGACAGCTGCCAATCACAAAAACCCGCTATAAATAGTAAATCAAACCCCCCTTTATCACCCCCTTAGTTAGGGAAAAATAATAAAATTAAAAAAATGTATTTATTTCCATTTTCCCATTAGGGTTAGTGTTGCGGCTAAAGTTAGGGTTAGGATTAGCGCTAAAGTTAGTATTAGGGTTATGGTTGGGATTAGGGTTAGGGTGTGTTAGGGTTAGGTTTGTGGTTAGGGTTGGGACTAGGGTTAGGGGTATGTTGGGGTTAGGGTTGGAGTTAGAATTGGGGGTTTCTGCTGTTTAGGCACATCAGGGGCACTCCAAATGTGACATGGCGTCTGATCTCAATTCCCGCCAATTCTGCGTTGAAAAAGTCAAACGGTGCTCCTTCACTTCTGAGCTCTGCCATGCGCCCAAACAGTAGTTTACCCCCGCATATGGGGTATCAGCGTACTCTGTACCCCAAGAGTTATTGTGCAATTTGTCCTATTTCTTCTGTTACCCTTGGGAAAATAAAAAACTGGGGGCGACAAAATCATTTTTGTAAAAAAAAAATGATTTTTTTGTTTTTACGGCTGTATGTTATAAATTTTCTGTGAAGCACTTGGGGCTTCATAGCGCTCACCACACTTCTAGATAAGTTCCTTGTGGGGTCTATTTTCCAAAATGGGGTCACTTGTGGGGGGTTTCCACTGTTTAGGCGCATCAGGGGCTCTCCAAATGCGACATGACGCCCCCAGACCATTCCATCAAAGTCTGCAATCCAAAACGTCACTACTTCCCTTCCGAGCCCAGACGTGCACCCATACAGTCGTTTTCTCACACATGTTGGGTATCAGCGTACTCAGGACAAATTGAACAACAACTTTTGGGGTCCAATTTCTCCTGTTACCCTTGTGAAAATAAAATATTGGGGGCGAAAAAATCATTTTTGTAAAAAAAAAAGGATTTTTTATTTTTACAGCTGTACGTTATAAACTTCTGTGAAGCACTTAGGGTTCAAAGTGCTCAACATACTTCTAGATAAGTTCCTTGTGGGGTCTATTTTCTAAAATGGGGTCACTTGTGGGGGTTTCCACTGTTTAGGCGCATCAGGGGCTCTCCAAATGCGTCATGACGCCCCCAGACCATTTCATCAAAGTCTGCAATCCAAAACGTCACTACTTCCCTTCCGAGCCCAGACGTGCACCCATACAGTCGTTTTCTCACACATGTTGGGTATCAGCGTACTCAGGACAAATTGGACAACAACTTTTGGGGTCCAATTTCTCCTGTTACCCTTGTGAAAGCAAAATATTGGGGGCGAAAAAATCATTTTTGTAAAAAAAAAAAGATTTTTTTATTTTACAGCTGTACGTTATAAACTTCTGTGAAGCACTTTGGGGTTCAAAGTGCTCACCACACATCTAGATAAGTTCCTTGAGGGGTCTAGTTTCCAAAATGGTGTCATTTGTGGGGGGTTTCCACTGTTTAGGCAGATCAGGAGCTCTCCAAACACGACATGGCATCCAGCCAATTCTGCGTTGAAAAAGTCAAACGGCGCTCCTTCCCTTCCAAACTCTGCCATGCACCCAAACAGTGGTTTACCCCCACATATGGGGTATCAGCGTACTCAGGACAAAATGCACAATAACTTTTGGAGTCTTGTTACCCTTGGGAAAATAAAAATTGGGGTAAAAAGATCAATTTTGTGGAAAAAATATGATTTTTTAATTTTACGGCTCTACGTTATAAACTTGTGTGAAGCACTTGGGGGTTCAAATTGCTCACCAAAGATCTAGATAAGTTCCTTAGGGGTCTAGTTTCCCAAATGGGGTCACTTGTGGGGGGTTTCCACTGTTTAGGCACATCAGGGACTCTCCAAATGCAACATGGCGTCCAATCTCAATTCCAGCCAATTTTGGTTGGAAACAGTCAAATGGCGCTACTTCCATTCCGAGCTCTGCCATGCGCCCAAACAGTGGTTCCCCCCCACATATGGGGTATCAACGTACTCAGGACAAATTGGACAACAACTTTTGATGTCCAATTTCTCCTGTTACCTATGGAAAAATAAAAAATTAGTGACTAAGAGATAATTTTTGTGGGAAAAAAATAGGATTTTTTATTTTCATGCCCGGGCATTATAAACTTGTGTGAAGCACTTGGGGGTTCAAAGTGCTCACCAAAGATCTAGATAAGTTCCTTAGGGGGTCTATCTTCCAAAATGGGGTCACTTGTGGGGGGGTTTCCACTGTTTAGGCTCATCTGGGGCACTACAAACGGAACATGACCCCCATCAATGTTTGCATTCCAAAACGTTACTGCTTCCTTTCCAAGCCCTGCCGTGCGCCCAAACAGTTTCCCCCCCCCACATATGGGGTATCAGCGTACTCAGGACAAATTGGACAACAACTTTTGGGGTCCAATTTCCTTGGGAAAAATCTAAAATTTGGGACTAAAAAATCATTTTTGTGGAAAATTGTTTTTTTTTTTTTCACACCCAGGCATTATAAACTTTTGTGAAACACTTTGGGGCTCAAAGTGCTCACAACAGATCTAGATAAGTTCCTTAGGGGGTCTAGTTTCCAAAATGGTGTCACTTGTGGGGGGTTTCCACTGTTTAGGCGCATCAGTGGCTCTCCAAACACGACATGGCGTCCAATCTCAACTCCAGCCAATTTTAGTTTGAAAAAGTCAAATGGCGCTCCTTCCCTTACGAGCTCTGCCGTGTGCCCAAACAGTGGTTTTCCCCCACATATAGGGTATTGGCGTACTCAGGAGAAATTGCACAACAACTTTATCTGCCCATTTTCTCCTTTTACCCTTGTCAAAATAAAAAAAAAGTTTGTAAAAGATCATTTTTGTGGCTAAAAAGTTAAATATTAATTTTTTCCTTCCACGTTGCTTCAGCTCCTGTGAAGCACCTGAAGGGTTAATAAACTTCTTGAATGTGGTTTTGAGTACCTTGAGGGGTGCAGTTTTTAGAATGGTGTCACTTTTTGGTATTTTCTGCTATATAGACCCGTCAAAGTGACTTCAAATGTGAGGTGGTCCCTAAAAAAATGGCTTTGTAAATTTTGTTGTAAAAATGAGAAATCACTGGTCAACTTTTAACCCTTATAATTTCCGAACAAAAAAAAATTTTGGTTCCAAAATTGTGCTGATGTAAAGTAGACATGTGGGAAATGTTATTTCTTAACTATTTTGTGTGACATAGTTCTCTGTTTTAAGGGGAAAAAAATTCAAAGTTTGAAAATTGCAAAATTTTCAAAATTTTCGCCATATTTGTGTTTTTTTCAAAAATAAACGCAAGTTATATCAAAGAAATTATACTTCTAACGTGAAGTACAATATGTCACGAGAAAACATTCTCAGAATAATGAAGATCCGTTGAAGCGTTCCAGAGTTATAACCTCATAAAGAGACAGTGGTCAGAATTGTAAAAATTGGCCCGGTCATTAACGTGCAAACCACCCTTGGGGGTGAAGGGGTTAATGCTCCTAACAAATAAAAACATGAGAATTAGTCAATTTCTGAATTCTCACAGTGCTCACTGCACACTGTTAGGATTCTCTCGTGCCGGTAATTTACATACATGCGGTTACATGCTGACTAGACATGTGTGGCCTCACTCAATGAAAATGAATGGAGCGAGGCCGGGCACGTCTAGTCGGAATGTGGCCAGAAGTATATAAATCACATGCTTGTGCTGACATGACCGTGTACTCTTGCCACCGGTAAGGGAGAACCCTAAAAGTGTGCAGTGCCTTCGTTGTGAGAATCCAGAAGCTGCAATGTGTCACGCTGTCTAATGATATGACTACAATGTCAGTAAACTATTTATACAGGAACCACACTCTATACAACATATAGTTTAGCAACATCAGAATGTAAGTATAAAATAGATTTACCTGACACAATATCAGCAGAACTTAGGGTTAATCTTGAGGACTAGATGTGCAGAAACGATATCAGTTGAACTCAGGGTTAATCTTGAGGACTTGATGAGCTGTAACAGGAAAGAGGAGGACCGGGGTCTAACCTGACCCTACACTGGGGTCTTAACTAATCCCTTACCTTGGAGGTACTGATAATGGTTCAGAGGTCCAAGTCTCCAGCCTAACCCTGTCTCCTATCAGACCCTGAACCCTGTAATCAGTCCAAAGAAGGATCCTGATTACCACCAAAGGGATATGGGCTGATCTCAGCTAAATACACAGATTAGACATATAAGACAGACAGGATAGCACTCTCTTGCATACACACTCAAACACCGAAGGAACATAAATGGTCTGGGAAATAAACTCTAAGCAAGTTAAGCTTAAAACAACTAAGGAGCTCTCAACTAGAGTCTATACAGATTCATTCCTATCTGTGGTCTGCATGAAGTGTTTCACTGGCAACTCCCAAAGCAGACAACCAGAAACTTAAAGGAAACCAATCAACAAATAATCAATTGCAGCCGGGAGAAACTGCACCCAGTCCCAGCACCGAGCACAGACAGAATTAACTCCCTAGCTGCCAAACACAAAGAAACAGCAACTCAGCTGTGAGAAGTCAGAATGTGCAACCGCGACGATCTTCGTGGCAATGCACATATGACACAATGTCAGGATTCAGCTCTGCAGGTTCCAGTAGTCGTCACATGGACACTTCACTCATATGCGACTTTCATACTTATGGTCCTGTGACAACGAGCTTCTCTTCCTGCTTCTCTCAATTTTTCACTGAACATTGAGAGCATTAGGGAGAGCAGCTCGTCCGTACATGACTAAGTGTGCAAATCGCATGTGCTTGGGGGAGGGGGCACCGAACCGAATTCTTGCCCCGGGTGCCAGAAAGCCTAGATACACCTCTGCTCCACATATACCCCAGCAGCCTCCACATATACCCAGCAGCAGCAGCCTCCACATATACCCAGCAGCAGCAGCCTCCACATATACCCCAGAGCAGCAGCCTCCACATATACCCAGCAGCAGCTCACATATACCGCAGCAGCCTCCACGTATACCCAGCAGCAGCCTCTATATACACCCCAGCAGCCTCTATATACACCCAGCAGCCTCTATATACACCCCAGCAGCAGCCTTTATATACACCCCAGCAGCCTCTATATACACCCCAGCAGCAGCCTTTATATACAGCCCAGCAGCCTCTATATACACCCCAGCAGCCTCTATATACACAGCAACAGCCTCTATATACACCCCAGAAGCCTCTATATACACCCAAAAGCCTCTATATATACCCCAGTAGCCTCTATATACACCCCAGCAGCCTCTATATACACCCAGAAGCCTCTATGTACACCCCAGCAGCAGCCTCTATATACACAGCAACAGCCTCTATATACACCCCAGAAGCCTCTATATACACCCCAAAAGCCTCTATATATACCCCAGTAGCCTCTATATACACCGCAGTAGCCTCTATATACACCCAGAAGCCTCTATATACACCCCAGCAGCATATATTTAAAGGGAATCTGTCACCCTAAATTGGCGGGATATTTAAATGATGGCAGTCAGGTCAGATGGGCGGTGTTTTGGGTACTTGCCTTAACATGTTGTTCGCCGCTGTCTCCATTATTTCTGGGAATTGTAGTCGTTGCCCTCCATATAACGAGCCTGCGCATTGCAATCTGCGGGCAAAGCATACTGCGCGTGCGCAGTTCAAGATTGCAATGCGCAGGCGCTTATATGAAGGGCAACGACTACAATTCCAGAAATAATGGAGACAGCGGCGAACAACATGTTAAGGCAAGTACCCAAAACACCGCCCATCGGACCTGACTGCCATCATTTAAATATCCTGCCAATTTAGGGTGACAGATTCCCTTTAAGGATAATGTATATATTTTACAAGGAAAATCCTGCGTATTCATTGCATTATTCTTAAATCTTCATAAATAAACTACATACAGTACAGACCAAAAGTTTGGACACACCTTCTCATTCAATGATTTTTCTGTATTTCATGACTATGAAAATTGTAGAATCACACTGAAGGCATCAAAACTATGAATTAACACATGTGGAATTATACATTACACTATACAAAAAAGTGTGAAACAACTGAAAATATGTCTTATATTCTAGGTTCTTCAAAGTAGCCACCTTTTGCTTTGATTACTGCTTTGCACGCAGAAAAGGTGAACGGATGGACTCTACATGCCTGGTTCCCACCGTGAAGCATGGAGGAGGAGGTGTGATGGTCTGGGGGTGCTTTGCTGGTGACACTGTTGGGGATTTATTCAAAATTGAAGGCATACTGAACCAGCATGGCTACCACATCATATTGCAGCAGCATGCTATTCCATCCGGTTTGCGTTTAGTTGGACCATCATTTATTTTTCAACAGAACAATGACCCCAAACACACCTCCAGGCTGTGTAAGGGCTATTTGACCAAGGAGGAGAGTGTTGTGGTGCTACGCCAGATGACCTGGCCTCAGGGCTGCCACTAGAAATTTCCGGGCCCCATACTGGCCAAATTTTCGGGGCCCCTTGATACTCCGCCCAGGCTCCACCCCAGCCCTGCCCTCACCCCTCGACCTGTCCACAGTCCCACCGCTCTCTCTTGGAAAAATTCCACTTCTCATCCAATAACACATTAACAGTTCCCGTCACCAGATCACACATATAGCCAGTAGCTCTTGTTTTGGCCAAAAGATTTTTTAAGCCGCTACCATAACACAGTAGACACTTTTGGCTGGGCCCTACTCTACTGTAACCTATTAAATATTTGTTAAAATATCCAATACAATTTAGGTATATTTTTAATTATTTTTCAATTTTTAAAATTACCAATAATATCACATACAAGGAACAAATACCACAACAGCATGTCCAGACCACATACAGTTAGGTCCATAAATATTTGGACAGAGACAACATTTATCTAATTTTGGTTCTAGACATTACCACAATGAATTTGAAACAAAACAAATCAGATGCAGTTGAAGTTCAGACTTTCAGCTTTCATTTGAGGGTATCCACCTTAAAATTGGATGAAGGGTTTAGGAGTTTCAGCTCCTTAACATGTGCCACCCTGTTTTTAAAGGGACCAAAAGTAATTGGACAAATGACTCCAAGGCTATTTCATGGACAGGTGTGGGCAATCCCTTTGTTATGTCATTCTCAATTAAGCAGATGAAAGGGCCGGAGTTGATTTGAGGTGTGGTGTTTGCATTTGGAAGGTTTTGCTGTGAAGGAAATATGCGGTCACAGGAGCTCTCCATGCAGGTGAAACAAGCCATCCTTAAGCTGCAAGAACAGAAAAAAACCCATCCAAGAAATTGCTACAACATTAGAAGTGGCAAAATCTACAATTTGGTACATCCTGAGAAAGAAAGAAAGCACTGGTGAACTCATCAATCCAAAAAGACCTGGGAGCCCACGGAAGACAACAGTGGTGGATGATCGCCGCATACTTTCTTTGGTGAAGAAGAACCCGTTCACAACATCAACTGAAGTCCAGAACACTCTCAGTGAAGTAGGTGTATCTGTCTCTAAGTCAACAGTAAAGAGAAGACTCCATGAAAGTAAATACAAAGGGTTCACATCTAGATGCAAACCATTCATCAATTCCAAAAATAGACAGGCCAGAGTTAAATTTGCTGAAAAACACCTCCAGAAGCCAGCTCAGTTCTGGAAAAGTATTCTATGGACAGATGAGACAAAGATCAACCTGTACCAGAATGATGGGAAGCCAAAAGTTTGGAGAAGAAAGGGAACGGCACATGATCCAAGGCACACCACATCCTCTGTAAAACATGGTGGAGGCAACGTGATGGCATGGGCATGCATGGCTTTCAATGGCACTGGGTCACTTGTGTTTATTGATGACATAACAGCAGACAAGAGTAGCCGGATGAATTCTGAAGTGTACCGGGATATACTTTCAGCCCAGATTCAGCCAAATGCTGCAAACTTGATTGGACGGCGCTTCATAGTACAGATGGATAATGACCCCAAGCATACAGCCAAAGCTACACAGGAGTTCATGAGTGCAAAAAAGTGGAACATTCTTCAATGGCCAAGTCAATCACCAGATCTTAACCCAATTGAGCATGCATTTCACTTGCTCAAATCCAGACTTAAGAGGGAAAGACCCACAAACAAGCAAGACCTGAAGGCTGCGGCTGTAAAGGCCTGGCAAAGCATTAAGAAGGAGGAAACCCAGCGTTTGGTGATGTCCATGGGTTCCAGACTTAAGGCAGTGATTGCCTCCAAAGGATTCGCCACAAAATATTGAAAATAAAAATATTTTGTTTGGGTTATGTTTATTTGTCCAATTACTTTTGACCTCCTAAAATGTGGAGTGTTTGTAAAGAAATGTGTACAATTCCTACATTTTCTAACACATATTTTTGTTCAACCCTTCAAATTAAATGTTACAATCTGCACTTGAATTCTGTTGTAGAGGTTTCATTTCAAATCCAATGTGGTGGCATGCAGAGCCCAACTCGCGAAAATTGTGTCACTGTCCAAATATTTCTGGCCCTGACTGTATTACCACCACATAGTGACTGAATACTACAATACTGATCAGTATAAAAAAAAAACACAATACTATCACCATAAGTGCCATTATACATAGGAGATCTGTACTTAGTATGCAGTGTCTTTGTACAGGTAATACAGTGATCAATGGTGATATTATACACAGGAGCTCTGTATATAATGTATAGGTAATACAGCGATCACTGGTGACATTGTACACAGGAGCTCTGTATATAGTATACAGTGTATAGTGTCAGTGTACAGGTAACA
This sequence comes from Oophaga sylvatica, assembly GCA_033576555.1. Lineage (NCBI taxonomy): Eukaryota > Metazoa > Chordata > Amphibia > Anura > Dendrobatidae > Oophaga > Oophaga sylvatica. The sequence continues at coordinate 250,920,709 of JARQOD010000001.1, forward strand.
CTCACTCACCAGTGACATCTCTAGGTGAAGTCCTTCATCTTTGTTTTTCATCTTTCATCCAGCACAGACCGCCATCACTCTTTTCCAGTCAGGGCTCGTCTCCGCAGGAAATAACACAGTTATCTCGAGCTCCGCTTGCAAAATATATTACTTAATTTTTCCCAATTTCTACATTACACCACATGAAGAAAAAAAGGCGACATAGTATCACTCTAAACAGTAACAGGACCGCCTCCCCCATTTAAAACAGTATCCTCAAAAAATAAAATAAATACATCACTGCAGTAATATCCCTTAATTAGCCCCTATGGTAATAATATCCCCCCATCCTGGCCACGTGTGTCTCGTTCATGACTCCAGCCATATGTTCTCCCATCCTGTCCTCATGAATATCCATTCTGCCCCATATGATCCCTATCTGTCTCCATCATATCCATCCTGCCCCATGTCTCCAATCCTGCCCCAGTGTCTCCAATCATGCCCCTATGGCTTTCATCCAGCCCCGTGTCTCCAATCATGCCCCGTGTCTCCAATCCTGCCCCCAGTGTCTCCAGTCATGCCCCAGTGTCTCCAGTCATGCCCCGTGTCTCCAATCATGCCCCCCGTGTCCAGCATTCTGCCCCCTGTGTCTCCAGTCATGCCCCGTATCTCCATTCTGCCCCCCTGTGTCTCGCATTCTGACCCAATTCCAGCATTCTGCCCCCCTGTCAGGCATTCTGCCCCGTGTCCACCATTCTGCCCCAATATCCAGCAATCTGCCCCTGTGTCCAGCATTCTACCCCAATATCCAGCATTCTGCCCCAATATCCAGCATTCTGCCCCCGTGTCCAGCATTCTGCCACCCGTGTCCAGCATTCTGCCCCCGTGTCCAGCATTCTGCCCCCCGGTGTCCAGCATTCTGCCACCCGTGTCCAGCATTCTGCCACCCGTGTCCAGCATTCTGCCACCCGTGTCCAGCATTCTGCCCCCGTGTCCAGCATTCTGCCCCCGTGTCCAGCATTCTGCCCCCCGTGTCCCGCATTCTGTCCCGTGTCCAGCATTCTGCCCGTGTCCAGCATTCTGCCCCATGTCTCACACTCTGCCCTCGTGTCCAGCATTCAGCCCCTGTTTCCAGCATTCTGCCCCCAGTATCCAAGAAAAAATATGGACCAAAAGCAATTGAAAAACTAATATGATTTTTATTGCACTATGTACTTTATCTCTTGCAAATAACAATATTTTTGGGTATATATCTCTATGGTATGCACTTGTTGCATTTATCTATTTAGTCTGCTACTTCTTACTGTGTGTGGTTTCTAGGTATCGCCTTTTTTCCTTGCCATATTGTGTACATAATTGTTTTCATGTTTTAAAAAATTTATAACAATAAAAATCATATTAGTTTTTCAATTGCTTTTGGTTCATATTTTTTCTTGGATATTTGGTCAATCAATATATGGATGAGCACCATTTATTTAGCCGCTTTTGGGTTAAATTCTTCCCCCAGTGTCCAGCATTCTGCCCCCGTGTCCAGCATTCTGCCCCGTGTCTCACAGTCTGCCCCCATGTCCAGCATTCTGCCCCCCGTGTCCAGCATTCTGCCCCCCGTGTCCAGCATTCTGCCCCCGTGTCTCACACTCTGCCCTCGTGTCCAGGATTCAGCCCGTTTCCAGCATTCTGCCCCTCGTGTCCAGCATTCTGCCCCTCGTGTCCAGCATTCTGCCCCTCGTGTCCAGCATTCTGCCCCGTGTCCAGCATTCTGCACCCCGTGCCCAGCATTCTGTCCCCCGTGCCCAGCATTCTGTCCCCCGTGTCCAGCATTCTGCCCCCCGTGTCCAGCATTCCGCCCCCCGTGTCCAGCATTCTTCCCCCCGTGTCCAGCATTCTTCCCCCCCGTGTCCAGCATTCTGCCCCGTGTCTCACACTCTGCCCTCGTGTCCAGCATTCTGCCTCCCGTGTCCAGCATTCTGCCTCCCGTGTCCAGCATTCTGCCCCGTGTCCAGCATTCTGCCCCGTGTCTCACAGTCTGCCCCGTGTCCAGCATTCTGCCCCGTGTCCAGCATTCTGCCCCCGTGTCTCACACTCTGCCCTCGTGTCCAGCATTCTGTCCCCGTGTCCAGCATTCTTCCCCCCGTGTCCAGCATTCTGCCCCGTGTCTCACACTCTGCCCTCGTGTCCAGCATTCTGCTCCCCATGTCCAGCATTCTGCCCGTGTCTCACACTCTGCCCTCGTGTCCAGCATTCTGCCCCCCGTGTCCAGCATTCTGCCTCCCGTGTCCAGCATTCTGCCCCGTGTCCAGCATTCTGCCCCCGTGTCTCACAGTCTGCCCCGTGTCCAGCATTCTGCCCCGTGTCCAGCATTCTGCCCCCGTGTCTCACACTCTGCCCTCGTGTCCAGCATTCTGTCCCCCGTGTCCAGCATTCTTCCCCCCGTGTCCAGCATTCTGCCCCGTGTCTCACACTCTGCCCTCGTGTCCAGCATTCTGCTCCCCATGTCCAGCATTCTGCCCCGTGTACAGCATTCTGCCCCCGTGTCCAGCATTCTGCCCCATGTCTCACAGTCTGCCCCCGTGTCAGCATTCTGCCCTTGTTCCAGCATTCTGCCGTGTCTCACCACTGCCCTCGTGTCCAGGATTCAGCCCGTTTCCAGCATCCTGCCCCGTGTCAGCATTCTGCCCCCGTGTCCAGCATTCTGCCCCGTGTCCAGCATTCTGCCCGTGTCCAGCATTCTGCACCCCGTGTCCAGCATTCTGCACCCCGTGTCCAGCATTCTTCCCCATGTGTCCAGCATTCTGCCCCCGTGTCCAGCATTCTGTCCCGTGTCCAGCATTCTGCCCCCATGTCCAGCATTCTTCCCCCGTGTCCAGCATTCTTCCCCGTGTCCAGCATTCTGCCCCCGTGTCCAGCATTCTTCCCCCGTGTCCAGCATTCTGCCCCCCATGTCCAGCATTCTTCCCCCCGTGTCAGCATTTGCCCCGTGCCTCACACTCTGCCCTCGTGTCCAGCATTCTGCCCCCGTGTCCAGCATTCTGCCCCCGTGTCCAGCATTCTGCCCCCGTGTCCAGCATTCTGCCCCGTGTCTCACAGTCTGCCCCCGTGTCCAGCATTCTGCCCCGTGTCCAGCATTCTGCCCCCGTGTCTCACACTCTGCCCTCGTGTCCAGCATTCTGCCCCCGTGTCCAGCATTCTGCCCCCGTGTCCAGCATTCTGCCCCCCATGTCCAGCATTCTTCCCCCGTGTCCAGCATTCTGCCCCCCGTGTCCAGCATTCTTCCCCCGTGTCCAGCATTCTGCCCCCGTGTAAAGCATTCTGCCCAGTGTCCAGCATTCTGCCCCGTGTCTCACAGTCTGCCCCGTGTCCAGCATTCTGCCCCCGTGTCCAGCATTCTGCCCGTGTCTCACACACTGTGTGTCCAGGATTCAGCCCGTTTCCAGCATCTGCCCCTGTGTCCAGCATTCTGCACCTTGTGTCCAGCATTCTGCCTCCGTGTCCAGCATTCTGCCCCCCGTGTCCAGCATTCTGCCCCGTGTCCAGCATTCTGCCCCCCGTGTCCAGCACTCTTCCCCATGTGTCCAGCACTCTTCCCCATGTGTCCAGCATTCTGTCCCCGTGTCCAGCATTCTGTCCCCATGTTCAGCATTCTGCCCCCCATGTCCAGCATTCTTCTCCCCGTGTCCAGCAATCTGTCACGCTGTCTAGCAGATGTATAAATATATAATGTCAGTAATCTATCAAGTGGGACAACATTCTATATAACATATAAATAGGTAACATTAACATGTATATATAGCATAGTATTATCTGACATAATATCCTGTGGGTCAATACTGAATCCTTTTCACGCTGTCTCTGGCTAGAGGTGGACCGGGGTCTATGCTGACCCTAAACTGGGGTCCTGACTAGTCCCTCTACCTGGAGGTACTGTTAATGGTACAGAGGTCCAGGCCACCAGCGTAAACCCTGTCTCCTATAAATCCCTGACCACTGTAATCTAGTCCTTAGAAGGACCCTGATAACCTTTACCTGTCCATTCCCTATGGTGGTAAACAAACAGTATAGACAAACGAGACAGACAGGGGATAAAGTAAATACTGTCTTTCATACAACATATAAACACAGAGGGAACACCAAAGGTCTAGGAGATAAACTATAAGCAAGGAGAGGAGAAACAACAAAGGAGCTCTTAGGATCGGTTCTGAGAAGATTAAGCTATCTGCAGTCTGTATGAATACTTTCACCGGCATCTAACCAGCAGACTGGCAGGTATATAAAGGAAGCTAATTAGAACATAATCAAAAGCAGCCGGGCGAGGCTGGACCTAGTCTTAGCAAAGAGCTAGGTAAAATTAACTCCCTCATTACCAAACACAAAGAAACAGCAACTCAGCTGCGAGAAGTCAGAATGTGCAATCGCGACAATCTTCGTGGCGATGCACCCATGACAGTACCCCCCCTTCTACGAGGGGCCTCCGGACCCTCAGGGCCAGGTCTGTCCAGGTAAGTCGTGTGGAAGGTCCGAACCAATCGATCTGCGTTAATCTCAGACGCAGAGACCCACGTCCTCTCCTCAGGACCATATCCCTTCCAATGAACCAAATACTGAAGGGACCGGCGATTCAGACGTGAGTCAATGATCTTCAACACTTGAAATTCTAAGTTACCATTGACCACCACTGGAGGAGGAGGTAGAAGTGACGGTATAACTGGCGCCACGTACCTCTAAAGCAACGATTTGTGGAATACATTATGGATTTTAAACGTAGGAGGGAGGTCCAGACGAAATGCCACAGGATTAATTATAGAACTGATCCTGTATGGACCGATGAACCTGGGACCCAGTTTCCAGGAGGGAACTTTGCGTTTTATATTCTTGGTAGACAACCACACCAGATCGTTCACACCTAGGTCCGGACCAGACACTCTCCTCCTATCAGACCTCCGCTTGAAACAGTTCCCCATAGCACTCAGACCATTCAGCACTCCTCTCCAAACTGAAGCAAGTGACGACGAGAATCGTTCCTCCTCAGGAACCCCAGATGGACGGGTATGTGGGGTCTTAGAGCGAGCACAAACTCCACAGGACGCGACAAAAGTTATTACCTCTTTATTTAAGTTAGGCCACCAAAACCGGCGAGAAAGGAGATCCACAGTTGCTTTACTCCCTGGATGTCCTGCTAAAGCAGAACTATGATGTGCCTCGATAACTTTTTGTCTTAACTGATTAGGAACAAACAGTTTCCCTGGAGGTCCTACAGGGGCGTCCCCTGAGCCTCCAACACCTCCTCCTCAAGCTCAGAGCACACAGCCGACACCACCACTCCTTCCTGAAGGATAGGAACCGGGTCATCCGTCTTTCCGGCCCCTGGGAAACTACGAGATAAGGCATCAGGAAGCAATTTTATTGAGCAGTCATACGTGCGATGAGGAGGTAACTTTTGACACCCCTCCTCTGAGAACATCTCCCCAAAGTCCTCCAGAAAAGGAGGCAAAGTCCTAGGCACGACCGCACCGATGACCGTGTTCATGCAGTTATTCTTGCAAAATTCACCCCACTGGCTTATCTTTCTGGATTGCCAATCAATCACTGGGTTATGTTTAGCCAACCAGGGAAGTCCCAACACAATAGGAGTAGGAAGACCCTCCAACACATAACAAGACAACTGTTCTTTATGTATTGCCCCTACTCGAAGGTCTATGTTATGAACAGCTTGTACAAAGCTACCTTGACCGAGAGGTCTGGCGTCAATAGAAAGTATAGGGATCGGTTTGGCCAATACACTCAGTTGCATACCTTGCACCTGGGCAAACCGAGCGTCCACCATATTAGCCCCAGACCCACTATCAAGAAGAACAGAAATCCTCTCAACTCTCGCACCAACCACCACCTCCGCAGGCACGAGAAATTGAGACGGACCTGGGGACGAAATACCTACTCCCAGGTTGTCGTCCACCACACAACCTGGGATTAACAGTTTTTCGGTGACTTTTTTGCTCAATGAGGCACGGGAGGGACACCCCCCAACAAAATGTCCCTCTCTCCCGCAGAAGAAACACCTTCTTGTCTTGCGGCGCACCGCCGATTCCCTCCTACAAAATGATGTCCCACCCAACTGCATAGGTTCCTCAGAACAGACCAGGGGAACCTCCATATAAGGGACTTTAGTAGTGGGTGGAGTAATAACAGGGGGCGGAGTTACCTCGCACCTCCCCCGAAGCCGTCTATCAATACAAATAGCAAGGGCCATAGCAGCCTCCAGTGACGGAGGAGAATCATACTGAGCTAAAACATCTTTTAATTTGTCAGATAACCCTTGACAAAACTGGCTCCTAAGAGCTGGGTCATTCCACTGAGTATCTGTGGCCATCTACGGAACTCAGAAGAAAATTCCTCCGCCGGACGATCTCCCTGCTGTATCCTACGTAACTTCGTTTCAGCAAGGGAGACCCGATCCGGGTCATCATACACCAGCCCAGGGCAGCAAAAAATTGATCTACTGACTGGAGGGCCGGGGAGCCCGGAGGAAGAGAGAACGCCCAGGATTGAGGGTCCCCTTGTAAGAGCGAGATGACAATTCCCACCCTCTGCTCCTCACTCCCGATGACCGAGGCCGTAGCCGAAAGTACAATTTACATGCCTCCCGGAAGGTAAAAAATTTGTCCCGCCCACCAGTGAACCTGTCCGGGAGAGCCACCTTAGGTTCAGATCTGGTTTGCTCCGGGGGGGACAAAACCTTGGACTTAATGTCCGTAAACTCCATGGACAATTTCTGCAACTGCAGGGCAAGCTGGACTACTGGATCCATGGTAGCTGGGGAGAATCTATAGTTTGGCCGGTGAAAATGTCACGCTGTCTAGCAGATGTATAAATATATAATGTCAGTAATCTATCAAGTGGGACAACATTCTATATAACATATAAATAGGTAACATTAACATGTATATATAGCATAGTATTATCTGACATAATATCCTGTGGGTCAATACTGAATCCTTTTCACGCTGTCTCTGGCTAGAGGTGGACCGGGGTCTATGCTGACCCTAAACTGGGGTCCTGACTAGTCCCTCTACCTGGAGGTACTGTTAATGGTACAGAGGTCCAGGCCACCAGCGTAAACCCTGTCTCCTATAAATCCCTGACCACTGTAATCTAGTCCTTAGAAGGACCCTGATTACCACCATAGGGAATGGACAGGTAAAGGTTAACAAACAGTATAGACAAACGAGACAGACAGGGGATAAAGTAAATACTGTCTTTCGTACAACATATAAACACAGAGGGAACACCAAAGGTCTAGGAGATAAACTATAAGCAAGGAGAGGAGAAACAACAAAGGAGCTCTTAGCTTAAGTCTTCTCAGAACCGATCCTATCTGCAGTCTGTATGAATACTTTCACCGGCATCTAACCAGCAGACTGGCAGGTATATAAAGGAAGCTAATTAGAACATAATCAAAAGCAGCCGGGCGAGGCTGGACCTAGTCTTAGCAAAGAGCTAGGTAAAATTAACTCCCTCATTACCAAACACAAAGAAACAGCAACTCAGCTGCGAGAAGTCAGAATGTGCAATCGCGACAATCTTCGTGGCGATGCACCCATGACACAATCTGCCCACCCATGTCCAGCATTCTTCCCCCCGTGTCCAGCATTCTGCCCCCCCGTGTCCAGCATTCTTCCCCCCGTGTCCAGCATTCTGCCCCGTGTCTCACACTCTGCCCTCGTGTCCAGCATTCTGCCCCCCGTGTCCAGCATTCTGCCCCCGTGTCCAGCATTCTGACCCCGTGTCCAGCATTCTGCCCCCGTGTCCAGCATTCTGCCCCCGTGTCCAGCATTCTGCCCCGTGTCTCAGTGTGCCCCCATGTCCAGCATTCTGCCCCGTGTCTCACACTCTGCCCTCGTGTCCAGCATTCAGCCCGTTTCCAGCATTCTGCCCCCGTGTCCAGCATTCTGCCCCCCCGTGTCCATCATTCTGCCTCCGGATCGCCGCTCTCAATAAAAAAATAAAAAAAAACACAAAACAAGTTCTTCTTACCTGGCCACTCTCCTGCGGCGAAGCTCCCTCCATGCAACTGAAGCGCGCACTCGCCGGCGACTGACAGTGACATCAGACGCCGGTGACGTGGGCGCCGATGTCAGCTGCTGGCCTGTGATTGGCTGGCAGCTGGTGACTATTGCTGTGCAGAAAGCCGGTAGCTTTCTGTATCGCAATATATTGCAACTGAATTTGCTTCCTCAGATGCACATTTAGATGAAAACTGCGGACCAGGAAACCGGATTGCAGCACCGCTTCTTGACGGTTCAGGCAACTGCCTGCTATTTTTACAAGCAGTGTCCCAGCAGGGTATGTTCCCACAGTCAGTAAACGCTGCGGGTTGAACACTGCGTACATCCGCAACGTCCAACCCACAGCGTCTAGATGTTACAGCATAGTGGATGATTTCAAGAAATGCCATGCCCACTATGTGTGCATGGACACCAGCGGCTTCCCTGCAGAGACGGACATGCGGCGCGTCTTTCCAGACCGCAGCATGTCTAGGAGACACGAGACTCCGCAAGATAAATATCACCAGTGCAAGGTATTGGACGCGGTGATTCTGCACGGTTCAATGAACACATGCTTAATCAGCTGCATTCAAAAGCCGGCAGCGCTGTGGATGGAGCAGGAGTGTGCTGCTTACAAAGCGCTGCCGGTTACTGACCGTGGGAACCCATATATATATATCTATATATTCTATGATCTATCTCTATCTGTATCTATCTATATCTTTCTCTATCTATGTATCTATCTATCTATCTATCTCTCTGTCTCTATCTCTATCTATCTATCTCTATCTGTATCTATCTTATCTCTGGCTATATCATCTTCTCACCTGTGCCTTGCCTCTCCTTGTGTTTTCTGTCTTGTTACTTCTTTCATCTTTTCACTTTTTGCCTCCTTCTCCCTGCTTGTCTGTGGCTCCACCCCCGACATTTAGCCCCGCCCCTCCATGGTTCTCCACAGTCTGCCCAGGCGCAAGGAGGGGTGAGCAGTGTTACGGTGTGTGTGACTGCGCCCCTGCTACTCTGCAGCCGGCAACTCTGCACTGCTGCGCGCACCACCCGCACTCTGCTCCTCACGGGAAGGAGCAGAGAACGAGTGCGCGCAGCCGCGATGATAAGCGGCGTTCCAGCACGCCGGCTTAGTACCAGGTGAGAGAAGTGAGTGGCCCCTCTCTGTTCACCGGGCCCCATACGCCAGTAAGGGCAATAATGCCCTGATGGCGGCCCTGCCTGGCCTCCACAGTCACCAGACCTGAACCCAATCGAGATGGTTTGGGGTGAGCTGGACCGCTCACTGCCTCAATTTTGAATAAATCCCCAACAGTGTCACCAGCAAAGCACCCCCACACCATCACACCACCTCCTCCATGCTTCACGGTGGGAACCAGGCATGTAGAGTCCATCCGTTCACCTTTTCTGCGTGCAAAGCAGTAATCAAAGCAAAAGGTGGCTACTTTGAAGAACCTAGAATATAAGACATATTTTCAGTTGTTTCACACTTTTTTGTAAAGTGTAATGTATAATTCCACATGTGTTAATTCATAGTTTTGATGCCTTCAGTGTGATTCTACAATTTTCAGTCATGAAAATACAGCAAAATCTTTGATTTAGAAGGTGTGTCCAAACTTTTGGTCTGTACTGTACATATTCTAGAATACCCGATGCGTTAGAATAGGGCCACCATCTAGTATTTATATACTTGTCTTCAGATACACTGACTATATGACCAAGGAGTGAGTGTATGTTGTGGATACACTGACACCTGGTGGTGTCCTTGCACTTTGCACTTAATTTTTCACTTTTTATGTATTTTTCTGATTATATGTATTACTCTAATTGCATTTTTGTAACACTTCATTTTTGACACATTTTGTGCACTCAACATGAAATACTCTTTTTATTTACATATGTGCAATTTATTGAGTATGTTGTTAAGATTTTTTTTGTCTTGATTTTTCCACAGCGTTTTATATCCACATCATTGTATTATATGTATAATGGGCATTTGCACTCTTGTATGAGCATATTGATACTGTTTACATATTTCTGACATTGATTTTACATTATTTTTAAACTGTGATACTAATAACATTTATATTTTGTACTACGTGGACTGAGGATCGTCTTTTTTCTTTGGTTTTGGAAGTTTAAAGAAGAATAGAGACCAAAACAGATACCATAATAAAAATGATTGCACAGGGTGCCTGTACCTATGTGGAAAGGCTCAGTGCAGGACGAGAGAAAGAGGACGCTCCCTAATTGAGCAATTCAGAGAAAGAAATGGAGCAATGTGTCCAAATGTGTAATATATAAAAGGTATAAGTTTATTACATGATTACAAAAGGAATATTAGTACATATTAACAAAACAATATATATATAGATCAGTAATACATAGTAACATAGTAACATAGTTATTAAGGTTGAAGGAAGACTTTAAGTCCATCTAGTTCAACCCATATCCTATCCTAACCTGCCCTAACATGTTGATCCAGAGGAAGGCAAAAAAAAACCAAGTGGCAAACAGTAAGCTTCACATTGGGGAATAAAAATTCCTTCCCGACTCCACATACGGCAATCAGACTAGCTCCCTGGATCAATGCAATATCTAGGAAACTAGTGAATATAGCCTGTAATATTATACTTTTCAAGAAAGGCATCCAGTCCCCTCTTAAATTTTAGTAAGGAATCACTCATTACAACATTAGAGGGCAGAGAGTTCCATAGTCTCACTGCTCTTACAGTAAAGAATCTGCGTCTGTGATTATGGTTAAACCTTATTTCCTCCAGACGTAGAGGATGCCCCCTCGTCCCGTCACAGGTCTAAGAGTAAAAAGATCATTAGAAAGGTCTTTGTACTGTCCCCTCATATATTTGTACATTGTAATAAGATCACCCCTAAGCCTTCGTTTTTCCAAACTAAATAACCCAAGTGTAATAACCTGTCCTGGTATTGCAGACCCCCCAGTTCTCTAATAACCTTGGTCGCTCTTCTCTGCACCTGCTCCAGTTCAGCTATGTCTTTCTTATACACCGGAGACCAGAACTGCACACAGTATTCTAAGTGTGGTCGCACCAGTGACTTGTATAGAGGTAAAATTATGTTCTCCTCATGAGCATCTATGCCTCGTCTAATGCATCCCATTATTTTATTTGCCTTGGCAGCAGCTGCCTGACATTGGCCACTAAATGTGAGTTTGTCGTCCACCCATACACCCAAGTCTTTTTCAGTGACAGTTTTGCCCAGTGTTTTACAATTAAGCACATAATTATACATCTTATTTGTTCTACCCAAGTGCATGACCTTACATTTATCCCCATTAAAGCTCATTTGCCATTTATCAGCCCAAGCTTCTAGTTTACATAAATCCTCCTGTAATATAAAATTACTACTCTGTATGCCCCCTACAAGGTCATTAATAAATATGTTAAAGAGAAGCGGCCCCAATACTGACCCTGTGGTACCCCACTGCTAACCGTGACCCAGTCCGAGTGTGCTCCATTAATAACCACCCTTTGTTTTCTATCCATGAGCCAGTTCTTAACCCACTTACACATATTTTCCCCTATCCCCATTGTTCTCATTTTATGTATCAACCTTTTGTGTGGCACTGTATCAAAAGCTTTTGAGAAGTCCATGAACACCACGTCCACTGCATTCCCTTGGTCCAGTCCTGAACTTACCCCTTCATAAAAGCTTATCAGATTAGTCTGACAAGAACGGTCCCTCGTAAACCCATGCTGATACTGTGTCATGAGGTTATTCAGCCTCAGATACTCCAATATAGTATCCCTTAAAAAACCCTCCAGGATTTTACCCACAGTAGATGTTAAGCTCACTGGCCTATAATTTCCAGGTTCAGTTTTTGCCCCCTTTTTGAATATTGGCACCACATTTGCTATACGCCAGTCCTGTGGTACAGACCCAGTTATTATGGAATCTTTAAAGATTAAAAATAATGGTCTATCTATAACTGTACTTAATTCCTGCAGTACTCGGGGGTGTATCCCATCCGGGCCCGGGGATTTGTCAACTTTAGTGATTTTTAGACGCCGCCGTACTTCCTGCTGGGTTAAGCATGTGACATTTAATGGAGAATTTTTTTTATCTCTGATCATGTTATCTGTCATGGGATTTTCTTGTGTAAATACAGTTGAAAAAAAGTCATTTAGCATATTGACTTTTCCCTCATCCTCATCCACCATTTCACCCAGACTATTTTTAAGGGGACCAACACTATCATTTTTTAGTTTCTTGCTATTTATGTAGTTAAAGAATATTTTCGGATTATTTTTACTTTCTCTGGCAATGAGTCTCTCTGCCTCAATCTTTGCTGTCTTGATTTGCTTTTTACAGAATTTATTCAGTCTTCTGTATTTATTTAATGCCTCTTCACTACCTACTTGCTTTAATTCCCTAAACGCTTTCTTTTTGTCCCTTATTGCGCCCCTTACAGCTCTATTTAGCCATAGTGGTTTCCTCCTAATTCTAGCATCTTTATTCCCATAGGGTATATACTGTGCACAGGTCCTATTCAGGATACTAATAAACGTCTCCCATTTTCTTTGTGTATTTTTATCTCTCAGGATATCGTCTGTTATGTTACGGTAGCTGAGGAGTGCAGGTAAAAAAGGAAATACACCAGAGCAGTTGGAATCTATGAGATTGCAGTACCCTGACTAACCACCGCAACTAGAGGCAGCCGTGGAGCGTTCCTACGATGGTCCTAGACGCCTCGTCACAGCCTGAGAAACTAACTACACCTAAAGATAGAAATAGGAAAGCTATCTGCCCCGGAGCAGAACCCCAAAGATAATAGAAAGCCCCCAAACATGTAATGGCGGTTAGACAAGAGGAAATACTGACACAGAAAGAAAATAGTATGAGCAAACGCTGGGGCCCAAACTATCTAAATAGAAAAGGACAGGAAGGGTACTTACTGCAATCCCAGAAAACCCTGAAAAACACCAACTCTACTAATTTCAAAATCACCTGAGATCACACGACCTCTACCACCTAAATTAGTTCTCTGGTGTAACAAAAACAGCAGCCACTGAAAAAACTGCAAAAAGCAAAAGTACAAAACACAGTGGCTGGACTAAACTGAGAGGGCAAAAGCCCCCGGAGGGGACCCAGAAGGCCCCCACAGAAGTGCAGGACAAAATGCAAAAATATAGCAAAAACACAAAATAAGAAATTGTCTTATCTGATAGCAGGAGATGCAGACACGACACAGCAGGCTACAAGGGAAACTGGAAAGAAGGATTCAGACCAGAACAATTGGTCACCGGCAACCCTGATGGGAAAATGATTCCCTTAAATAAGACCAATCAGTAACACCTGATTCCCAATCCTCACTAGTACCGCTTGTAACCACCAGAGGGAGCCTCTGCTCAGAACTCATCTCAAACCCATTCACAACAGTACCCCCCCCTTGAGGAGGGGTCACCGAACCCTCATTTGAGCAACCAGGTCGGTCAGGATGAGTTCTATGATACGCACGGATAAGTCTCCTAGCATGGATGTCCGAAGCAAACACCCAAGAATTATCTTCCTGACCATAACCTCTCCATTTAACCAAATACTGGAGTCTTCGTCTAGAAAAACGAGAATCCAATATTTTCTCAACCACATACTCCAGATTGCCCTCAACCAAAACAGGGTCAGGAGGCACAGCAGCAGGAACCACTGGCTCAACAAACCTCTTCAACAAGGACTTGTGGAACACGTTATGGATCTTAAATGTCCCTGGAAGAAGCAAACGAAAAGAAACAGGATTAATAATCTCCATGATCTTATAAGGTCCAATGAACCTAGGCTTAAATTTAGGAGATGCTACTCTCATAGGAATATTCTTTGAGGACAACCAGACCAAGTCCCCCACTTTAAACCGAGGACCATCAGTCCTATGCCGGTTAGCAAACCGCTGGGCCTTCTCCTGAGAGAGGGACAACCTCTCCACTACCTGGTCCCAAATCTGCTGCATACGCTCAACAACAGAGTCAACACCTGGACAGACAGAAGCCTCCGTCTGTCCTGAAGAAAATCGAGGGTGAAACCCAGAATTACAGAAAAACGGAGACATCAAAGTGGCAGAGCTAGCCCTATTATTAAGAGCAAACTCAGCCAAAGGCAAAAAAGAGACCCAGTCATCCTGATCAGCAGACACAAAGCATCTTAGATAAGTCTCCAATGTCTGGTTTGTTCTCTCAGTTTGACCATTGGTCTGAGGATGAAATGCCGAGGAGAAAGACAATTGAACACCCAGTTTAGAACAAAAAGTCCTCCAAAATCTGGAAACAAACTGGACTCCTCTGTCAGACACAATGTTCTCAGGAATGCCGTGTAAACGAACCACGTGCTGAAGGAACAACGGCACCAATTCAGAGGAGGAAGGCAACTTAGGTAATGGCACAAGATGTATCATTTTGGAAAACCTATCACAAATTACCCAGATGGTGGTCATTCTCTGAGAAACAGGAAGATCGGAAATGAAATCCATAGAGATATGGGTCCATGGTCTCTTGGGCACAGGCAATGGCATCAACAAACCACTAGAGCGAGAGCAAGGCTTGGAGCGAGAGCAAGTCCCGCAGGACTGCACAAATTCCCTGACATCGCGAGACAAGGTAGGCCACCAAAAGGACCGACTAACCAAGTCTCTGGTACCAAAAATTCCGGGATGCCCAGCCAATGCGGAACAATGAATCTCAGACATCACACTCTTTTTCCATTGGTCCGGGACAAACAATTTTCCAACAGGGCAGCGCTCGGGCCTATCCTCCTGACACCCCTCCAGAGCAAGTCTCAAATTAGGCGAGATGGCGGAAAGAACTACACCCTCCTTCAAAATAACAGAGGGATCAGATAGCTCAGGAGAGTCCGCAAGGAAACTCCTCGAGAGGGCATCCGCCTTAACATTCTTAGTGCCAGGAAGAAAGGAAACCACAAAATTAAAACGTGTGAAAAACAAGGCCCACCTGGCCTGTCTAGGATTGAGTCGCTTGGCAGATTCCAGATAGACCAGATTCTTATGGTCCGTAAGGACCACCACCTGATGTTTGGCTCCCTCCAGCCAATGTCTCCACTCTTCAAAAGCCCACTTCATGGCCAATAACTCCCGATTACCCACGTCATAATTACGTTCAGTAGGAGAAAATTTTCGAGAGAAAAAGGCACAAGGGTTACTTTTAGAGGTCTCTGGATCTTTTTGGGACAAAACGGCACCTGCCCCAATTTCAGAGGCATCAACCTCCACCTGAAATGGCAGAGAAACATCAGGCTGCCGTAGAACAGGAGCAGAAGTGAATCTCTGCTTAAGTTCCTGAAACGCAGAGACTGCCTCAGGAGGCCAATTCACCACATCAGAACCCTTTCTGGTCAAATCAGTTAATGGTTTAACAATAACAGAGAAATTACCAATAAATTTACGATAAAAATTGGCAAAACCCAAAAATCTCTGAAGAGCCTTTAATGAAGTAGGTTGGACCCAATCACAGATGGCCTGAACCTTGACCGGGTCCATTTCAATAACAGATGGGGACAAAATGAATCCCAGAAATGAGATCTTCTGTACGCCAAAAAGACACTTTGATCCCTTCACATACAGAGCATTCTCTCTCAAAATCTGGAATACAGTTCGAACATGTTTCACATGAGAGTCCCAGTCATTAGAAAAAATCAAGATATCATCCAAATAAACAATCAGAAACTTGTCCACAAAATCCCTGAAAATGTCATTCATGAAGGACTGGAAGACGGAAGGAGCATTAGTGAGCCCAAAGGGCATCACAAGGTACTCAAAATGCCCTTCAGGGGTGTTAAATGCCGTCTTCCATTCATCCCCGTGCTTAATGCGAATAAGGTTATACGCCCCCCTGAGGTCAAGCTTGGTAAACCAAGTAGCGTTTTTCACCCTGGAAAACAGGTCAGAAATCAAGGGTAACGGGTATTGATATTTCACAGTAATATTGTTCAAGAGACGATAATCAATACACGGCCTTAATGAACCATCTTTTTTGGCCACAAAGAAAAAACCGGCACCTAAGGGTGAAGAGGATGGTCTGATATGACCCTTCTCCAATGATTCCTTGATATAAGACCGCATAGCGTCATGTTCAGGTACAGACAAGTTAAAAAGGCGACCCTTAGGGAATTTACTACCTGGCACTAATTCAATAGCGCAGTCATAGCTCCTATGGGGAGGTAAGGATGCAGATTTACTTTCGCTAAACACATCAGAAAAATCAAACAAAAAGTCAGGAACATCCTCAGCCTGGGGGGAGGCAGAAAAAACAGGAGTGTTGGTATTAACACATTGGCAGCCCCAACTGGTTACAGACACAGATTTCCAATCCAAAACAGGATTATGAGACTGTAACCAAGGGAAACCCAGCACGATAATGTCATGCAGATTATATAGAACCAAAAATTTGCAGCACTCCTGGTGATCAGGTTCAACCCTCATTATCACCTGAGTAGAAAACTGGGGTTTATTCTCAGCCAAAGGGGTAGAATCGATCCCCAGTAGGGGAATAGACTTCTGTAGGGGTATCAAGGGAAATCCACAACGTTAAGCAAAATCATAATCCATCAGGTTAATAGCTGCTCCAGAATCAACGAAAGCCTGAGCAGAAAATGAGGACAGAGAGCATATCAGAGTGACAGTTAATAAAAACTTAGTCTGAACACTACCCAAGACAACTGAGCGTGCAAAACGTCTTCCCCGCTTAGGGCAGACTGAAATAGCATGAGAGGCATCACCACAGTAGAAACATAACCCATTGCGCTTTCGAAACTCATGACGCTGTGCCCCAGACACCACTCCATCACACTGCATGGGCTCAGCAGCTGGCTCACAAGGCAACACCACTCCACGCATACTTCTCCGCTCACGCAAACGTCTGTCAATTTGAATCGCTAATGACATAGAATCATTGAGACCAGAGGGGACAGGGAATCCCACCATAACATCCTTTACATTATCCGACAGACCCTTCCGGAAAAGGGCCGCCAAAGCGTCGTCATTCCATTTGGTCAGGACTGCCCACCTACGGAATCTCTGACAGTATAACTCAGCGTCATCAAGCCCCTGATTTAATGCCAACAAGGCTTTTTCAGCTTGATCAGTGACATTAGGCTCATCGTACAATAACCCCAAAGCCTGAAAAAATGCATCAACATCACTCAAAACAGGATCCCCAGGTGTGAGGGAAAAAGCCCAATCCTGAGGATCGCCGCGCAGGAGAGAGATGACAATTTGAACCTGCTGCGCTGCGTTTCCTGAGGACTTAGATTTTAAGGCAAGAAACAATTTACAATTATTTTTGAAATTCTGAAACTTAGCTCGATCCCCTGAAAACAAATCTGGCATGGGGATCCTAGGTTCCACAACAGGCAACCTAGCAAGATATGCAGCAATACTCCGAACCTCAGTGGCAAGCTGATCCACACGGCCAGACAACTGTGCAAACTCCATTGGGAGAAAAGATCCTCCCCAGCACCCAGAGATACAGAGGGAAAAAAAAAAAAAAAAATGCAACAAACAGAAAAATATCTCTGACAACTTTTCTTCCTTCAAAATATTTTTTCCCTTCTGTGAGTACCATACAATTTTTATGGCCGGTGATACTGTTATGTTACGGTAGCTGAGGAGTGCAGGTAAAAAAGGAAATACACCAGAGCAGTTGGAATCTATGAGATTGCAGTACCCTGACTAACCACCGCAACTAGAGGCAGCCGTGGAGCGTTCCTACGATGGTCCTAGACGCCTCGTCACAGCCTGAGAAACTAACTACACCTAAAGATAGAAATAGGAAAGCTATCTGCCCCGGAGCAGAACCCCAAAGATAATAGAAAGCCCCCAAACATGTAATGGCGGTTAGACAAGAGGAAATACTGACACAGAAAGAAAATAGTATGAGCAAACGCTGGGGCCCAAACTATCTAAATAGAAAAGGACAGGAAGGGTACTTACTGCAATCCCAGAAAACCCTGAAAAAACACCAACTCTACTAATTTCAAAATCACCTGAGATCACACGACCTCTACCACCTAAATTAGTTCTCTGGTGTAACAAAAACAGCAGCCACTGAAAAAACTGCAAAAAGCAAAAGTACAAAACACAGTGGCTGGACTAAACTGAGAGGGCAAAAGCCCCCGGAGGGGACCCAGAAGGCCCCCACAGAAGTGCAGGACAAAATGCAAAAATATAGCAAAAACACAAAATAAGAAATTGTCTTATCTGATAGCAGGAGATGCAGACACGACACAGCAGGCTACAAGGGAAACTGGAAAGAAGGATTCAGACCAGAACAATTGGTCACCGGCAACCCTGATGGGAAAATGATTCCCTTAAATAAGACCAATCAGTAACACCTGATTCCCAATCCTCACTAGTACCGCTTGTAACCACCAGAGGGAGCCTCTGCTCAGAACTCATCTCAAACCCATTCACAACAATCGTCCCAGTTTATTGCACCAAGATCATCTCTCATCCGTTGGAAATTTGCCTTCCTGAAGTTTAGTGTCCTTGTAACCCCTCGACTACACATCTTATTAAAGGATACATGAAAGCTTATTATTTTGTGATCACTATTACCCAAGTGACCCCCAACCCTTATATTTGATATGCGGTCTGGCCTGTTGGATAATATTAGGTCTAGCAGTGCCCCCCCTCTTGTTGGGTCCTGAACTAGTTGTGAAAGGTAATTGTCTCTCATAGTTGCCAAAAACTTATTACCTTTGCTGGAACTGCAGGTTTCTGTTCCCCAATGTATTTCAGGTAGTTGAAGTCCCCCATAATAATGACTTCTCCTTGAGTCGCTGCTTCATCTATTTGCTTTACGAGGATATTCTCTGTTGATTCCATTATTTTTGGAGACTAATAACAAACCCCTATCAGTAATTTATTATTTTCCCCCCCTCCCCTAATATCCACCCACAGAGACTCTACATCTTCATTAGATTCACAGATATCACGCAGGATGGGTTTTAAGGATGATTTTACATATAAACACACACCCCCACCTCGCTTATTTTTACGGTCATTTCTAAACAGACTATAGCCCTGTAAATTAACTGCCCAGTCGTGGCTCTCATCCAGCCAAATCTCAGATATCCCCACCATGTCATAATTATGTTCCAACAAAATTAATTCTAATTCCTCCATTTTGTTGGTGAGGCTTCTGGCATTAGTATACATGCACTTTATGTATCTCTCTGAACCTCTATTCTTTCTTAAATTATTAACTGTTCTAACCCCACCCCCCATGCCACCCCCACCCCCAATTTCATTATTTGTGCCCAGGTCTCTATCTGTACTGCCTTCCCCTCCTATAAAATGAATACCCTCCCCCCTAGTCCCTATATTAATAGAGACAACACAGATATAGGCTCAGTTAGCGAGCAGCATGTACAATCACATTGTATCACATAGGCATTTTAACCATTGTAATAAAGTGCATAGTGCTTATGTAAACCTCCAAGACAATAGAAAATAGCGGGGAAGATATAAGTATTCTGTAATAGGCCAGTGCCTGAAATCAGATCAAGGCTGATATATTGAAACCCCACCATGTCCCTGCAGGTTCTTACTCATATTGTGAAGTGAGAGATAACACACCGCTAGCGTCACGCCGCCTGAAGAAGTGTGGACGAAACACGCGTCGGGGTGGAGGGACGCGGCTCGGACACTGCACACACTGAAGGTATTATTCATGGGCTCTTAGCCTTTTTTCAAATGTTGAGAAGCAGCATGTTATCCAGGCACACTGCCTCATCTGGGTTTGCAATGGTGGCACGTTCTCTTAGCATATAGCAGAGTCTCAGGACATTGTATTTTTGTTTTAGATATATCTGCATGCATTCAAATATATGCCAGTAATCATTACAAACCTATTTAAGTATAAGCACTTTAGTTATTACTTTTCATTGGAGGCATTATATACGGGCATGATAGGCCAGCTGCATGTTCTACACTTAAGAGTGGGATATTTTTTAGATTGTTAATTGGTACTTATTATAACAAATTGTTTGTCTAATGGTGTCCCTAGACAGCAGCATCCCTCACGTTAGAGGCATTCATTTGTTTTATCTCATTACTGTATGTATAATATTGTGTTTATATTTAATAAAATTATTTTAATTTTATTAGATTTAAGTACATGGTAGTCTGATTTCTATGGGTTAGGTTCTATGATTTGTAAGTAATTTGAGTTTTATGGTTTTACACATCAAGACAAAAACAACTGATCTTCAGAAGGTCTTAAAATCAGGTCAATACAGCCACAAATGAACAACACATGCTAAATTACACTATTTTTTAATTAACATTATTTCTTTATTGACTACTTACATATTCTCATGACTGTATAACACAGTAAACTCCACATATCTGACTTGAATGAAAACCAACACGAAGGTTGCAGAGTTTTTTTTTTACAGGTAATGTATTTGTGTCAGGCATAAGGAAAATCACAGCAGGAGGTGAGAAAAACAGATAAATTCAGATGTAACTGAGCCACAGAGGATGAACTGAATAGAACAAGTTTTCAACAAAAGTGTGAAACCACCCAATAATGTCATGTAAATTGTTACAGCATTGTATAAATGCTGCATTGCATAAATGCTGTGCACAAAAACAAGTTTGCAGCTGCTAAGTGCACAAATGTCAGAATGATTAACAAATACCCTATTCCTTTAGTTTACCATAGCTCTCTCACTGAGGAGACAATCTATTGCTTCAGTTTCTAATAACATTAATAAAATATCCAGAGTTTAATTATTTCATGACCAGGGTGAATGGGGTGAATGACGTTGTAGAAAGTCACCCTTTAGAGCATTAGTAGAAGCATAACAAAAAATAGGGTATTGGTCACCATAATATTTTCTTTAGTACAAATATCAGAATAAATTCGGTAGCCAATTTGGTCGCCAAAATGTTTTTTTAAAGCTTCCAAAGTCTGTTTTTGGAATAATGCAGCTTTACATGAGTTTAAAACCAGAATTAAAAGTTGAGATTTGTATTTCTTGCACCCACTTGTTTATCATAGAATGGTAGAGTTGAAGGGACCTCCTGGGCCATCTGGTCCAACTCCCTGCTCAAAGCAGGATTCTCTAAATCATCTCAGACAGATGTCTGTCCAGCCTCTGTTTGAAGACTTCCATTGAAGGAGAACTCACCACCTCTAGTGGCAGCCTGTTCCATTCATTGACCACCCTAACTGTCAAAGTTTTTTCTAATATCTAATCTGTGTCTCCTAGTTTTATCCCATTGCTTCTAGTCTTTCCTTGTGCAAATGAGAATAAAGATGATCCTTCTACAATGTGACAGCCCTTGAGATATTTGTAGACAGCTATTAAGTCTCCACTCAGTCTTCTTTTTTGCAAGCTAAACATTCCCAAATCCTGCAACCGTTCCTCATAGGACATGGTTTGAAGACCGGACACCATTCTGGTCGCTCTTCTCTGAACTTGCTCCAGTTTGTTGATGTCTTTTTTAAAATGTGGTGCCCAAAACTGGACACAGTATTCCAGATGAGGTCTGACCAAAGAGTAGTAGAGGGCAATAATGATTTCACGTGATCTAGACTGTATGCTTCTGTTAATACATCCCAGAATTGTATTTGCCTTTTTTGCTGCTGCATCACACTGTTGACTCATGTTCAGTCTGTGATCTATTAGTATACCCAAGTCTTTTTCACATGTGCTGTTACTTAGCCCTATTCCTCCCATTTTGTATATGCTTTTTTCATTTTTATTGCCCAGATGTAGTACTTTGCATTTTTCCCTGTCAAAAATCATTCTGTTAGTTGCTGCCCACTGCTCCAGCTTATATATATCTTTTTGAATCCTCTCTCACTCTTCTCTAGTATTAGCTATCCCTCCTAGCTTTGTGTCATCAGCAAATTTAATCAGTTTACTCTCAATTCCTTCATCTAAATCATTGATAAAGATGTTGAACAATACAGGGCCCAGGACAGAGCCCTGTGGTACCCCATTTGAGACATTCTTCCAACTGCTTGTGCAGCCATTTACGACCACTCTTTGGGTCCGATCACTAAGGCCTCTTTCACACATCAGTTTTTTGCCATCAGTCATAATCCTTTGAATTTTGAAAAAAAACGGATCCGGCGACTGATGCCGCTGGATCCATTTTTTTCTCATAGACTAGTATTAGCAGCTGATTGCGACGGCCGCACGTTTCATCTGTCATTCGAGGATCCATTGGAAATTCTTTGTCCGTCGGACGGAGACAACGAACATAGAAACGTTTTTTGTCTACGTCGAAAAATCGGACAGCGACGGACTCAACGCTGTCCGATTTTTGCTAGAATGAAGTCTATGGGCGACGGATCCGTCGCTGTCCAACAAATGACAGAATCCGGCGACGGATTCCTTTTTTTAACAGCGCATGCTCCGACACTGTGTGTGAGCGTGTGTGGGGGGGTCTGCGGGGCTGTGCAGGGGGGCCTGCATGTGTGTTTGTGTGTGTGTATGCAGGCATTGTTGATGGGACTACAAGTCCCATCTGGCTATGCCTGCTACAGTGACTGATTAACACATTAGCAAATGATGGGACAGTAGTAGTCCCATCATCCGGCTAATGTGTTGAATGTAAAAAAAAACATACACACATATAGTCCATACTCACCATCTCCACCTAATCCCCGAAGCCCTCGATCACCTGTATAAAAAAATAAAATAATAAAGAAACAATATACTCCCTGTGTCCGATATAATCCAATTAATACAATTGTCCCACGGCGATCTCCCATGGAGAGCTGTCACATCAGTTGATGCGACTGCTCTCCAGGGGCTCCAGTGATACAATGACGGAGATAATCTGTCACCGGAGTTCACCTGTCACTTTGCGGCACTACAGCCATGAGAATTTTCTCATGCTGTAGTGCCGTAAAGCAAGAGGCTTATCTCCGATGACACACTACGGGAGGGTTATCTCCGGTCAGTGTGTCATTGGACGCCTATAGAGAGGTCACATCTGCCCGATGTGACAGCTCTATAGGGTAGATCATCGTGGGACAATCGTTATTAATGGGATTACGTCGGACAGGGAGGATATTGTTGGTTTGTTTTTTTATTTTTTTTGCAGGTGATCGATGGCTTTGACTGGATAGGCGTACAATAAAAAATTTTTAAAAATGTGTCGTGTTTTATTTCATTAAAAGTACTTTATTCTTATGTGTGTTTTTTAACCCTTTATTAATATAAGAATAATGGATAGGCGTCTTATTGACGCCTCGCCATTAATAACTGGGCTTAATGTCACCTTACAATAGCAAGGTGACATTAACCCCTTATTACCCCATATGCCACCACTACACGGCAGTGGGAAGAGAGGGGCTAAGTGCCAGAATTGGCACCAATATCCATGGCCCCTTTCTAGGCTATGAATATCATCACACAGCTGTCTGGGTAGCCTTTCTGGCTATAAAATATAAGGGGACCCCACGTCATTTTTTTTTGAGGGTCCCCCTATTTTAATAGCCAGTAAAGACTATGCAGACAGCTGTGGGCTGATATTCATAGCCTGGGAAGGGGCCATGGGTATTACCCCTTCCCAGGCTACAAATATTGGCCCCCAGCTATCGGCTTTCCCCCTCTGGTGCAGAAAATTGCGCCATTTTTTCTGTTTTTTTTTTTTTTTTAAATAAAACATATTGTTCATTACTAAACATCGGCCTTGCTATTATTTATCTATCTAATAATAATAATCTTTATTTTTATATAGCACTAACATATTCCGCAGCGCTTTACAGTTTGCACACATTATTGTCGCTGTCCCCGAAGGGGCTCACAATCTAGATTCCTTATCTGTATGTTTTTGGAGTGTGGGAGGAAACCGGAGTACCCGGAGGAAACCCAGGCAAACACGGGGAGAACATGCAAACTCCTTGCAGATGTTGTCCTTGGTGGGATTCGAAACTAAGACTCCAGCGCTGCAAGGCTGCAGTGCTACCACTGAGCCACCGTGCTGCCCTATCTATCTATCTATCTATCTATCTATCTATCTATCTATCTATCTATCTATCTATCTATTTATCTATATCTATCCATAGATATATCAAAAGATAGATATATCTATGGATATATCTATCTATAGATCTGTCTGTCTGTGGGTGTTTTTAAAAACGGATCCGTCGAAGAAATGGATGAAAAAACGGATCCGTCCCATCAGTTTTTCACAATCTGTGACGGATCTGTCGACACGTTGAGGCAACGGATTGTGACTGACATCAAAAAAATTGATGTGTGAAAAAGGCCTAACCCAGTTATGAATCCACCTAATAGTTGCCTTGTCCATTCCATACTTAGTCATTTTTTTTAATAAGGCTTGTATGAGATACTTTGTCAAATGGTTTGCTGAAGTCAAGATATACTATATCTACAGCATTTCCCTAATCCACCCAGTCAGTGATTTGGCTATAGAAGGAAATTAAGTTAGTCTGACATGACTTATTAGTTACAAACCCATGACTCTGGTTAATCACTTAATTCTTATCCACATACTTACATACATGTTGTTTAATAATTTGTTCAAAGATCTTTACTGGTTTAGAAGTCAGACTCACCGGCCTTTTTGAAGATAGGAACATTTGCTCTTCTCCAGTCTTCTGAGACTTCTCCTGTTCTCAAAGAATTTTCAAAGATTATGGAGAGTGGTTCAAAAATTTCTTCTGCTATCTCCTTCAGTACTCCAGTACTCTGGGGTGTAATTCATCTGGAACTGAAGACTTGAATTCATTTATGTTAGCTAAGTGATTCCTCACTGTCTTTCGGTTTATAGATATCCTGGATTCTCTTATTTCTTTAATAGGACAGTGAAGATCAGTTGATGTTACATTTCCTTTCTGAGAGAAAACAGATGCAAAACAGAAATTTAAAAGTTCGGCCTTCTCAACATAACCATTTCATAATTTTCATCCTGTAAAAATCCTATAGGATCTTTGACTTTCTTTTACTTTTGACATATCCCCAAATTCCTTTTTTATTGCTTTTGACGTCTCTTGCAAGCCTTAATTCATTGTCAGCTTTAGATAATCTGATTTGTGCCCTGCAGGTTCTGAAGATGGCATTATATTCTTCTTTAGATATGCCTCCCTCTTTCCATTTGATAAACATTTCATTCTTCCTTTTTAGCATGTGTTTAAGTTCTGTGTTCATCCATCCTGGTTTCCTTAAATGCTTCCTATTCTTCCCTTTTTTCAGAATTGTTAATGATTGGGCTTTGAGAATTTCATTTTATAAGATTTCCCATCCTTCCTGGACATTTTTGTCGTTAAGGATATCCAGTCATTGGATCCCTCCAATTCTCTTTCTGAGTCCCTTCAAATCTACCTTTCTGAAATCTAACCTTGACTTCTGAGTCTTCACAGGTCTTCCTCCTCTAGTTATTCAAAATTCTAAAATAGCATGGTCGCTACCTCCTAGGGTCCCAGCCACTCTTACCTCCTCAACCATTTCCTCCCTGTTTATAAGGATTAGATCCAAGGTAGCAGATCCTCTTGTTTTCTCCCCTACCTTCTGGAAGATAAAGTTGTCAGCAAGAGAGGAAAGAATTGGCTTGACCTGTTAGTTTAGTATTTGACTACTTTGGTGACCCAATTGGCTACCACATTTTTCCTGTTTACCTAGAAAGATCAAAGTATTGGCAGGAAACATCCATCTATTTAATATCTGCAACTAAGGCCTCTTTCACACATTTGTTTTTCTCATTGCGGCGCCCCCGGCATTTTTCAGCAGCGCCGCATCACAAAACCGTATGCACCGCATGCGTTTTTTTTCCCATAGACTTTCATTAGCGCTGGATGGCGCCGCATGTCACTGCGGCGCGTCCGGTTGGTGCCAGATGCGGTGTCTGGTCACCGTCCGGTGTCTGGAAAAAACGTTGCATGTAACATTTTTTGTCTGCGGCGAAAAAGCCGCATGCGCCGGATGCGGCGCGTGCGGTGTTTTTTTTACAATGAAAGTCTATGGACGCCGCAATGCGCCGCATCCGGCTTGAGCCGCATCCGGTAGCCGCATCCGGTTTTTTAATTGATATACCAGCCCACAACAAACAGATACCACCCCTCAGCAAACATATAAAAAAAAAAATTTGTGGGACATCAGACACATCCACAGCAGCCACCGGAGATGCACGACGCGCCACCGGAGACGCAGCCACCGGAGACGCAGCCACCGCAGACCACCGACGCCTCAGCCACCGACGCCTCAGCCACCGGAGACTCAACCACCGGAGACTCAACCACCGGAGACTCGCAGCCAGGATCCGCATCATGGAGCGCCAGGAAAACAAACGGTAAATATGCCTAAAAAATCCAAAATGTACAATACATATGTCACCAATGCTGTGTGAGCTGATGTTTATTTTTGGCACCCTGGTACATTTTATATTTCATGTTTTTTCTGTGATGGGGATTGGTTCCCCTGGTATTGTATGAAATTAAATTGGTGATGATGGGGTGGGTCCCCGAGTTTAAAATGCATTTGTTTGTGAACTTTATTGTGTATTCCCTGCTACTGTTGTGAATGTTGATAATGTAGATCTACTGGTACTGTTTTTTTGCAGTGATGTGCTTGGTCTCCCTGCGACAATATGAAATGTGGATTTGTGTATCATATAATGTTTTTTTATTTTTTTTTTGTTTTTAAATTTTTATTTTTTTTTGGGCCTGTGATGTGTGGTTGCTTGTCCTGCTACTATCTGAAATGTGCATGTGTTTACTATGGTAATGTTTATCTCCATTTTTTTTGCAAATGTTTTTTTTTTGGGCCTGTGATGTGGTTGCTTGTCCTGCTACTATCTGAAATGTGCATGGGTTTTTACTATGGTAATGTTTATCTACATTTTTTTTGCCAGTTTTTTTTTTTGGGGCTGTGATGTGGTTGCTTGTCCTGCTACTATCTGAAATGTGCATGTGTTTACTATGGTAATGTTTATCTCCATTTTTTTTGCAAATGTTTTTTTTTTGGGCCTGTGATGTGGTTGCTTGTCCTGCTACTATCTGAAATGTGCATGGGTTTTTACTATGGTAATGTTTATCTACATTTTTTTTGCCGATGTTTTTTTTTGGGGGCTGTGATGTGGTTGCTTGTCCTGCTACTATCTGAAATGTGCATGGGTTTTTACTATGGTAATGTTTATCTACATTTTTTTGCCAATGTTTTTTTTTTGGGGCTGTGATGTGGTTGCTTGTCCTGCTACTATCTGAAATGTGCATGGGTTTTTACTATGGTAATGTTTATCTACATTTTTTTTGCCAATGTTTTTTTTTTGGGGGCTGTGATGTGGTTGCTTGTCCTGCTACTATCTGAAATGTGCATGGGTTTTTACTATGGTAATGTTTATCTACATTTTTTTTGACAATGTTTATTTTTGGGGCCTGTGATGTGGTTGCTTGTCCTGCTACTATCTGAAATGTTCATGGGTTTTTACTATGGTAATGTTTATCTACATTTTTTTTGCTAATGTTTATTTTTTGGGCCTGTGATGTGGTTGCTTGTCCTGCTACTATCTGAAATGTGCATGGGTTTTTACTATGGTAATGTTTATCTACATTTTTTTTGCCAATGTTTATTTTTTGGGGCCTGTGATGTTTTTTTCTACTAATGCTCTCTTGCATTTGTTTAGTATGCTAATGTTTTTTTCTTTGCAATCTTTGTTCTTTGTGGCCTCTCACGCTTTATCTACTCATGGTCTCTTGCATTGTATGCTAATGTTTTTTTGTTTGCAATCTTTGTTCTTTGTGGCCTCTCACGGTTTATCTACTCATGCTGCTATTACATTTGCATGTGTTTAGTATCCAAATGTTGATCTACTTTTCTTTTTGTTGCAATTTTTTTTTTTGGGTGCCTCTGACCTTAAATATAGTCATGCTTGTATGTGAAATGTCCATGTTTTTAATATCATTATGTTTGTACTGTTTTTTTTTTTTTGTTATTGGGGATCGTTTGATTCAAACTGTTAATTTTTTACTTATTTTTTTATTTTTTTTTGGTCCAGGGATACCCATGGTACTGTTGATGGCTACAAATGATTGCATGTGGTCGGAATAATGTCCTTGTTTGAATGTTATATGTTAAAACAGGGACAATCAATACATATAAACACAATTCCTTTTTGTCTGTTAATTCCACAGCAGAAGAATTGATGCTGATGATCCAAGGGCGCAGGAGATCCTGGATGCAAGGAGGCAAGCCAGTAGAAAGTAAATATGACATCCCCCATGTGCCTAAAAATTAAATGTTTGTTTTTCTCTTTCAGCCAGGGACAAATAATCCGCATATATTCACTGTCCGTTTTTGTGTCCTTATTCAACAGCAGAAGAATTCAACGAGCGCGCGGCGGCGGCTGAAGCGCAAGTTGAGCAGAGGGGAGGAGAGGACCTCCAAGCTAGGAGGCTAGCAAGCAGAAAGTAAGTATTACAGCACACATTTTGCTCTAAATTAAATGTTTGTTTTTTTCTTTCAGCCAGGGGAAAGGAATACAGATATATTCACTGTCCGTTTTTGTGTCCTTATTCAACAGCCGAAGACTTCACCGGGCGGCGGCGGCGGCGGCTGAAGCGCAAGTTCAGCAGAGGGGACGAGAGGACCTCCAAGCTAGGAGGATAGCACGCAGAAAGTAAGTATTACAGCACACATTTTGCTGTAAATGACATGTTTGTTTTTCTTTCAGCCATGGACAAGGAATATAAAATTTACAGTCTCTTTTTACTTTAACAGTAGAAGACGTCAAGAAGAGGGTGAGGCGGCGGATGGAGATAGACGAGAGGAGGAGAGGCGGGCAAGGAGGGAAGCCAGTAGAAAGTAAAGATTACATCCCCCATTTCAATAAAAATACATGTTTTTTTTTCTCTTTCAGCCAGGGCCAAGGAATTTAGAAATATATTGACTGTCCCTTTTTGTTTCTTCCACAGCAGACAACGTCAAACAGCAGCTGCAGCTGCCGCAATGGCGGTGTTGGCGGAGGAGGCAGCGGCTGAAGCGGCGGCAGCACCACCGGCATCGCCATCTCCTCCCTCCCAGCCAGAGCCAGAGCCGCCACAGCAGGCACATCTTCTTCTGGGAGCCCTCCTACCCATCGTCAGGAATTGGCGGTAAAAATATGTTTTTTTAATTTTTCTTTCCACAATCCATCTGTGGGCTATATGTCTTGATTGTTTTTTTTTTAATAACAGGAATCTGAAGATGACGAGGAGCTCCCAGAGGAAGAAGGACGGGGTGGAGAGATACCCGGAGTGGGCTCACAATTCGTAAGTATCCTGCATCAATCGCAGAAACACACCATCACAGTACACACAACACACAGAAAAACATTTAGTACATACTTCACATAGCGGACAACACCTGCCAATATCCAAAATTTTCTTTTCATTTTTAGTCTCTCGCATCTGGGAGCCAGAGGGTTTCTCCCAGCGCCTCCCAGAGTCGTCGTGAGACTGTCGGCGGTTCTCAACGTGTAAGTGTTTTTTTTTTTTGCCATTTTCTATAATTTTTCATTTTTACAAAACGTGTTATCTAAAAATGTTTTGTGCATTAATTTTCCCATTGTAACATGTATAGTTTTGCAAATTTCAAACAATGTGTCTGATGATTTTTTTTTTTTTCCTTTATTAATTTCACAGGCTTCACAGCGTGCTCCCGACTCGGACACAGAGGAGGGATTGGACGTGGAGTTGATGATCGACCTGGTCCGAGAAAGGGAGCCGCTGTGGAACATGGGGACCGCCAGCATGCGGATCAAATTGTGACACGACGGCTCTGGACGGAAGTGGCAGCAGCAATGGTGCACCGCTGGGAGGACCTCAATCCTAGGTCCCAGACAAAATTACGTAAGTATAGTTCATGTTGCTGACTGTAAAGGTGTATTTTCAAAAATTCTGTCCTCGTGTAACCAACGCTTCTTGTTTTCCATTTTCTTTGCTGAAACACTATGGAAACAATGAAAACATTAACTCTGGGGGACACGAGGACTAAAGTGTGGTTGTTGTATAGTAACCAATGTGTGCTTTCTCGTTTCAGGGGAGAGAATTATGAAGCGGTGGCGGTCTGTGAGGGATCGCTTTAAGAAGGAATTTAACAAAGAGATGCGGGCCCCGAGTGGATCTTCAGGACGCCAGAGCAAGTACAAATATGCACAAGCTCTGGCGTTCCTGCGTGAAACAATGTTCACCAGAAGGTAAATATAACCATAAAATGTTAACTTTTTTTTTTTTACAGCCAGGGCCATTCCACATCTGTATATTAATTTTATGTTTTTGTTTCTTCCACAGCACGGTGAGCAGCACTCGGGCGCCCGCAGAGTTGGAGCCTTCTAGAGCGATCCCTCAGGAGACCGACACCGAGGGACACTTTGACCAACCCTCCACATCTGCCCCTTCCCAGACTTCACACACACTTGATCCCGCTGTCCCCTCCACCAGCGCTGGAGCAGCGTGGCCGGATGCATTACATGAATCTGCTGGTCAGGATATAGCCTTCCCTTTACCCCACCCTTCTGACCCTGCCACCTCTAGTACAGCTGCGGGTACTGGGCGGCAGCGTCAGAAGGGTCAGGAAAAGAACTATGCACCCGAGTTCTTACACATGAACGCATCTTTCCAGAACTGCCTTAAGTTGCTATCTGAACAAGTTGCCGCAGGCCTTCGTCAGATAACCACACTAGTTGGTGAGGTCAAGACACTTCTGGAACTTGCGTTCAGAGGTAAGAGCACCCCCGAACTTCAGTTTTTTTAGGTCAGTTGCGGAGCCATAGATCCGCTATCTTATGACCAGCAGATGTATGTGATGCACACGTGCCACTCTGCTCTAGCGCAGGTTGTCTCCCATCCTCAATCCACCCCAGTCATTCCACCACCTCCCCCCCCCTACAGCCGCCGTCCATCTTCCCCCCCCTCCACCTGCCATACCTCCTCCCCCTCCTATTCAATATCAACCTCCCCAATACCAACCACCTCCCCAGCTCCATCAACCTCCACTATATCAACCACCTCCCAGGTCCAACCACCTCCCCAATATCAACCACCTCCCCAGGTCCAACCACCTCCCCAGTACCAACAACCTACCCACTACCAGCCACCTACCCCCTACCACACTTCTACCTACCAATCTCCTTCCCCCTTCCAAATACCTACTATGTCACCTGCTCCTCCTGCCCAACCCTCCACTCCACCACCACCCACCTGTTCTGCCTTGTCTTCCATTCTTTTTGTCTTTCCACCCTTCACCTCTTCCTGTTCCTTCACCACCACCATCCCGTTCATCCCTCCACAGTCTCCACACTCCCACGGTCGAAGTGTCCCGCAGCCCCTCCAGCAGTATTTCCACCCCACACTACACAGACCTTTAAATATGTGTTTGTTTATAATTTTTTTAAAGTTGAATAAATAAAGTTTAATAAAAAAGTAAAGTTGAATAAATAAAGTTTAATAAAAAAATTAAGTTTAATATAAAAAAAAGAGTATTTCTATGTTAAACATTTGGCCAAAAGGCCTAATTTTTTAAAAATTATATTAAAAAAATAATTTTTCAATAAATTGTTCATTGGTTTAACATTGTTGTCTGTCTTTAATTTATAGGATGTTAAGTTTTAAATTTGTTATACAGGTACAGCTAACTTTGGCTAAAAGGTTCATAAATGCAACCTTTTTTACAAAGTTATGTCCCGGGTTTCTATTATGTTTTCACTTAAACTGTGTACTTTTTTATATTATCCCCTACCCCAGGTTTCCCCTACTCCAGTCCTCAAGGCCCACCAAAAACATATCATGTTTTCTGATTTCCTTTGTATTGCACAGGTGAGCCAATTATCACCTGAGCAATACAAAGAAAGACTGAAAACTTGACATGTTGGTGGGCCTTGAGGACTGGAGTAGGGGAAACATGGCCTAGAATGTACACTTTTTTTTGACAAATGGTGAAATAGTTTTGTTAATACAATTTCACCTTTTGTCCAAAAAAGGGTACATTGTAGGCCATGGGTCCCCAAATCCAGTCATCAAGGCCAACCAACAGGTATTGTTTTCTGGATTTCCTTTGTATTGCACAGGTGAGAATTATCACCTGAGCAATACAAAGGAAAGACTGAAAACTTGACATGTTGGTGGGCCTTGATGACTGGATTTGGGGAACCATGGCCTACAATGTACACTTTTTTTGACAAAAGGTGAAATAGTTTTGTTATTAAACAGCCATGGACACAACAATGGCAAAAAGCTTACAGTAGAAAACACACAAGAAGGTAGACAAGTAAAAGGTTTATTGTGGGTAAAGAAAATTATTAAAAGAAACACTACATTTATCACACTCTGTCATCCTGCCAGTCAACACTACCTTCTGGTGACACAAAGTATTGAGCAAACTTGTCCCTCATTCTGGAAACCGCGACTGTACTGCGAGTGGTAATGTTGCTGTAGTCGTGCAAAGTTGTTTCTTGATTGTGGTCCTCCAGAGAAATTGGTTCCTTGGTTAGTACAAAATTATGGAGGACCACGCACGCTTTCACTACATCATCAACAGTCTCGGTCTTCAAATTAATTGCAGTCAAAAGGACACGCCATTTTGCTGTCATAATGCCAAAGGCACACTCCACCATCCGTCTGGCTCTTGTGAGGCGGTAGTTAAATATCCGCTTTGTATGTGTCAATTCTCTGCTGGCATACGGCTTCAATAGGTGTTGAGACAGCTGGAATGCCTCATCACCTACACACACGAATGGCATCGGTGGGCCTGAGGTTTGAGGCAGTGGCCTAGGGGGGGGGAATGAAAACGGTTTCCATACAATTTACGTCCCATAGCAGATAGTTTAAACACTTGGGAGTCATTAGACCGTCCATAAGACCCAATGTCCACGCGATAAACTTGTAGTGCGCATCTGGAATAGCCATCAGGACGATAGAGAAATATTTTTTATAGTTAAAAAATTCAGATCCAGTTCCTTTTGGCTTTTGAATGCGGATGTGCTTTCCATCAACGGCCCCAGGCAATTGGGGAACTGGCAGATGAGTAGAAACTGATCCGCTATTTGAAGCCATCGCTCTGTTGTTGGCTCTGGAATAAATTCTTCAACCAAAGTATCCCACAGAGCACGACAAGTATACTTTATTATGCCGGATAGTGTGGAGATTCCCATCCGATACTGAAAATGTAGCGATGCCAGCGTCTCACCAGTTGCAAGAAATCTGAAAACAAATTAGAAAATACAAATTATTTTAGAAACGCAGCATTACATACCAGAACTCAGGTACGACTATTGGAGATACCAAACATAATCACATCTATGACAAAGACTGTTTTATAACTAAATTTGGGGATACTCATGTGGTTTCCTAGTTGGCCTGTGATGTTCAATTAATGATAAAATTACAAGTGCGCTCAAGCAAACAGATCCAATACATATAGCTTACCTTATAGTCACCATGAGACGCTCCGCCGGAGATATTGAGAACCGACAGTAGGTGTCCGATTTCTTAATTTTGTCTCCAACACACTCCAGCAAATCATCAAAGTTTTCTTTCTTCATCCGCAGATAGGCAAAGAACTTATCTGGATTTTGTCGCAGCTCCATGTTCAGTGTGGAATAGACACCACGAGTTAATCTCTGTGCTGTAATGGGGTGGATCCACATACGGCGGCGTCTTCGCTGACATCTAATGCGCTGCTCCTCAAACTTTCGCTCCTTCTCCAGAACGATAAACCTCAATCGATTCATCTCCGCAGTAAAATCAACAAGATTCCTGAAGATATTGCCGATAATGACATCCATGTTCGCCAATCACTTGCTACTTGCTCTTCTCTCAAAACTGCACTTGCTCCTCTACAACCTGTCAAAGATGGGCTGTAGGAGCAGTGTATATATAGGATTACAGTAGCCAATCATGTTTGGAACCCCAAAAAGGGTGGTCTTAAAAAACCGGATCCGGCGCATACGGCGTCAACGGACGCAAAACCGGATACACCGGATGAGACGGATGCGGTTTTTTGCCGCATTTGTGAACCGGATGCGGAGAAAAACCGGATGCGGCGCATCCGGTTTTCATACAAAATACCGGATGCGGCGCTGCGGCTAAATGCCGTGGGCGCCGTTTAGGCGCCCGCCGGATGTGTGAATGAGGCCTTAATAGTGTTTTTCCTATTCTTGCACAGCCTAAAAGGTGAGCAGTCCTCTGTTCCTACTACAGATGAGCAAACCTTTCAAGGTTTGGTTCAGTTCGGCCAATGTCCTGATCTTCGCCAAACTTGTTCGCCGAATTGTTCGTCGGAAGTACCTGATCCCTATTGAATTCAATAGGAAGCAAAACCAACGTATACACAACACCTTAAGGAGGGACAAAAAGCTTCCCAAACAACTCAAATTAGGGGCAGACATCAGGAAAAGTGGCATCAATTGACCCAGAGTACAAATAGTATAATTGCGCTGCATGGGACAGGGCTTGGACCAGCATTTCTAGCTGAAACATTGATCAAAAACAGATTGATAAGTGACAGATGTAGGCCTGGTGCTCTGAGAGGTCTGCCAAGTTCAGGCAACACACATGAAGGAGACCCAACTTGGAGTATAAACATTTACAAAAATTATGGGCAGACACAAGGAAAAGTGGCATCAATTGACCCAGAGTAGAAATTTGATAATGGCACTTCAGCAGTCAGCCATGGGCCATTCATGAGGTAATGAGGGCATTTAACTAGTTAAATTGCACTGTCAAACGCTGACAGCTGGTTTTAACCAGCGCTTCCGGCCACCGGGCCGGAAATGGCGCATCGCCGACCCGTAACGTGATCGGGGATCAGTAATGCGTTGCCATAACAACCTGAGGTTTCATAAAGACCCCTATGTTTGTTGATGAGGCATTGCTATGAGTGCCACCCGGTGGTCGGCACTCATAACAATGCTGTAATTCTGCTACATATAGGCGATCGCCTATATGTAGCAGAGCCGATCAAGTGGATGCTTCTAGCCTCCCATGGAGGCTATTTTATGCATGGCAAAATTTAAAAAAAATGTTTTAAAAAATATGAAAAAAAAAATATATAAAAGTTTAAATCACCCCCCTTTCACCCCATTCAAAATAAAACAATAAAAAAAAAAATCACACATACACATATTTGGTATTTCCGAGTTCAGAATCGCCCGATCTATCAATAAAAAAAAAGGATTAACCCGATCGCTAAAAGGCGTAGCGGGAAAAAAAATTGAAACGCCAGAATTACGTTTTTTTGGTCACCACGACATTGCATTAAAATGCAATAACGGGCGATCAAAAAATTGTATCTGCACATAAATGGTATCCTTAACCCCTTTCTTCCATCTAACGTACTATTCCGTCCATGTGACCTGGGAATTCCCAAAGACGGAATAGTACGTCATACGCGTAGGCTGGTCGATGTGGTGCGTCAGGGCGGTCATCCATGCCGGAATGTTGACGGAAGTATTCTGCGACACGCTACGCTGGATCTTGCTGTTCTAGATCTGGTCCGGGAATGTTGCTGCGTCTCTCACAATCAGGATATTTCATAGCTTCCAAATAGTCTGCTTTATCTCTTTGTCTGCCGCAAGTTTTTCTAGCTCTGCTTGCAAACGTGCAGTTTCCGCTTCTCTCTCTCCCTGCAAACGTGCGGTTTCGGCCTCTCTCTCTGCCTGCAGATGTGTGGTTTCGGCACGCTATCAAAAAGACGGCTATAAATAAACATGGTACGGCTGAAAACGTCATCTTGTCCTGCAAAAAACGAGCCGCCATACAGCATCATCAGCGAAAAACTAAAAAAGTTATAGCTCGCAGAATAAAGCAATGCAAAAATAATTATTTTTTATATAATTGTTTTTATTGTATAAAAGCACCAAAACATAAAAACATGATATAAATGAGGTATCGCTGTAATCGTACTGACCTGAAGAATAAAACTGATTTATCAATTTTACCACACGCGGAACGGTATAAACGCCCTCCCCAAAAGAATTCATGAATTGCTGGTTTTTGTTCATTCTGCCTCCCAAAAATTGTAATAAAAAGCGATCAAAAAATGTCATATGCCCAAAAATGGTACCAATAAAAACGTAAACTCGTCCCACAAAAAACAAGATCTGACATGACTCTGTGGGCCAAAATATGGAAAAATTATAGCTCTCAAAATGTGGTGATGCAAAAACTATTTTTTGCAATAAAAAGCTTCTTTTAGCGCGTTACAGCTGCAATCATAAAAACCCCTATAAATTGTAAATCAAACCCCCCTTTATCACCCCCTTAGTTAGGGAAAAATAATAAAATGTAAAAAATGTATTTATTTCCATTTTCCCATTAGGGTTAGGGTTGGGGCTAAAGTTATTATTAGGGTTAGGGTTGGGATTAGGGTTAGGTGTGTGCTAGGGTTAGGTTTGGGACTAGGGTTAGGGGTGTGTTGGGGTTAGCGTTGGAGTTAGAATTGGGGGGTTTCCACTGTTTATGCACATCAGGGGCTCTCCAAACCTGATATGGCGTCTGATCTCAATTCCATCCAATTCTGAGTTGAAAAAAAACGGTGCTCCTTCCTTTCTGAGCTCTGCCATGAGCCCAAACTGTAGTTTACCCCCACATATGGGGTACCAGCGTACTCAGGACAAATTGCACAATAACTCTTGGGTTCCAATTTCTTCTGTTACCCTTGGGAAAATAAAAAATTGGGGGCGAAAATATTTTTGTGGAAAAAAAATATTTTTTATTTTTATGGCTCTACGTTATAAACTTCTGTGAAGCACTTGGGGGTTCAAAGTTCTCACCTCACATCTAGATAAGTTCCTTGGGGGTCTAGTTTACAAAATGGGGTCACTTGTGGGGGTTTTCACTGTTTAGGCACATCAGGGGCTCTCCAAACGCAACATGACGCCCGCAGACGATTCCATCAAAGTCTGCAATCCAAAACGTCACTACTTCTCTTCCGAGCCTCGACGTGTGCCCATACAGTAGTTTTCTCCCACATATAGGCTATCAGCGTACTCAGGACAAATTGGACAATAACTGTTGGGGTCCAATTTCTCTGTTACCTTTGGGAAAATAAAAAACTGGGGACTAAAAGATCATGTTTGTGGAAAAAATATGATTTTTTTTTCACGCCCAGGCGTTATAAACTTCTGTGAAGCACTTGGGGGTTCAAAGTGCTCACCACACATCTAGATAAGTTCCTTTGGGGGTCTAGTTTCCAAAATGGGTCACTTGTGGGGGGTTTCCACTGTTTAGTATAAAAACAACCCTTCAGTGCAAGACATATAACATACATACATAAAGTGCTCGTGCTATGTGATTATTAAAAGATAAATGGATCAATCTCACCCATTCAGATGAATGTCCTGTATGGACCAGTTTGCATCTCTCTACCCAGTAACTGGGTGTGGACCCCAAGACTGATAGGTGTTCCAGCGCAGGATTCTTGTTCATATAGACAATATTTGAATAGGGGTCTGAAAAAGCTAGGGAGTAGTATATGGTTCAGACTAAAATTCCCTTTCGTGCCCCTGCAAGACTCCTGTCCTCACAAGGACAGTACCCAAGTATGGTCTCAAACTAATGTACCTCCTGGACCATAAATTGTGTTACATTTCCCAACGCGTTTCCTCCCTATCTTGGGGATTCATCAGGGGATCATAATATATGGGTATGGTGTGGATATCGCAGTGGCTAATATCACCCCAAAATATAGTTCTCTTAGGTGCATCAATATGCCTGGCAGCCCATGTGGATGAAGATCAGCCTATATATACTCTCAGCTTTTGATGAATTTATACCCTTACAAGTGCCTTACTTCAGCATTGGAGTTTGACATCATTTCCAGTCTCTCATAGCCAATCACAGACTCCCCTCCGTCACTCCCACACACTGGGCATTGTCAGGAGTCTCACAGTAGAAGTATAGCATCATTTCATGCGCTCTCCCACATTGTCAGACGCCGCCTCCCAGGTTCTCCCATAGATACCTGTTGCTATCCACACTGCGCGTTATCCATAATCGGAAGTGGCCACCCGTCGCCTCCGGTTACCATCTCCATGCAAACTTATAAAGATCTCTCTGATCAGCGCCATTTTGTTGTAGCCCAACAGTGTGAGCCGGTGCCATGTTAAAGGAGACAAT
This sequence comes from Oophaga sylvatica, assembly GCA_033576555.1. NCBI lineage: Eukaryota > Metazoa > Chordata > Amphibia > Anura > Dendrobatidae > Oophaga > Oophaga sylvatica. The sequence continues at coordinate 250,958,846 of JARQOD010000001.1, forward strand.
CTATATTATAGTCCCATATCATTACTTTTCTGATCAGCGCCATTTTGATGTAGCCAACAATGTAAGCGGCGCCATATTAGAGGAGACCGTCTTTATCATTATCCCATATCATTGCCGTCTCTATATAAACTTAGTATAAGGATTTCTCCAATCAGCACCATTTTAATGTAGCCCAACAATATGGGCCAGCGCCATGTTAAAGGAGACTGTCCTTATCATAGTCCCATATCATTATTTCTCTGATCAGTGCCATTTTGATGTAGCCCAACAATATGTGCAGGCGCCATATTAAAGTAGACCATCTTTATCATTGTCCCATATCATCCAATATGCCATGCCAATTTTATCAAAATCACCTCAGATCAAAAGGGAAATGGCTTCTGAGCAATGAGAAAAGAAGGTCATTAAATTGGACAATGGTATGCAATAATGCTGCAATTATTAGGCGCCATTTTGTAGTCATATCATGCAATGTATGCACTGATGCGCAATAATTTAGGCGCCATTTTCTTGCAGTCATATCCATGCAATGACCCGGCACCATATTAGCAGAGACCAGGCTCATCTTTGTCCCGTATCAACCGATATACCATACCAATTATTAAAAAAATCTCATCAGAACAGATGAAAATGGCTACTAAGCAGTAGAGAAGGGATTATTAAATTGGATAAATATAAAATGACAGTAACTAAGGCGCCATTTTCTTGTAGTCATATCTGAACATTGAACGCCCTTCACCTCTGATAGAGACCCAATTGATCATTATTTTAAATTCTACACCATACTATTTTTCTAGTAGGATAGATCTCGAGGGTCCTTTAAGATAACTAAAACACTCTATAGCAACAGGACATGGAAGTTAGGATAGTTTTACACAGTGATTCAACCCTTAGACACTATAACTGTTCATAGTATAGAAAATTAATTTTGCTAACTATCTCAAAGGCCATAAAAATAAATCCACACGTATGCAATGTAAAGGATTAAATACCATATAGCAGTCGGGTCCCATTCATTGAGTAAAAACCCGACCTTGATGATGAATGCTTATTTAAAAAATGCCTTCATGATCATTCAATAGCATCAGCATTCAATTTCTACACATAAGTGGGTTCAAAAATCCCCACAGTTCGTCCATTTTTTATGACATCTTCCAATGACAAGTCTCAGAGTAAGGCCGGAGTCACACTAGCGGGAAATATGGACGAGTGCAATGCGAGAAAAAATGGCATTGCACTCGGACCAATGTTAATCTATGGGGCAGCTCGCATCATCCGATGTTTTCTCGGCCGTTTTATATGTGTGAGTGAAATCGCAGCATGCTGCGATTTTCAGCGTATTACGTCCGAGACTCGCCAGTGCAAGTCAATGGGTGCGTGGAAATAACGGATTGCACACGGACCAGACGTGTGACTTGCGAGAAAAACACAACAGTTCTCCTGGTGACAGGAAATTCAATCATGGTTTCTCAGGAAGTTTTGACATACAGATTAGCCTGGCACGCTACACTCCTTACCAGGAAGCACGCCTCCACGGAGTAAGCATGGCCAGAATGATAAATGTGGAAATGCTCCTAGTGCTGGTGCAGGAAAGGCCTGTTTTGTGGGACCAACGCGACCCCCATTATGCGGACCGCTCCCGCAAGGAGGCAGCATGGAGGTCTATATGCGGCCACATGGTCCCTGGTTATGAGGATCGGCCTCGCGCGGAGCAGCAAGAAATTAGTAAGTAGATTTATGCAACTATTGAGTTAACTCTTAAAAGTAAAGTTGCAATGCAGGATATGTTATGTGTGTCCTATATGACCCATATTGTATAGGGTACACATTTGCTACATCACAGGCCAATTAAGACTGAGGCCTACATCTTCAAACACATCCAATCTGATCATTTGTATGCTATTTTCCTTTTCTTTTTCAGTGAATGATGTAACACGATGGTGGCGCAGTTGCCGGGACCAGTACCGGCATGAACGCCAGCAATTAGGGAGGAGTGGGATGCAGTCCTGAAAAAACGGAAATATGTGTATTACGACCGTTTGAATTTTCTGGTCCCCAGCATGAATCTTAGGCCGTAAGTGCATGCATTAAGGTACACCTTCAACACATGTTCTACTGTCTCCATAACTTATTGATTGTAATGTTGAATGATTTCTATCCAACAGAATGGAGTCAAACCTTACCGAAAGAGAGACGCCATCCGACTCCGAGGTCATCATTGACCCTGTCGGTGAAGGTGACGAAGTGGCTGGCCCATCTTCGGCACCCCCCGACACCAATGAGCCAGCAGCACCACCACCACCAACATGTCAAGCAGCCTCAGCATCCACACAGGAGGCCAATCCCTAGGAGGAAGATGTGGGCCACAGCAGCAGTCCTACACTGCCGCTGGAAAGATCACCCCTGCCTTTGGCCTTACCACTTAGTGGACGCTGCAGAAGAGTCGTTTCCACCTCTATCACTAGGAGGCAAGTGGATACTGGTGTCCTGAACTATCTTTCTAGGGCTGCCCATGATGATGGTGAAGAGGCTTTCTTTCGTAGCCTTGCTCAATATTTGCGCCCGGTCCCGCGTTCCCTCAGATTGCGTGCCCGAGGTGCTCTCCAGATAGTACTGGACGCTTGTGCCCCTCCCAACAATCCTCTGCCCATTTTTATTTTTTTAGAGAGGTGGCAGTTGTCACAAACAAACCTTCTGCCGCTGCAGGATCTTCCCGACCAGCAGTCAGGGCAATTAGAGTCCGCACCCCCTACTTTCCATACACAGGCCACCCAAACCGAAGGGCAAAGAACCTATGGACACTTGCCCGAGCACAGTGCACCTGCCCAGTATGGCCACTTGAGCAGACACAATGTTGGAGGCTGGTCCCAACATGTGTCTGGTCGACATGGCCATATTGGGAGGTATGAAGCCATGGGTTACTCCCATAGCCAGGATGTGAGATATCCATACCCCGATCCACACTATTATGGAGTGCTACCACAGGAACAAACCTTGGGCCTGAATACTGCATGGCCAACTTCCATAGCCCAGGGTGAGACACAGGTTGCCCAACAGAGCAGACCACCTTCTGCCCAAGGTGGCCGTCCCCCTTTACCCCCACCCCCAACTTACCACAACATATAAAGAGCCAATGTGATGGTTGTTGTTAATACTTGTTGTATGTTGCTTTTAAATTTTGTTTTACTTTATCATATTATTTGTCCGCTTTAGGACATTTCCATATAATGAGGCCTGAATATTAGGCCGTGACACCCATATGATGCCAATATGAGTTAAAAAGAATGATGCAAAGAAAATATAAATTTGCACAAAAACACAAAATGCCTGTCATGTTTTCATTAACCAATATTTTATTATCAACCTAGAAATAAGGGTATCTTCTAAACACTTATAGGCTTCAAAGGGTCAAACATTACAAAAACATTGTGCAAACTGCCATAAGTACTACATAGACAGCACAGTCTCTTGCCAGGGAGTAGATCCTCAGGGGAAACAAAATAATTAGTTAAAAGCTCACGCACTCTTAAGCCAGAGGGCTGGCGACGTTGACGATGGACAGGTCTTCCATTAGTCGGATCAGGACTTACATCCTCAACGTCATCATCAACATTGGAAGGACAATCATGGTATCTGGTGAAATTATGCAGTACAACACACGCCTGTATTACCACATTAACATTGGCTTCACCAAGTTGAATTGCGGACTGGAGAACCCGCCATTTGGCACACAGAATACCAAAGGCACACTCAACAAGTCGGCGTGCACGGGAAAGTCTATAGTTAAATATAGTGCGCCTGTGGTTGAGGGCTCTCCGTGGATACGGCCTCATGACGTTCCGTGTCAACTGGAAATCCTCATCTGCAACCATGACATAAGGCAAGGCTCTCAATATTATTCCCTGGTAGGTAACATGGGGGTGGGATGTTCAAATCATTGTTGCGCAGCCGCCGAACCATAATGGAAGAATTGAAGACTCTGGAGTCTCCAGTTCTTCTGTTGAGGTAGGATCTAAGTGACCCTTCACGGTTGACCTAGTGATTTCCAAATTAATTCACAGAATGTTGCTAGCAACATAAATAACCAAACGGACACGTGTTTCTGTCTGGGAGAATCGAAACAGATTCTACCCCATGTATTACATCATCATCTTTTATAGTATTTAGTGAGTTTGTACTTCAACCAATAGTATAAAACCACACCTACAACATTTAAGCTATGAAAATGCAAGAAGACCAGGAAACCACATATATGGCCGTGTCTACGTAACATAGGAAAGAACAATAGCGTACTCATTTGTCAGAGTATTCTACAGTGATACATCCCAATGTCTCATATCTTGTCCAAACTGGAGCAGTCCGGTTTTATTACAGCCCATAACCTTTACTCTACTTAAAATCAGAAAAAACAATTTGGCTTTATAACAGCCAGAAACTATTGCCTAGTAACAGAATTTATCTCATAAAGACAAGATGGAGTCACAAGCACAAAATGGAACATTCAGTTTTGATCTTTCTTAATTTAGTCCTTCACACTTCCATAGGCCCCAATATCGACAATTACAAACCTGTAGCTAGTGTCAACCAGGGCCAACAGAACTACAGAAAAATATTGTTTATAATTATAATATTGGGACCCTGAGTTTGGCGGCTTACGCACACGGATGTGCTTCCCATCCAGGGCTCCTAGACAGTTAGGAAACTGGCAGGTCTCCTGAAAACCACGAGCTATACGCATCCAATCTTCCATTTGCGGCTGAGGCATGACCAGGTGATGGAGTCGGGACCAGATTTCTGCGCATGTTGACCGCACAATCTGTTATGTTTCGGTAGCTGAGGAGGACAGGAACAACAGGAGGGCAGCCGAACACCTGAGATGTTGGTAACTAATGGGTTGCAGATTCCTAAACTAACAACACAACTAGAGGTAGCCGTGGAGCGTTCCTACGTTGATCCTAGATGCCTCGTCACAGCCTGAGAGATAACTACACCTAAAGGCAGAAAGATGAAAGCTATCTGCCCCGGAGCAGATCCCCAAAGAAAATAGGAAGCCCCCAAACAAATAAAGGCGGTTAGACAAGATGAAAATACAAACATAGGCAGAAAATAGACTGAGCAAACGCTGGGGCCAAAAGCTGACTAAATACGATAGGACAGGAGAGATTACTTTATGCAACCCAGAAAACCCTACAAAAATCCAACAATTCTGATTACAAAAATACTGAGATCACACGATCTCGCCTCCCAGTAAATCAGATCTCAGTGTGAACAAAAACCAAGCCGCAGCCGCTGAAAAAACAGGAAAAAGCAAATGAGCAAACAACAGTGGCTGCAGATAAATTGTGAGGAGCTCAGGCCCCAGGAGGGGACCTTGCTGACCTCCACAAAAGTGCAGAAAACAATGCAAAAAGCAAGCACAAAAAGAAAAGCAAAAAATATCTTATCTGAAAGCAGGACATGCAGGCAAGACTTCAGCAACCTTCCAAATGAACCAGGAACCACAATAGAGACAAGAACAATTGATCACCGGCAACCATCATGGGAGGGAACCTCCCTTATATCAGATCAGTCCGTGATCCCCGATTGCCACTCCTCGCTGAAAGGTTTAGTACTGTCTGTAACCACCAGAGGGAGCCTCTGCTCAGAAACCATCTCTAGCACATTCATAACAGTACCCCCCCTTGAGGAGGGGTCACCGAACCCTCACTTGGGCAACCAGGCCGATCAGGATGAGCTCGGTGATAGGCACGGATCAGTCTCCTAGCATGGATGTCCGAAGCAAACACCCAAGAATTGTCCTCCTGACCATAACCTCTCCACTTAACCAAATACTGGAGTTTCTGTCTAGAAAAACGAGAATCCAATATTTTCTCAACCACATACTCCAGATTGCCCTCAACCAAAACAGGGTCAGGAGGCGCAGCCATAGGAACCACTGGCTCGACAAACCTCTTCAATAAGGACTTGTGGAACACGTTATGGATCTTAAATGTCCCTGGAAGAAGCAAACGGAAGGAAACAGGATTAAGAATCTCCATGATCTTATAAGGTCCAATGAACCTGGGCTTAAACTTTGGAGATGCAACCCTCATAGGGATATTTCTTGAGGACAACCAAACCAAGTCCCCCACTTTAAACCGAGGACCATCAGTCCTATGCCGGTTGGCAAACCGTTGGGCCTTCTCCTGAGAGAGAGACAACCTCTCCACTACCTGGTCCCAAATCTGCTGCATTCGCTCCACAACAGAGTCAACACCCGGACAGACAGAAGCCTCCGCCTGTCCCGAAGAAAATCGAGGTTGAAACCCAAAATTGCAAAAAAAATGGAGACATCAAGGTGGCAGAGCTAGCCCTATTATTAGCCCTATTATTAAGAGCAAACTCAGCCAATGGCAAAAAAGAGACCCAGTCATCTTGATCAGCAGACACAAAACATCTCAAATAAGTCTCCAAGGTCTGGTTTGTTCTCTCGGTTTGTCCATTGGTCTGAGGATGAAAAGCAGAGGAGAAAGACAACTGAACACCAAGTTTAGAACAAAATGTCCTCCAAAATCTGGAAACAAACTGGACTCCTCTGTCAGACACAATGTTCTCCGGAATGCCATGTAACCGAACCACGTGCTGAAGGAACAAAGGCACCAATTCGGAGGAGGAAGGTAACTTAGGTAATGGCACAAAATGTATCATCCTGGAAAACGTATCACAGATTACCCAGATAACGGTCATTCTCTGAGAATCAGGGAGGTCGGAAATAAAATCCATAGAGATATGGGTCCATGGCCTCTTGGGCACAGGTAATGGCATTAACAAACCACTAGAGCGAGAGCAAGGCTTGGAGCGAGAGCAAGTCCTACAGGACTGCACAAATTCCCTGACATCACGAGACAAAGTAGGCCACCAAAAGGACCGACTCACCAAGTCTCTGGTACCAAAAATCCCGGGATGACCAGCCAACGCGGATCAATGAATCTCAGACATCACACTCTTCTTCCACTGGTCTGGGACAAACAATTTCCCAATAGGGCAGCGCTCAGGTTTATCCTCCTGACACCCTTCCAAGGCCAGTCTCAAATTGGGCGAGATGGCGGAAAGAACTACACCCTCTTTCAAAATAAAAGTAGGATCAGATAAATCAGGAGTGTCCGCAAAGTAACTCTTCGAGAGGGCATCCGCCTTAACATTCTTAGTGCCAGGAAGAAAAGAAACCACAAAATTAAAACATGTGAAAAACAAGGCCCACCTGGCCTGTCTAGGATTAAGTCGCTTGGCTGATTCGAGATAAACCAGATTCTTATGGTCCGTGAGGACCACCACCTGATGTTTGGCTCCTTCCAGCCAATGTCTCCACTCTTCAAAGGCCCACTTCATGGCCAATAACTCCCGATTACCTACATCATAATTACGTTCAGTTGGAGAAAATTTTCGAGAGAAAAAGGCACAAGGGTTACTCTTAGAGGTCTCTGGATCTCTTTGGGACAAAACGGCACCTGCCCCAATTTCAGAGGCATCAACCTCCACCTGAAACGGTAGAGAAACATCAGGCTGCCATAGAACAGGAGCAGAAGTGAATCTCTGCTTAAGTTCCTGAAACGCAGAGACTGCCTCAGGAGGCCAATTCACCACATCAGAACCCTTTTTGGTCAAATCAGTCAATGGTTTAACAATACCGGAGAAATTACCAATAAATTTACGATAAAAGTTGGCAAAACCCAAAAATCTCTGAAGAGCCTTTAATGAAGTAGGTTGGACCCAATCACAGATGGCCTGAACCTTGACCGGGTCCATTTCAATAACAGACGGAGACAAAATGAATCCCAGAAATGAGACCTTCTGTATGCCAAAAAGAAACTTTGATCCCTTCACATACAGTGCATTCTCTCTCAAAATCTGGAACACAGTCCGAACATGTTTCACATGAGAGTCCCAGTCATTAGAAAAAATCAAGATATCATCCAAATAAACAATCAGAAATTTATCCACAAAATCCCTGAAAATATCATTCATGAAGGATTGGAAGATGGAAGGAGCATTAGTGAGCCCAAAGGGCTCACTAGGTACTCAAAATTCCCCTCTGGGGTATTAAACGCCGTCTTCCATTCATCCCCGTGCTTAATGCGAATAAGGTTATACGCCCCCCTGAGGTCAAGCTTGGTAAACCAACTAGCACTTTTCACCCTGGAAAACAGGTCAGAAATCAAGGGTAACGGATATTGATACTTCACAGTGATCTTATTCAAGAGACGATAATCAACACACGGCCTTAATGAACCATCCTTTATGGCCACAAAGAAAAAATCGGCACCCAAGGGTGAAGAGGATGGTCTGATATGACCCTTCTCCAATGACTCCTTGATATAAGATCGCATAGCATTGTGTTCAGGTACAGACAAGTTAAAAAGGCGACCTTTAGGAAATTTACCACCAGGCACTAATTCAATAGTGCAATCGTAGCTCCTGTGAGGGGGCAAAGATGCAGATTTACTTTCACTAAATACATCCGAAAAATCAGTCAAAAAGTCAGGAACATCCTGAGACTTGGGAGAGGCAGAAAAAACAGGAGTGTCGGCATTAACACATTGGCAGTCCCAACTGGTTACAGACATAGATTTCCAATCCAAAACAGGATTATGAGACTGTAACCAAGGGAAACCTAGTACAATAATGTCATGCAGATTATATAGCACCAGAAATTTGCAACTCTCCTGATGATCTGGTTCAACCCTCATTATCACCTGAGTAGAAAACTGGGGTTTATTCTCCGCCAAAGGGGTAGAATCAATGCCCAGTAGGGGAATAGACTTCCGCAGGGGTATCATGGGAAACCCACAACGTTTGGCAAAGTCAAAATCCATCAGGTTAATAGCTGCTCCTGAATCAACAAAAGCCTGAGCAGAAAATGTGGACAGGGAGCAAATCAGGGTAACAGTCAACAGAAATTTAGTCTGAACACTACCCAAGACAACTGAGCGTGCAAAATGTCTTCCCCGCTTAGGGCAGACTGAAATAGCATGAGAGGCGTCACCACAGTAGAAACATAACCCATTGCGCTTTCGAAACTCATGACGCTGTGCCCCAGAAGTCACTCTATCACACTGCATGGGCTCAGAAGCTGGCTCACAAGGCAACACTATCTCACGCATACCTCTGCGCTCACGCAAACGTCTGTCAATTTGAATAGCCAATGACATAGAATCATTGAGACCAGAGGGAGCAGGGAATCCCACCATAACATCCTTTACATTCTCTGACAGCCCCTTCCGAAAAAGGGCTGCCAAAGCATCATCATTCCATTTGGTCAGGACTGCCCACTTTCGGAATTTCTGACAGTACAACTCAGCGTCTTCAAGACCCTGATTTAATGCCAACAAGGCTTTTCCAGCTTGATCAGTGACATTAGGTTCATCGTACAATAACCTCAGAGCAAGAAAAAATGCATCAATATCATTCAAAACAGGATCCCCAGGTGTCAGGGAAAAAGCCCAATCCTGAGGATCGCCGCGCAGGAGAGAGATGACAATTTGAACCTGCTGTGCTGCATTACCCGAGGACTTAGGCTTTAAGGCAAAAAACAACTTACAGTTATTTTTGAAATTCAGAAATTTAGCCAGATCCCCAAAAACAAATCTGGCATGGGAATTCTAGGTTCCACAACCGGCAACCCAGCAAGATAGGTAGCAATACTTTGAACCTTAGTGGCAAGCTGATCCACACGGCCAGACAATTGTGCAAACTCCATTGAGAGAAAAAAAAATCCTCCTCAGCACCCAGAGGAAAAGAGGGAAAAAAAAAAAATCTCTGACAACTCTGACAACTTTTTTTTCTTTCCACACTATTTTTCCCTTCTGTGAGTACCATATAATTTTCAGTTATGGCCGGTGATACTGTTATGTTTCGGTAGCTGAGGAGGACAGGAACAACAGCAGGGCAGCTAAACACCTAAGATGTTGGTAACTGATGGGTTGCAGATTCCTAAACTAACGACACAACTAGAGGTAGCCGTGGAGCTTTCCTACGTTGATCCTAGACGCCTCGTCAAAGCCTGAGAGATAACTACACCTAAAGGCAGAAAGATGAAAGCTATCTGCCCCGGAGCAGATCCCCAAAGAAAATAGGAAGCCCCCAAACATATAATGGCGGTTAGACAAGATGAAAATACAAACATAGGCAGAAAATAGACTGAGCAAACGCTGGGGCCACAAGCTGACTAAATAGGATAGGACAGGAGAGATTACTTTCTGCAACCCAGAAAACCCTACAAAAATCCAACAATTCTGATTACAAAAATACTGAGATCACACAATCTCGCCTCCCACTAAATCAAATCTCAGTGTGAACAAAAACCAAGCTGCAGCCGCTGAAAAAACAGGTAAAAGCAAATGAGCAAACAACAGTGGCTGCAGATAAACTGTGAGGAGCTCAGGCCCCAGGAGGGGACCTGGCTGACATCCACAAAAGTGCAGAGAACAATGCAAAAAGCAAGCACAAAAAGAAAAGCAAAAAATATCTTATCTGAAAGCAGGAGATGCAGGCAAGACTCCAGCAACCTTCCAAATGAACCAGGAACCACAATAGAGACAAGAACAATTGATCACCGGCAACCATCATGGGAGGGAACCTCCCTTATATCAGACCAGTCCGTGATCCCCGATTGCCACTCCTCGCTGAAAGGTTCAGTACTGTCTGTAACCACCAGAGGGAGCCTCTGCTCAGAAACCATCTCTAGCACATAACAACAATCCCAGAGATGGTTGACTTTCCAAGTAAAAATTCTAAATGCAATGCTGCATATGACATCCCCATGGAAAGAAATCTAAAGGGTAAACAGAACATATACATGATAAGCCATCCAGTTAAGTACATGGTTATACATTGATGACACTTTGAGTCCATTAATAACAAACATAGTCACAAAAACATACAAATGCAAGGTGTGTGTTTTTTGGGTCATATCCAAGGTTTGATATGATCTGAAAAATTGCGGGGGAGCACACATTTATCAATAGAGGTCTAAATAACAAAGATGTAAGGCCAGGTAATACATAAATATCTCTAATACATCATCAATATATCGGTTGCATACATACCGTAACGTAAGGATTAGCCGCTCCTCGGCAGATATTGCTTTACGCATCCTTGTGTCCTGAAACGTTATCCCAGGGCGCACAATCTCCAACAATATATCAAAAGTGCGAAGGAACATCCGACAATAAGAAAAAAACTTGTCAGGATTGCTACGCAGAGATGCGTACAGACAGTGGAAATTACCTTCACTGACACGTCGCCTCAAAAGGGGATGGACCCAAAATCTTCTACGCCTCCTGGGATCCACAATCACTGGGTATGGCTGACCAAAATGTCGTGACAATACACAGTTATACAACACACGCTCTGTTGTGTTAAAAGTAAGTGTGTCTCCCATATTTAGGACAAAGCACAACTCCCACAACACCACCACGGAGTGAAAGGCAAGGATTGGAGGGAGCCACCTGTTGAGGAGCCAATAAATAGGTTTGTTGATGATTATTTAAGTGGGTTTCAGGCCAAAAAAACGTTATTTGTCTGTTTTGCAAGCTGGTGAGAAAATCTCGGCGTACGGATTGCATACGGATGCCATACGGATCACACATGGATGTTTTCAGCTGAGGAAATCGCATCCTCGCATTGCTAACGGATTACATACGGATCACTTTTCTAGGGAATTCTCTGCGTATTACGGCCCGAATAATACGGACAGAATTTTTATCATTGAGTGTGACTCCGGCCTAAGTCTCAAAAAGAAATTTCACCATGATCATTCACTATAATTCAAAAAAGAGAGCTAAACCTATATGAAATACATCCTCAAAGAAACTTGAGACTAATTGTGCGCCCCCACAATTTTTCAGATCATATCAAACCTTGGATATGACCCAAAAACCACACACCTTGCATTTGTATGTTTTTGTGGCTATGTTTGTTATTAATGGACTCAAAGTGTCATTAATGTATAACCATGTACTTAACTGGATGGCTTATCATGTATATGTTCTGTTAACCCTTTAGATTTCTTTCCACGGGGATGTCATATGCAGCATTGCATTTAGAATTTTTACTTGGAAAGTCAACCATCTCTGGGATTGTGCGGTCAACATGCGCAGAAATCTGGTCCCGACTCCATCACCTGGTCATGCCTCAGCCGCAAATGGAAGATTGGATGCGTATAGCTCGTGGTTTTCAGGAGACCTGCCAGTTTCCTAACTGTCTAGGAGCCCTGGATGGGAAGCACATCCGTGTGCGTAAGCCGCCGAACTCAGGGTCCCAATATTACTATTATAAACAATATTTTTCTGTATTTCTGTTGGCCCTGGTTGACACTAGCTACAGGTTTATAATTGTCGATATTGGGGCTTATGGAAGAACTGGAGACTCCAGAGTCTTCAATTCTTCCATTATGGGTCGGCGGCTGCGCAACAATGATTTGAACATCCCACCCCCACGTTACCTATCAGGGAATAATATTGAAGCCTTGCCTTATGTCATGGTTGCAGATGAGACTTTCCAGTTGACGCGGCACGTCATGAGGCCGTATCCACGGAGAACCCTCAACCACAGGCGCACTATATTTAACTTTAGACATTCCCGTGCATGCCGTCTTGTTGAGTGTGCCTTTGGTATTCTGTGTGCCAAATGGCGGGTTCTCCAGTCCGCAATTCAACTTGGTGAAGCCAATGTTAATGTAGTAATACAGGCGTGTGTTGTACTGCATAATTTCACCAGATACCATGATTGTCCTTCCAATGTTGATGATGACGTTGAGGATGTAAGTCCTGGTCCGACTAATGGAAGACCTGTCCATCATCAACGTCGCCAGCCCTCTGGCCTAAGAGTGCGTGAGCTTTTAACTAATTATTTTGTTTCCCCTGAGGGATCTACTCCCTGGCAAGAGACTGTGCTGTCTATGTAGTACTTATGGCAGTTTGTCACAGTGTTTTTGTAATGTTTGACCCTTTGAAGCCTATAAGTGTTTAGAAGATACCCTTATTTCTAGGTTGATAATAAAATATTGGTTAATGAAAAATGACAGGCATTTTGTGTTTTTGTGCAAACTTATATTTACTTTGCATCATTTTTTTTAACCCATATTGGCATCATATGGGTGTCATGGCCTAATATTCAGGCCTCATTATATGGAAATGTCCTAAAGCGGACAAATAATATGATAAAGTAAAACAAAATTTAAAAGCAACATACAACAATTATTAACAACAGGCCACCACATTGGCTCTTTATAGGTTGCGGTAAGTTGGGGGTGGGTGTGAATGGGGATGGTCACCTTGGGCAGAAGGTGGTCTGCTCTGTTGGGCAACCTGTGTCTCACCCTGGGCTACGGAAGTTGGCCATGCAGTATTCAGGCCCAAGGTTTGTTCCTGTGGTAGCACTCCATAATAGTGTGGAGCGGGGTATGGATATCTCACATCCTGGCTATGGGAGTAACCCATGGCTTCATACCTCCCAATATGGCCATGTCGACCAGACACATGTTGGGACCAGCCTCCAACATTGTGTCTGCTCAAGTGGCCATACTGGGCAGGTGCACTGTGCTCGGGCAAGTGTCCATAGGTTCTTTGCCCTTCGGTTTGGGTGGCCTGTGTATCGAAGGTAGGGGGTGCAGACTCTAATTGCCCTGACTGCTAGTCGGGAAGATCCTGCAGCGGCAGAAGGTTTGTTTGTGACAACTGCCACCTCTCTAAAAAAATAAAAATGGGCAGAGGATTGTTGGGAGGGGCACAAGCGTCCAGTACTATCTGGAGAGCACCTCGGGCACGCAATCTGAGGGAACGCGGGACCGGGCGCAAATATTGAGCAAGGCTACGAAAGAAAGCCTCTTCACCATCATCATGGGCAGCCCTAGAAAGATAGTTCAGGACACCAGTATCCACTTGCCTCCTAGTGGTAGAGGTGGAAACAACTCTTCTGCGGCGTCCACTAAGTGGTAAGGCCAAAGGCAGGGGTGATCTTTCCAGCGGCAGTGTAGGACTGCTGCTGTGGCCCACATCTTCCTCCTAGGGATTGGCCTCCTGTGTGGATGCTGAGGCTGCTTGACATGTTGGTGGTGGTGGTGCTGCTGGCTCATTGGTGTCGGGGGGTGCCGAAGATGGGCCAGCCACTTCGTCACCTTCACCGACAGGGTCAATGATGACCTCGGAGTCGGATGCCGTCTCTCTTTCGGTAAGGTTTGACTCCGTTCTGTTGGATAGAAATCATTCAACATTACAATCAATAAGTTATGGAGACAGTAGAACATGTGTTGAAGGTGTACCTTAATGCATGCACTTACGGCCTAAGATCCATGCTGGGGGCCAGAAAATTCAAACGGTCGTAATACACATATTTCCGTTTTTTCGGGGCTGCATCCCCACTCCTCCCTAATAGCTGGCGTTCACGCCGGTACTGGTCCCGGCAACTCCGCCACCGTCGTGTTACATCATTCACTGAAAAGGAAAAGGAAAATAGCATACAAATGATCAGATTGGATGTGTTTGAAGATGTAGGCCTCAGTCTTAATTGGCCTGTGATGTAGCAAATGTGTACCCTATACAATATGGGTCATATAGGACACACATAACATATCCTGCATTGCAATTTTACATTTAAGAGTTAACTCAATAGTTGCATAAATCTACTTACTAATTTCTTGCTGCTCCGCGCGAGACCAATCCTCATAACCAGGGACCATGTGGCCGCATATAGACCTCCATGCTGCCTCCTTGCGGGAGCGGTCCGCATAATGGGGGTCGCGTTGGTCCCACAAAACAGGCCTTTCCTGCACCAGCACTAGGAGCATTTCCACATTTATCATTCTGGCCATGCTTACTCCATGGAGGCGTGCTTCCTGGTTAGGAGTGTAGCGTGCCAGGCTAATCTGCATGTCAAAACTTCCTGAGAAACCATGATTGAATTTCCTGTCACCAGGAGAACTGTTGTGTTTTTCTCGCAAGTCACACGTCTGGTCCGTGTGCAATCCGTTATTTCCACGCACCCATTGACTTGCATTGGCGAGTCTCAGACGTAATACGCTGAAAATCGCAGCATGCTGCGATTTCACTCGCACGTATAAAACGGCCGAGAAAACATCGGATGATGCGAGCTGCCCCATAGATTAACATTGGTCCGAGTGCAATGCCATTTTTTTCTCGCATTGCACTCGTCCGTATTTCCCGCTAGTGTGACTCCGGCCTTACTCTGAGACTTGTCATTGGAAGACGTCATAAAAAATGGACGAACTGTGGGGATTTTTGAACCCACTTATGTGTAGAAATTGAATGCTGATGCTATTGAATGATCATGAAGGCATTTTTTAAATAAGCATTCATCATCAAGGTCGGGTTTTTACTCAATGAATGGGACCCGACTGCTATATGGTATTTAATCCTTTACATTGCATACGTGTGGATTTATTTTTATGGCCTTTGAGATAGTTAGCAAAATTAATTTTCTATACTATGAACAGTTATAGTGTTGTCATGTGTGCATTGCCACGAAGATCGTCGCGGTTGCACATTTTGACTTCTCACAGCTGAGCTGCTGTTTCTTTGTGTTTGGCAGCTAGGGAGTTAATTCTGTCTGTGCTCGGTGCTGGGACTGGGTGCAGTTTCTCCCGGCTGCAATTGATTATTTGTTGATTGGTTTCCTTTAAATTCCTGGTTGTCTGCTTGGGGAGTTGCCAGTGAAACCTTCATGCAGACCCAGATAGGAATGAATCTGTATAGACTTTAGTTGTGAGCTCCTTAGTTGTTCTAAGCTCAACTTGGTTAGAGTTTATTTCCCAGACCATTTATGTTCCTTTGGTGTTTGAGTGTGTATGCAAGCGAGTGTTATCCTGTCTGTCTTATATGTCTAATCTGTGTATTTAGCTAAGATCAGCCCATATCCCTTTGGTGGTAGTCAGGATCCTTCTTAGGACTGATTACAGGGTTCAGGGTCTGATAGGAGACAGGGTTAGGTTGGAGACTTGGACCTCTGAACCATTATCAGTACCTCCAAGGTGAGGGATTAGTTAGGACCCCAGTTTAGGGTCAGGTTAGATCCCGGTCCACCTCTTTCCTGTTTCAGCTCATCAAGTCCTCAAGATTAACCATGAGTTCAGCAGATATCGTGTCAGGTAAATCTATTCTATACTTACATGCTGATATTGCTATACTAGTTGTTGTATAGAGTGTTGTTCCTGTATTAATAGTTTACTGACATTGTATACATATCATTAGACAGCGTGACATTTTCACTGGCCATAAAAATTATCTCCAGTTACCATGGATCCAGTAGCCCAGCTGGCTCTGCAGTTGCAGGGATTATCCATGGAGCTGACGGACATTAAGTCCAAAGTTTTGTCTCCCCTGGAGCAAACCAGAGTTGAACCTAAGGTTGCTCTCCCGGACAGGTTCACTGGTGGGCGAGACAAATTTTTCACCTTCCGGGAGGCATGTAAATTGTATTTTCGGCTTCGGCCTCGATCATCAGGGAGTGAGGAGCAGAGAGTGGGAATTGTTATCTCACTTCTGCAAGGGGACCCTCAATCCTGGGCATTTTCCCTTCCTCCGGGATCCCCGGCTCTACTGTCTGTAGATCAATTTTTTACTGCCCTGGGATTGGTATATGATGACCCAGATCGGGTCTCTCTTGCTGAGACAAAATTACGTAAGATACAGCAGGGAGATCGTCCGGCAGAGGAATTTGCTTCTGAGTTTCGTAGATGGGCCACAGATACTCAGTGGAATGACCCAGCTCTTAGGAGCCAGTTTTGTCATGGGCTTTCTGATAAATTAAAAGACGTTTTGGCTCAGTATGAGTCTCCTCCTTCTCTGGAGGCTGCTATGGCCTTAGCTATCCGTACTGATAGACGGCTTCGGGAGAGGGGTGAGGTAACCCCACTCCCTGTTGTTTCTCCACCTACCACTAAAGTCCCTTATGTTGAGGTTCCCCTTGTCTGTTCAGATGAGCCTATGCAGTTGGGAGGGACATCATTTCGTAGGAGGGGATTGGCGGTACGCCGCAGGACTAGAAGATGTTTTTTCTGCGGGAAAGAGGGACATTTTGTTGGAGAATGTCCATCCCGTGCCTTGTTGAGCCAAAAGTCGCCGGAAAACTGTTAATCCCAGGTTGTGTGGTGGACGACAACCTGGGAGTATGTATATCATCCGCCAGTTCTTCTCAGTTCCTTGTACCAGTGGAGGTGGTAGTTGGTACGAGAGTGGAGAGATTGTCTGTTCTTCTTGATAGTGGTTCCGGGGCTAATCTGGTTGACGCTCAGTTTGCTCAGGCTCAAGGTATGCATCTGAGTGTATTGGTCAAACCGATCCCTATATTCTCCATTGACGCCAGGCCTCTCGGCCAAGGTAGCTTTGTTCATGAGGTTCATAACATTGACCTTCGGGTAGGGGCAATACATAGGGAACAATTATCTTGTTATGTGTTGGAGGGTCTACCTACTCCCATTGTGTTGGGACTTCCTTGGTTGGTTAAACATAACCCTGTGATTAATTGGCAGTCCAGAGAAATAAGCCAATGGGGTGAGTTTTGCAAAAGCAACTGCATGAACACAGTCATCAGTGCGGTCGTGCCTAGTACATTGCCTCCTTTTTTGGAGGATTTTGGGGATGTTTTCTCTGAGGAGGGGTGTCAGGAGTTGCCTCCTCATCGCGTGTATGACTGCTCTATTAATCTCCTTCCTGATGCTAAGTTGCCTAAAGCTAGGTTGTATAATCTTTCTGGTCCTGAGAGGCAGGCTATGAAAGATTATATTTCTGAAAGTCTGGCCAAAGGGCATATTAGACCTTCATCTTCCCCAGTAGCCGCGGGGTTCTTCTTTGTGAAGAAGAAAGATGGAGGCCTACGCCCTTGCTTGGATTTCCGCGAACTTAATCGGATTACTGTTCGAGATCCGTATCCACTCCTTCTTATTCCTGATCTCTTCAATCAAATTGTTGGCGCCAAATGGTTTTCTAAATTGGATCTCAGGGGGGCGTATAATCTGATTAGGATAAAAGAGGGGGATGAGTGGAAAACGGCGTTTAACACGCCGGAGGGACATTGTGAGAACCTAGTCATGCCTTTTGGTCTGACTACTGCACCAGCAGTATTCCAACATTTTGTTAATGACATTTTTCGTCACCTTGTGGGGCTGTTTGTGGTTGTATATTTGGACGACATTTTAATTTACTCGCCAGATCTTGTGTCTCATCAGGAGCATGTGAGACAGGTGTTGCAGATCTTGCGAGACAATAAATTATACGCCAAACTGGAGAAGTGTGTATTTGCCGTACAGGAACTTCAGTTTTTGGGTTTTTTGGTGTCAGCCTCCGGTTTCCGTATGGACCCTGAAAAGGTGAGAGCAGTGCTTGAATGGGATCAGCCAGGGGATCTTAAGGCTCTGCAGCGTTTTTTGGGGTTTGCTAACTACTACCGGAAATTTATTTGTAATTTCTCATCTGTCGTCAAACCTCTCACTGACATGACAAGAAAAGGGACGGATTTTTCTAAATGGTCGGACAAAGCTTGCCAAGCCTTTTCCTCTTTGAAGAAATGTTTTGCTTCGGCACCGTTCTCATCCAACCAGATGCATCTCAGCCGTTCATTGTGGAGGTGGATGCGTCTGACGTAGGGGTGGGTGCTATATTGTCCCAGGGTCCGTCCCCTGGTAAATGGCATCCGTGCGCTTTCTTTTCTAAGAAATTGTCGTCCGCCGAAAGGAATTATGATATCGGCAATAGGGAACTTTTGGCCATTAAGTTAGCTTTTGAAGAATGGCGTCACTTTTTGGAGGGGGCAGTCCACCCGGTTACCGTTATTACTGATCACAAGAACCTGTTGTATTTGGAATCCGCTAAGCGTCTGAATTCCAGACAAGCTCGATGGTCGTTGTTTTTTACCAGGTTTAATTTTGTCGTCACTTATCGCCCGGGGTCTAAGAATGTAAAGGCTGATGCCTTGTCTCGCAGTTTCCAGGGGCCAGGAAAACGGATGACCCGAGTCCTATCCTTCAGGAGGGGGTGGTAGTGTCGGCTGTATTTTCTGAGCTTGAGGAGGAGGTGTTAGAGGCTCAGGGGGACGCCCCTGCAGGACCTCCAGGTAGACTGTTTGTCCCAAATCTGTTGAGACAAAAGGTTATTGAGGCACATCATAATTCTGCTCTAGCAGGACATCCAGGGAGTAAGGCTACTTTAGATCTCCTTTCTCGCCGGTTTTGGTGGCCTAATGCTAATAAAGATGTTATAACTTTTGTCGCGTCATGTGGGGTGTGTGCTCGCTCTAAAACTCCTCATACCCGTCCGTCTGGGACCCTTTTACCCTTGAAACTTCCGGAGCGTCCATGGACTCATTTATCTATGGACTTCATTACGGACCTTCCTCCGTCGTCAGGGAATACTGTCATACTGGTGGTTGTTGACAGGTTCAGTAAGATGGCACATTTCGTTCTCTTCCTGCACTCCCTAATGCTAAAACTCTGGCGCAGGTGTTCATTAGGGAGATCGTTAGACTTCATGGGTTGCCTTCTGATGTGGTGTCAGATAGGGGGTCTCAGTTTGTGTCCAAATTTTGGAGGGCATTTTGTTTACGTCGGGGGATGCAATTGTCATTTTCCTCGGCTTTTCATCCGCAGACCAATGGTCAGACAGAGCGTCTGAATCAGAGCTTAGAGACATATCTCCGGTGTTTTGTCTCAGAGAACCAAGAGGACTGGTCTTCTTTCTTGCCTCTGGCAGAGTTCGCTCTTAACAACAGGCGGAGCGAGTCCACTGGTAAGTCCCCGTTTTTTGGGGCATATGGTTTTCATCCCCAGTTTTGTACTTTCAATGGGGGGGGCCCTTCTGGGGTTCCTGTCAGTATTCCGGGTTTTCTAGGTAACTTTGTCAATGATTTTGCCCTTTGTTAAAATGGAGTTTGCTGTTTTGTGTGCCCTACTTCCTGTTCGTTTGTTTAAAACCCGGCTCAGGTGCTGGCTTCACTGCTGGAGTATTCTGCTTCCGTTTCCCTGCAACCCAGCTGCTTTGTTCCTCACAGATCTTTTGTGTATTTACCAGGAAAGTGCATAACCTTATCTTCAGGTGTTTCTCAGCCACAGCAGTTTCTACCCATGGCTCTGGACATTCTCTGCATACGTAAGTTGCATGTACTGTGTTATCACTAAACTGTTGACGGGAATTTAACCCTTGGTTCACCCTTGGTCAGTCCATAACTGTTGACTGGGATTAACCTTGGTTCACTTCCATTCTGAATAGAACTTGTGTTTGAACATGTTCTGTTTTAATCCTCTCTACCTTGTGATAGCGTTTATGTTTTTGATTCTGACATATGAACTGTTGGGACTTCATGGTTAAAGCCATGGATTAACTTGTATCTGGACCTCCCTGTGATTTCAGATCCGACGACCGTCACCCACGCTGTCTTACCAGCAACGTACGTCATCAGACTTACTGTTGTCAATTGTGTGGGACTCCGTGTGAAATACATGCTTATTCAAATTATTAGATAAAATGGTTTGTCAAATAATAAGATGGACTCGTTCATGTCACTAGGGTTTGAATTGTTTTGTGGTGTTTGTTCCGTTTAAATACATTAGACAAAGAAACCGCTTGTTGTTCATTCACTACAGATCCTCTTCCGTACCATAGAAATCCCAGCAAAAAACGGGATCTGGCTGGGGCAATGACGGGACACTGGCAGACAAAATGTCACCAAGTAACCCTTGCAGCAGAGCAGTGGGCTGCACTTCTCATATTAGACTGAGTCTGGCGTAACCACAATGCACAGGGGTTTGTACAGGCTCTCAAGATCTACGTTGCAGTATTAGGAGTCGGGCCTTTACCATACTGAGCCACTTCCATACAACCAGTATGCCAAATTGCCTCCATTCCGTTTTAATGGTGGGGAACCGAAGTCAATTCCGTGGGTTTGTTAATCAATGTATATTATTTTTTGAGTTACATGCCTCTACTACCGGTCTGATAGATCTAAGGTTCATGTTTATTATGTTTTGACATCACGTGCACTGGCTTGGGGGCAACATCCTATGGTTGAAAGTCATGATACCGTCTAAATTAATTTTGGACAAATTTTCTGGGCAGCCATGGCGAAATGTTCGACGATCCCAACGCCGTGCTACCCTGAATCTGCCTTGCTTTCCTTAGCAGGGGAAACGGTCAGTTCCTAGAATATGTTATGAATTTTAAAAGGTAGGGTGGAACCACCCAGTGGAAACAATGCTTATCCAAATCTTTAGAAAGGTTTGTCAAATGCAATCAAGGATGAGCTAGCTCGTTCGAGTCTCACAGGAGTTTGAAATTTGGTATATACAGCACTGTGACGTATTGATATCCGTTTAACTGAACGCAGACATGAGAAAAGATGGCCGCTGTAAATCGCATTACTAATATCTCTTCCGTCCAGGGAAACCACAGGCAAAACCCGCGAGAGCTGGGAGGTGCCTATGCAGTGGACTCACTGCTAGACGTGGAATAATGTAACGCCGCGAACACGTCTAGTGAGCGCTTATGTTTCTATTGTGGTCAATCGGACCATTTCCTCATCAATTGTCCTAAATGTCCTAGGCGACCCAACAAGGTGTTGGCGGTAGTAGGGGATTATGATAACACAGACGCTGAGTCTGAAGTTTCGGAAACCAGTCTACATCTAGATGCGGTTTTTCCCCCAATACTGATGCCGACTTCCCCTAAAGATCAAGGGGAGAAATATTCACATTGTTCTCTTCCTATACAGATTCAGTGGGAGGAACAGTGGATATCAAGTTCTGCCATGATAGACTCTGGAGCAGGTGGGAATTTCATGGATTCTTCTTTTGCAAAGGAACATGGTATAAAGACACAACTAAGAGCTTCACCAATCACTATGGAAACGGTGGATGGTTCCCCATTAGTTTCTGGACCAGTAGATCGGGAGACAGTGCCTCTGGAGTGTAAGATGGAACCAGACCATCAAGAAACACTTTCATTCATGTTAATATCTTCTCCTCATTTTCCTGTAATTTTAGGAATTCCCTGGTTACGGTCACAAAATCCAATCATCAATTGGGAAACCAAGGAGATAACCTTTCTCCCGAAGTGCAGTTCTACCATCAGTCCAACTGTAGCGGCTCCAGTTACCCAGAACTTGGAAGAGGTGATACAGGTACCTACTCTCCCTCTGATTTATCAGGAATTCTCAGACATTTGTGATAAAAGGAAGGCAGATCAACTTCCCCCACATAGACCGTATGACTGCCCCATAGAATTGCTTCCTGGAGCAGCGATTCCTTTCGGCCATGTTTACCCGTTGGCGGCTCCGGAATTAAAATCTTTACGAGAGTATATAGATGAGAATTTAGCCAAGGGGTTTATCCGACCATCTTCTTCACCAGCGGGAGCTCCAATATTCTTTGTAAAGAAGAAGGATGGTACTCTAAGACCCTGCATTGACTACCGGGAGTTAAATAAGGTAACCATTCGTAACAGGTACCCGTTGCCCCTAATTCCAGAATTGTTGGAAAGAGTTCGCCAGGCCAAAGTATTTACCAAATTAGATCTTCGTGGGGCATATAATTTACTCCGTATACGGCCCGGAGACGAATGGAAGACAGCTTTTAGATGCCGGTATGGACATTTTGAATATTTGGTGATGCCATTCGGACTCTGTAACGCTCCTGCTGCTTTTCAACATTTAGCCAACGACATTTTCAGGGATTTATTGGACCAATATGTGGTAATTTACCTTGATGACATCTTAATCTTTTCTGACTCCTTACAGGAACATCAGGAACATGTCAAGACCGTACTTAGACGTTTGAGAGATAATCATTTGTACATCAAACTCGAAAAGTGTGAGTTCCATTGTTCTGAAATTCAATTTTTAGGCTATGTTATCTCGCCTCAGGGATTGAATATGGAGTCCAGCAAGATCCAGGCAATCTTGGACTGGCCGGTACCAGGAAACATTAAGGAGGTACAACGATTCATTGGCTTTGCTAACTTTTATAGACGGTTTATCCGAAATTTTTCAGAAATTGTCCGTCCCATCACTCTCCTCACCAAGAAGGGGAAGAAGTTTGAATGGTCTTCGCAAGCTCAGGAAGCCTTTGATCGCCTGAAGGGTTGTTTTACCACGGCTCCAATATTGATGCATCCGGATCCTGCACAGCCTTTTATCGTGGAGGTGGACGCGTCTGACTGTGCATTGGGAGCTATCCTCTCACAACGTACCGGAGACAAAGGTTTGCTGCACCCGTGTGCCTTCTTCTCTCGTAGGTTATCTTCTGCAGAACTGAACTATGATGTGGCAGATAAGGAACTTTTGGCAATTATTTCTGCCTTTAAGGAATGGAGACACCATTTGCAGGGGGCAACTCAGCAGGTAGTAGTACTCACGGATCATCGCAATTTGGAATTCCTTAAGTCTGCCAGGTGTCTTTCTCCTCGACAAGCTAGGTGGAGTTTGTTCTTGAACCAGTTTAATTTTATTATTTCGTACCGCCCAGGTTCACGTAATGGGAAAGCTGACGCATTATCCCGACTCCATACCGTGGATTCCGTGCCTGGGACCCCGTCGAAGACCATCTTGTCGGAGGCCAATTTCGTTGGAGTGCTCCGGAACCGGGACTTGTGGCAGGAGATCAAGCTGGCCTATGACGGTGACGTATTTCTTGCAGCTCCACCTGACAATGTGAATCTTGTCCTTCGGAATGGTGTGTGGCTTAGAGATCGATGTATTTATGTCCCAGAGGCTGTAAGACTTCGAGTTCTCAAATTGGTCCACGACTCTAAATTGGCTGGTCATAGGGGGGTACAGAAGACGCAGGAATTGTTAACTCGTTTTTTTTGGTGGCCTACCTGCTTGAAGGATGTGAATGACTATGTCCGCTCTTGTGAAGTTTGTGCCCGGTACAAGGTTCCTCGCGTTTCACCTACTGGTCTTCTTAAACCGCTACCTGTACCGTCTCGCCCTTGGGGGTCTATTTCGATGGACTTTATTGTGGAGTTACCCACCTCTGGTGGTAAAAATACTATTTTGGTGGTAGTAGATCGTTTAACGAAAGCTGCTCATTTCATTCCGTGTGCTGGTCTTCCCTCAGCTACAGAGACAGTAGATCTAGTTATCCAGAACATTTTCCGGCTGCATGGGGTACCAGATGACATCATTTCTGACCGGGGAATACAATTTACCTCTAGATTTTGGAAAGGATTTTGTTCTGCGCTCCACATTAATGTTTGCTTGTCTTCTGCATACCATCCTCAGACCAACGGGCAGACCGAACGGACAAATCAAACCTTGGAGCAATATCTACGCTGTCACGTCAGTCATTTGCAGGACGATTGGCTGAAGCTACTTCCTCTAGCGGAATTTTCGTACAACAACTCCCAAAGCAGTTCCACGAAGGTAACGCCTTTTTTTGCCAACCTGGGTTATCATCCAAGTATTTTGCCTAGGTCTCCGGTTACGATTTCGGTACCAGCGGTTGAAGACAGAGTGACGGCGTTGCAACGTAATCTTGAAGTTTTGAAGGACTCCCTGACCACAGCACAGGAGCGTTACAAGAAGTCGGCCGATAGATTCCGGAAACCAGCACCTATGTATAAGGTAGGAGACTCAGTTTGGTTGTCCACCAAGAATCTAAAATTGGGTGTTCCTTCGCAGAAACTGGGACAGAAATTCATCGGTCCATTCAAGATCACTGGGATTGTGAGCTCTGTTGCCTGTCGGTTGAAGCTACCACGGACTTTAAAGGTACACCCAGTATTTCATGTTTCCTTATTAAAACCAGTCTCTCCTAACACGTTTCAGGGACGTATCGTACCTCCCCCTCCACCAGTGTTGGTTGATGGCGAAGAACAATTCGTGGTACAGGATATTGTTAATTCGAGACTTCATAGAAACCGGCTTCAGTATCTAGTTAGATGGCAAGGTTACTCTCCTGAAAATGATTCTTGGGAACCAGTAAGTAACATCAATGCGCCTCTGAAGATTGCTCAGTTTCATCGGAGATACCCGGACAGGCCTGGTCCAGGACCGTCCGGAGGCCGTCTTTAGGGGGGGAGTAATGTCAGTATTCCGGGTTTTTAGGTAACTTTGTCAATGATTTTGCCCTTTGTTAAAATGGAGTTTGCTGTTTTGTGTGCCCTACTTCCTGTTCGTTTGTTTAAAACCCGGCTCAGGTGCTGGCTTCACTGCTGGAGTATTCTGCTTCCGTTTCCCTGCAACCCAGCTGCTTTGTTCCTCACAGATCTTTTGTGTATTTACCAGGAAAGTGCATAACCTTATCTTCAGGTGTTTCTCAGCCACAGCAGTTTCTACCCATGGCTCTGGACATTCTCTGCATACTAAGTTGCATGTACTGTGTTATCACTAAACTGTTGACTTGGGAATTTAACCCTTGGTTCACTCCATCTGATAAGAACTGTGTTTCTGAACTGTTGCTGTTTAACCCTTCGTGCATTACCTCTGGTGAGAGCTGTTGGAACTGTTACTGGAACCTTACTGACATATGAACTTGTTGTTGGACTTCACTGAATTAAGCCACAACTGAGATTAACTTGTTCCTGGACCTCCCTGTGTTTTCTGCATACCTGGATCTGACTCTTCACACACCAGCAGTGTGTAAATCCAGCAACGTTACCTGTGCATCAGACTTACCTTGTGGTCACATTTGTGTGAGGACTCCGTCGTAAGAACTTTACCACCCTCGCTATAGAGGTTCAAGGACTTATATATCCGGATTCATATAACTGGACTTGTGTATATATATATATATGGACTCATTGCATGTCACTACGGGTTGTTTGAATATTGTTTTTGGGTGTTTTGCTGTTTCACAAATACATTATTTGCATTCAAAGAAACCCGTCTCTGATTGTTCATTGCCCCACGCTATCAGAATCCTCGAGTTCCTACAATAGTATTACAGTTCCTGAGGAGGAGCGTTTCTCGTCGTCACTTGCTTCTGTGTGGAGAGGTGTATTGAATAATCTGAGTGCAATGAGGAACCGTTACAAACGTATGGCTGATAGGAGGAGAGTTTCTGGTCCAGATCTGAATGTGAACGATCTGGTATGGTTGTCTACCAGGAATATAAAACTTAAAGTGCCCTCCTGGAAACTGGGTCCCAGATTCATCGGGCCGTACAGGATCAGTTCCATAATTAATCCTGTGGCATTTCGTCTGGACCTCCCTCCTACGTTTAAAATTCATAATGTGTTCCACAAGTCATTACTTAAAAGGTATGTGGCACCAGTCATACCGTCACCTCTACCTCCTCCTCCTGTGTTGGTCAATGGTAACTTGGAATTTCAAGTATCAAAGATCATTGACTCACGTCTGAATCGCCGGTCCCTTCAGTACTTGGTGCATTGGAAGGAGTATGGTCCAGAGGAGAGGACGTGGGTCCCTGCGTCTGATGTTAACGCAGATCGTTTGGTTCGGACCTTCCACAGAACTCACCCGGGCAGGCCTGGCCCTGAGGGTCCGGAGGCCCCTCGTAGAAGGGGGGGTACTGTCATGTGTGCATTGCCACGAAGATCATCGCGGTTGCACATTTTGACTTCTCACAGCTGAGCTGCTGTTTCTTTGTGTTTGGCAGCTAGGGAGTTAATTCTGTCTGTGCTCGGTGCTGGGACTGGGTGCAGTTTCTCCCGGCTGCAATTGATTATTTGTTGATTGGTTTCCTTTAAATTCCTGGTTGTCTGCTTGGGGAGTTGCCAGTGAAACCTTCATGCAGACCACAGATAGGAATGAATCTGTATAGACTTTAGTTGTGAGCTCCTTAGTTGTTCTAAGCTCAACTTGGTTAGAGTTTATTTCCCAGACCATTTATGTTCCTTTGGTGTTTGAGTGTGTATGCAAGCGAGTGTTATCCTGTCTGTCTTATATGTCTAATCTGTGTATTTAGCTAAGATCAGCCCATATCCCTTTGGTGGTAGTCAGGATCCTTCTTAGGACTGATTACAGGGTTCAGGGTCTGATAGGAGACAGGGTTAGGTTGGAGACTTGGACCTCTGAACCATTATCAGTACCTCCAAGGTGAGGGATTAGTTAGGACCCCAGTTTAGGGTCAGGTTAGATCCCGGTCCACCTCTTTCCTGTTTCAGCTCATCAAGTCCTCAAGATTAACCCTGAGTTCAGCAGATATCGTGTCAGGTAAATCTATTCTATACTTACATGCTGATGTTGCTATACTAGTTGTTGTATAGAGTGTTGTTCCTGTATTAATAGTTTACTGACATTGTATACATATCATTAGACAGCGTGACAAGTGTCTAAGGGTTGAATCACTGTGTAAAACTATCCTAGCTTCCATGTCCTGTTGCTATAGAGTGTTTTAGTTATCTTAATAATAAAAGACCCTCGAGATCTATCCTACTAGAAAAATAGTATGGTGTAGAATTTAAAATAATGATCAATTGGGTCTCTATCAGAGGTGAAGGGCGTTCAATGTTCAGATATGACTACAAGAAAATGGCGCCTTAGTTACTGTCATTTTATATTTATCCAATTTAATAATCCCTACTGCTTAGTAGCCATTTTTATCTGTTCTGAGGAGATTTTTAAAAAAATTGGTATGGTATATCGGTTGATACGGGACAAAGATGAGCCTGGTCTCTGCTAATATGGTGCCGGGTCATTGCATGGATATGACTGCAAGAAAATGGCGCCTAAATTATTGCAGCATCAGTGCATACCATTGCATGGATATGACTACAAGAAAATGGCGCCTAATTAATTGCAGCATTATTGCATACCATTGTCCAATTTAATGACCTTCTTTTCTCATTGCTCAGAAGCCATTTCCCTCTTGATCTGAGGTGATTTTGATAAGATTGGCATGGCATATTGGATGATATGGGACAATGATAAAGATGGTCTTCTTTAACCCCTTCACCCCCAAGGGTGGTTTGCACGTTAATGACCGGGCCAATTTTTACAATTCTGACCACTGTCTCTTTATGAGGTTATAACTCTGGAACGCTTCACCAGATCTTGGCGATTCTGAGAATGTTTTCTCGTAACATATTGTACTTCACATTAGTGGCAAAATTTCTTCAATATAACTTGCGTTTATTTTTTAAAAAAATGCAAATATGGCAAAAATTTTGAAAATTTTGCAATTTTCATACTTTGAATTTTTATTCCCTTAAAACAGAGAAATATGTCACACAAAATCGTAAAGAAATAACATTTCCCACATGTCTACTTTACATCAGCACAATTTTGGAACCAACATTTTTTTTGTTAGGAAATTATAAGGGTTAAAAGTTGACCAGCGATTTCTCATTTTTACAACAAAATTTACAAAGCCATTTTTTTAGGGACCACCTCACATTTGAAGTCACTTTGAGGGGTCTGTATGGCAGAAAATACCCAAAAGTGACACCATTCTAAAAACTGCACCCCTCAAGGTACTCAAAACCACATTTAAGAAGTTTATTAACCCTTCAGGTGCATCACAGGACCTGAAGCAACGTGGAAAGAAAAAATAAATTTTTACCTTTTTGTCACAAAAATGATCTTTTACTAACTTTTTTTTATTTTCACAAGGGTAAAAGGAGAAAATGGACAGAAAAAGTTGTTGTAAAATTTCTCCAAAGTACTCTGATACCCCATATGTTGGGGAAAACCACTGTTTGGGCACACGGCAGAGCTCGTAAGGGAAGGAGCGCCGTTTGACTTTTTCAAACCAAAATTGGCTGGAATTGAGATTGGACGCCATGCCGCGTTTGGAGAGCCTCTGATGCGCCTAAACAGTGGAAACTCCCACAAGTGACACCATTTTGGAAACTAGACCCCCTAATGGAACTTAGCTATATCTGTTGTGAGCTCTTTGAACCCCCAAGTGTTTCACAAAAGTTTATAGTGCCTGAGTGTGAAAAAAAAAAAAAAAATTCCACAAAAATGATATTTTAGTCCCAAATTTTTGATTTTTCCCAAGGAAATTGGACCCAAAAAGTTTTTGTCCAATTTGTCCTGAGTACTCTGATACCCCATATGTGGGGGGGAAACTGTTTGGGCGCACGGCAGGGCTTGGAAACTAAGTAATAACGTTTTGGAATGCAGACGTTGATGGGGGTCATGTTCCGTTTGCAGTTCCCCAGATGAGCCTAAACAGTGGAAACCCCCCACAAGTTACCCCATTTTGGAAACTAGACCCCCTAAGGAACTTAACTAGATCTGTGGTGAGCACTTTGAACCCCCAAGTGCTTCACACAAGTTTATAATGCCCGGGCATGAAAATAAAAAATCCTATTTTTTTCCCACAAAAATTATCTATTAGTCACCAATTTTTTATTTTCCCAAGGGTAACAGGAGAAATTGGACCACAATAGTTGTTGTCCAATTTGTCCTGAGTACGCTGATATCCCATATGTGGGGGGGAACCACTGTTTGGGCGCATGGCAGAGCTCGGAATGGAAAGAGCGCCATTTGACTTTTTCCAACGAAAATTGGCTGGAATTGAGATTGGACGCCATGTTGCATTTGGAGAGCCCCTGATGTGCCTAAACAGTGGAAACCCCCCACAAGTGACCCCATCTTGGAAACAAGACCCCCTAAGGAACTTATCTAGATCTGTGGTGAGCAATTTGAACCCCCAAGTGCTTCGCACAAGTTTATAACGTAGAGCCGTAAAATTAAAAAATCATATTTTTTCCACAAAAATGATCTTTTCACCCCAATTTTTATTTTCCCAAGGGTAACAAGACTCCAAAAGTTATTGTGCAATTTGTCCTGAGTATGCTGATACCCCATATGTGGGGGTAAACCACTGTTTGGGTGCACGGCAGAGCTTGGAAGGAAAGGAGCGCCATTTGACTTTTTCAACGCAGAATTGGCTGGACGCCATGTCATGTTTGGAGAGCTCCTGATCTGCCTAAACAGTGGAAACCCCCAACAAATGACACCATTTTGGAAACTAGACCCCTCAAGGAACTTATCTAGATGTGTGGTGAGAACTTTGAACCCCCAGGTGTTTCACTAAAGTTTATAACGACCGAGCATGAAAATAAAAAAATCATATTTTTTCCACAAACATGATCTTTTAGTCCCCAACTTTTTATTTTTCCAAGGGTAACAGGAGAAACTGGACCCCAAAAGTTGTTGTCCAATTTGTCCTGAGTACGCTGATACCCAATATGTGGGAGAAAACTACTGTTTGGGCACACTTCCGGGCTCGGAAGGAAGTAGTGACTTTTGGATTGCAGACTTTGATGGAATGGTCTGCGGGCGTCATGTCGCATTTGGAGAGCCCCTGATGTGCCTAAACAGTGGAAACCCCCCACAATTGACCCCATTTTGGAAAATAGACCCCACAAGGAACTTATCTAGATGTGTGGTGAGCACTTTGAACCCCAAAGTGCTTCACAGAACTTTATAACGTACAGCCGTAAAAATAAAAAAAAACTTTTTTTTTACAAAAATGATTTTTTTCGCCCCTAATATTTTATTTTCACAAGGGTAACAGGAAAAATTGGACCCCAAAAGTTGTTGTCCATTTTGTCCTGAGTACGCTGATACCCAATATGTGGGAGAAAACTACTGTATGGGCACACGTCGGGGCTCGGAAGGGAAGTAGTGACGTTTTGAATTGCAGACTTTGATGGAATGGTCTGCGGGCGTCATGTCGCATTTGGAGAGCCCCTGATGTGCTTAAACAATGGAAAACCCCCACAAGTGACCCCATGTTGGAAAATAGACCCCACAAGGAAGACAGGGTTAGGTTGGAGACTTGGACCTCTGAACCATTATCAGTACCTCCAAGGTGAGGGATTAGTTAGGACCCCAGTTTAGGGTCAGGTTAGATCCCGGTCCACCTCTTTCCTGTTTCAGCTCATCAAGTCCTCAAGATTAACCCTGAGTTCAGCAGATATCGTGTCAGGTAAATCTATTCTATACTTACATGCTGATGTTGCTATACTAGTTGTTGTATAGAGTGTTGTTCCTGTATTAATAGTTTACTGACATTGTATACATATCATTAGACAGCGTGACAAGTGTCTAAGGGTTGAATCACTGTGTAAAACTATCCTAGCTTCCATGTCCTGTTGCTATAGAGTGTTTTAGTTATCTTAATAATAAAAGACCCTCGAGATCTATCCTACTAGAAAAATAGTATGGTGTAGAATTTAAAATAATGATCAATTGGGTCTCTATCAGAGGTGAAGGGCGTTCAATGTTCAGATATGACTACAAGAAAATGGCGCCTTAGTTACTGTCATTTTATATTTATCCAATTTAATAATCCCTACTGCTTAGTAGCCATTTTTATCTGTTCTGAGGAGATTTTTAAAAAAATTGGTATGGTATATCGGTTGATACGGGACAAAGATGAGCCTGGTCTCTGCTAATATGGTGCCGGGTCATTGCATGGATATGACTGCAAGAAAATGGCGCCTAAATTATTGCAGCATCAGTGCATACCATTGCATGGATATGACTACAAGAAAATGGCGCCTAATTAATTGCAGCATTATTGCATACCATTGTCCAATTTAATGACCTTCTTTTCTCATTGCTCAGAAGCCATTTCCCTCTTGATCTGAGGTGATTTTGATAAGATTGGCATGGCATATTGGATGATATGGGACAATGATAAAGATGGTCTTTAACCCCTTCACCCCCAAGGGTGGTTTGCACGTTAATGACCGGGCCAATTTTTACAATTCTGACCACTGTCTCTTTATGAGGTTATAACTCTGGAACGCTTCACCAGATCTTGGCGATTCTGAGAATGTTTTCTCGTAATATATTGTACTTCACATTAGTGGCAAAATTTCTTCAATATAACTTGCGTTTATTTTTTAAAAAAATGCAAATATGGCAAAAATTTTGAAAATTTTGCAATTTTCATACTTTGAATTTTTATTCCCTTAAAACAGAGAAATATGTCACACAAAATCGTAAAGAAATAACATTTCCCACATGTCTACTTTACATCAGCACAATTTTGGAACCAACATTATTTTTGTTAGGAAATTATAAGGGTTAAAAGTTGACCAGCGATTTCTCATTTTTACAACAAAATTTACAAAGCCATTTTTTTAGGGACCACCTCACATTTGAAGTCACTTTGAGGGGTCTGTATGGCAGAAAATACCCAAAAGTGACACCATTCTAAAAACTGCACCCCTCAAGGTACTCAAAACCACATTTAAGAAGTTTATTAACCCTTCAGGTGCATCACAGGACCTGAAGCAACGTGGAAAGAAAAAATAAATTTTTACCTTTTTGTCACAAAAATGATCTTTTACTAACTTTTTTTTATTTTCACAAGGGTAAAAGGAGAAAATGGACAGAAAAAGTTGTTGTAAAATTTCTCCAAAGTACTCTGATACCCATATGTTGGGGAAAACCACTGTTTGGGCACACGGCAGAGCTCGTAAGGGAAGGAGCGCCGTTTGACTTTTTCAAACCAAAATTGGCTGGAATTGAGATTGGACGCCATGCCGCGTTTGGAGAGCCTCTGATGCGCCTAAACAGTGGAAACTCCCACAAGTGACACCATTTTGGAAACTAGACCCCCTAATGGAACTTAGCTATATCTGTTGTGAGCTCTTTGAACCCCCAAGTGTTTCACAAAAGTTTATAGTGCCTGAGTGTGAAAAAAAAAAAAAATTCCACAAAAATGATATTTTAGTCCCAAATTTTTGATTTTTCCCAAGGAAATTGGACCCAAAAAGTTTTTGTCCAATTTGTCCTGAGTACTCTGATACCCCATATGTGGGGGGGAAACTGTTTGGGCGCACGGCAGGGCTTGGAAACTAAGTAATAACGTTTTGGAATGCAGACGTTGATGGGGGGTCATGTTCCGTTTGCAGTTCCCCAGATGAGCCTAAACAGTGGAAACCCCCCACAAGTTACCCCATTTTGGAAACTAGACCCCCTAAGGAACTTAACTAGATCTGTGGTGAGCACTTTGAACCCCCAAGTGCTTCACACAAGTTTATAATGCCCGGGCATGAAAATAAAAAATCCTATTTTTTTCCCACAAAAATTATCTATTAGTCACCAATTTTTTATTTTCCCAAGGGTAACAGGAGAAATTGGACCACAATAGTTGTTGTCCAATTTGTCCTGAGTACGCTGATATCCCATATGTGGGGGGGAACCACTGTTTGGGCGCATGGCAGAGCTCGGAATGGAAAGAGCGCCATTTGACTTTTTCCAACGAAAATTGGCTGGAATTGAGATTGGACGCCATGTTGCATTTGGAGAGCCCTGATGTGCCTAAACAGTGGAAACCCCCCACAAGTGACCCCATCTTGGAAACAAGACCCCCTAAGGAACTTATCTAGATCTGTGGTGAGCAATTTGAACCCCCAAGTGCTTCGCACAAGTTTATAACGTAGAGCCGTAAAATTAAAAAATCATATTTTTTCCACAAAAATGATCTTTTCACCCCAATTTTTATTTTCCCAAGGGTAACAAGACTCCAAAAGTTATTGTGCAATTTGTCCTGAGTATGCTGATACCCCATATGTGGGGGTAAACCACTGTTTGGGTGCACGGCAGAGCTTGGAAGGAAAGGAGCGCCATTTGACTTTTTCAACGCAGAATTGGCTGGACGCCATGTCATGTTTGGAGAGCTCCTGATCTGCCTAAACAGTGGAAACCCCCAACAAATGACACCATTTTGGAAACTAGACCCCTCAAGGAACTTATCTAGATGTGTGGTGAGAACTTTGAACCCCCAGGTGTTTCACTAAAGTTTATAACGACCGAGCATGAAAATAAAAAAATCATATTTTTTCCACAAACATGATCTTTTAGTCCCCAACTTTTTATTTTTCCAAGGGTAACAGGAGAAACTGGACCCCAAAAGTTGTTGTCCAATTTGTCCTGAGTACGCTGATACCCAATATGTGGGAGAAAACTACTGTTTGGGCACACTTCCGGGCTCGGAAGGAAGTAGTGACTTTTGGATTGCAGACTTTGATGGAATGGTCTGCGGGCGTCATGTCGCATTTGGAGAGCCCCTGATGTGCCTAAACAGTGGAAACCCCCCACAATTGACCCCATTTTGGAAAATAGACCCCACAAGGAACTTATCTAGATGTGTGGTGAGCACTTTGAACCCCGAAGTGCTTCACAGAACTTTATAACGTACAGCCGTAAAAATAAAAAAAACTTTTTTTTTTTACAAAAATGATTTTTTTTCGCCCCTAATATTTTATTTTCACAAGGGTAACAGGAAAAATTGGACCCCAAAAGTTGTTGTCCATTTTGTCCTGAGTACGCTGATACCCAATATGTGGGAGAAAACTACTGTATGGGCACACGTCGGGGCTCGGAAGGGAAGTAGTGACGTTTTGAATTGCAGACTTTGATGGAATGGTCTGCGGGCGTCATGTCGCATTTGGAGAGCCCCTGATGTGCTTAAACAATGGAAAACCCCCACAAGTGACCCCATTTTGGAAAATAGACCCACAAGGAACTAATGTAGATGTGTGGTGAGCGCTATGAACTCCCAAGTGCTTCACAGAAGTTTATAACGTACAGCCGTAAAAACAAAAAAAATCATTTTTTTTTTATAAAAATGATATTTTCGCTCCAATTTTTTATTTTCCCAAGGTAACAGAAGAAATTGGACTCCAAGAGTTATTGTGCAATTTGTCCTGAGTACGCTGATACCCCATATGTGGGGGTAAATTACTGTTTGGGCGCATGGCAGAGCTCAGAAGTGAAGGAGCACAGTTTGACTTTTTCAACGCAGAATTGACTGGAATTGAGATCAGACGCCATGTCACATTTGGAGAGTCCCTGATGTGCCTAAACAGCGGAAACCCCCCAATTCTAACTCCAACCCTAACCCCAACACACCCCTAACCCTAGTCCCAACCCTAACCATAACCCTAACCACAAACCTAACCCTAACACACCCCTAACCCTAATCCCAACCCTAACCCTAACTTTAAGCGCAACACTAACCTTAACTTTAGGCGCAACCCTAACCCTAACCCCAATGGGAAAATGGAAATAAATAAAAAAAATTTATTTTATTATTTTTCCCTAACTAAGGGGGTGATAAAGGGGGTTTGATTTACTATTTATAGCAGGTTTTTATGATTGGCAGCAGTCACGCTAAAATACGCTTTTTATTGCAAAAAATAGTTTTTGCATCACCACATTTTGAGAGCTTTAATTTTTGCATGTTTTGGCTCACAGAGTCATGTGAGGTCTTATTTTTTGCGGTACGAGTTGACGTTATTATTGGTATCATTGTTGAGCACGTGACATTTTTTGATCGCTTTTTATTTCGATTTTTGAGAGGTTAGAATGAACAAAAATCAGCAATTCATGAATTTCTTTTGAGGGGGGCATTTATACCGTTCCGCGTGTGGTAAAATTGATAAAGCAGTTTTATTCTTCGGGTCAGTACGATTACGGCGATACCTCATTTATATCATTTTTTTTTAGGTTTTGGCGCTTTTATACAATAAAAATAATTTTATAAAAAATAATTATTTTTGCATCGCTTTATTCTGCGAGCTGTAACTTTTTTATTTTTCGCTGATGATGCTGTGTCATGGCTCGTTTTTTGCGGGACAAGATGATGTTTTCAGCGGTACCATGATTATTTATATCGGTCTTTTTGATTGCGTGTTATTCCACTTTTTGTTCGGCAGTATGATGATAAAGCATTGATTTTTTTGCTTTGTTTTTTTTTTTTTTTTTAAGTGGTTCACTAAAGGGGTTAACTAGTGGGACAGTTTTATAGGGGGGGTTGTTACGGACGTGGCGATACCAAATATGTGTACTTTTATTGTTTTGTTTTTTTTATTTACAGGAAGAAATGAATTTATTGGGGAATATTTTTTTTTTCCTTTATTTTGAAATTTTTTTTTTACACTTGTGATTTTGATTTTTTTTACTTTTTTACTTTGTCCCATGGTGGGACATCACTGTATTTTATCAGATCGCTGGTGTGACAGTGTGCACAGCACTCTGTCACATCAGCGATCGCTCTGGAACTGCTGCAGGCTTCTCAGTGCCTGCTGTCCGCAGGCACTGAGGAAGCCGCCTCCCTGTAGGAGCCGGCGGCCACCTTCGATCCGGGGTCCTGCAGGGAAGAGGCTTTCAGGACAGCGCGGTCACATCGCGCTGTTCTGAGGGTCTCAGGGGAGCGCGCAGGGAGACCCTCCCTGCGCGATGCTCCCATGTGCCCTTGGTAGACCGCGATCATGTTTGATTGCGGTGTGCCAGGGGTTAATGTGCCGGGAGCAGTCCGTGACTGCTCCTGGCACATAGTCCCGGGTGTCAGCTGTGATAATCAGCTGACACCCGGCGGCGATCAGCTGCGCTCCCGCCGGGAGCGCAGCTGATCGCCTTGGACGTACTATCCCGTCCATGGTCACACTGTAGCGGGTTTTAATGACGGGATAGTACGTCCGATGGCAGAGAGGGGTTAATATGGCGCCGGCACATATTGTTGGGCTACATCAAAATGGCACTGATCAGAGAAATAATGATATGGGACTATAAGGACGGTCTCCTTTAACATGGCGCTGGCCCACATTGTTGGGCTACATTAAAATGGCGCTGATCAGAAAAGTAATGATATGGGACTATAATATAGATTGTCTCCTTTAATATGGCGCCGGCTCACATTGTTGGGCTACAATAAAATGGCACTGATCTGAGAAGTAATGGTATGGGATTATGACATACATGGTCTCCTTTAACATGGCGCCGGCTCACACTGTTGGGCTACAACAAAATGGCGCTGGTCAGAGAGATCTTTATACTAAGTTTGCATGGAGATGGTAACCGGAGGCGACGTGTGGCCACTTCTGATTATGGAAAACGCGCAGTGTGGATAGCAACAGGTATCTATCGGAGAACCTGGGAGGCGGTGTCTGACAATGTGGGAGAGCGCATGAAATGATGCTATACTTCTACTGTGAGACTCCTGACAATGCCCAGTGTGTGGGAGTGACGGAGGGGAGTCTGTGATTGGCTATGAGAGACTGGAAATGATGTCAGACTCCAATGCTGAAGTAAGGCACTTGTAAGGGTATAAATTCATCAAAAGCTGAGAGTATATATAGGCTGATCTTCATCCACATGGGCTGCCAGGCATATTGATGCACCTAAGAGAACTATATTTTGGGGTGATATTAGCCACTGCGATATCCACACCATACCCATATATTATGATCCCCTGATGAATCCCCAAGATAGGGGAGGAAACGCGTTGGGAAATGTAACACAATTTATGGTCCAGGAGATACATTAGTTTGAGACCATACTTGGGTACTGTCCTTGTGAGGACAGGAGTCTTGCAGGGGCACGACAGGGAATGTTAGTCTGAACCATATACTACTCCCTAGCTTTTTCAGACCCCTATTCAAATATTGTCTATATGAACAAGAATCCTGCGCTGGTACACCTATCAGTCTTGGGGTCCACACCCAGTTACTGGCTAGAGAGATGCAAACTGGACCATACAGGACATTCATCTTAATGGGTGAGATTGATCCATTTATCTTTTAATAATCACATAGCACGAGCACTTTATGTATGTATGTTATATGTCTTGCACTGAAGGGTTGTTTTTATACCATTGATTAAAGGTTATGCTTTAACTGGTAAATTAGGTTACCCTATCTGCTTATATTGTTGTTAAACCTGAGGGTAAATGATATTGTCCTTGAGACATATTGGCTAAATAAATGGGGTTTTCCACTGTTTTGGCACATCAGGGGCTCTGAAAACTGAATATGACACCAGCAGCCAATTCCATCAAAGTCTGCATTACAAAACGTCACTACTTCTATTCCGAGCCCCGACATGTGCCCACACAGTAGTTTTCTCCCACATATGGGGTATCGGCGTACTCAGGACAAATTGGACAACAACTTTTGGGTTTCAATTTTTCCTGTTACCTTTGGGAAAATAAAGAATTGGTGACTAAAAGATCATTTTTGTGGGAAAAAAATAGGCTTTTTTATTTTCATGCCCGGGCATTATAAACTTGTGTGAAGCACTAGGGGTTCAAAGTTCTCACCACAGATCGAGATAAGTTCCTTAGGGGGTCTAGTTTCCAAAATGGTGTCACTTGTGGGGGGTTTCCACTGTTTAGGCACATCAGGGACT
Source organism: Oophaga sylvatica (assembly GCA_033576555.1). Lineage (NCBI taxonomy): Eukaryota > Metazoa > Chordata > Amphibia > Anura > Dendrobatidae > Oophaga > Oophaga sylvatica. Next base: position 250,996,949 of record JARQOD010000001.1, read on the forward strand.
CTCCAAACGCGACATGGCGTCCAATCTCAATTCCAGCCAATTTTGGTTTGAAAAAGTCAAACGGCGCTCCTTCCCTTACGATCCCTGCCGTGCGCCCAGACAGTGGTTTTCCCCCACATATGGGGTATCAGTTTACTCAGGAGAAATTGCACAACAACTTTATCTGTCCATTTTTTCCTTTTACCCTTGTTAAAATAAAAAATTGTTTGTAAAAATCTATTTTTGTGAATAAAAAGTTAAATGTTCATTTTTTCCTTCCACGTTGCTTCGGCTCCTGTGAAGCACCTAAAGGGTTAATAAACTTCTTGAATGTGGTTTTGAGTACCTTGAGGGGTGCAGTTTTTAGAATGGTGTCACTTTTGGGTATTTTCTGCCATATAGACACCTCAAAGTGACTTCAAATGTGAGGTGGTCCCTAAAAAAATGGTTTTGTACATTTTGTTGTAAAAATAAGAAATCGCTGGTCAACTTTTAACCCTTATAATTTCCTAACAAAAAAAAATTTTGGTTACAAAATTGTGCTGATGTAAAGTAGACATGAGGGAAATGTTATTTAGTAACTCTTTTGTGTGACATATTTCTCTGTTTTAAGGGAATAAAAATTCAAATTTTGAAGATTGCAAAATTTTCACAATTTTCGCCATATTTCCATTTTTTTCATAAACAAACGCAAGTTATATCGAAGAAATTTTACCACTATCATGAAGTACAATATGTCATGAGTAGAGTTGAGCAATACAGGTCGGTCAGATTCATAAGTCGCCGACTTTTGCTAAAGTCGAGTTGCGCCAAGCAAAACCCTACCATAGCGAGCGTGAAGTGGGCCATGCGGTCGTCGACCCGAGCGCCAAAGTCTGTTTTCCCATAATGCTTGCAGGCGCCTTTTTTCAGCCAATGAGCAAGGACGTACACTGTGGGCAACGAGATGACATGGGCAGTATCCACCACCATCTTAGAGAAGGGCATTGCAGTGATTGGCTTGCTTTGGGGGGCGTCATAGTGGCTATAAAAGGCCTGACCGCCGACCGCCATTTTACTTCTGCCGATATTAACAGTAGGGAGAGGTTGCTGACGCTGTTTATCAGTAGGGAGAGAGTTAGGGCAGGAAAGAGAAGTTCTTCTGCGCTTGTGCTGATAGCAATTGTGCTGTACAGTTAATGTGCAGTGACGGGATGATTTTCTTGTGTGCAGCAGCGCTGGTTATTAGGCTGCCTGCCAGTGACAGGGGGAGGATTTTCTTGTGTGCAGCAGCGCTGGTTAGTAGGTTGCCTGATAGCTGTATTGCTGTGTGTACACTGCTGTGCAGACTGCTTTTTACACAGCACTAACATTTTTATTCTTTTTTTCTGCACAGTTACCGAGCGTTCATTTTTTCCCACACCGTATAGAGCTGTACGCTCCTCACAGTACCATGTACCGGCTGGGATCACGGACAAATACATGCTGACTATCTGTGTGTGACTCCGAAAATATATACGGAGTTTGAAATTTTCCTCTATACTACGTATATACACCTGGTATCTTCAGATACAGTACCCTTTTCTGCTTTTTATATTCTGGTCTAATCCATGCTGAGCCTGAGAGCGCCTGTCTGTGACTCCGCAAATATATACGGAGATTGAAATTTTCCCCTATACTATATACACCTGGTGTCTTCAGATACAGTACCCTTTTTCTGCTTTTTATATTGTGGTCTAATCCGTACTGAGCCTGACAGCGTCTGTCTGTGACTCCGGAAATATATACGGAGATTTACAATTTTCCCCTATACTACAGTCATGGACAAAAGTTTTGAGAATGACACAAATATTCATTTTTACAAAGTCTACTGCTTCACTTTTTCTAATGGCAATTTGCATATACTCCAGAATGTTATAAAGAGTGATCAGCTTAACAGCAATTACTTGCAAAGTCAATATTTGGCTAGAAAATGAACTTTATCCCCCAAAACACATTTCAACATCATTGCAGCCCTGCCTTAAAAGGACCAGCTAAGCTCTTTTCAGTGATTGCTCCATTAACACAGGTGTGGGTGTTGATGAGGACATGGCTGGAGATCAATCTGTCATGATTAAGTAAGAATGACACCACTGGACACTTTAAAACAGTGGTTCTCAACCTTTCTAATGCCGTGACCCCGCAATACAGTTCCTCATGTTGCGGTGACCCCCCAAACCAAAAAAATAATTACAATCCTCCATACAATATTATGGGCACCACATAGTCCTCCATACAGTATTATGGGCCAAATATAATGCTCCATAAAGAATACTGGTCCCCATATAATGCTCCATACAAAATATGGAGCTCTCCTCTGCACTGTGCTGCGTTCTGCACTGTTACGGCTCAGGAAAGGGCACTGTGGAAAGACTCCCCATTATCATCATCATTGCCTCCCCATCATCATCATCGCCTCCTCATCATCATTGCCTCCCCATCATCATTATCATTGTCTGCCCATCATCATTGGCTCCCCATCATCATCATTGCCTGCCCATCATCATTGGCTCCCCATCATCATCGCCTCCCCATCAACATCATTGCCTGCCCATCATCATTGGCTCCCCATCATCATCATTGGCTCCCCATCATCATCATTGCCTTCCCATCATCATTGGCTCCCCATCATCATCATCATTGCCTGCCCATCATCATTGGCTCCCCATCATCATCGCCTCCCCATCATCATCATCATCATTGCCTGCCCATCATCATTGGCTCCCCATCATCATCATCATTGCCTGGCCATCATCATTGGCTCCCCATCATCATCGCCTCCCTATCATCATCATCATCGCCTCCCTATCATCATCATCATCATTGCCTGCCCATCATCATCACCTCCCCATCATCATCATCTTTGCCTGCCCATCATCATTGGCTCCCCATCATCATCGTTGCCTCCTCACCACCATCACTGCCTCCCCCCATCACCATCACACATACAGCACCACACACAGACAGCACCGCAGCACTCTCTCACATAAACACATGCAGGCAAACACACACACACACACACACTGATACACACAGACACATACACCTCACATCTCACCTGTCCGGCGCCCGCACTCTCTGCCACAGCCGGCCGCTGAATGATGACGTCATCCAGCGGCGCTGCTGTGACAGGAAGCGCGGGCGCCCTGCAGGCGCCCCCTGGAGCCCGGAGCTACGGAGGCGAGGTAAGTATTGCGCCGCCTGCTGAGGCCGGGTCCCCCCTCTCCCCGCACAGTGGACTCACCGACCCACCGCTCAGCTCCGGAGGGTCCCGGGCCGCTGCACTGTGACTCCGTGGGAGGAGGAATTGCTGCTGCTGCCACGCCGCCCCACACACCTGCTGCCTGGGACGGACCGCCCCACACACGTGCTGCCTGGGGCAGACCGCCCCCCCGCCCCCCACGCTACGCCCACGCCCTACGCCCACGCCTACCCACGCCCTACGCCCCCGCTACGCCCCTGCTACGCCACTGGGCTAAAGCCATCGGAATATGCGATATGGCTGTTATTATATGGCTCCGCTCCCCCTCCCATCCTGTATACATGGCTCCGCTCCCCCTCCCATCCTGTATATCATGGCTCCGCTCCCCCCCATCCATCATCCGTTTGTATACATGGCTCCGCTCCCCCTCCCATCCTGTATATATGGCTCCGCTCCCCCCTCCCATCCTGTATACATGGCTCCGCTCCCCCTCCCATCCTGTATACATGGCTCCGCTCCCCCTCCCATCCTGTATATATGGCTCCGCTCCCCCTCCCATCCTGTATAAATGGCTCCGCTCCCCCTCCCATCCTGTATACATGGCTCCGCTCCCACCCTCCCATCCTGTATACATGGCTCCGCTCCCACCCTCCCATCCTGTATACATGGCTCCGCTCCCCCTCCCATCCTGTATACATGGCTCCGCTCCCCCTCCCATACTGTATATATGGCTCCGCTCCCCCCTCCCATCCTGTATACATGGCTCCGCTCCCCCTCCCATCCTGTATACATGGCTCCGCTCCCATCCTCCCATCCTGTATATATGGCTCCGCTCCCCCCTCCCATCCTGTATACATGGCTCCGCTCCCCCCTCCCATCCTGTATACATGGCTCCGCTCCCACCCTCCCATCCTGTATACATGGCTCCGCTCCCATCCTCCCATCCTGTATATATGGCTCCGCTCCCCCCTCCCATCCTGTATACATGGCTCCGCTCCCCCCTCCATCCTGTATACATGGCTCCGCTCCCACCCTCCCATCCTATATACATGGCTCCGCTCCCACCCTCCCATCCTGTATACATGGCTCCACTCCCCCCTCCCATCCTGTATACATGGCTCCGCTCCCCCCTCCCATCCTGTATACATGACTCCGCTCCCACCCTCCCATCCTATATACATGGCTCCGCTCCCATCCTCCCATCCTGTATATATGGCTCCGCTCCCCTCCCATCCTGTATATATGGCTCTGCTCCCATCCTCCCATCCTGTATATATGGCTCCGCTCCCATCCTCCCATCCTGTATATATGGCTCCGCTCCCCCATCCTGTATATATGGCTCCGCTCCCCCTCCCATCCTGTATACATGGCTCTGCTCCCCCGTCCCCCCCCACTACGTCACCGCACTGCCAGGAGGAAGCTGCCGCGGCCGACAGGGACGCAGCGACGGAAGGTAAGTATGGATGTCTTCTTGAAGCCGGCGGCTGCAGCTGTCGCTACAGTAAAACAAAAAAAAATAGAACATACTGTGCACCAGGGAACTCCAATATATAAAACAAAAATCAATTTTATTGAAAACTACAATGCAATACAACACACTGAACAATTAAAAACAATTAAAAATGAGCAAACAGTCCCCAAAAAGGGGTACATGGCTCCCTGAAACCCATGTGGCTGTGTAAATATAGAAAATACATATGCAATAATATAAATATGAAAAACGTGTTGCACAAGGTATATATGTATGCATGTAAGCCTAACCAATCCCCATCTGCACGCACTGTGAGGCGGAGACTCTTGGAGCAAGGCCTGGTCTCAAGGAGGGCAGCAAAGAATCCACTTCTCTCCAGAAAAAACATCATGGACAGACTGATATTCTGCAAAAGGTACAGGCAGTGGACTGCTGAGGACTGGGGTAAAGTTATTTTCTCTGATGAATCCCCTTTTCGATTGTTTGGGACATCAGGAAAACGCCTCATTCGGAGAAGACAAGGTGAGCGCTACCACCAGTCTTGTCTCATGCCAACTGTTAAGCATCCTGAAACCATTCATGTGTGGGTTGCTTCTCAGCCAAGGGAATCGGCTCTCTCACAGTCTTGCCTAAAAACACAGCCATGACTAAAGAATGGTACCAGAATGTCCTCCAAGAGCAACTTCTCCCAACCCTCCAAGAGCAGTTTGGCAATCAACAATGCCTTTTCCAGCATGATGGAGCACCTTGCCATAAAGCAAAGGTGATAACTAAATGGCTCAGGGAACAAAACATAGAGATTTTGGGTCCATGGCCTGGAAACTCCCCAGATCTTAATCCCATTGAGAACTTGTGGTCAATCATCAAGAGACGGGTGGACAAACAAAAACCTAAAAATTCTGACAAAATGAAAGCATTGTGTCGTGACCCAGGACCGGGTTTTGTCTTTGTCCGTCCTGGTCAGACTGGGGTTAATAGTTTCAGCCTCTCTCTGGCAGAGGGCGGCTATTTAGTTGCCAATTGACCTAGGTCTGGTGTCAGTTATACTCCTGCCCTCGGCTGAGTTAGTTGACCTCCTGTGTGCCTGTGCCTTGTGCCTGATCTTGTTGCTTGTTTGGTTTTGACCCGGTCCGTCTCTTCGTTGTGAGTTTGTCTACTGTCTTGGTACTGTGTATTTGCCCGTTCTGGTTTTCTGATCCCTTGGCTATGTTCTGGTTATTCTCTGCCTTCTCCTCTTGTACTGCGTTGCTCCCTCTGTTTATGACCTGGCTATCCTGACTATCCGTTTTGTCTATGCCCCTTGGTAACTCTGTCCCGTAGTTACCCTTCTAGGAGTTTTCCTTCTGCTCATAGCTCTCTGGAGCTTAGGCCACGCCCACCAGCAGTCACGTGTTTCAGGTCCTTTGGTCTGAAGCATTCTCTATCTGTTACTGCTCGCTCTGAGAGACCTGTGGCCGGCGCCGCCCCTTGGCAGTCACGTGCTTAGGGTCCTGTTAGTCTAAACCACACATCTTCACCGCTACTGCCCAGCTCCACAGGTATCTTTGAGTGAAGTCTGTCTTATTCAGGACACGTGCACTGGCTCAGTGAGCAAGTGCAGTGCGGTGTTCGTGATACATTGATTGTGCAAGAATGGACTGCTATCAGTCAGGATTTGGTCCAGAAGTTGATTGAGAGCATGCCAGGGAGAATTGCAGAGGTCCTGAAGAAGAAGGGTCAACACTGCAAATATTGACTTGCTGCATTAACTCATTCTAACTGTCAATATAAGCTTTTGTTACTCATATGTTTGCAATTATATTTCTGTCTGTGATAAAAACATCTGTCAAACACACATAAAAACCAGAGGGCAGCAGATCATGTGAAAATATAATATTTGTGTCATTCTCAAAACTTTTGGCCATGACTGTATATACACCTGGTATCTTCAGATATAGTACCCTTTTTCTGCTTTTTATATTCTGGTCTAATCCATACTGAGCCTGAGAGCGTCTGTCTGTGACTCCGGAAATATATACGGAGATTTACAATTTTCCCCTATACTATATACACCTGGTATCTTGTGATACAGTACCCTTTTTCTGCTTTTTATATTCTGTAACAGAATGTGGATGGAAAAAACATCACCATAAATAGTACCGATGAATATTAGTAAATAATAGGACTAAATGGGAAACTGCAGAAGAGCTAAGCCAATCAATCAAAAAGAACATAGCAGCCAAAATATCCCATAAAAAACATCTTTATTAACAACATATGTTTAAAATTACACAGGATGGTAATTGGAACATCTGGGGAAAAAAATCATTTAGGAATGGCAGTATATTCCCTCCATAGAGGATCAGGTCAAGTCCTCATAGCTGTTAATCAAGATCAAAATTACAACACACCGTGTGCTACACTTATAGACCACATGTTATACTAGCATAGTGCAGGATGATTTAAACATAATGAACCAGCCTATAGTGCAAGTTACCTTAACAGATGTATAATACAGCCTTCAGAACAGGACCCAGATCCACCCCTGGGCTGTATTATACATCTGTTAAGGTAACTTGCACTATAGGCTGGTTCATTATGTTTAAATCATCCTGCACTATGCTAGTATAACATGTGGTCTATAAGTGTAGCACACGGTGTGTTGTAATCTACTGCCATTCCTAAATGATTTTTTCCCCAGATGTTCCAATTACCATCCTGTGTAATTTTAAACATATGTTGTTAATAAAGATGTTTTTTATGGGATATTTTGGCTGCTATGTTCTTTTTGATTGATTTTTATATTCTGGTCTAATCCATACTGAGCCTGAAAGCGTCTGTGTGTGACTCCGCAAATATATATGGAGATTTACAAATTTCCCCTATACTATATACACTGTGTGCAGATTTATTAGGCAAGTTGTATTTGAGAGGATTCTTTTTATTATTGAACAACAACTATGTTTTCAATCAGCCCAAAAGACTCATTAATATCAAAGCTTAATATTTTTGGAAGTTGGAGTGGGTGTCTTTTAGATTTGGCTATCTTAGTAGGATATCTGTTTGTGCAGGTAACTATTACTGTGCAGAATTATTAGGCAACTTAATAAAAACCAAATATATACCCATCTCACTTGTTTAGTTTCACCAGGTAAACCAATATAACACAAAATTTAGAAATAAACATTTCTAACATTCAAAAAATAGAAAAAAAAATCAGTGACCAATATAGCCACCTTTCTTTACGATGACACTCAAAAGCCTTCCATCCATAGATTCTGTCAGTTGCTTGATCTGTTTACGATCAACATTGCGTGCAGCAGCCACCATAGCCTCCCAGACACTGTTCCGAGAGGTGTACTGTTTTCCCTCCCTGTAGATCTCACATTTTATGAGGGACCACAGGTTCTCTATGGGGTTCAGATCAGGTGAACAAGGGGGCCATGTCATTATTTTTTTCTTCTTGTAGACCTTTACTGGCCAGCCACGCTGTGGAGTATTTGGATGCATGTGATGGAGCATTGTCCTGCATGAAAACCATGTTTTTCTTGAACGATACCGACTTCTTCCTGTACCACTAGTACCAATGCTTGAAGAAGGTGTCTTCCAGAAACTGGCAGTAGGTCTGGGAGTTGAGCTTCACTCCATCCTCAACCCGAAAAGGTCCCACAAGTTCATCTTTGATGATACCAGCCCATACCAGTACCCCACCTCCACCTTGCTGGCGCCTGAGTCGGAGTGGAGCTCTCTTCCCTTTACTGATCCAGCCTCAGGCCCATCCATCTGGCCCATCAAGAGTCACTCTCATTTCATCAGTCCATAACACCTTAGAAAAATCAGTCTTAAGATATTTCTTGGCCCAGTCTTGATGTTTTATCTTATGTTTCTTGTTCAAAGGTGGTCGTTTTTCAGCCTTCCTTACCTTGGCCATGTCCCTGAGTATGGCACACCTTGTGCTTTTTGATACTCCAGTAACGTTGCAGCTCTGAAATATGGCAAAACTGGTGGCAAATGGCATCTTGGCAGCTTCACGCTTGATTTTCCTCAATTCATGGGCAGTTATTTTGCGCCTTTTTTATCAACACGCTTCTTGCGACCCTGTTGGCTATTTGCCATGAAACGCTTGATTGTTCTGTGATCACACTTCAAAAGTTTGGCAATTTCAAGACTGCTGCATCCCTCTGCAAGACATCTCCCAATTTTTGACTTTTCAAAGTCTGTCAAATCTCTCTTCTGACCCATTTTGCCAAAGTAAAGGAAGTTGCCTAATAATTAAGCACACCTTACATAGGGCTTTGATGTCATTAGACCACACCCCTCCTCATTACAGAGATGCAAATCACCTGATTTACATAATTGGCAGCTGACTTTCAAGCCTATACAGCTTGGAGTAGGACAACATGTATAAAAAGGATGATGTGATCAAAATACTAATTTGCCTAATAATTCTGCACACAGTGTACACCTGGTATCTTGTGATACAGTACCCTTTTTCTGCTTTTTATATTCTGGTCTAATCCATACTGAGCCTGAGAGCGTCTATGTATGACTCCGCAAATATATACGGTAAACTGCTTTTAAAGCCGGAGCATCAGGAACAGGTTTTAGCTTACATTGCCGAAAGAGCCTCCAGCTCTATCGCCTCCTCTTCTGAAGTTTCAAAAAATGCAAGCACTGAGTCGTCAGTGCAGGCTCCTGGTCAGGAACAACACCTTTCCTTGTGTCCTTCATCCCCACCAAAAGTGAAGGATGCAGCAGGCCACACTTCAGATTACTCCATGGAGCTCTTTTCACATACCATGCCTGGTTATCAAGTCAAATCCTGAATTCCCCAGTACAAGATGAATCTGACATGCAGTGTACTGATGCACAACCACTGCTATATGATTCTGCTGGTACATTCACTCAGAGCACTACATTGCCCTCGCAGTCTACTGAGCCAGAATCTGACCCTGATGAAACTCAGGTGCCCCTTCCCGCATACTATACCACCTTACACGGTGACACAGAGGAAGGTGCAGATGAAATTGAAGAGGAGGTGATGGATGACCCAGTTGTTGACCCGGATTGGCATCCATTGGGCACTTTTTTTACCAAAATCCTATTGATGAGGCAAAGGTTATCTGTAAGAAGTGCGGAAGGACCTTTAGCCAAGGGAAAAATTTCCGAAATTTGAATACCAGTTGCATGCTTAAACATTTAAACACCATGCACTTTCAAGCGTGGACGGACTACAAAACCTCAGGTAGCACATGTGCACCTGCTCCGACTGAAGGTAGCCAGCAATGCTACATCGCTTCCCCCACTGTAAGCCCACCGGTTAGCACACCACCAACAAGAAATGTTGATGTGTCGTCGCAAGGCCAAAGCAGTCAGGGAATCACAATGTTTTTGCAACGAAAGACTGAATCTAGGCCATCACCACCACCACCACCACCACCATCACCATCACCATCACCAACCCCCTCTCAGTCCGCCATGTCCACTGCTAATTCCCCCATCTGCAGCTCTCAAGTCCAGCTCACCCTAGCAGACACTCTGAGTAGGACAAGAAAGTACTCATCCTCTCATCCGCGTACACTGGCTTTGAACGCCTACATTGCCAAACTGATCTCATTAGAGATGATGCCCTTCCGTTTGGTTGAAAGTGCAGCGTTTCGAGAACTCATGGCCTTCGCTGTCCCACGCTATGACCTACCCAGTCGGCACTTCTTTTCTAGAAAAGCCATCCCTGCCCTCCACCTGCATGTGAAAGACCGCATTGTCCATGCATTCAAACAATCAGTGAGTAGAAAGGTGCACCTCACAACAGATGCATGGGCCAGTAGGCATGGCCAGGGCAGTTACGTGTCTATCACTGCGCACAGGGTTAATGTGGTGGATGCAGGGTCCACAGGGGACAGCGGCGGTGGGACAGTGCTGCCTAGCCCACAGTATAGGCAACAGTTGGCTGTAGGCATTCCTCCAGAAGCAAAAGCTCATTGACAGAGCGCAGTTGCACGAGCACTCCATCCGCAGCTGCCAGAGTTGCACACGAGGTGTCCCACTATCGAACAGCTAGTGGTAAGCGTCAGCAGGCTGTTTTAAAAATGATGTCTTTGGGCAACAACAGACACTGCGGAGGTACTGACCGACTACTTGCAGCGAGAAACTGAGTCATGGCTGGGCAGTCTACATCTTGAGCCAGACAAGGTAGTCAGTGATAACGGCCGTAATTTTGTGGCAGCCATAGCCCTGGCAAAACTCAGACACATACCTTGCCTAGATCACACCTTGAACCAGGTGGTGCAGTACTTCCTAAATAATTATCCGGAGTTAACAGCCCTGCTCCATAAGGTGCGAAGACTGTGCTCGCACATTCGTCGCTCGCCAGTAGACTCCAGTCGTATGCAGAGGCTGGGCTGCAGCGATCGCTCCACCTCCCCAAGCACCGCCTAATCACAGACGTTGCAACAAGGTGGAACTCCACCATGCACATGGTTGAGAGGCTGTGCGAACAGAGGCAGGCTGTAATGCATTTGTGGGAGGACACACGGGCAGGCAGTTTGAGGGTAGACATCGAGTTGTCGTGTGTGCAGTGGTCAAAGCTAAAAGACCTCTGTAAAGTCCTTCAGTGTTATGAAGGATGACGACTACTGGTTGGCCAGCATCCTCGATCCACACTATAAAGGCAAATTACAGAACATCATGCCACAGGAGAACCTAGAGCTAATATTGGAGAACAAACAAGCAACTCTGGTAAACCGTTTGTTAGAGGCATTCCCAGCACACAACAGCGGTGCAGGTTCTACCACGAGCCGTACTGGGCCAAATGGAAGAGGTGTTCATGGTGCACACAGCCGAAGTGGCGTTGGAGACAGGGGTTTCATGACCATGTTGTGGACTGATTTCTCGAGTACCGCTCACACGACTGGTAATACTGAATCGATTACAACAGACAGGAGACAGCAGTTGTCAACTATGGTTCAAAATGACCTCTCCTCCCCTATCGATGTTCTCCCTCACAGTTCATTCCCCTTTGACTACTGGGCCTGTAAACTGGACACCTGGCCTGAATTGGCACAATATGCCTTACAGGAGCTCGCTTACCCTGCTGGTAATGTGCTATCAGAAAGAGTCTTCAGTGCTGCTGGATCAATCCTGACAGAAAGAAGGACCCAGCTGTCGACCCAAAATGTTGGTGATCTCACCTTCATTAACCCCTTTCTGCCGTCGGACGTACTATCCCGTCCATGGTACCTGGGCCCGTATGACCACGGAAGGGATAGTACGTCACATGCGATCGGACGCGCTAGGGTGAGCGCGGCCGATCGCGGCTGGGTGTCAGCTGATTATCACAGCTGACACCCGGCACTATGTGCCAGGTGCGGTCACGGACCACTCCCGGCACATTAACCCCTGGCATACTGCGATCAAAGATGATCGCAGTGTACCGGGGGCACAGGGAGACATCACGCAGGGAGGGGCCTCTGTTGTGAGCATGTTGGAAATGACTTCTGAGTTGGGGCTCCCTCTGGTGGTTGAAATTGAACCAGTGTTGAATAGTAGAAGTCCATCACCTGCGATCAATGACTGGCAATCAGGAAAGATGGACTAGGCTGATATAAGTGAGTTGCCTTCCCATGATCCTCGCCGGTGATCAATTGTTGTTTCCTGGTTCATTTGGAAGTCAGCTGGTGTCTTGCCTTCGTCTGCTACTTTCAGATAAGATATTTTCTGCTTGTTTCTATTGTGTTTGCTATTTCCATTTTTTGTCTGCACTTTTATGGGAGGTTAGCCAGGTTCCCCTCCAGGGGCCTGTGCTACTCTGTTTTTCAGTAGCCACTGTTTATTTGTTCCATTGCTCTGTCCTTGCTATTTGAGTGGCTGTGGGTTAGCCGCTTGTTCACACCGGAGATCTGATTTAGCGGGTGGCGAGATCGTGTGATCTCAGCATTTTTGAAATCAGAAGTGTTGGAAGTGTTTCTAGGGTTTTGCTGGGTTGCAGATAGTATTCTCTCCTGTCCTATCTAGGCAGTGTTTGGCCCCAGCGTTTGCTCACTCTATTTTCTGTCTGCATTTGTATTTCGTCTTCTCTAACCGCCATTATGTGTGGGGGCTACCTGTTCCTTTGGGGCTCTACTCCGGGGCAGTTAGCTTTCCTGTTTCTATCTTTAGGTGTAGCTAGCTCTCCGGCTGTGCCGAGGCATCTAGGTCACCGTAGGTACATCCCACAGCTGCTTCTAGTTGTGCATTTAGTTTAGGGATCTGCAACCCATTAGTTCCCAACCTCTCTGGTGTTCTGCTGCATTGGCTGTTTTTTTGCTCCTGTCTTCCTCAGCTACCACTTCATAACAGGGCTCCCTGCGTGCTTCCCGGAGACCCTCAGAACAGCGCGATGTGATTGCGCTGTTCTGAGGCCTTCCTCCCTGCGGGACCCCGGATCCAAGATGGCCACGGGGTCCTTCGGGGTCTTGCAGGAAGGCAGCTTCCTCAGTGCCTGCTGAGAACGGGCGCTGAGAAAGCCAGCAGCACTGCCTGTCACATCGCTGGTCTGACAGAGTGCTGTGCACACTGTCAGACCAGCGATCTGACCTTATACAGTGATGTCCCACCCTGGGACAAAGTAAAAAGTTAAAAAAATAAAAATAACATGTGTGAAAAAAAATTCCTAAATAAATAATAAAAAAAAAATATTCCCCAATAAATTCATTTCTTCATGTATATATAAAAGAAGCAATAAAAATACACATATTTGGTATCACCGCATCCGTAACGACCCGCCCTATAAAACTGTCCCACTAGTTAACCCCTTTAGTGAACCCCTTAAAAAAAAAAACAAAGCAAAAAACAATGCTTTATTATCATACCGCCAAACAAAAAGTGGAATAACACGCGATCAAAAAGACGCATATAAATAAACATGGTACCGCTGAAAACGTCATCTTGTCCCGCAAAAACCAAGCCAACATATAGCATCATCAGAAAAAAATAAAAAAGTTATAGGTTGCAGAATAAAGCGATGCAAAAATAATTATTTTTTATATTAAATAGTTTTTATTGTATAAAAGCGCCAAAACATAAAAAAATGATATAAATGAGATATTGCTGTAATCGTACTAACCCGAAGAATAAAACTCCTTTATCAATTTTACCACACGCAGAACGGTATAAACGCCCCCCCCGAAAAGAAATTCATGAATTGCTGATTTTTGTTCATTCTAACCTCCCAAACATCGTAATAAAAAGCGATCAAAAAATGTCACGTGCCCAAAAATGGTACCAATAAAAATGTCAACTTGTCCCGCAAAAAATAAGACCTCACATGACTCTGTGGGCCAAAATATGCAAAAATTATAGCTCTCAAAATGTGGTGATGTAAAAACTATTTTTTGCAATAAAAAGCGTCTTATAGTGTGTGACAGCTGCCAATCATAAAAATCCGCTATAAATAGTAAATCAAACCCCCCTTTATCACCCCCTTAGTTAGGAAAAAAATTATGATTTTTTATTTTTATGGCACTACGTTATAAACTTCTAGATAAGTTCCTTGGGGGTCTAGTTTCCAAAATAGGGTCACTTGTGGTGGGTTTCCAATGTTTAGGCACATCAGGGGCTCTCCAAACGCGACATGACACCCGCACGATCCACGACGTGTGCCCATATAGTAGTTTTCTCCCACATATGGGGTATCAGCGTACTCAGGATAAATTGGACAACAACCTTTGGATCCAATTCTCCCGTTACCCTTGTAAAAATAAAATATTGGGGCGAAAAAATCATTTTTGTAAAAAAAAAAAAGATTTTTTTTTTGCTTTTACAGCTGTACGTTATAAACTTCTGTGAAGTGCTTGGGGGTTCATAGTGCTCATCTCAGATCTAGATAAGTTCCTTGGGGGTCTATTTTCCAAAATGGGTCACTTGTGGGGGGTTTCCACTGTTTAGGCACATCGGGGCTCTCTAAATGCGACATGACGCCCGCAGACCATTCCATCAACGTCTACAATCCAAAACGTCACTACTTCCCTTCCGAGCCTCGACATGTGCCCATACAGTAGTTTTTTCCCACATATGGGGTATCAGCGTACTCAGGACAAGTTGGACAACAACTTTTGGGGTCCAATTTCTCCTGTTACCCTTGGTAAAATAAAAAGTTGGGGACTAAAAGATCATGTTTGTGGAAAAAATATGATTTTTTTAGTTTCATGCTCGGGCGTTGTAAACTTTAGTGAAACACCTGGGGGTTCAAAGTTCTCATCACACATCTAGATAAGTTCCTTGAGGGGTCTAGTTTCCAAAATGGTGTCATTTGTGGGGGTTTCCACCGTTTAGGCACATCAGGGGCTCTCCAAACATGACATGGCGTCCAGCCAATTCTGCGTTGAAAAAATCAAACGACGCTCCTTCCTTTCCTTCCGAGCTCTGCCATGCACCCAAACAGTGGTTTACCCCCACATATAGGATATCAGCGTACTCAGGACAAATTGCACAATAACTTTTGGAGTCTTATTACCCTTGGGAAAATAAAAATTGGGGTGAAAAGATCATTTTTGTGGAAAAAATATGATTATTTAATTTTACGGCTCTACGTTATAAACTTGTGTGAAGCACTTGGAAGTTCAAATTGCTCACCACAGATCTAAATAAGTTCCTTAGGGGGTCTAGTTTCCAAAATGGAGTCACTTGTGGGGGTTTCCACTGTTTAGGCACATCAGGGCTCTCCAAATGCAACATGGCGTCCAATCTCAATTCCAGCCAATTTGGTTGGAAAAAGTCAAATGGCGCTCCTTCCACTCCGAGCTCTGCCATGCGCCCAAACAGTGGTTCCCCCCACATATGGGTATCAGCGTACTCAGGACAAATTGGACAACAACTTTTGTGGTCCAATTTCTCCTGTTACCCTTGGGAAAATAAAAAATTGGTGACTAAAAATAATTTTTGTGGGAAAAAAATAGGATTTTTTATTTTCATGCCCGGGCATTATAAACTTGTGTGAAGCACTTGGGGGTTCAAAGTGCTCACCAAGATCTAGATAATTCCTTAGGGGTCTAGTTTCCAAAATGGGGTCACTTGTGAGGGGTTTCCACTGTTTAGGCACATCTGGGGCATTGCAAACGGAACATGACACCCATCAACGTCTGCATTCCAAAACGTTATTACTTCCTTTCCAAGCCGTGCGCCCAAACAGTTTCCCCTGCCACATATGATGTATCAGCATTCTCAGGATAAATTGGACAACAACTTTTGGGGTCCAATTTCCTTGGGTTTCCACTGTTTAGGTGCATCAGGGGCTCTCCAAACGCGACATGGAGTCCAATCTAAAGTTGGTTGGAAAAAGTCAAATGGCGCTCCTTCCATTCCGAGCTCTGCCATGCGCCCAAACAGTGGTTCCCCCCCCACATATGGGGTATCAGCGTACTCAGGACAAATTGGACCACAAAAGGTCCTGTTACCCTTGGGAAAATAAAAAATTGGGGACTAAAAAATCATTTTTGTGGAAAATTGTTTTTTTTTCACACCCAGGCATTATAAACTTTTGTGAAACACTTGGGGGTTCAAAGTGCTCACAACAGATCTAGATAAGTTCCTTAGGGGGTCTCGTTTCCAAAATGGTGTCACTTGTGGGGGGTTTCCACTGTTTAGATGCATCAGGGGCTCTCCAAACGCGACATGGCGTCCAATCTCAAGTCCAGCCAATTTTGGTTTGAAAAAGTCAAACGGCGCTCCTTCCCTTACGAGCCCTGCCGTGTGCCGAAACAGTGGTTTTCCCCCACATATGTGGTATCGGTGTACTCAGGAGAAATTGCACAACAACTTTATCTGTCCATTTTCTCCTTTTACCCTTGTGAAAATAAAAACATGTTTGTAAAAGATTATTTTTGTGACTAAACAGTTAAATGTTCTTTTTTTCCTTCCACGTTGTTTCAGCTCCTGTGAAGCATCTGAAGGGTTAATAAACTTCTTGAATGTGGTTTTGAGTACCTTGAGGGGTGCAGTTTTAAGAATGGTGTCACTTTTGGATATTTTCTGCCATATAGACCCCTCAAAGTGACTTCAAATGTGAGGTGGTCCCTAAAAAAAATGGCTTTTGGTTCCAAAATTGTGCTGATGTAAAGTAGACATGTGGGAAATGTTATTTATTAACTATTTTGTGTGACATATTTCTCTGTTTTAAGGGAATAAAAATTCAAAATTTTCGCCATATTTGCATTTTTTTTAAAAATAAACGCAAGTTATAGCGAATAAATTTTACCACTAACGTGAAGTACAATATGTCACGAGAAAACCTTCTCAGAATCGCGAAGATCCGTTGAAGCTTTCCAGAGTTATAACCTCATAAAGAGACAGTGGTCAGAATTGTAAAAATTGGCCCGATCATTAACGTGCAAACCACCCTTGGGGGTAAAGGGGTTAAAATGAACCATGCCTGGGTTTCAAAAGATTTTGTACCACCTCCCCCTGATGACACATAGGTTGCCAGCAAAATGGCTCGCTTTGTCCTCCTCTTCCTCCAATTCCTCCATTTTCAGCTGCTGAACATCCAGCCTACACCTCAATATATGCCAGTTTTTCCACCTCCCTAACTGGACTGTACCCCCCCCCCCAGGGCCGGAGTCAGCACCTGGCGCACCCGGGCAAGTGCCGGAGCCCTGAGCAGGTGGGGGGGCACTGGCACAGGGCCCCTCATAGTACGTCGGTGTCTCTGATGGTGGGGGGGCCCCACTCGCCGTCAGAGACACCGGCGTACTATGAGGGGCCCTGTGCCAGTGCCGTCGCCCATGAGTGGGCCCCCCCTGCTTGCTCAGGGCCCCAGCACTTGCAATACTTACCTCTCCCTGCTCCACTGCTGTGACGTCTTCCGCGTTTCCTGACAGTGACATTCAGGTCAGAGAGCGCAATGACATCACGTCTGTACGCCCTCTGCCTGAACAGTCACAGTGCAGAGAGCTAGAAAATGGCGACGCTGAGGAGTCCAGAGTAGAGCAGTGCCCAGTGAGGAGAGGTATTTCATTTTTTTAATGTTTGGAGCAATATATGGGGAGCATTATAACTGAGATTTATGGGGCCCATGCATAACACGTGAGGCATCATAGATAGGGCCCATTATACACTGGAGCATTATAAATGGGGCCCATTATATATGGAACATTATATAGGCCCATCATACACTGGAGAATCATCCATGGGGCCCATCATATAATGGAGCATCATATGGGGGCCCTTATATATGGAGCATTATATAGGCCCATCATACACTGGAGCATCATCCATGGGGCCCATCATACACTAGAGCATTATAAATGGGGCCCAGCATACACTGGAGCATCATATACGGGGCCCATTATACACTGGAGCATTATAAATGGGGCACATTATATATGGAGCATTATATAGGCCCGTCATACACTGGAGCATTATGCATGGGGCCCATCATACACTAGAGCATTATAAATGGGGCCCATTATATATGGAGCATTACATAGGCCCTTCATACACTGGAGCATCATCCATGGGGCCCATCATATACTGGAGCATCATATGGGGCCCATTATATATGGAGCATTATATAGGCCCATCATACAATGGATTATCATCCATGGGGCCCATCATACACTGGATCATCATCCATGGGGCCCATCATACACTGGAGAATCATATACGGGGCCCATTATACACTGGAGCATCATATTGGGCCCATTAGATATGGAGCATTACATAGGCCTATCATACACTGGAGCATCATCCATGGGGCCCATCATATACTGGAGCATCATATGGGGTTCATTATTTATGGGGCATCATATAGGGTATGGAGCATCATATGGAGCACATATGGGGCCTATTCTGTATGGAGCCTTATATGGAGCCCATTCTATATGGAGCAATATATGGGGCCCATAATATACTGTATGGAGCTTTATATGCGACTCATTATACTGTATGGAGCAATATGTGGGGCTCATTATACTCTATGGGGACCGTCCTATACTGTATGGCACATTATATGGGGACCATCATATACTGTAGCATTATGTGGAGCTCATCATATACTGAACATTATATGGGACCAATTATGTATGGAGCAATATATGGGGCTCATTATTCTGTATGGCGCACTATGTGGTGGCCATAATACTGTATGGAGGAATATACTGTCCAGTTTTTGAGCTATTGTAGAATTTAAAATAGATATCAGTCATTTAAAGATTTTTCTGTATTTTCATGACTATGAAAATTGTAAATTGTAAATTCACACTGAAGGCATCAAAACTATGAATTAACACATGTGGAATTTTATACTTAACAAAAAAGTGTGTAACAACTGAAATTATGTCTTATATTCTAGGTTCTTCAAAGTAGCCACCTTTTGCTTTGATTACTGCTTTGCACACTCTTGGCATTCTCTTGATGAGCTTCAAGAGGTAGTCACCGGAATGGTTTTCACTTCACCGGTGTGCCCTGTCAGGTTTAATAAGTGGGATTTCTGGCCTTATAAATGGGGTTGGGACCATCAGTTGTGTTGTGCAGAAGTCTGGTAGATACACAGCTGATAGTCCTACTGAATAGACTGTTAGAATGTGTATTATGGCAAGAAAAAAGCAGCTAAGTAAAGAAAAACGAGTGGCCATCATTACTTTAAGAAATGAAGGTCAGTCAGTCTGAAAAATTGGGAAAACTTTGAAAGTGTCCCCAAGTGCAGTTGCAAAAGCCAAGCACTACAAAGAAACTGGCTCACATGAGGATCGCCCCAGGAAAGGTAGACCAAGAGTCACCTCTGCTTCTGAGGATAAGTTTATCAGAGTCACCAGCCTCAGAAATCGCAGGTTTACAGCTGCTCAGATTAGAGACCAGGTCAATGCCACACAGAGTTCTAGCAGCAGACACATCTCTACAACTGTTAAGAGGAGACTTTGTGCAGCAGGCCTTCAAGGTAAAATAGCCGATAGGAAACCACTGCTAAGGACAGGCAACAAGCAGAAGAGACTTGTTTGGGCTACAGAACACAAGGAATGGACATTAGACCAGTGGAAATCTGTTGCTTTGGTCTAATGAGTCCAAATTTGAGATCTTTGGTTCCAACAACCGTGTCTTTGTGCGACGCAGAAAAGGTGAACGGATGGACTCTACATGCCTGGTTCCCACCGTGAAGCATGGAGGAGGTGTGATGGGGTGGGGGTGCTTTGCTGGTGACACTGTTGGGGATTTATTCAAAATTGAAGGCATACTGAACCAGCATGGCTACCACAGCATCTTGCAGCGGCATGTTATTCCATCCGGTTTGCGTTTAGTTGGACCATCATTTATTTTTCAACAGGACAATGACCCCAAACACACCTCCAGGCTGTGTAAGGGCTATTTGACCAAGAAGGAGAGCGATGGGGTGCTATGCCAGATGACCTGGCCTCCACAGTCACCAGACCTGAACCCAATCGAGATGGTTTGGGGTGAGCTGGACTGCAGAGTGAAGGCAAAAGGGCCAACAAGTGCTAAGCATCTCTGGGAACTTCTTCAAGATTGTTGGAGGACCATTTCTGGTGACTACCTCTTGAAGCTCATCAAGAGAATGCCAAGAGTGTGCAAAGCAGTAATCAAAGCAAAATGTGGCTACTTTGAAGAACCTAGGATATGACATATTTTCAGTTGTTTCACGCTTTTTTGTTAAGTATATAATTCCACATGTGTTAATTCATAGTTTTGATGCCTTCAGTGTGAATGTACAATTTTCATAGTCATGAAAATACACAAAAATCTTTAAATGAGAAGGTGTGACCAAACTTTTGGTCTGTACTGTACCTATGATGACCTAGACGCCTCGACACAGCCGGAGAGTTAGCTAAGCCTAAAAATAGGAAGGGGAAAGCTAACTGCCCTGGAGTAGCGCCCCAAAGGAATAGGTACTCCCCACACATATATTGGCGGTGAGACAAGATGAAATACAAAGACAGGCAGAAAATAGAGTAAGCAAACGCTGGGGCCCAAAACTGTCTAGATAGTACAGGACAGAAAAGAATGCAATCCAGAAAAACACTAGGAAAAATTCCAACACTTCTGATTCCAAAAAAATACTGAGACCACACGATCTCTCCAGCTATATCAGAACTCTGGTGTGAACATGTAGCTACCCAGCAGCCAATTAAATAACAGGGACTGAAAAAAGAACAAATAACTGAGAAACAGAGACCAGCGCAGGCCCCAGCATGGGACTCGGCTGACCTCACTCAGAAAGCAGAAAAAAAACAAAAGAAAACAAAACCACTGAAACCGCAGAAACTGACTTCCAAACTGGACCAGGAAGAGAGAACTAATCACCGGTGAGGATCATGGGAAAGTTACTCCCTTAAATCCCCCAGATTGCCAATCGTCAGCAGCTGAAAGGTCTCTGTCAGTCAAGACTGGTTCATTAATATCAACAGCCACCAGAGGGAGCCCCAACTCAGAATCCAGAGAATTCACAACAGGCAACCCAACAGAAAGAGACCCATCTTTGAGTCTCCACATTTCAAAAAATTGTTTGGCGTCACAGACTACAATAACGCAAGATCAATGCATAACACAAAAAAACCATAGCCCAGTCTGCGACTTGGTGCAAAAGTAATTGGAGATCCATGACTTGTTCATTTTGATCATAGTTAGGCAGGTTACACTTTCAGGTGACAGTCAGATGCACTTACCCATCAGGAAACTACCAGCAGCGCTGAAGACACGTTCTGAGAGTCAAAAGGCGTGACAGGTGAGTTCAGGACACTATTCTATTTTTGAAGACCAAAATGCAAAAGGGTCCAAATTCCCCCATGGTATTGATATTGCGCTTGAGATACTCCTGCACCATCAGCTCCAGTCATTCACAACGTGTCAGACTTGTAATCTGTTCTGCTGGTGCATGGGCTGGTCTAAAAAAATGTGTGAAATGACTCACAGAAATTGCTTATGCCACTTGCACTGCTGCTGCTAATGTTTTTGCAAGGGCGCGTGACATTCCCGGGGTTGGAAGTCTAGAACTGCTATGCACACTGTGTGCCTCACTGCTGTCTTGGGTTCAGCTTATCTACAAGCGTGTTTTCGATACTCCAGCATGCACGCGTCCCTTTCCTGGGGGGGGGAATCTAGCAAAATTTATTCTTATACCACGGATCTAACAGAGTGGCAACCCAGTAGTGAGCACTATTTCTAACCTTAAGAATATGGGCATTATGTTGAAGATAGTGCAGCAAGAAGGCACTCATATGTAGCGCGCTTCCATGAGGTCCAAGTCCATGGTGTGTTGCTGGTGGGGTAACACTCAGCTTGCTCCATCCTTTCCCTCCCACCAACCGTGGACAACAGAGTTGGGATCATTATTCTCATCTCCTGACTGCTGCATGCCCATCACCTCTTCCTTGACCTACCCCATTTGTTCCTCTTCTCTTGTGTCTTCACTAACAGTTTGTCTCGTACCAGGAGCCCCCCTCAATTGCTGTAATCCAAGACACCCGCCTGTGCGACTACAGTCTGGAACTTAGAAATATTGTTGTCTCTTCCTCATCCTCCTCTGCTTCCATCTCTTCCTCTGAGACTACCACCTCCTCCTGCAAACTATTCAAGGTGTGTCCAGCATGTAGATGACTGGAATAGTAATGCTGATGATGGTATAGTCAGCGCTAACCATCTTTGTAGCCATTTTTAAACTGCAAAATCACTGCCAACTCTGCAAGTGTGATTTGTACCACATCCGTACTGCTTTGGCCCAGGTTATGCAAAAGGGCATACTGCACTAGGGCCTGTCGCTGCTGCCACAGTCGCAGCAACATGTGCAGAGTGGAATTCCACTGTGGCAGCACATCGCAAATCAAGATCTCTGTAGCTATGCAAATTGATGACCTGTTGGGTACGATCAGCAAAAGTGAGCACACAGCGACCGTTCTTTCTGCAGCAGCGCCTCCAGGTTGGGATAGTGGTGGAGAAATTCCTGTACCACTAATTTGAGAATGTGAGCCATGTGTGAGGTTGCCCTGGCGTAGGGCTGCCACCAGGTTCACACCATTATCGCACATGGCCTTCCCTGGCTCCAGGTTCAGTGGACAGCCATTGCTTTAATTTGGCCTGGATAGCTGTCCACAACTGTTGAGCTGTGTGACTGCGATCTCCAAGGCATATTAATTTAAACATTGTCTGATTGCGGTGAGCCCTGGCTGCACAGTACGGAGGTGGGGGGATTCTCTCTGCACTGTTGAAACGCATGTCTCATTAAGGCTGGTTTCACATTAGCGTTTTTCGTGCGCATGTGTCGTGCGTACCTATGTTTAACATGGCGTACGCATAGTCTTGCGTTTGCATGCGTTCGTCTGCGTTTTCATGCACATGAGTTTTTTCCAGGTGAGCGTCTAGATGCACCGGACGCAACTAGGTGTATTTTTGGGTCCGCCCAAAGGTGTCAAAAAACGCATGCGTACGCTTGCGCACGGAATACGTCAAAACAACGCATTACAGTCTATGGGAACGCAGGCGTGCGCATGGACATGAGCACACCTGCGTTTGCGTACGCATGCGTTGTAAGATTAAACATGTCTAGACACTGGTTTAAACCACCCCCTACACAAACAAACATTGTTTGGGGGGTGGTGTATGTAAAAAGAAGGTGTTGGCACTGGCAGTCCACTACTCTACAGCCTGCAAGACAGAAGGACCTTGGAGACTTTCAGCAAGTGGTATAATGTGAGTATAAAACCTAATGTCTGTCTGTCCTTATTTCTCAATTTATTATGTACTAATGTCTCTTTTTTTATTGCAGCATGTCTTCTGGAGAGGAGTACCAGCCGGCCCCTGGTGAACTGGCACAAGTGGAGAGTGAAGTGAGTACCTTCCTTCCCTACTGATTGGTATTTGCTGTTGCAAATTTTTGTTTTTTTTCAGACCTCATCATCCACGGCAGCGGAGGAAGAGCAGGAGCAGCCAGTGCAAGTGCAGGCGGGGAGACAGCATGTAAGTGTAGACTGACTGCACTCTTTTTTTTCCCTGACTTTTTTCTTGCCTGTTTTTCCTCTTCAATCTTGCTTCTATTCTGTCTTGTTTTCTATCTGTTTCATTTCCAAATCTTTCCAAGATTGTTTTTCTTTCTTTTCTAGGCTCCACAACGGGATGAAGAACTCGCCCTGGACAATGACGCCTTCATCCGTTTAGTCCAGGAGCGAGTCCCGTTGTGGGACAGCCGTGATCCACTGCACTCGGACACCTAGGTGATCCGGCGGCTCTGGAATGAGGTGGCGGCAGCGCTGATGGATGGCTGGGACAACTTCTCTCCACGGGTCCGCAAGGAATTTCGTAAGTATTTCAATGCTGTGTGATGCGACAGTGACCTTGGCCGGGATCAACAACTGTGTGATGCTAGTAACTCCTGCGAGTTTCTATCATCACACACATTTGTGTTATCCCCGCCTACAATGCAGTCTAATTTTTTTTTTTTTCCACAGTGAACAAAGAACCCGTTGGTGCTCGATGAAGGACCGCTTCAACAGGGACCTGAGACAGGAGAACTGGGTTACCAGTGATGCTGCAGCAAGGACCTCAACAAAATACCGCTACCATCGGATGTTGGCCTTCTTAAGACCGCTCCTTGCCACCAGATCGTAAGTATTTTGTTGTTGTATTGAATTGTGTTGTATTCTGTGTTTTTCTATTCCACAGGAGTTGGCGCTTTGACTATTGTAAATGCATGATACTAATGTTTTTTTTTCTTTTCACAGCACCTTGAGCAGCACCCTGGAGCGGTCCTTCATCGAGCTGCCTCAGACCCGTCCCAGCCATCCAGCAGCCAAGAAGCAGCTTGGGGGTCGGCACCACAGACAGCTGGAGACCAGGAAGCTGGTCCATCAGGTGTTCCCCTGTCCCAGGTCTCTGCCACTGGTTTTGCGGGCACTTCCCGCCAGCAGCAGACCGTTATGCCCGAGTTCCTTCACTTGAGCTCGGTCTTTCAGAATGGGCTCAAGGCGCTGAGTGACAGACTAGAAAGTGGTTTCAAACTAATGGAGACACGCTTCCAGGCTGTCGACAATCGCCTTGACCGTCTGAAAGCCGACCTCAACAGACCAGCGCACCATTTCTTTCACCAAATCGAACGGGGCATGGTGGAACATCTTAGTCCTGAGCTTCAGCTGAATGTGATGCAGGCCTGCAACACTGCTTACACGCAGGTTATGCAGCAGAGTCAGTACGTGCAGCAGCCAGTGGTGGCATTTCCAACTATGCCATCACTGACTCGCTTCACCTCACTACCGACTTCTGCTGCACGGCCACCTGCATTGCAAGCCATGCTGGACACCACTACACCACCCCAAGGCCGAGTGCAGCTGGACACTCCCCTCGCCACCACCATGCCAAGCGCTGCTTCTGCTTGGACCTCCACCACCACCGCCAGCACCACCCCTGCATAAACCGCCACCACCACCGAGCAGCAGCTGGGGGACCCACATTCCTTATTCCTTATTCACCACCACGGACCCTGGCAGGACCTCCACCACCACCAGCATGCCGCAGCAGCTAGATGATCCTGCCAGGTGGTCCTCCAGTTCCAGGAGGTCCCCCAGCTGCAGGGGGTCCACCAGCATCAGGGGGTCCAGGCAGGACACCACGCCGACGGGCCGCAGAAGAAGCCATAAAAGTGGCCACAAAAAAGAAAGACTGTAACAATCCCTCCCCCCTCACCTCCCACTGTGTCTGACCCGCTCCCTTACCCCACAATTTTCATCGCCCCTTCCCCTAGAATCCCTTCGTCGCCTTCATTAAGCCATTCCTCGTCCCTCCACACCCCAAGTTGCCACCATCTTCCCCCCAAACGTCGCTCCCAGTAATTTTTTTTTTGTGGTTTTAAATAAATGTCCTTTGGTTTTCCCCTGCTGTTTGGTTTATTGTGTCTTTCGCCGCCTACACACACTGAGCCGTACACTTTGTGTTTTTGCCACCACATAGCTCCAGTATTGACACGTTTTTTGTGTCAGTCCTGGAGTTATGTGTTGTCAAAAACACAAATATATGACTTGTATTTTCACCACCAGTCTCTTCAGTCTGCTAATACTGGTCAGACTGAATAGAGGATGGTGGTGAGCGCAAGGCATATCTATTCTCACCTTGCCAGGTATCATAAAGAGTGAAATAAGGATGATGTGTTTTGTCCATCATCATTTCACTGTTTGTGACACAAGGCCAGGGGATTCTAGATATACCTTGTAATTAACCACATCATCTATTCAGTCTGTGGCGAATAGACTGGAGAGATGATGAAGGTCATACAACTTTTATATCTAGACTCACCTGGTCACGAGTCCTAGTAAAGTCAGGATGCATTCTGAATTCACTGGACACCTGGGCAGGTGATTATTGTATTGGAGTGTATAAAGACAGAGTGCACTCGGTACAGGTATCAAAACAGGTTTTTTATTTACATACACACAAGAAAACAATTTTACACCATTTGATCTTTACATGCCACACGGCCTACATCAGAGATAAAGTATGCATCAAATTGGTCCCTCATTTGGCCAACTTCAACTGATGACCTGAGAGGGTGCTGAGTTAAATCAGGCAATGGGTTGGCAGCTGGTTCATCTAGTTCAAAGTTAGGGCGCTCTTTAGCCATAACAAAATTGTGAAGAACAACACACGCTTTCACCACCTCATCCACTGTTTCCAGTTTAAGATGTATGGCTGTGCCGAGAATGCGCCATCTGGACACAAGAATCCCAAAGGCACACTCTACAGTTCTTCGTGCCCTTGTGAGTCTGTAATTAAATATTTTTCTCGTGTGGTCCAAGTCCCGGCTGAAGTAGGGTTTCAGCAGGTTTTGGCACATTTGAAAGACCTCATTCCCAACCATAACAAATGTCAGTGGCGGACCTTCGGTGTGGGGAAGAGGCCGTGGCAGGGGAAATTAAAATGGTTGCCATACAACCTACGGCCCATGTCCGAGTTCTTAAAAGTCTGGGAGTCATTGCCCCGGCTAAATGCCCCAATGTCCACTGCAACAAACCGACAGTCTGCATCCGCAATGGACACGAGTACTGTAGAAAAGTACTTTTTATAGTTATAGTACTCCGATTTACTTCTTGCGGGTTTGGTTATCCTGATGTGTTTCCCATCCACCGCTCCCAAACAGTTGGGGAAATTGCAGACTGTCAAGAATTGTTCAGCTATTTCAATCCACTTTTCCGCGGTGGGCAGGTGCATAAATTCTGGACACAGAACGTCCCACAAAGCCCGGCAGGTGTCCGCAACTATTGCTGACAAGGTGGAGATTCCAAGCCAGTACTGGAAGTGGAGTGATGACAGACTCTCTCCAGTAGCCAGGAATCTGCCAAACAGAGAAAGAAAAAAAATTAATATTTATGTCTGGGGTTTTGCAAAACACTGAAATGAAAAAAATATTATTAAATGGCATAACAATAATTCTGCAGGCTTTTGTTTACTACATGGCAGAACAATAATTATGCAGGCTTTGGATTAGTACATGGCAGAACAAAAACAATTATTCAGGCATTGGTTTTTAAATATTATGTACCGTAATGTGACCAGGAGCTGTTCCTCAGGAGGAATCGTACGACGGAGCTGTGTGTCCTGTCTCCGGATGGCTCCTTGAACATGACCAAGCAAATCTACGAAGCTTTCTGGTTATATCTGGGTATAGTCAATAAATTTTGCCGGGTTTGCCTGGAGCTTGCTGTAGAGGGTGTGGTACACTCCACGGCTATCTCGGACTTCAATAATCGGATGTCTCCAAAAACGCCGCCGCTGCCGTCTTCGCTTTCTCTCTCTGCCTTTCTTGCTGGCAAGCAAATGCAAAAGCCTGAGACAGCGCGATGTCCAGATCCAAGTTGAAGCGAAAACTCTCCTAACACAGATTCATGGTCACACAGGAAACAGCAGCAAAATCTGAAGAATTTAGCTGTAACAGGGTCTATATAAACAATTCCCATGACACACGCCCACTGGTGTCCCATTTGTGGAGTCTGTTTCAAGGATTTTCCTCCTGTGAAATGTAACACCTTGAGAACGCATGCGCATAAAAAACGCAAACGTATGCAAAAACGCATGCAACCGCTGCGTTTTTTTGTCATCATGCGTACGCTGATGCGTATAAAAAACGCTGCGTTTGCATGCGTTTTAGCATGTATATGCGCTTGCGCATGATGCGCTGTGCACAAAGACGCAAATGTGAAACTAGCCTAAGGGCCCCGTCTCACATAGCGACACACCAGTGATCCCGACAACGATCAGGATCGCTGGTGTGTCGCTACATGATCGCTGCTGAGCTGCCAAACAGGCAGCTCAGGCAGCGATCAGGACAGCGACACTGCGGGTAACGTTGCCTAGTTACCCGCAGTGTACGTTGGATACCAGCGCGCTGATGCAGGGAGCTGGTAACCAAGGTACATGTCGGGTTTCCAGGCACTGCGCGGTGCCTGGAAACCCAACGTGTACCTTGGTTACCAGCTCCCCTGCAGCAGCGCGCTGGTATCCAACGTACACGTCGGGTTTCCAGGCCCAGCCCCGCGCCTGGAAATCCGATGTGTACCTTAGTTACCAGTACAGTCATGGCCAAAAGTTTTGAGAATGACACAAATATTATATTTTCACATGATCTGCTGCCCTCTGGTTTTTATGTGTGTTTGACAGATGTTTTTATCACAGACAGAAATATAATTGCAAACATATGAGTAACAAAAGCTTATATTGACAGTTAGAATGAGTTAATGCAGCAAGTCAATATTTGTAGTGTTAACCCTTCTTCTTCAGGACCTCTGCAATTCTCCCTGGCATGCTCTCAATCAACTTCTGGACCAAATCCTGACTGATAGCAGTCCATTCTTGCACAATCAATGCTTTCATTTTGTCAGAATTTTTAGGTTTTTGTTTGTCCACCCGTCTCTTGATGATTGACCACAAGTTCTCAATGGGATTAAGATCTGGGGAGTTTCCAGGCCATGGACCCAAAATCTCTATGTTTTGTTCCCTGAGCCATTTAGTTATCACCTTTGCTTTATGGCAAGGTGCTCCATCATGCTGGAAAAGGCATTGTTGATCGCCAAACTGCTCTTGGAGGGTTGGGAGAAGTTGCTCTTGGAGGACATTCTGGTACCATTCTTTATTCATGGCTGTGTTTTTAGGCAAGACTGTGAGAGAGCCGATTCCCTTGGCTGAGAAGCAACCCCACACATGAATGGTTTCAGGATGCTTAACATTTGGCATGAGACAAGACTGGTGGTAGCGCTCACCTTGTCTTCTCTGAATGAGGCGTTTTCCTGATGTCCCAAACAATCGAAAAGGGGATTCATCAGAGAAAATGTCTTTACCCCAGTCCTCAGCAGTCCACTGCCTGTACCTTTTGCAGAATATCAGTCTGTCCATGATGTTTTTTCTGGAGAGAAGTGGCTTCTTTGCTGCCCTCCTTGAGACCAGGCCTTGCTCCAAGAGTCTCCGCCTCACAGTGCGTGCAGATGCACTCACACCTGCCTGCTGCCATTCCTGAGCAAGCTCTGCACTGCTGGTAGCCCGATCCCACAGCTGAAACACTTTTAAGAGACGGTCCTGGCGCTTGCTGGTCTTTCTTGGGCGCCCTGGAGCCTTTTTGGCAACAATGGAACCTCTCTCCTTGAAGTTCTTGATGATGCGATAGATTGTTGACTGAGGTGCAATCTTTCTAGCTGCGATACTCTTCCCTGTTAGGCCATTTTTGTGCATTGCAATGATGACTGCACGTGTTTCTTTAGAGATAACCATGGTTAAAAGAAGAGAAACAATGATGCCAAGCACCAGCCTCCTTTTAAAGTGTCCAGTGGTGTCATTCTTACTTAATCATGACAGATTGATCTCCAGCCATGTCCTCATCAACACCCACACCTGTGTTAATGGAGCAATCACTGAAAAGAGGTTAGCTGGTCCTTTTAAGGCAGGGCTGCAATGATGTTGAAATGTGTTTTGGGGATAAAGTTCATTTTCTAGCCAAATATTGACTTTGCAAGTAATTGTTGTTAAGCTGATCACTCTTTATAACATTCTGGAGTATATGCAAATTGCCATTAGAAAAAGTGAAGCAGTAGACTTTGTAAAAATAAATATTTGTGTCATTCTCAAAACTTTTGGCCATGACTATAGATCGCTGGTCTCCTGCCTGTCACACACAGCGATGCGTGCTGGCCAGCGGGAGACCAGCGATCAAAAAAAAAGTCCTGGCATTTCTGACACGACCAGCGATTCACATCAGGGGCCTGATCGCTGGTACGTGTCAGACATAGCGAGATCGCTGCTGAGATCGCTGTTTAGCAGCGATCTCGCTAGCGATCTCGCTATGTGAGACGGGGCCCTAAGAGAGGTGTTGAGGGTGCAGGTGGAGGCCCTAGAGGAGGTGGAGGAGCCAGAAGCAATGGAGGAAGTGTTAGATACAGAGGGGATTCCAAGACTTGTGGAGCAGCCCCTTGACTGCCTGCCCCCACAGCCACCAAAGTCACCTAGTGCCCAGTCAGCGAGATGTAACGCCTCTGCCCATGTTTCCTCGTCCAAGTGTCAGTAGTGAAATGCACCCTGACTGTCAGCACTCAAACCCAGCAGCTCTTGTGCACCAGACGGCAGCTCTTCCCTCTGAGTTATTCAGCTCGCTGGACAGTTTCTTGATAACCCAGATATCAGTACCTGTGGTTTCTAATTGTCTCAACCCTGAGTTCCTGATTGGCTTCACCCCAATTGAACACCCTATTTTTACCTGGCATTGCACTTCTTTCCTTGTGAGATTAATGATCTACCAGCCTTTGACCAAGCTTCTTTTCATCATCTTCTTCATTCCAATATGTTACTGCTGCTTCCGTGTACTGACCCCTGGCTATTCCTGACTATGCTACCTGCTGATCTTTTAACTACATTGCTTCTCCTGTGTACCAACCCCTTGGCTATTCCTGATTACCCTACCTGCGGGTGCTGCCTCTAGTGGTTGCAATACTATCAGTCAAATCCAGGTCAGTCCATAACATTGGCAGACATAGATTTTTTCAGGGAACAGGTGATGTAGTCTGCGACATGCTGTTGTAGCGCGGGCCAGCTTTCTTAGAGAAGTAATGGCGACTGGGCAACTACTATTGTGGGACTGCGACGGCCATCAACTTTTGGAAACCATCTGTATCCACCAGGCGGAAAGGCAGCATTCACATGGCAAACAGCTTGGAGATGGTGGAGTTCAAGCTCTTAGCTTTGGCATGTGTAGGAGGAAACATTCTTTTACGTGACCACAACTGCTGGATCGAAGGCTGGCTGCTGTGCTGAGAAAGGGTGGAGTAGGGTGAATAGGATAAACTGCTGAACTGTGAGTGAGGTGCAGGCAGAGATGTTATCTTGGATTGAGAAAGATGTGTTGTACTAGGTGAAACAAAAACAGCAGGCATCTCCACTTCTGAAACAGCGGACTCACCCCAACTGTAGGGGGTAAACAAGTGAAGGTTCTGTGGCAAGAGACCTATTTGAGAACACATGCCACGGTGACGGAGGGGGAAGCTGCATATTTGGTTGATGGGATGGCCGGTGGTTGGCGTGGCACGCTAGTCCACATTTTAGCCCAGTGTGATTCCCAGACTAAAGCATGTTGATCGCGTGTGTGAAGGTTCATGCATGTAGTAGTCAAATTATTGCAATTTTTGCCTCTACCGAGTCGTTTTTGGGAAAGTTGGCAGATAAAATGAGTAGGGTCATCCTTTGTGGTGTCAAAAAATGGCCTAAGCTAGGCAACCCTTGCCGCTCCTTTGAACTGCAGACTCTCAGTTGTGGCTGAGGATGCAGAGTTTGTTGTGGTTCCATCACTCTGTGTCCTCTGCTGAGCTACTCAGCTGCGTGCCTCTGAGTTCACACCAAGTGGGATCTAAAACCTCACCGTCATCCTCTCTGTTCTCCCACTCCTAGCTCCGAGTCACCATACTCCTCTTCTTACCCTAACAGCACAGTACAGTCTATGTGTGCCTCAGGTATCCCAGTCTCATCAGTATGACTTCCACCCCCAGGGTTAAGGGCCCCGTCTCACATAGCGAGATCGCTGCTGAGTCACAAGTTTTGTGACGCAACAGCGATCTCAGCAGCGATCTCGCTATGTCTGACACGTACCAGCGATCAGGCCCCTGCTGTGAATCGCTGGTCGTGTCAGAAATGCCTAGACTTTTTTTTTGATCGCTGGTCTCCCGCTGGCCAGCACACATCGCTGCGTGTGGCAGGCAGGAGACCAGCGATCAGCTGGTAACCAAGATACACATCGGGTTTCCAGGCACCGCGCAGCGCCTGGAAACCCGATGTGTACCTTGGTTACCAGCTCCCTGCATCAGCGGGCTGGTATCCAATGTACACTGCGGGTTACTAAGCGATGTTACCCGCAGTGTCGCTGTCCTGATCACTGCCTGTTTGGCAGCTCAGCAGCAATCATGTAGCGACACACCAGCGATCCTGGCAAGTTCATATCGTTGTCGGGATCGCTGGTGCGTCGCTACGTGAGACGGGGCCCTAACGTCTGGTGACGAGGGTCTGGATTCTGCTCGGACCCTACTTGAGCCTGAAAAAAATGTTGGGTATTGGTGCAGATGCTTTCCTCCTCTCGATTCTGAGAATCTTTGGAGCAGACCTCTGATGCCTATGGAATAGAATGTGTGATCAGCTTTGCAGACTGGCCCATCTCTGGTTCCCCACAGTCAGTTGGGCATTTGGAAATATGTGACGCGAAGGGAAACAAGGGTGATTGGGGTGCCAGCTCTGAGGATTGTACTGTGTGTGATGTAAAGGTGGAGGAAGAGAAGAAAGAGTAGAGGCCACTTGATGCAGTGCTTGCCATCCACTGGAAAACATGTTCTTTCTGACCCCCATCTACAAGATGTACCGCTGTGCGGCTGCCAAAGAAAGGGAGTAGAGTAGACCGTCCAGTAACAGATGTTATCAGTTGTCTTTGGATAGGACGAGACAGTGTTTCTTCAGTAGAGATTTCAGTGACATTACCACCTATCACACGAACACGTCAAACACCAAGCCTATTCCACCTTCCACCACAACCTCACTTTTTCCCACTTTTAACCAGCTGTTTCACCACCTTAGGCCCAGACCTGTCTGTCAGTCACCTGTCACTAAATGAACAATCAGTATTTATTTTCTGAGACAGTGTGCCTGAACAACAATTAGTCCTGATGATTTTGATTAGCAAATGGGGCCTCCTGAGTCCTGACTGCAACACAGTATTAGCCCAGATGATTTGAGTAGGAAATGTGGACTACGGACTGCACAACACTATTAGCCCTTACAATTTTAATTAGCAAAGGATGCCTCTTGGCTGCATCACAATATTAGACCTAACTATTTTAATTAGCAAATGGAGCTTCCTGGCTGAACCCCAAGATTTGGCCTAGCAATTTTGATTAGCAAATGGAGTCCCCTGAGTCCTGACTGCAACACAGTATTCTCCCAAACAATTCTAGGGAATGTGGACTCCAGCCTGCACAACACTATTAGCCCTAACAATCTGGATTAGCAAATGGGGTCTTCTGACTGATGCCCAACGTTAGGCCTAATGACTTTGATTTGCAAATGGGGCCTCCTGAGTCCTGACTGCAACAGTTTTAGTCCAAACGATTTTGAGTAGGAAATGTGGACTACGGCATGCAAAACACTTAGCACAAACTAGTTAGATGCTGGAAGGTCGATTTCACACAGGACAGGATCCTAGCTAACTAAATGACAAGTTCACTTGCAGCAGCAGCAGCAGGTGCGGCCTTGATGCGCTGTTACACTGAGAAAATGGTATCAGTAAAACAACATGTCAGCTTTTTTTGTGGGGATGTACATGCGACTTCGGCAACCAATCACAGAAGCCCTTGTGTCATGACGTTGTGGATGGTTTCTGCACCGATTGGCTGCCGGAATGTACACACATAGCTATACACACATCCCCCCCCCCAACTCATCATACAGATCCACTATCCTAGCCAAAGTCATAACAAAAGCATTAGTGGAAACACAATCATTTACCGATTTGTGACTGAATTTTGCCAACTTTTCGGGGAACTGAACACGAATCCGAATGTGCTACGTTCGTTCCAAATTTGAGATCGGAAAACATTTGCCAAACAAGCTCGCTCATCTCTAGTTTCTACTAATTGTGTCTCTGTGTTGCAAAACCGTATTAACCCAAGTGACTATATTGTTTTTTTTTCACGAAACTTTTACCCTGCATTTACTACAAGTCTGGCAATCTAAATAATTTCCTTGTGTCAAAGACCCATCTCTAGTAATCAGGTAACCATAAATTTTTATCTAACTCAAAAAGCATTGAAATGAATTAAAGGGTTGTCCATACATGGCACCCCCACCGATCAGCTGTTCCCAGTGACAGCGGTGGCCAGATGTTATCATTTGAATAGGGGTGGACATGCAATACCGAGCTGCAGCCCCTGTACAGTTGACGGAGCTGTTCTATGTACCTCCACAACTGATCACACCCTTCTGATCTGATTTTGCTGACCGATCCCAAGGATAATTCATCAATATAAAAGTAGTGGACAACCCCTGTAATCAAGACATCTTTTTCATAGAAGAGATCCAGTGTCTCGTTGCCCTTACCTTGAAGAGACTTTGTCTAGGCTGGTGTAAACATTTTCTTTCCATAGTAGATGCAACCCTTATTGGCATCTCCTTATATTCCAGTGGTTTCTAAAAACAGTAATGGTTATTTATTCTACAAAACTCTTCTAGTACAACAACATAACCATTCTTTGAGGTTATTGTACAATACCATTATGGAGATTGTGCAGGCTCCTTAGAGTTTCAAGGGTATAACACGTTATTTCCTACAGAAAATCATGGGTGTAAATTGCAAGATCAGTGAGAGTCAGACAGATGGGACCGTCAATGAACGCCAGAACAAGGGATCCCATTTCACTTGGGGTTGGTACTGTGTGGTGGCCATTGTTGCTGTTCCTGTTGGGTCATCTGGTGCCATGGGGCTTTACTTTGCAGCATTGGTGCCCACGAAGAGGTTTTCCATGACATGGCAGCGAGCTGATCATAGCTAAGAACTTGTTTAGGTTTTGTAGATTTTTACTTAGCTGCAACAGATCAATATGTAAGTTTTGGATGTCCAGCTTTTTTTTACTACAGGTATAGCATATTGCAAACTGTCTTCTCATTTTTTTGTTTCAGTATTCCTCCCATTTGGCACAGATATTTTTCAACTAGTAGGAGCCTGCAAGAGGGAGTCAGCCTATTTTACGCTCAGATTTTAAGTCTGACACCATGTGGAAGGTGAGTTTTTTTTTAGATACTTTTACTGTTGGTGCTTTGTGGTGACAATTTTTGCTGTGGTGCTGTGCCTGTGGGGTGCTGCTACCTGGAGCTGTGGGGCTTTGCCATGCAGCCTGGGTGTTAAAGGGAAACTGGGTTGCTTTCTCTGCTCGTGCAGTATCACTTCTACTGTTGTTGCCACTTGGTGCCACACTTTTAAGGGCAGGGGCCCACTAAGATGTTTTCCATGTGGCAGAGACCTTCTTACATTATGACAGAGAACTTCGTATTCGATTTTTGCTTGGCTGCAATAAAGCATTATATAAGTTTTGCATGTGCGGTCCATTTTTTTTTTTTTATACAGTTATAGCAGAAGGCAAAAATGATTTATTGCTCTCATGGCCTTCCTCATCACTTCATACAGGGTGAATCCAAGAAAGAAAAGTCCTCAGCCTTAATGAATTTACTTGTGGAATGTGTCATTGAAAAACCTCAAGCTAAAATGATGGCTGAATTACACAGATTCATTTTTCATACGCATGTGGGTGATATGTCAATAAGAATGCTTATTTTATATTATAGCACAATTTATTCCATGGTGCTTTACATGTGGAAAGGGGTATACACAGCAAAAAACAAGTACAATAATCTTGAAAAAAAATGAGTCACCGACTACTAAAGGAGGAGAAAGTAACCTGGCTGTGAAGGCTCACAATCTACAAGGGATGGGGTGAGGATACAGTAGGTGAAGGGAGAGCTTGTCATGCAGCTGTATGGTGGAGTGAGGATTACTGCAGGTTGTAGGCTTTTCGGAAGAGGTAGGGCTTCAGTTTCCTTTTGAAGGTTTCCACGGTAGGCGAGAGTCTGATATGTTGGGGTAGAGAGTTCTAGAGTAGGGGGGATACATGGGAAAATATTGCAAGCGATTGTGCGAAGAGGAGATAAGCAGGTAGTAGAGGAGACCTTGTGAGGATTGGAGGTTGCGTGCAGTTAAATACCAGGAGACGAGGTCACATATGTATGGAGGACACAGTTTGTGGATGGCTTTGTATGCCATGGTTAGGGTTTTGAACTGGAGTTTCTGGGCAAAGGTGAGCCAGTGAAGGGATTGACAGATGTGGCCGGGGAATAGCAGGGGGATAGGTGGATTAGTCGAGCAGTGGACTTTAGGATAGTTTGAAGGATTGCAAGAGTGTTAGAGGGAAGCTACAAAGCAGGAGGTTGCTGTAGTCAATGTGGGAGATGATGAGGGCATGCACTAGGGTTTTTGCAGATTCTTGGTTGAGGAATGTGCAGATTCAGGGGATAATTTTGAGTTGGAGTCAGCAGGAAGTGGAAAGGGCTTGGATGTGTGGTTTGAAGCAATCAAGAGCCAAGGGTTACCCCCCGACGCAGTGAGCTTGTGGGACTGGGGAGAGTGGGCAGCCATTAACTTTGAAATATAGGTCTGTTGGAGGGGAGGGCGTGGTTGAGTGAGACGGTGACAAACTCTGTTGTATTCATGTTAAGTTTCACAATTCTATAGAGAAGAAAGATGGTTAGTAAGGTGATATAGGTTCCAGAGAGGTAGATCTGTGTCATATGCATAGAGGCGATACTGAAAACCATGGGACTATGAGCTGTCCAAGGCCAAAAGGTGTAGATGGAGAAGAGCAGGGGTCCTTGAACTGAACCTTGGAGGACACCAAAAGATAGGGGTGAGGAGGTGGTGTGTCAGTGGTAGCCACTGAATGTCCAGTCTAGTTAGGAAAGAGGAGATCCAAGACAGGGCCAAGTCTATGATGCTAAGAGAGGAGAGAATCTGAAGTAAGAGGGAATGTTCCACTGTGTGAAAGGCAGATGACAGGTCCAAGAGGAGGACAGAGTAGTGTCACTTGTATTTGGCAGTTAGTAGGTCGTTGGTGACATTACTGAAATGGTGTGGTCGGAAGCCACATTGTAAGTGGTCAAACAGTTAGCTGGAGAAGAGGTGGGAGGACAGTTCAAATTGGACCTGTTGCTCCAGTAGTTTTGAGACATAGGGTGTAAGTGTTATGAGGCGATAGCTAGACAGAGAGGATGGGTCAAGGGAGGGCTTTTTGAAGATGGGTGCATTGAGGCATGTTTGAAGACACCAGTTGTAAGTGATAGGTTGAAGAGATGGGTTAAGGTGGAGATGAAAACTGAGGAGAGGTTTGGGATGAGGTGGGACAGGATTGGGTCAAGTTCATAGGTGGTGAGATGTGATTTGGAAAGTAAAAAGGAGGAGAAGCTGGTTTTAGAGGATGGAGATAACGAGGGGCTGTGGAGATCTCATGAGACGAAATCTGAATCTGAGCATGTGCCGCCCCCAGCAGACATTTTCCCAGAAGCCACCGCGCATCACAGCAATGGAGCTGCTGGGACCTCCGGGCTTTTACAAAATGCTGGCAGAGCCCCCCACGCAGCACAGAGAGCCGCCACCACCACAGCACAGAGCACCGCACCAGCCTGGGATGGGATTTCCTGGAGGCCACCGTGCCAGCCTGGAACAAACAACCTCTGTGACCACTCCCGCATCTGTGCCGATCCTCCCCCTTCCCGGGTAAGCTGAATTCGGACTGTAAGATAGACCCTCATTTGATATATTTTTTTTCCCCCCTAGTTTCCTATTGAAAATTTGGCGGGCGTCTTATGGTCCGTTGAGTCTTATAGTCCGAAAAATACGGTACTCAAAAAAGGTGAATAGACACAAGAATATAATACAGGTAAGAAATGGTAAAAACACATTGGGGAGGGAGGAAGTCCTATACAGGGAACTCACTGCAAAAAGTATTAGGTACAATGACTATACATTTATTCTTCCACAAATTAGCCTAAGGGTCAAGCCAAAAAAAAAAAAAAGATGCAAAGAGCATATTGCTATAGTAAAATGATTTCACAAAAGGTGTGAATTAAATGGACCATGATACCCACTATTTATACGTTTTGCAGTGAACTCCCTGTACAGTCATTGCCAAAAGTTTTGAGAATGACACAAATATAATATTTTCACATGATCTGCTGCCCTCTGGTTCTTATGTGTGTTTGACAAATGTTTTTATCACAGACAGAAATATAATTGCAAACATATGAGTAACAAAAGCTTATATTGACAGTTAGAATGAGTTAATGCAGCAAGTCAATATTTGCAGTGTTGACCCTTCTTCAAGACCTCTGCAATTCTCCCTGGCATGCTCTCAATCAACTTCTGGACCAAATCCTGACTGATAGCAGTCCATTCTTGCACAATCAATGCTTACATTGTCAGAATTTTTAGGTTTTTGTTTGTCCACCCGTCTCTTGATGATTGACCACAAGTTCTCAATGGGATTAAGATCTGGGGAGTTTCCAGGCCATGGACCCAAAATCTCTATGTTTTGTTCCTGAGCCATTTAGTTATCACCTTTGCTTTATGGCAAGGTGCTCCATCATGCTAGAAAAGGCATTGTTGATCGCCAAACTGCTCTTGGAGGGTTGGGAGAAGTTGCTCTTGGAGGACATTCTGGTACCATTCTTTATTCATGGCTGTGTTATTAGGCAAGACTGTGAGAGAGCCGATTCCCTTGGCTGAGAAGCAACCCCACACATGAATGGTTTCAGGATGCTTAAGAGATGGCATGAGACAAGACTGGTGGTAGCGCTCACCTTGTCTTCTCCGAATGATGCGTTTTCCTGATGTCCCAAACAATCGAAAAGGGGATTCATCAGAGAAAATAACTTTACCCCAGTCCTCAGCAGTCCACTGCCTGTACCTTTTGCAGAATATCAGTCTGTCCATGATGTTTTTTCTGGAGAGAAGTGGCTTCTTTGCTGCCCTCCTTGAGACCAGGCCTTGCTCCAAGAGTCTCCGCCTCACAGTGGGTGCAGATACACTCACACCTGCCTGCTGCCATTCCTGAGCAAGCTCTGCACTGCTGGTAGCCTGATCCCACAGCTGAAACACTTTTAAGAGACGGTCCTGGCGCTTGCTGGTCTTTCTTGGGCGCCCTGGAGCCTTTTTGGCAACAATGGAACCTCTCTCCTTGAAGTTCTTGATGATGCGATAGATTGTTGACTGAGGTGCAAGCTTTCTAGCTGCGATACTCTTCCCTGTTAGGCCATTTTTGTGCATTGCAATGATGACTGCACGTGTTTCTTTAGAGATAACCATGGTTAACAGAAGAGAAACAATGATGCCAAGCACCAGCCTCCTTTTAACCCCTCTCTGCCATCAGACGTACTATTCCGTCCATGTGACCCTGGACCTAATTCCCATGGACGGAATAGTACGTCATATGCGATCAGCAGCGCTCCCGGGGGGAGCGTAGCTGATCGCGGCTGGGTGTCAGCTGTATATCACAGCTGACACCCAGCACTATGTGTCAGGAGCGGTCACGGACCGCTCCCGGCACATTAACCCCTGGCACACCGCGATCAAAAATGATCGCGGTGTCCCCGGGGCACAGGGGAGGATCGCGCAGGGTGGGGGCTCCCTGCGCGCTCCCCTGGGACCCTCAGAGCAGCACGATGTGTCGCGCTGTTCCGAGGGTCCGTCCTCCCTCCAGGTCCCCGGATCCAAGATGGCGCCGGGGTCCTGCAGGGAGGCGGCTTCCTCAGTGCCTGCTGAGAGCAGGCACTGAGAAGCCTGCTGCACTGCCTGAGCGATCGCTGGTGTGACAGAGTGCTGTGCACACTGTCACACCAGCGATCTGCTAAAATACAGTGATGTCCCACCCTGGGACAAAGTAAAAAAGTAAAAAAAATAAAAAATAAAAAGTGGTAAAAAAAAATCATAAAAAAAAAAAATATTCCCCAATAAATTCATTTCTTCCTGTAAATAAAAAAAAACAAAAAACAATTTAAAAGTACACATATTTGGCATCGCCGCATCCGTAATGACCCCCCCCTATAAAACTGTCCCACTAGTTAACCCCTTTAGTGAACCCCTTAAAAAAAAAAAAAAAACTAAGCAAAAAAATCAATGCTTTATCATCATACCGCCGAACAAAAAGTGGAATAACACGCGATCAAAAAGACCGATATAAACATGGTACCGCTGAAAACGTCATCTTGTCCCGCAAAAAACGAGCCGTCATACAGCATCATCAGCGAAAAAATAAAAGTTATAGCTCGCAGAATAAAGCGGTGCAAAAATGATTTTTTATATAAAATTGTTTTATTCTATAAAAGCGCCAAAACATACAAAAATTATATAAATGAGGTATCGCCATAATCGTACTGACCCGAAGAATAAAACTGATTTATCAATTTTACCACACGCGGAACGGTATAAACGCCTCCCCAAAAGAAATTCATGAATTGCTGATTTTTGTTCATTCTAACCTCCCAAAAATCGAAATAAAAAGCGATCAAAAAATGTCACGTGCTCAAAAATGGTACCAATAAAAATGTCAACTCGTCCCGCAAAAAATAAGACCTCACATGACTCTGTGGGCCAAAATATGCAAAAATTATAGCTCTCAAAATGTGGTGATGCAAAAAACTACTTTTTGCAATAAAAAGTGTTTTTTAGCGTGACAGCTGCCAATCACAAAAACCCGCTATAAATAGTAAATGAAACCCCCCTTTATCACCCCCTTAGTTAGGGAAAAATAATAAAATTTCCCATTAGGGTTAGGGTTGCGGCTAAAGTTAGGGTTGGCGCTAACGTTAGGATTAGGGTTGGGATTAGGTTTGTGGTTAGGGTTGGGACTAGGGTTAGGGGTGTGTTGGGGTTAGGGCTGGAGTTAG
Source organism: Oophaga sylvatica (assembly GCA_033576555.1). Lineage (NCBI taxonomy): Eukaryota > Metazoa > Chordata > Amphibia > Anura > Dendrobatidae > Oophaga > Oophaga sylvatica. The sequence continues at coordinate 251,037,565 of JARQOD010000001.1, forward strand.
AATTGGGGGGTTTCTGCTGTTTAGGCACATCAGGGGCTCTCCAAATGTGACATGGCGTCTGATCTCAATTCCAGCCAATTCTGCGTTGAAAAAGTCAAACGGTGCTCCTTCACTTCTGAGCTCTGCCATGCGCCCAAACAGTAGTTTACCCCCGCATAAGGGGTATCAGCGTACTCTGGACCACAAGAGTTATTGTGCAATTTGTCCTATTTCTTCTGTTACCCTTGGGAAAATAAAAAACTGGGGGCGACAAAATCATTTTTGTAAAAAAAAGACGGATTTTGGTAAGAACTTACCTGTAAAATCCTTTTCAGCGAAGGAAGGAAGAGAGACACAGTCATTACTAGTGGGTAGGCGGAGCCCAGATAGGATTGACACCTCAGATTAAAAAGAGTGTTGACCGGCCCCTCCAGCTCAGGCTCCTCCTACTCAGCTCTTCAGTCGTACCCAAGCTTAAGGAAGAACAATATCACCAGCGAAGCAACATAACCCCTTCTGAAGGACTTCAGAGAAAAAACATAAGAGTACAGGTTATGCATGCATTCGGCAAAAAAATCACAGTTACAGGTACTACTCACTGAACCTGATTATTGCGATAAGCTGGCAATGCTGGAACAGAGCCGTAGCGCGTCGACCTCAGTCCAGATAATCGCTATCAGAGAAGGGTCACGCTGCATCTGTAAATACAACAACACACTTCTGCCATGGGAGGGAGCTGTGTCTCTCTTCCTTCCTTCGCTGAAAAAGATTTTACAGGTAAGTTCTTACCAAAATCCGTCTTTCAGCTGCAGATGGAAGGAAGAGAGCCACAGTCATTACTAGTGGGACGTCCCAAAGCAGTCCAAAAATTAGGGTGGGAAAAAACCAAAATAGGCAGAAACCCAACAACCTAGATAAATGCGCCACAGGCGCCAAATACAAGTTAACTAAAAACTTTAAATTACCGCTGCCTGCAGGACCCTACGTCCTAAGGCCGCATCAGCGGAAGCACTGACGTCCACCTTATAAAACTTTGTAAATGTGTGGACGAAATGCCAGGTCGCCGCTCGGCAGAGCTGAGCTGCCGAAGCCCTTGATGAAAGGCCCACGATGAAGTCACAGCCCTCGTGGAGCGAGCTCGAATCTTAATCGGGCAAGGTTTGCCATTAAGACGGTAAACCTTCAAAATGGCTGACCGAATCCAACGAGCTATAGAGTCCTTGAAAACTCGTTGATCACGCCTACGACCTGCTGTAATCACAAACAGGGAATCTGACTTTTGAAAACCTTGAGTAATAGACAAAATAGAACTTCAAGACCCGCACTAAATCCAATTTGTGCAAGTTCCGTTCCTTTGCATTCCCTGGGCCCGGGCAAAGCGAGGGCAACACAATATCCTGGTTAACATGAAATTGCGACACCACCTTAGGTAGAAAATCGCCCCGTGTGCGAAGCACTACTCAATCCGGGTAAAACTCCAGGAAAGGAGGCGAGCAGGAAAAAGCTGCCAACTCAGAAACCCTTCTTAAAGAGGTTACCGCCACTAAGAAGGTAACCTTCCAAGAAATTAAAGAAAGGCTAGCAGAACCCATAGGCTCAAAAGGTATATGCAGAAGAGCCTCCAAGACAAGGTTGAGCCGCCAAGGAGACACAGGCGCCTTCCGCAGTGGAAACTGACGGGTTACTCAGCGAAAAAAGGAACGTACGTCCCTACGCGAGGCGATAGCCTTCCGAAATAGCAAAGACAGGGCAGAAACCTGACCTTTCAGAGTGCTAACTGCCAAACCTTTTGTCCAGCCCGTACTGTAGCAAAGCCAACAAATTGGGAATGGAAAAAAATCCTCGGATTCCTTGAAGAACCCGAAACCACGAAAAGACCAAGTCTTGTGATAAATCTTAGTAGTAGCCGGACCTCTGGCAGCTCGCAGAGTGGCAATGACTTCGGCTGAAAAACCTCTACGGGTCAAGGTTTCAGTCTCAAGTGCCACGCCGTCAAACGCAGAGACTTCAAGTCCGGATGACGAACGGGCCCCTGGGTTAACAGGTCCGGGCGAGGAGGAAGTGGGAATGGCGGTGCCGCCAAAAACGACACCAGTGTCGAGAACCACGTCCTCCTTGGCCAATCCGGGGCTATCAACATAGCCGGAATTCTCTTCCAGTCTGATCCGACGCAGCACCAAAGGTAGTAAAGATATCGGCGGAAACACATAGACTAGCTCGAAATGGTCCCACGGAGCCACCAGAGCAACCACCGCCACAGCCTTCGGGTCCTTGTACCTGGACATGAAGGTCAGTAGTTTGGCATTTGAACCTGGATGCCATCAAATCCACTTGGGGAGTTCCCCAACGGAAGCACAGCAGCGCAAAAATTTTCGGATGAAGACTCCATTCTCCAGGATCCATCTTCTCGCGACTGAGGAAGTCCGCCGTAGTATTCTGGACTCCTGGAATGTGATCGCAGAGATGGCTGGAACCTTGGTCTCGGCCCATAGCAGGATCCGAGACACCTCCATCATGAGGCTGGAGCTCCTTGTCCCGCCTTGGTGGTTGATATACGCAACGCCGTCGCGTTGTCTGTCTGCACTCGGACTGGTAGACCGCTTAAAGGGACCGTCCAGTGTTGTAGGCAAAGGAAAAATTGCCCTCAACTCCAGGATGTTGATCGGTAGAACAGACTCTTCCGATGACCATACTCCCTGGATCCAAAGATCGTTCCAGACACCCCCCCCAGCCCGTCAGGCTGGCATCGGTGGTTATGACCGACCACCTCGGAGGGAGGAAAGATTTCCCCAGGAATAACGCTCCTGGACGTAACCACCATCCTAGGGATTCTCGCACCCTGTGAGAGATGATGACGCTGCAATTCAGAGAAGCTTGCGATCGATCCCAACGACTCAGAATGAGCCTTTGGAGGGCCCTGGAATGAAATTGGGCAAACGGAAGTGCCTCCATGGACGTCAAACCCAGAAGGCGCATACACTTCCGAAAGGACATTGCTGCCGTAGACCTCATAATCTGTACATGTCGAAAGAGACATGCCCGCTTGTCTGGAGGAAGGGACACGACCGTCCGTACAGTGTCGAAATGCATTCCCAAAAACAGGATTGACTTCCAGAGACGACTTCTCCCAATTGACCAGCCACCCAAAATCCTCCAGGAGCTGAAGGGATAGATTGCGAGCCGTCCCCGCCTCCTCCTTTGAGGACGCCACAATCAGAAGGTCGTCCAGGTAGGGAAATCGTAACCCCGTCTTTGAAGAATTGCCATGAGGGGCGCTAGAATTTTTGTAAAAACTCTGGGCGCCGAGGCCAAGCCGAATGGCAGAGCCACAAACTGGCAATGGTCCTGACCTATGGCAAAACGAAGGAAGCGCCGGTGAGCCCTTCCGACGGGAACATGCAAATAAACGTCGCGAATGTCGATTGACCAAAAAGACGTTCTGCGACAGGGCTGCCACAACGGAGCGAAGCGACTCCATGCGGAATTTTCGGGATGTAAACATGCCGATTCAATCTTGGAAATCCAAAATAGGGCGAAATTTGTCCTCCTTTTTGGGGACCACAAAGAGGTTGGAATAAGAATCCTCTTCCCCGGTCCTCTGCGGAACCGGTATCACCACACCCTTCTGCAGAAGGGAATCGACCTCCCGTAGTAGAGCGGCAAATAGCTCGGCTCTGACGGAATGCGAGATTGGCAAAACCTCTCCGGGGGTCGAGAAAAACTCTATGAAGTAGCCTGCCAACACAACCTGTGTTACCCAGGCGTCTGACACACGGGAAACCCAAGTCGGTTTGAATTGGAGTAAACGACCCTCCACTCGAGAGCGCTCGAGTGAGACCCAGACGTCAGACCGCTTTAGCGGGTTTTTTGCCAGCTTCTGTCTTAATGGAAGTTCTGTTTCCAGGGTATGCGGAATTTCTGAGAAATTCCGCCTTTTTTTTTTTTTAAAAAGAGAGGAACGACCCAAACCCCCAGAGGGTTGACCGGATCATCCCCTGGACCGAAAGGACCGCCGACAACTACCGGCACTAGTCCTGCCAGACGCAGAAGTCACAGCTCTGCGCTGCGGTAAAGCTGTTTCTTTTGCCTCAGAAATCAGCTCTGTGAGGTCAGATTCAAATAGCTGGCCACTTTGTAAGCTAAAGATAGCAAACCCTGCTTGGAAACCGCGTTCCACTGTCTAAGCCACAGTGCTCTTCTAACTGTGACTGCCGAGGATTGCGCCCTGGATAGCAGTGACGCAGAATCCTTCAACTTGAAAAGCCCATCTATCTCGATAGAGGGGATCCATCTTGTCACGCCATCCGTAGACGGTCCAAATGGCTCAGGGAAACTTTACAAGTACACATAGATCCTTAATACTGAATCCATGACCCGCGGCCTCGCAGATGGATATTGTTGCCATCTCCATTTTTCTGTCCAGCAGGTCCTGCAGACTCGCCTTCCTTTACCAGGATAAAGGGACATTCACTTCAGGAGATCCAATTAACAATCAACTCCGTAGAAAACGGATACAGATTGTACAGCCGTCGCGACCTATGCGACTCCTGAAACATCCGGGCCGACTTACCAGGACGCCTAGTTACCTCTCTCTGGTAACTGTAACGCCCTCATGGCTCCAATAGTACGGTCCATGAGAGAGGCATAGTGTCCCTGCCGATCCTCCTTGTCCGAAACGGACATCATCACTACGCGAGAAGGAAGGCACCGATTTGTGTCGCTTCCTTGAGAGGATCTAGCTGACACTCCATAACCTAGGTCAGACAGGCCATCATAGAAACTAGCGAGGGCCTCCATTTTGACACCACTGGAACCTCCGACCGCTGCGCATGACGCTGTCGGGGTCTGCGTGTCAGATAGTCCGCATCTGACATGTCCTTGCACAGTATATGGCAGGTTAAACCTGTCAGTAACTAGAACAGTGTGTTTCTTAAAGAAAAACAATCGCAGAAGGGTTAAAGCTCTTAAAGAGAGAGCTACCCCAGCATTAATAGTTAACCGCCTAAGAAGGGGTTAAAGTAGCAGACTCCCCACAACCTTGATAATGAAAAAGTTGTGCGAGCCCCAAGTGCCTCTTATAAGGCAGCAGCTGCAGGACAGCTTTTTATGCCACACTAACAGAAAAAACGTTCCACAAGATCGCTAAAAATTGCGCTGTTTTGTATATCGCAATGACCGCCAAAGTTAAGGAGATTGCTAACCGCTTATGCGATGTTAATGAGATCGCCCAGATTGGCAGCTACTAGCGACATTAAAAAATGATCACACAAACGATCGCATTAGTATGCGTCGTTATCAGGATCGTTAGTGGGAACGTATAGTGGCAATAATAAAATCGCAGACTCCCCACAAACTCTTTATTATTGAAAAGAGTGTGCGAGCCCCTTATGCGATAACAGCCGCAGGACAGCACAGTGTCACTCAGTGCCCCAGAAGGCGCCCGCGCTGTGGGGGTGAAGGGGTTAAGCTTCTGCCCGCGAGCTAGAAGCGACTCACCCAGCTGGTAACAGTGTAACATCTTGCCGGGAGGGGAGAAGGGAGAAGAGCCAGAAGAAGCTTTCAGCCTGCTTCTTTAATGGCCGCCGCGCTGTGCCTCCGTGTGCTCCATGAGGGAAGCCGGAAATGGAGACAGCAGTAAAGCGCGCGCTCAGAGCGTCGCGAAAATTCAAATAAAAAGGCGCGCACTCCTCTCCTATGTCCTGCAGGCATCCACCTGCGGACAAAAAACACAGTCACCGACATGTAACGTACAGCGGCTGCCGCAGCAGTCGCTTAAACACACACACATTAATAAAAATGTGAGGTACTCACCAGCCGAAGCGCCACAGGGACCCCCAGGGGTTTCTGGTGCTATGCCCATGCTTCCCCCCAGGGCGGGGGACGCAGTGACCCCTGCAGCGGTTTGCGCCCCCGCCAGGGAAGCCATCCTCATCCCCCCGGGCCGGCAGGGTTCTGCAGGGACCACCATTAGGGTAATACAGATCCGCCAAGGGAGAGGTGGAAGTCCAGCAGCGCTGAGACTCCTGAGACCTCTAGACCACATTTGGTGATCCAAGTCTCTGTCCGATAAAAAATAATAAAATCTTCTGAGGAGCTGCTTCCAGCAGCGACTATCCTCTGAGACCTCAAATTGTAAACTGAAGAGCTGAGTAGGAGGAGCCCGAGCTGGAGGGGCCGGTCAACACTCTTTTTAATCTGAGGTGTCAATCCTATCTGGGCTCCGCCTACCCACTAGTAATGACTGTGTCTCTCTTCCTTCCATCTGCAGCTGAAAAATTATTTTTTTGTTTTTACGGCTGTATGTTATAAATTTTCTGTGAAGCACTTGGGGCTTCATAGCGCTCACCACACATCTAGATAAGTTCCTTGTGGGGTCTATTTTCCAAAATGGGGTCACTTGTGGGGTTTCCACTGTTTAGGCGCATCAGGGGCTCTCCAAATGCGACATGATGCCCCCAGACCATTCCATGAAAGTCAGCAATCCAAAACGTCACTACTTCCCTTTCGAGCCCAGACGTGCACCCATACAGTCGTTTTCTCACACATGTTGGATATCCGCGTACTCAGGACAAATTGGACGACAACTTTTGGGGTCCAATTTCTCCTGTTACCCTTGTGAAAATAAAATATTGGGGGCGAAAAAAATCATTTTTGTAAAAAAAAAAAAAAATAAGGTTTTTTATTTTACGGCTGTACGTTATAAACTTCTGTGAAGCACTTTAGGGTTCAAAGTGCTCACCACACATCTAGATAAGTTCGTTGAGGGGTCTAGTTTCCAAAATGGTGTCATTTGTGGGGGGTTTCCACTGTTTAGGCAGATCAGGAGCTCTCCAAACACGACATGGCATCCAGCCAATTCTGCGTTGAAAAAGTCAAACGGCGCTCCTTCCCTTCCAAACTCTGCCATGCACCCAAACAGTGGTTTACCCCCACATATGGGGTATCAGCGTACTCAGGACAAATTGCACAATAACTTTTGGAGTCTTGTTACCCTTGGGAAAATAAAAATTGGGGTGAAAAGATCAATTTTGTGGAAAAAATATGATTTTTTAATTTTACGGCTCTACGTTATAAACTTGTGTGAAGCACTTGGGGGTTCAAATTGCTCACCAAAGATCTAGATAAGTTCCTTAGGGGGTCTAGTTTCCCAAATGGGGTCACTTGTGGGGGGTTTCCACTGTTTAGGCACATCAGGGACTCTCCAAATGCAACATGGCGTCCAATCTCAATTCCAGCCAATTTTGGTTGGAAAAAGTCAAATGGTGCTCCTTCCATTCCGAGCTCTGCCATGCGCCCAAACAGTGGTTCCCCCCCACATATGGGGTATCAGCGTACTCAGGACAAATTGGACAACAACTTTTGAGGTCCAATTTCTCCTGTTACCTATGGGAAAATAAAAAATTAGTGACTAAGATAATTTTTGTGGGAATAAAATAGGATTTTTTATTTTCATGCCCGGGCATTATAAACTTGTGTGGAGCACTTGGGGGTTCAAAGTGCTCACCAAAGATCTAGATAAGTTCCTTAGGGGGTCTAGCTTCCAAAATGGGGTCACTTGTGGGGGTTTCCACTGTTTAGGCTCATCTGGGGCACTACAAACGGAACATGACCCCCATCAATGTTTGCATTCCAAAACGTTACTGCTTCCTTTCTAAGCCCTGCCGTGAACCCAAACAGTTTCCCCCCACATATGGGGGTATCAGCGTACTCAGGACAAATTGGACAACTTTTGGGGTCCAATTTCCTTGGGAAAAATCAAAAATTTGGGACTAAAAAATCATTTTTGTGGAAAATTGTTTGTTTTTTTTTTCACACCCAGGCATTGTAAACTTTTGTGAAACACTTTGGGGTTCAAAGTGCTCACAACAGATCTAGATAAGTTCCTTAGGGGGTCTAGTTTCCAAAATGGTGTCACTTGTGGGGGGTTTCCACTGTTTAGGCGCATCAGGGGCTCTCCAAACACGACATGGCGTCCAATCTCAACTCCAGCCAATTTTAGTTTGAAAAAGTCAAATGGCGCTCCTTCCCTTACGAGCTCTGCCGTGTGCCCAAACAGTGGTTTTCCCCCACATACAGGGTATTGGCGTACTCAGGAGAAATTGCACAACAACTTTATCTGCCCATTTTCTCCTTTTACCAATGTCAAAATAAAAAAGTTTGTAAAAGATCATTTTTGTGGCTAAAAAGTTAAATATTAATTTTTTCCTTCCACGTTGCTTCAGCTCCTGTGAAGAACCTGAAGGGTTATTAAACTTCTTGAATGTGGTTTTGAGTACCTTGAGGGGTGCAGTTTTTAGAATGGTGTCACTTTTGGTATTTTCTGCTATATAGACCCGTCAAAGTGACTTCAAATGTGAGGTGGTCCCTAAAAAAAATGGCTTTGTAAATTTTGTTGTAAAAATGAGAAATCACTGGTCAACTTTTAACCCTTATAATTTCCTAACAAAAAAAAATTTTGGTTCCAAAATTGTGCTGATGTAAAGTAGACATGTGGGAAATGTTATTTATTAACTATTTTGTGTGATATATTTCTCTGTTTTAAGGGAAAAAAAATTCAAATTTTGAAAATAGCAAAATTTGACATATTTGTTTGCTTCAAAAATAAACGCAAGTTATATCGAAGAAATTTTACCAATAACGTGAAGTACAATATGTCACGAGAAAATCTCAGAATCGCGAAGATCCGTTGAAGCGTTCCAGAGTTATAACCTCATAAAGAGACAGTGGTCAGAATTGTAAAAATTGGCCCGGTCATTAACGTGCAAACGACCCTTGGGGGTGAAGGGGTTAAAGTGTCCAGTGGTGTCATTCTTACTTAATCATGACAGATTGATCTCCAGCCATGTCCTCATCAACACCCACACCTGTGTTACTGGAGCAATCACTGAAAAGAGGTTAGCTGGTCCTTTTAAGGCAGGGCTGCAATGATGTTGAAATGTGTTTTGGGGATAAAGTTCATTTTCTAGCCAAATATTGACTTTGCAAGTAATTGCTGTTAAGCTGATCACTCTTTATAACATTCTGGAGTATATGCAAATTGCCATTAGAAAAAGTGAAGCAGTAGACTTTGTAAAAATTAATATTTGTGTCATTCTCAAAACTTTTGTCCATGACTGTATAGGACTTTGCTCCCTATGTATTTTTATCATTTCTTACCTGTATTTTATCTTGCAACTGAAATATATATATTTTTAGGTGTCTATTCACCTTTTTTTGAGTAGGTACAATTATATATGGAGCATCATATGTGGCCCATCATACTGTATCAAGAATTGTATGGAGCTTATTCTTTATTGATCAATACATGGTGTCCATCATACTGTATGGAGCAATGTATGGAGCAATATATGGGGCTCATTACTGTATGGAGCGCTATGTGGTGCCCATAATGCTGTATGGAGGACCATATTGTCTGGTTTCTGAGCTGTTGCTATCACTCATGTAATGTGAAATCTTTGGCATTGTACTATACCTATATATCTGTGCATCATGAATTGTGGTATGTGTTAAAGGGGCCCACCTAGACTTTTTTGCTTGCTGCTCACGGAAACCTGGAGCCGGCCGTGCTAAGTGCCCCTGCTGCCTCTGTGGTGCAGACAGTAGGCAGAAAAGAGAGAGCACAAAGGGAGAGACAGTCACCCCTTGCCTGCCCTGAGCCTTTTCAGAGCAGAAAACTTACTTGAACTCACTCTGTGGCGCCCCCTCTGATGTTTGGTATGAGATTTCTATCAATCCCATTTGTTTTGATGGCACTGTAAAACTTCTTTTGCACAGTGAAAATACCCAGCGTCAAATTGTGAGAGCTTAACCTTAAAGGTGCACAGGCCAGGAGGCTGCCACATTCCTGAAATACACAATGCAGAAAGCATAGGGCGAGGCCAGCACTCCTATAGTATTAAAGTGCACGTTTATGCAACAATATTTATGTCTGTATATTGGACATAGCGTACGTGCTCCTACTACTTAATTGAATACTACTGGAGTGCTGGCCTTGTCCCATGTTTTCTGCAGCATACCACAACAATTGTTGTAATGAATACTATAGACTGCTGTAATAGTATCCATAAATATATGTATATTTCATTTTTAATCTAAGGCCTCCAGTGTTTCTGCTTTGCTAAATACAGCAATCAAGCTGCATTCACGTGGTGGACATATTGCAGATTAAGGCTATGAGCACACGTTCAGGAATGTTTGCAGAAATTTCCTGAGCAAAAAAAAATAAATTGACTTTTTTCGCGGAAAAAAACGCACCATGTGCACAAAAATTGCGGAATTCATTCTAAATAGGATGATTCATTCATGCGTTTTTGCCACGAAAAAAACTTGAAAAAAAATACACAACGTGTGCACATAGCCTTAAACTACTGCAGCCCTGTGCAGATGCAGTCTCCCCACTGTTTCCTTGCAAAATCACTTAATCGTGTAGGGAAACTGATGTTTCCCTGAAAGATTAAAGGGAATCTGTCATGTAAAGTAAAACCTCGCCATTAACCTGCAGATATGGCATTAATTCAAAGGTTAATAGCGTTCTGAAGCTGCCTGGCACCCGCATTGAGAGCCCCACTGCCAGGTGGAAATGAACTTATTCCTCCTGGCAGACTCCCGACTTTCAGATATACAGTTGGGCCAGCTCGACATTGACAGCTGCGACTAAAGCAACGTTTCACAACTTGGATAACCATTTAAAAAAAACTTCGCCAACTGACTGTAAATATAGTGTTAAATTTATTGTAAAAATACAAGATATCCAAAAGATTAGCTTAGTGAACACATTCCCCTAATTTTTTTTTTAAATGCATCTCTAAGGCTACATTCCAGTGATAAGCTTTTGTTAAGTTTATGTTTTTGCAGGTTTACTGCACCCATTAAGTAAAATAGGTTATTTTTATTTATTTATTTTTTAAACATGCAACGTCATAAATTCAAACACTCATCATGGGAACGTAGCCTTACAGGGAAAATTCATTCAAGACCTCACGTTTTATTCTCCAATCTTGATCCAGGGTCCACTGAAGATGCCCAGCCGTTGCAATGCAAAACTGGCTTCTTTGAAGCCAAAACTTAAAACTGGTTACAGTCCAAACATCGGGATGTAACTTAGATGGGAACTCAAGCAAACTGCAGATAGGTCAAGTCCGCATCCATGCTTGATGGTTGTTCAGTTAGACAGCATTCTGTTCTTTCTTGCCGATCAAGGACTTGTGAATATGAGGAATGACACCTACAAGGAAAGCAATTACATGGAGGTTTAAGACTCGCAACAGCAATGAGCCTTCTGAACTACACATTTACCGTATATACTTAAGTATAAGCCAACCCAAGTATAAGCCTAGGCACCTAATTTTGTCATGGAAAACTGGGTAAGCTTATTGACTCGAGTATAAGCCGTGTATGCATTGCCCCCTAATCCCTGTCCTGGTATGCATAGCTCCCCCGTTCTGGTATGCATGGCTCCTTATCCCCTATCCTTGTATGAATTTTTTTTTTTTTAATAGGAAACAAACCCATCCTACTCACCCTCCAGCATCTCGTTGGTTCCTACGCCAGAGGCTCTTCCTGTGCCGAGCGATCACATGGCCCCGCTCATTAAGGTAATGAATATGCACGGAGAGCAGTGCATATTCATTACCTTAATGAGCAGGGCCACGTGATCGCTCGGCACAGGAAGAGCTGCCGGTGCCAGAACCAAGGAGACACTGCGAGGGCACGCTGGAGGGTGAGGAAGATGTCTTCCGGAAGCCAGTGGCTGTCACTGTGCACGCTGTAAGAGAAATGAATATTAATTTCTATTTAGCCACAGCCGCTGGCTCCTACCTCTGTCACCCATCGCTCCCCCTCCCCCCGCCAGCCTTCTGGGACAATTGACTCGTGTAAAAGCCGAGGGGGACGTTTTCAGCACAAAAAAAAAAGATGAAAAACTCAGTTTATACACGAGTATATACGGTATGTCACTTTATTTAGCATCTCTTGACCATGTGACCCAGCCCAAAACATCTTGTAGAGCCCAACAATAGTTTGAGCAATTTTCTACATACAGTTGAAACCAGAAGTTTACATACACTATATAAAAAGACACATATACAAGTTTATCAATATATGACATGAAATTAGAATAAACTTTTCCTGTTTTAGGTCAATTAGGATTAGCATGATTATTAATATTTGCCAAATGCAAGAATAATAAGAGAATGTTTTAAGGCATTTTCATTACTTACTACAATATATACATTAAGATTACTATGCTTTTAAACAATTCTGGACTGCCCATATGTGTGTTTGGAAGCTTCTGATTAATGTTGTTGTATTTTAATGCAAACCTGAAAGACACTGCTTCTTTATGTAGCATCATGGGAAAGTCTCAAGAAATCAGCCAAAATATCAGGAAGAGAATTGTGGACTTGCACAAGTCTGGCTCATCCTTGGGTACAATTTCAAGATAACTGAGGATGCCTCGTTCATCTGTACAAACAAGATGGGAATGCCCGGTCAAAATACCGCTCAGGAAGGAGACGGGTTCTGTGTCCCAGAGAAGAACGTGCTTTGGTCCGACATGTGTATATCAAACAAAGGCAAAAAACCTTGTAAAGATGATGGCAGAAGCTGGTAAGATTGTGTCAGTATCCACAGTGAAATGAGTACTGTATCAACATGGACTGAAAGGTCACTGCCAGGAAGAAGCCATTACTCCAAAAGAAACATAAAAAAGCCAGATTAATGTTTGCAAATGCACACAGGAACACAGACCTTAATTTTTGGAGACATGTCCTGTGATCTGATGAAACTAAAATTGAACTTTTTGGGCATAATGACCATTGTTATATTTGGAGGAAAAAGGGAGAAGCTTGGACGCCTAAGAACACCGTCCCAACAGTGAGACTTGAGGGTGGCAGCATCATGTTGTGGGGTTGTTTTGCTGCTGGAGTGGCTGGTGCACTTCACAAAATAGATGGCATCATGAGAAAAGATTATGGGACAATACTGAAGCAACATCTCAATACATCAGCCAGAAAGTTAAAGCTTGGGCACAAATGGGTCTTCCAAATAGACAAAGACCTGAAGCATACTGCCAAAATGGTAATACAGTGGCTTAAGGATATCAAAGTAAATGTTTTGGAGTGGCCATCACAAAGCCCTGATCTCAGTCTTATTGAGAATTTATGGGCAAAGCTGAAAAGGCAGTTACGAGCAAAGCAACCTACAAACTTGGATCAGATACGCCAGTTTTGTCTGGAGGAATAGCCCAAACGCCAACCAACTATTGTAAGAAGTTTGTGGAAGGATATTACAAAAGTTTGACCCAAGTTATTCAGTTCAAGGGTAGTGGTACCGAATACTAATGAAATTGATGTAAACTTTTGACTTTGCAGTAAGCAATAAAAATGCCTTAAAAACATTCTCATTATTCAGGCATTTGGCAAATAATTGTGCTAATCTTAATTGACCTAAAAAGGGAAAGGTTTATTCTGATTTCATGTCAGATATTGAGAAAAACATGCACATGTGTCTTTTTATATAGTGTATGTAAACTTCTGGTTTCAACTGTATCCCTTTGATCATTATGACTAGGAGATGTAATTTGCATTCAAAAGGAACAAAAACTTCAGAAATCACAACTGCCAGTCATCGAACAGTTTTACATAATTTATTGAGGAAACAAAAAAAAAAAAATATATATATATATATATATATATATATATATATATATATATATATATATATATATATATAGTAATAATCTGCTGTAGATCTGAAAGGAACCATCAGCGTACTTACCACCACCAGCAATAGTAGCCTTAATGAGGGCATCCAGCTCTTCATCCCCTCTTATGGCGAGCTGCAAGTGACGTGGTGTAATACGCTTCACTTTGAGATCTTTTGAAGCGTTTCCTGCCAATTCAAGTACCTTAACGTGAAGAGGAAAAATGTCAAAACGTGTATCTGTACGACTCGCAACAAAAATCAGCATGCCTTGTAGAAAGTGTATATTTCTTTTTGGACTTCATATTCCACCTGGATGGAGCTAGCCATAGAAATAGTGTAAATTCTCTTATCACTTGTGCAGACACATTTTATGCACCACACTCCAAAAATCAGCATGCCTTCAAGACAATTTTATATATATTTTTTTTTTTTTACTTCTGCTTACGCCACCGTTCACCCTGATATATGAAGTAAACAGGGTACATTTCCTTAGCACGCTTGTGTACAGAGAAAGTTGCCCTAAAACTTAAAACGGACATATCACCTTCAAACATACTAAAGTATATCACTGTAAGGAGACTGAATGCATAAAGAAAATGGAATAAATGACCTTTGGAAACATAATGAATGATTACAGGAATTGCGTAATGAGAGAAGCACTTATCTTGGGACCGGCCATCTTGGGATTGGCAGCTCAGCCTTTTGTGCTGTAATGAGACATGCCCCAGATTCCAGGTAGGTTGCTAGTCAGAGACTGAGCAAAGGCTGATAGTAAAATGCAGCACATATTTTCACTCCAGTATACTCTACTTTGTGATTGGGGTACAAACATCCAGTCTTGATGAATATACAAAAGGACCTTTTTATGAAGTATTCATTCAGATGGCCAGACAATTGTTCATTCATTCATAGTTGCAACAGCCATAACTTTTTTTGATGCAAGCTTCACATTTGTTTTTTTGTGAAGGTGGCAGTAAAATATTGTACAGCTTATATAAATATTTGTCGAGTGTATTCACTTTATGGATGAAAAAAAAAAAAAAATTTTTTATGCTATTCACCAATCTCCATAAATATTACATGGGGAGTTACGTTTACAGGGATACCAAATATATTTGTTTACTGCTTTGTCATTTAATTAAAAAGCATTTTAAAAATATGATTATAGTACTTGTTTTTCGTTGTTCTTTGAATTTTGCAATGAATATTACAATATTTCAAGTATAAAGAGATGTATATCTAGGTACCACTGCAATATGCCTGTAATGAACACCACTTTAGCTCAGGCTTCTCCTGAGCAGTGAAAAAAAAAAAAAAAAAAACAGCCCTTCCCCCAATGTCTTGAGTTTTAGAAGTATAATCTATTTTCCATGGAAGCATCTAAGAAAACTACAGTGAGACTACACACCCTCACCCATGGTTCATGGCTAATGATAAGAGGCACTTCCTTAGCGCTGGTGACACTTATCTCTGCCAGCAAGAAGCATATATGCATACAGTATTAGTACTGACAATACTTGCTGTGCAGTTTTTGATGAATGCTCTGTGCTGGACTAGATGACAGAATCCCTACCAGTTCAGTGCCGAGCACTCAGTGCAGTAGTCAAAGAACTCACTTTCCCTTAATTCTTTGCATCGCTGGGATCTACACTGATCGGCACAACGTGGCAGTTTTATCCCTGTAACCTAGGGACAGCATTCTGAATGCTCAACCGCTCTATTCATTCCCTATGGGGTTGTTGAGCGTGCATTCGGCTTTTACCAGCAGTGTCATCAAGATTGAATGGTGGGGTGGTCAGGTATACACACTGCTGCTCCATTGTAATGAGGATAAAAAGTACTTTGTACGGGTCCCAGTTGTCAGATCCCGGCAATTCAATAAGTGATGCCTTGTTTTCACTTGAGAACCCCCTTAACCAAAATTAATTGGTGTCGTGTGTACTCTGAAAGATTTGTGGAGCCCACAACATTAGTAATTACACAAATGTCATCAATAAGTGGTCTCAGACGCATTCAGCACTATTTCTACCATATTGCTCATCAGAACTAAAGGTACTGCCACACTAAACGCTCCCGCTAACGATCACAATAACGACGCATACTAATGCGATCGTTTTAATGTCGCTAGGAGCTGCCACATTTAGCGATCTCGTTAACGACGCATAAGCGGTTAGCGATCTCCTTAACGACTTTGCGATGTAAAAAACAGCGCACATCGTTCACAAAACGTGCCAGACACAGCGATATAGGCTCACCAGCGGGACGCCAACGATCAAAATACGGTCCAGAACCCTAGTGAACGATCAGCGAGATCACAGCAGGGGCCACGTCGTTGCTACATGCCACACACAACAGCGTCACTAACGAGATCGCTAAATAGTGACGTTTTTTAGCGATCTCGTTAGCGACGCTGTTTAGTGTGGCATACCCTTTAGAATGCGCAGTGGGCTAGTCATCACTGTCCAGTTATCAGCCACTAACCAACCAGCTTCAAAATAGTCAAGTTTTCATTCTATCTTCCGTAATTTAGTTTTAAAGCTAACATTTCTCACAATTATGAATCTGTAGTGATGAAGAGCATTTAAAGGGATTTTCCCAAAAACAAAGTAGTTTTTAATAGATCTTGGAATAATAATTTCCACAATTGGATGCGTTAAAAAAAAAAAAAAAAAAAAAAAAAAGTGTTCTTGTGCTGAGATAATCTTATAAACCGTGCAGGAACAGTCAGATCATACCACAGCTCCTGGGAAGGGAGGAAGCAAAAGGAGTATACAGACATTACAGCATGTGATAACAGCGAATTCTTTTTGTGAGTAAAACAACTTCCTGCCTGTTTTTAAAGCAATGTTTTACCAAAAACAAAGAATCAATTGTGATCCAATGTTTTCTTGTCAGCATCCTCGTTTTCATTTCCTCCCCTGCCCTGGAGACGTGGTATGATCAGACCATGTCCCTGTACTGTCAGACACAGCCATTACACAGTAGGGCCACATTTCTAAGATTATCTCACTACAGGAACTTTTTTTTGTAAACACATCCAATTGTGGAATTTAATATGAGTCAAAGATCTACTGATCAAAATAAACTTTGTTCATAGGGGAAACCCCTTTAAGGACTTTTCTGCCCTTTCTATTCCACTTAAGGCTTACCTCAGCAGTAAGATACTCCAGGATTGCTGCTGTGTAAACTGCAGCCGTTCCACCAACACGACCATGATTGGTAGTTCTGTTTTTCAGAAGACGATGGATACGACCCACTGGAAACTAAAGATCACAAGTAGAATCAGATGTTTAGGCAACACTAAGCAACTGTAGAGATCCTAAGAGCAAGCAAGTATTCCTTGAGTCATCTTGCGTTTTTTTGTCTATGATATCCTGACAGACTGATATTTGAGTTCCCAATAGAAAACTTAAGATTTTGTGGGACTCGTTTGGACAGTATTGAGGGTAAAGGATTTAGCTCTTCAATAAAAAGCAAAATTTTGTTGCATAGTTGACTTTAAGGACTCTGTCATCCCATTTTCGTATATCAGCTGCAGCCACCGCCATTAGGGGCTTATCTACAGCAATCTGTAATACTGTAGATAAGCCCCCCCCCATGTAACCTGAAAGATAAGAAAAACAAGTTATATTATACTCACCTGGGGGGCAGTCCGATCCAATGGGAGTCGCAGGTCTGGGTCAGTCACCTCCCATCCTCTAGAGAGGACATCCTCCTCCTTGCTTCTGGCGCGCTCCTGCGCAGGCGTACTTTATCTGCCCTGTTGAGGGCAGAGCAGAGAACTGCAGTGCGCAGGTGCCGGATAAGGTCAGAGACCCAGCGCCTGTGCACTGCAGTACTCGGCTCGGACCGCCACCCCCCCGGGGTGAGTATAACTTGTTTTTCTTCTCTTTCAGGTGACATCGGGGGCTTATCTACAGCATTATAGAATTCTGTAGATAAGCCCCTGATGGCGGTGGCTGCACCTGATATACAAAAATGGGGTGACAGATTCCCTTTAAGAAAAAAAAATTGTGAGTTTGGATTTATGCCGTTCAAGATTTTTCTTAAGTGTGACCACGAGGCCAACATCAGATATACGAATGAAATATATATATATATATATATATATATATATATATATATATATATATATATATATATATATATATATTATACAATGTCTATAAGAAATATACAATGATTTCATGAGAAATATGTGGTTAACCATTGCTTACCTGCAGTCCTGCTCTTGAAGAACGAGTGACAGAAGTCGCTTTTGCTTTGCCAGAATCTTTACCAGCTTTGCCACCAGCCTGAATATAAAAAAACAAACAAAAAAAACAAAAAACACCACACACAACACTAGTTAATGTAAAGTTTCAGTACATCTAGTTGCAATGTCAGTGGCATCTGATAACAGCTATTATTCTGCTGACTAATATGACTAACATGTAATTGATATCCATATGTCTATCATCATAAGCAACTGCTGAAGGGAGGCATTGTTATAGCACAACATTAGGGCCATAAATGGGGGTGACAGGCGTGTAAGAAACCTGTAGGAAGGGTCACTGGATCTCAGAACCGACATTTACTATATACCGTAAATAAAAACTCCAAGAGTGTGGCAGATCTCTAACATAGCATAATCAGCAGATATGGAGAACACAAAACAGCACACATTTGTGAACACCCAAGAAAGGTATACTAAGGCCGATGTCACACTTGCGAGTGCGATGTGAGAAACGCGCATAAGTCTCACGCATCAACACCCGGCACACATTTTTATGCAGCCGCCCGCTCAGGTCCAAGTTTCTTGCATCAAATTTGCAAGTGTGACCCCGGCCTAACCCAAGTCCCTGCTGTGTATGGAGGTCTGCAGACCAGTGGCTCCTTTACTATGGCTGCCAGTTCTGGTCACAGCAGCAATGTCATAAGCAGCCTGGACACTTATGCAGGACTTCGCTTGTTGGGTGAGAATATATGCTGTCATTACCTATACAGGTCCCCGCTACTCAAAATATGACTGACAACCCCGACATCACGACCCGTGTCTACAGAGACTGATGGCTCAGGATTATATCCACCAGTCGGTCACCATTCACTGCAATTATTAACCTTTTTCTACCTTAAGTGTTCTTTGTTTATCACCAGGACCCCACAATCCCCCGTACAGGAGCACAGCACAGTTCCCGCTCACAGCAGGCAGCATGGCAGGGTTACACACAAAAACGTATCCTAACTACAGGATTATCTGGTTTTTCCCACTGAGAGCAATCTATTTTTCAACTGGCTAAGACGAAACAAACCCTTTTTCTTTTAACGTGTAACTCATTCATCTGTACGGCTTTCCTCCTACAGAAAAAATACTAGTTTCCCCCCCATGATCCCAGCAGCACAGCCCCCTGCGATCTGCTCGTGTTTGGGCGCCACAAAGAAAGCAGAAGCCCTGAGCACATGGGGGAGGGGTGCGGGCTGGAAAGAAAGGGGAGAGCAGCGCGGCTGAGGCAGGACACGGGCTCCACCAAAGCTCCGGTTACACGGACGGCGCAGCACTTCCACCCCGGATAACACACACTAGGCCACACAGTACACTGAAGTACTAGACATGGCTGCTCCGCACAGGAGACCGACTCAATAAGGAGGGAGGGAAAACATCATGTACACGGCAGAAACTACAGCGAGGCTTTACCTCAGGCGGGAAATGTGGCTAGAAATGAAGCAGAAGTGTAAAGCGCTGTAGAGGAGCCCAGAGGAGGAAGACAGAAGTCTGCCTGCCCCCACACAGGCCGCACACTCACCATGACTGGAGCTCACACGATCCACAAAGCCTCGTGCGCTCACTGCCACCATTTATATGGAGTTCCACACATTCAGGAACTCGAGCTCAGAGGGGACCAATGGCGGGCGGCCTCATTGTTTAGAGGCGGAGAGTGCTGAGGTGAAGAGGAATGGGGCGGGCACAGCACAAAATGCCTCCTGCTGAGGAGAAAGAGCGCCAGGAAACCGAGCGGCCCCGCGGGATTTATTCCTGTGAGAAAGGAGGAGACGGCCACGAATGCTAGGAGCGGTCCACCGCCGTGTACTAGGGCGCAAATGGCCGTCACGTTTACCACACAGCACAGCGCCAGTGCCGTCCTTCAGGATGGGTTGTGATGGCCTACAAACACCTTTGGTCACTGCGAGGAGGCCAGTGCATCCACCTCACACACCGAAGTTAGTGGGGGAGCTTCCACCGTCTCCCCAAACCGCATGTGTACAATGAAGTGGGAATGTGAACAGTGCCATTCACACCTGAATCTCATCCCACAGGACCAGCCCTCACGGCCATGTCCACACACGGGCAGCATTATGGGGACTGGAAAAGAGGAGAGCAGGAAACCTGACAGCACAAGTCTAGGTTCATAGGTGTAGGATGATGAAAGGTCAGGGTCACTATAGGACCTGGACATCCGCAAGGTGTGGACCCCAGATTTGCCATCATGTCTCTTGGTCACTGAAGCCCCACATACACATGGCCAACAGCCATCTCTCCCATCATACTGCTATACTCAGGGCCTGTGTTTTCAATGGGAGCCGCTGCCATACTCTGCTGGTAGCTTATCTCAGAGGCGTGCTTGGGTGCTGAGTGACTTTGGCGAGCTCGAATAGCCTATGTGTTAGGCAATCCCCACCTGTGTTGTGGCTGTCGAAGAGCCACGAGACATGGCAGTGCGGGGTCTCAAACATTTGTCGAGTACGCCGCAGACACTCGATTAGCACTCAAGCATGCTCTGATAACACCACACCTGAGCACGTTAGCTCATCACTAATAAGCAGTACCAAATTAGACAGTCCATAATTAGGAATGAGAGAGTATACTCACAAGTATTCGGCGAATAATGCGCAAATGGCCGTCACGTTTAAGCCTCATTCAGACATCCATGTTTCACGTACATGTTGTTTTTCATGGATAGAGCTATATACCCATTATAATCTGACTTTTGGGGCTGTTCACATGTATATTTTTTATGGACCACATTTTTGCAAAAGAAAAATCGAAACACGGAGTGACTAACAGATCAAAATCGCACATTCAAATGTATGAGTCCATGAAAAACTGACGTGTCACATAATCTGCCAATTTCCCAATAGGGCAGCGCTCAGGTTTATCTTCCTGACACCCTTCCAGAGACAGTCTCAAATTGGGCGAGATGGCGGAAAGTACTACACCCTCTTTCAAAATAACAGCAGGATCAGATAACTCAGGAGAGTCCGCAAAGAAACTCCTCGAGAGGGCATCCGCCTTAACATTCTTAGTGCCAGGAAGAAAAGAAACCACAAAATTAAAACGTGTGAAAAACAAGGCCCACCTGACCTGTCTAGGATTAAGTCGCTTGGCTGATTCGAGATAAACCAGGTTCTTATGGTCCATGAGGACCACCACTTGATGTTTGGCTCCTTCCAGCCAATGTCTCCACTCTTCAAAGGCCCACTTCATGGCCAATAACTCCCGATTACCCACGTCATAATTACGTTCAGTTGGAGAAAATTTTCGAGAGAAAAAGGCACAAGGGTTACTCTTAGAGGTCTCTGGATCTCTTTGGGACAAAACGGCACCTGCCCCAATTTCAGAGGCATCAACCTCCACCTGAAACGGTAGAGAAACATCAGGCTGCCGTAGAACAGGAGCAGAAGTGAATCTCTGCTTAAGTTCCTGAAACACAGAAAATGCCTCAGGAGGCCAATTCACCACATCGGAACCCTTTTGGTCAAATCAGTCAATGGTTTAACAATACCGGAGAAATTACCAATAAATTTACAATAAAAATTGGCAAAACCCAAAAGTCTCTGAAGAGCCTTTAATGAAGTAGGTTGGACCCAATCACAGATGGCCTGAACCTTGACCGGGTCCATTTCAATAACAGACGGAGAAAAAATGAATCCCAGAAATGAGACATTCTGTACACCAAAAAGACACTTTGATCCCTTCACGTACAGTGCATTCTCTCTCAAAATCTGGAACACAGTCCGAACATGTTTCACATGAGAGTCCCAGTCATTGGAAAAAATCAAGATATCATCCAAATAAACAATCAGAAATTTATCCACAAAATCCCTGAAAATATCATTCATGAAGGATTGGAAGACGGAAGGAGCATTAGTGAGCCCAAAGGGCATCACTAGGTACTCAAAATGCCCCTCTGGGGTATTAAACGCCGTCTTCCATTCATCCCCGTGCTTAACCCCTTCCCGACCCATGACGCCTACGTTGGCGTCATGAAAACCTGTGCCATCCCGACCCATGACGCCAACGTAGGCGTCATGCTATAAATCATGTTCCTGCGGGTCGGGTGACCGGAATCACTGAAAGGTCACCCGACCCGCAGGCACAGGACCCCTTGCGCATCACCACAGTGGGGGTGGCTTAACCCCCACGTGGTTACGATTGCTCTGATTGGCTGTTAAAAGTGAAAAAGCCAATCAGAGCGATTAGTAATATTTCACCACTGAAAAGTGGTGAAATATTACAATCCAGCCATGGCCGATGCTGCAATAGCATCGGCCATGGCTGGACACTGTGTTCCCACCCTCCCCACACCGAGTAACGGTGGTGATCGGCCGCCGATTCATGGCGGCGAACGGTCACCGCCGTTAATATCATCTGCTGGCCGCTCCGATCCTCTCCCCTCCGGTGTGCTCCGCTCCCCCCCACCCTCCGATCACCCCCCCCCACGCCTGTCCTCACCTCCCCCGGTCTTCTGCGGCCTCTTGATCCGTCCCGGCGTCCGCCCGGGACTCTTCATGGGCGCCGCCATCTTGGAAAATGGCGGGCGCATGCGCAGTGCACCGGCCGGCGCATGCGCAGTGCGCCTTTCAAAGTACAATTTATTTTGATCACTGTGATGAACTCTCACAGTGATCAAAATAAAAGTAAATTAACCCCCCCTGTCATAGGTAGGGACAAAAAATAAAATAAAGAATTTTTTTTTTTTTAGGCCCTGTCCACTACCTGCGGATTTCGCTGCGAATCCGCAGCGGATTTCGCTGCTGATCCGCAGCGGATTTCGCTGCGTATCCGCAGCGGATTTTGCTGGGGATCCGCAGCGGATTTCGCTGCGTATCCGCAGCTGATTTTGCTGGGGATCCGCAGCGGATTTTGCTGCTAATCACCGGATTTTGCTGTGTATCCGCAGCGGATTTCGCTGCGGATCCGTAGTGGATTTCGCTGGGGATCCGCAGTGGATTTCGCTGCTGATCCGCAGCGGATTTAGCGGCTGATCCGCAGCGGATTTAGCGGCTGATCCGCAGCGGATTTAGCTGCTGATCCGCAGCGGATTTTGCCTCTGATCCGCAGCGGATTTTGCTGCAGATCCGCAGCTTATTTCGCTGGGGATCCGCAGCGGATTTCGCTGCTGATCCGCAGCGGATTTCGCCTCTGATCCGCAGCGGATTTTGCTGCGGACCCGCAGCTGATTTTACTGGGGATCCGTAGCGGATTTTGCTGCTGATCAGCACCGGATTTTGCTGCTGATCCGCAGCGGAGATTTTGCTGCGGATCCGCAGCGGATTTGGCGCTGCGGATCCACAGCAGATCCAGAAACCATGTACAGTACAATGCAAATAAATGGTAAAAAAAAAACGCTGTGAACATGCTGCGGATTTTTCATTGCGGATTTGCTGCGGTTTTAAATCCGCAGCATGTCAATTCTTTGTGCGGATTCCGCAGCTGTTTTACACCTATTCCATTATAGTTGTAAAACCGCAGGGAAAAACCGCAGCAAATCCGCACTAAATTCGCAGTAAAAGGCAGGTCATTTTACCTGCGGATTTTAGAAAAATCTGCAAGTGAATCCACAACGTGTGTGTGTAACGAATGGAAGCGGAGGCAGAGATGGTGAAGTTTCACATTCGTCTTTATTTTTTAATGTGGAACCTCGAGACCGCGGTCCGGGAGGCTCCGAAGGGGGCGTGACTAATGAGCCCCGGGTACCCGTAGTAAGGCCCCTCGAACAGAACCAGAATGGAATACCCGGAGGACACAGGTGCTACCTCCAGTTAGACCCCGGACACGTGGCAGCTGTCCCAGAGGGACCAAAAGGATAACAGGTATATACAGAGTCCGTGGAGGGTTCTTGACGGAGCTGAGTAAGGTCCTGGTCCAGAATGGATGGTGGCAGGCTGGCTTCAGTGACCTTGTCACAGTCCACGGGTACGGATGGCTGATGGCGGAACGGGATGACACTTGTGCCAGTAATAACCGAGATTGTCCAGGTTAGCCAGATACGGGTTAGCAATGATCTGTGGAGACAAATAGTATAAGCGAAGCACAGAGACTGCAGACGCAGCGCAGACAGATCAGGAACAGAACCGGATGTAGCAATGATAGAACACGTTGCTCTGGCACTCCCCTTATGGTGGAGTGACCAGATATAGTACTGAGTGCGCTGCCATAGGTTAATTAGCTATTTCAAAAAATGCACGCTGCCCCTTTAAGAGAGACGGTGGGCGCGGCCTAAGCAATCTATCTGGAGGCCTGCCAGCAGCGTGGCAGGAAGTGGAGGAGGACACAGGACGCTGAGGGCAGATGGGACAGGAGACCTCAGCCTACGCGCAGACTGCTGCAGAGGGACAGCCAGAGGAACAGGTGAGTGACCAGGACGGAGTGCAGAGCCAGCGCGGGGACCGAGTGTAACAGTGTGCACGGGGCCTCAGGGTTAGGCTGGGTTCATATTGCATTATGGCAGTCCGTTAGATGGACTGCGTTTCACCGCGGTATAACGTTGTCCGTTAACGCTGCCATTCACCCCATTTGTGTGCGCATTGCAACGCATGGCGTAAAGCGGCATGCGTTCACGACGTGCCGTCATTCAGTGACGGAGCCTCGGACACGGGCTGCAGCGTCTGGGCTCCGTCACCGCTAGCACAGATGAATCATCTGATGATTCATCTGCGCTAGAGGGTATAGCATAACGCGATCGCGTTATGCTATACCACTACCAGCCGGTCAACGCTACGTGTTGAACGGGCTGGTAAAACGCAATATGAACCCAGCCTTAGGGTTAGAATTAGGGTTACGGTTAGAATTTGGGTTACGGTTAGAATTTGGGTTACGGTTAGAATTTGGGTTAGGGTTGGAATTAGGGTTGGGATTAGGGTTTAGGTTTGTGGTTAGGGTTAGAGTTAGGATAAGTGTTAGGGGTGTTTTGGGTTAGGGTTGGGATTAGGGTTAGGCTTGTGGTTAGGTTTATGGTTAGAGTTGGGATTAGGGTTAGGGTGTGTTGGGGTTAGGGTTATGGTTAGGGTTTGTATTAGGGTTAGGGGTGTGTAGGGGTTAGGGGTGTGTTGGGGTTAGGGTTGGAGTTAGAATTGAGGGGTTTCCACTATTTAGGCACATCAGGGGGTCTCCATACGCGAAATGGCGCCACCATTGATTCCTGCAAATTTTGCGTTCAAAAAGTCAAACAGTGCTCCCTTTATTCCAAGCCCCGACGTATGCCCAAGCAGTGGTTTACCCCCACATATGGGTTATCAGCGTACTCTGGAAAAATTGCACAACAACTTTGGGGTCTAATTTCTCCTGTTAACATTGGGAAAATAAAAAAATTGGGACTAAAGATCATGTTTGTGGAAAAAATATGATTTTTTTATTTTCATGCCCGGCGTTATAAACTTCTGTGTAGCCCTTGGGGTTCAAAGTGCTCACTACACATCTAGATAAGTTATTTGCGGGGTCTAGTTTCCAAAATGGGGTCACTTGTGGGGAGTTTCTACAGTTTAGGCACATCAGGGGCTCTGCAAACGTAACATGACGCCTGCAGACCATTCCATCAAGTGGGCATTTCAAAACGTCACTACTTCCCTTCCGAGCCCCGACGTGCGCCCATACAGTAGTTTTCTCCCACATATGGGGTATTAGCGTACTCAGGACAAATTGGACAACAACTTTTGGGGTCTAATTTCTCCTGTTACCCTTGGGAAAATAAAAAAATTGGGGACTAAAAGATCCTGATTATGGAAGAAATATGATTTTTTTTATTTTTCATGCCCGGGCGTTATAAACTGCTGTGTAGCCCTTGGGGGTTCAAAGTGCTTACCACACATCTAGATAAGTTCTTTGCGGGTCTAGTTTCCAAAATGGGGTCACTTGTGGGGAGTTTCTACTGTTTAGGCACATCAGGGGCTCTGCAAACCTAACATGACGCCCGCAGACCATTCCATCAAAGTCGGCATTTCAAAACGTTACTACTTCCCTTCCGAGCCCCAACGTGTGCCCGAACAGTGGTTCCCCCCACATATGGGGTACCAGTGTACTCAGGACAAACTGTACGACAACTTTTGTGGTCCAATTTCTCCTGTTACCCTTGTGAAAATAAAAAATTGCGGGTTAAAAAAATCAGTTTTTGAGGATAAAAATGATTTTTTATTTTCACGGCTCTGCATTATAAACTTCTGTGAAGCACTTGGGGGTTCAAGGTGCTCACCACACATCTGGATAAGTTCCTTTGGGGGTCTAGTTTACAAAATGGGGTCACTTGTGGGGGGTTTCTACTGTTTAGGCACATCAGGGGCTCTGCAAACGTAACAAGATGCCCGCAGACCATTCCATCAAGTCGGCATTTCAAAGCGTCACTACATCCCTTATGAGCCCTAACGTGTGCCCAAACAATGGTTTCCCCCCCACATATGGGGTACTAGCGTACTCAGGACAAACTGGGACAACAAGTTTTGGGGTCCAATTTCTCCTGTAACCATTGTGAAAATAAAAAATAGTGGGCTAAAAAAATCATTTTTTGAGAAAAAAAAAAGATTTTTTATTTTCACGGCTCTGCGTTATAAACTTCTGTGAAGCACCTGGGGGTTCAAAGTGCTCACTTTGCATCTAGATAAGTTCCTTAGGGGGTCTAGTTTCCAAAATGGGGTCATTTGTGGGGGAGCTCTAAACTTTAGGCACACAGGGGCTCTCCAAACACGACATGGTGTCCGCTAACGATTAGAGCTAATTTTCCATTCAAAAAGTCAAATGGCGCTCCTTCCCTTCTGAGCCCTGCCAAGCGCCTAAACAGTGGTTTATGACCACATATGAGGTATCTGTGTACTCAGGAGAAATTTCCCAACAAATTTTAGGATCCAATTTATACTGTTGCCCATGTGAAAATGAAAAAACTGAGGCTAAAAGAAAATTTTTGTGAAAAAAAAGTACTTTCTTTTTTTTACGGATCAATTTGTGAAGCACCTGGGGGTTCAAAGTGCTCACTATGCATCTAGATAAGTTCCTTAGGGGGTCTAGTTTCCAAAATGGGGTCACTTTTGGGGGAGCTCCAATGTTTAGGCACACAGGGACTCTCCAAATGCGACATGGCAACCGCTAAATATTCCAGCATATTTTCCATTCAAAAGTCAAATGGCGCTCCTTCCCTTCTGAGCCCTGCCGTGCGCCCAAACAGTGGTTTATGACCACATATGAGGTATCTGTGTACTCAGGAGAAACTGCCCAACAAATTTTAGGATCCAATTTATACTGTGCCCATGTGAAAATGAAAAACTGAGGCTAAAAGAA
>JARQOD010000001.1:251064869-251186954 GCA_033576555.1 Oophaga sylvatica
GCTGGCTGGTAAATGGCTGAGGGCCGCACTGGCATTGTTTATATATGTTTCCTGGGGGCTGGCCATTGGATCTGCGCATGCTCAGACTTAAAAAATCAGATCCGGTCACAGGATCCGGCGCACATAGACATCCATTGTAGCAAAAAGCTGGAAGCGCCGCATCCGGCGCTGTCTGGTTTTTCGGCGCAGACAAAAACGTTACTGTAGCCATGTTTTCCAGACGCCGGAATTAAAATTTCCGCTGTATCCGGCAGAAAACGGAAGAAACGGAGGTCATGTGGCGCGATCCGGTGCTAATACAAGTCAATGAGAAAAAAACGGTTCCGACGGCAGATTTCGCCGGATCTGTTTTTTCTAAAAATAGCTGGATCCTGCCTGTCAGAAATAACCTGATATGTGAAAGTAGCCTTAGACTGTCAGCTGATCTCGGTGGGTTCTGTAGCCTTTACTGTAGGTGTGGAGAGGGGCACCTATTATTTAGGCAAGCCTCCTGTATGTTTTACACTATAGGCCAGTGATGGCGAACCTTTTAGAGACCGAGTGCTCAAACTGCAATCCAAAACTCACTTATTTATTGCAAAGTGTCAACATGGCAATTTAACCTGAATACTGAGGTTTTTTAGATTATAAAAACTCCTCGTACATTAGCGTGCTATACAGTCTACAGCAAAGAGTTTATAACCCTGCACTCCAAGCCCAAGATACCAGCCACCGATTGCAGTGGAGGTCTGTTCTTGAGACTAGAGAGGATTTTGAATCAAAAGTAAAATTGCAAAGTTGTTTGTATTTACAACTTCTTTGCAATTGTAGCCCTTTATCGTGATAAAAATAACCCTTTAATCCCGGGATGTCAACCTCAAATACACAGAGGGCTAAAGTTACCCCCTTTCCAACATCGGGCATACATTTATGCTGATGTTGGTCTCCCTCACTTTGATGTGGGCTCCGGCGGTGAGCCCACATCTTTCCCGGCACATGTCAGCCATTTTGAACAGCTGACAAGTGCCTTCAATAGCCACTGGTGGAATCGTGATCCACCAGCAGCTATTAACTAGTTAAATCCGCTGTCAAACTCTGACATCGGCATTTTACTCCTGCTTCCAGCTATCGGGCCGGAGACCCGCCCACCGGTGACCTGCGTCATTAATATTATTAATAAATCTTTACCATAATTTAGCAGCACCTTTCCACATGCAATTAGCACTGTATCACACTAGTGTTTTCCCCCTACATGCATTGCTCTCTAATATAGCTGTGTATGGATACGTTATTTGTCTTGTCTACAATAACTTGGGATATAAGGATAATTATATTCACATTCCAGATGTATGTAGGGACAGTTTCAGGACTTGACATATTACACAAAAACGCATTGAATCTGGAATGAAAACAGTCACAAAGACTGTGGAGTATTCAACAGATAAAACCACAACAGGAGGTGAGAAAACAGATCTATTGAAATGCAATGGAGCTACACAGAGGATGAACTGCATAGACTGAGTTTTTTACTAAAATGTCACCCAATAATGGCATGTAAATTGATATATAAAATGTGTATATCACATTCACATAACAATGTTTGCCGCTGCTAAATGCACAAATTCCAGACTGACTAAAAATAGACGAGGCTGAAGTTGGTTTCTTATTCGTTCACTTTCTTATTCGGAGCTAAAATTGGTTTCTTATTCGTCAGTTTCTTATTGGGGAAATTTTTTCTTTTCTGTTTTCTATAGGTTTTACAACAAAAAATAAGCATCACAATAATAAAAAAAACAATGCAGCGAGGTGCCCTAATGTGCATACACTTAAAAACAGCTACAAAAATTATAAAACTGGCACAAAAATGGGCATCAAAGTGGGAACCAGAGCGCGTTAATGAAAGGGTTAAATGACTTTGGGCCACTGATATCACACTGCAGACGTATAGAACAGGGCGCCCCACATTAAAACCAGGTTTCTCCAGCCTGGCCCAAATGGGGTCTGGGCATCAGAATTGGCATCAAAGTGGGCACACAGTCGATTTTCACAGGTTTGAATAAGTAACTGATGTTTTTAAGGGGTTAAATGACTTTAGGCCACTGATCTCACACTAAGAATACACAGATAGTGATGCCCCGCATCAAACCCAGGTCCCTGCAGCCTGGCCCAAATGAATTCTGGGCATTAGAATTGGCATCAAAGTTGGCAAACAGACAATTTTCACAGATTTGAATAAGTAACTGATGTTTTTAAGGGGTTAAATGACTTTGGGCCACTGATATCACACTAAGTTTACACAGATAGTGATGCCCCGCATCAAACCCAGGTCCATACAGCCTGGCCCAAATGGGATCTGGGCATCAGAATTGGCATCAAAGTGGGCAAACAGCCAATTTTCACAGATTTGAATAAGTAACAGATGTTTTTAAGGGGTTAAATGACTTTGGGCCACTGATCTCACACTATGAGTACACAGATAGTGATGCCCTGCATCAAACCTAGGTCCCTCCTGCCTGGCCCAAATGGGTTCTGGGCATCAGAATTGGCATCAAAGTGGGCAAACAGCCAATTTTCACAGATTTGAATAAGTAACAGATGTTTTTAAGGGGTTAAACGACTTTGGGCCACTGATCTCACACTATGCGTACACAGATAGTGATGCCCTGCATCAAACCCAGGTCCATATAGCCTGGCCCAAATGGGTTCTGGGCATCAGAATTGGCATCAAAGTAGGCCAACAGCCAATTTACACAGATTTGAATAGGTAACAGATGCTTTTAAGGGGTTGAATGACTTTGGGCTACTGATCTCACACTATGAGTACACAGATAGTGATGCCCTGCATCAAACCCAGGTAAATAAAGCCTGGCCCAAATGGGTTCTGGGCATCAGAATTGGCATCAAAGTGGGCCAACAGCCAATTTACACAGATTTGAATAAGTAACAGATGTTTTTAAGGGGTTAAATGACTGGGCCACTGATCTCACACTAAGAATACACAGATAGAGATGCCCCGCATCAAACCCAGGTCCATTCAGCCTGGCCCAAATGGATTCTGGACATCAGAATTGGCATCAAAGTGGGCAAACAGCCAATTTTCACAGATTTGAATAAGTAACAGATGCTTTTAAGGGGTTGAATGACTTTGGGCTACTGATCTCACACTATGAGTACACAGATAGTGATGCCCTGCATCAAACCCAGGTAAATAAAGCCTGGCCCAAATGGGTTCTGGGCATCAGAATTGGCATCAAAGTGGGCCAACAGCCAATTTACACAGATTTGAATAAGTAACAGATGTTTTTAAGGGGTTAAATGACTGGGCCACTGATCTCACACTAAGAATACACAGATAGTGATGCCCCGCATCAAACCCAGGTCCATTCAGCCTGGCCCAAATGGATTCTGGACATCAGAATTGGCATCAAAGTGGGCAAACAGCCAATTTTCACAGATTTGAATAAGTAACAGATGTTTTTAAGGGGTTAAACGACTTTGGGCCACTGATCTCACACTATGAGTACACAGATAGTGATTCCCTGCATCAAACCCAGGTCCATATAGCCTGGCTCAAATGGGTTCTGGGCATCAGAATTGGCATCAAAGTGGGCAAACAGCCAATTTTCACAGATTTGAATAAGTAACAGATGTTTTTAAGGGTTAAACGACTTTGGGCCACTGATCTCACACTATGAGTACACAGGTAGTGATGCCCTGCATCAAACCCACGTCCCTCCAGCCTGGCCCAAATGGGTTCTGGGCATCAGAATTGGCATCAAAGTGGGCAAACAGCCAATTTTCACAGATTTGAATAAGTAACAGATGTTTTTAAGGGGTTAAATGACCTGGGGTCACTGATCTCACCCCACCATTACATACACAGTAAGACTGGAGACACACTAGGAATTTAAAAATCGGTCCAATTTTGATGCAGGAGAGTCGGATGAGTGTAATGCAATTGTCATGCGAGTGTGTTGTGTTTTTTATGCGAGTACAATCCGATTTTTCACACCTAGCATCCGATTTATATCTGAATGCAGTGCGATTGTAACATGAGCTTTTACATAGAGAAATGTTCTAAATCAATTACACATAGTTTTAAATGAAATATTCTTCAAAACATATATACAGTTATATATATATATATATATATATATATATATATACAGTACAGACCAATAGTTTGGACACACCTTCTCATTCAAAGATTCTTCTGTATTGTCATGACTATGAAAATTGTAGAATCACACTGAAGGCATCAACACTATGAATTAACACATGTGGAATTATACATTACACTTTACAAAAAAGTGTGAAACAACTGAAAATATGTCTTATATTCTAGGTTCTTCAAAGTAGCCACCTTTTGCTTTGATTACTGCTTTGCACGCAGAAAAGGTGAACGGATGGACTCTACATGCCTAGTTCCCACCGTGAAGCATGGAGGAGGTGGTGTGATTATGTGGGGGTGCTTTGCTGGTGACACTGTTGGGGATTATTCAAAATTGAAGCAGTGAGCGGTCCAGCTTACACCAAACCATCTCGATTGGGTTCAGGTCTGGTGACTGTGGAGGCCAGGTCATCTGGCATAGCACCCCAACACTCTCCTTCTTGGTCAAATAGCCCTTACACAGCCTGGAGGTGAGTTTGGGGTCATTGCCCTGTTGAAAAAAAAAATGATGGTCCAACTAAACGCAAACCGGAAGGAATAGCATGCTGCTGCAAGATGCTGTGGTAGCCATGCTGGTTCAGTATGCCTTCAATTTTGAATAAATCCCCAACAGTGTCACCAGCAAAGCACCCCCACATCATCACACCTCCTCCTCCATGCTTCACGGTGGGAACCAGGCATGTAGAGTCCATCCGTTCACCTTTTCTGCGTGCAAAGCAGTAATCAAAGCAAAAGGTGGCTACTTTGAAGAACCTAGACATATTTTCAGCTGTTTCACACTTTTTTGTAAAGTGTAATGTATAATTCCACATGTGTTACTTCATAGTTTTGATGCCTTCAGTGTGATTCTACAATTTTCACAGTCATGAAAATACAGAAAAATCGTTGAATGAGAAGGTGTGTCCAAACTTTTGGTCTGTACTGTATAAATATAAATATATATATATATATATTTTTTTTTTTAGATGGATAAATTTAAAGCTGGCAAATGATCTGCCGCGTACATTTTAACCACAGAGTGACAGGTTAGATTACAATAGATAGAATTGAGATATACACATAGAATACATGTGTGTGTATATATACAGTATATATATATATATATATATATATATATATAATATAACGCTGGGAGCGACACTCTGTTTGAAGCCTTTATAGACTGCGCAGGAGAAGGCATCCAGCGGTTACAGGTAACAGGAGAGTGTATGGCGCCGGAGATCGCGGTACGCGTAGACACTGGATGCATACCGCGATCTCCAACGCCATACTTATATACTTACCTGACCAGGAGGAGCGTTGCCGCGGAGCTTCTCTTCTCGCCAGAGACCGGGGCAGGAGTGCGAATGGAATCGCGCATGCGCATAGCGCTATCCGGCGCCATTTTACTGAAGACACATTTGCAGTGTGTCTTCAGCAATATGGCGCCAGACAGCGCGGTATGGACATGCGCGTACTCCGGCGCCTCACTCCTCCCCGGCCTCCGGCAGAACGGGACAGCACTGGAGCGCAGGGAAGAAAGGTGACTATATATTTTTTTTTTTTTGGAATGTGTGCAGTTTACCATGCATATTGATGAGGGGATGAGGGGACCATACATACCAGGATAGGGGGGTGAGAGGACCATGCATACCAGGATTGGGGGGTGAGGGGACCATGCATACCAGGATTGGGGGGTGAGGGGACCATACATACCAGGATAGGGGGGTGAGAGGACCATGCATACCAGGATTGGGGGGTGAGGGTTAACATGCATACCTTGATAGGGATGAGGGGGGGGCGGACCTACCGCCCGTGCAGCCCGTTCATTGAACGGGGGCCCCAGGGGAGAGGGGGCCCCTCCAGCCTCCAGCACCGCATGGCTAATTATTTACCTATTCCAGGATTGGGGGGTGAGGGGACCATGCATACCAGGATAGGGGGGGTGAGGTCACCATGCATACCAGGATTGGGGGGTGAGGGGACCATGCATTCCAGGATAGGGGGGCTGATTGAACCATGCATGCAAGGATTGGGGGTTGAGGGGACCATGCATTCCAGGATTGGGAGGTGAGGGGACCATACATTCCAGGATTGGGGGGTGAGGGGACCATGCATATCAAGATTGGGGTATGAGGGGACCTTACATACCAGGATTGGGGGGTGAGGGGACCATGCATACCAGGATTGGGGGGTGAGGGTTACCATGCATACCTTGATAGGGATGAGGGGCAGGGGCGGACCTACCGCCCGTGCAGCCCGTTCATTGAACGGGGGCCCCTCCAGCCTCCAGCACCGCATGGCTAATTATTTACCTATTCAAATTAGCCATGTGGTGCACTACGCAGCCGAGGCACAAGGAGAAGAGCAGCGCTGCGGGAGGCAGGGCCGACGTCAGCACCCGGCACACCCGGGCAAGTGCCGGGGCCCTGAGCAGGCGGGGGGGCCCACTGGCAGTCTGGCACCCCCGCACCCGTTAGCGGTGTCAGCGCCGCCACTGGGCCCCCCCCCGCTTGCTCAGGGCCCCGGCATCAGCTAGCACAATACTTACCTCTCCCGTGCCTCCGCTCGCGCCAGGCTCCAGCGCTTCCTCTCACAGCAGCGCTGCTGAATGACGTCATCAATCAGCGGCCGGCTGTGGCAGAGAGCGCGGACGCTGGACAGGTAAGACGTGTGTGTGTGTGTCTCTGTGTGTGTCTGTGTGTATATAGTGCGGTGCTTTGTGTGTGTGTGTGTGTATGTCTGTATGTGAGAGAGTGCTTGTGTGCTGTGGTGCTGTCTGTGTGATGATGGGCAGGCATTGCTGATAATGGGGAGGCATTGATGATGATGGGGAGAAGATGATGATAATGGGCAGGCATTGATGATAATGGGCAGGCATTGATGATGGGGAGAAGATGATGGGGAGGCGATAATGATGATGGGGAGGCGATGATGATGGGCAGGCATTGATGATAATGGGGAGGCATTGATGATGATGATGGGGAGAAGATGATGATAATGGGCAGGCATTGATGATAATGGGCAGGCATTGATGATGGGGAGATGATGATGGGCAGGTATTGCTGATAATGGGGAGGCATTGATGATGATGAGGAGAAGATGATGATAATGGGCAGGCATTGATGATAATGGGCAGGCATTGATGATGGGGAGAAGATGATGATGGGCAGGCATTGATGATGATGGGGAGGAGATGATGATGGGCAGGCATTGCTGATAATGGGGAGGCACTGATGATGATGGGGAGAAGATGATGATAATGGGCAGGCATTGATGATAATGGGCAGGCATTGATGATGGGGAGAAGATGATGATGGGCAGGCATTGATGATGATGGGGAGGAGATGATGATGGGCAGGCATTGCTGATAATGGGGAGGCATTGATGATGATGGGGAGAAGATGATGATAATGGGCAGGCATTGATGATAATGGGCAGGCATTGATGATGGGGAGAAGATGATGATGGGCAGGCATTGATGATGATGGGGAGGAGATGATGATGGGCAGGCATTGCTGATAATGGGGAGGCATTGATGATGATGAGGAGAAGATGATGATAATGGGCAGGCATTGATGATAATGGGCAGGCATTGGTGATGGGGAGAAGATGATGATGGGCAGGCATTGATGATGATGGGGAGGAGATGATGATGGGCAGGCATTGCTGATAATGGGGAGGCATTGATAATGATGGGAAAGATGATGATAATGGGCAGGCATTGATGATAATGGGCAGGCATTGATGATGGGGAGAAGATGATGATGGGCAGGCATTGCTGATAATGGGGAGGCATTGATGATGATGAGGAGAAGATGATGATAATGGGCAGGCATTGATGATAATGGGCAGGCATTGCTGATAATGGGGAGGCATTGATGATGATGGGGAGAAGATGATGATAATGGGCAGGCATTGATGATAATGGGCAGGCATTGATGATGGGGAAAGAGATGATGATGGGCAGGCATTGCTGATAATGGGGAGGCATTGATGATGATGAGAAGATGATGATAATGGGCAGGCATTGATGATAATGGGCAGGCATTGCTGATAATGGGGAGGCATTGATGATAAATGGGGAGAAGATGAATGATGAATGGGCAGGCATTGATGAGGATGGGCAGGCATTGATGATGATGGGGAGGAGATGATGATGATGATGGGCAGGCATTGATGATAATGGGGAGGCCATGATGATGATGGGGAGGCAATGATAATGATAAGGAGGCAATGATGATGATGGGGATTCAATCATGATGATAATGGGGAGTCTTTCCACAGCGCCCTTTCCTGAGCCGTAACAGTGCAGAACGCAGTACAGCGCAGAGGAGAGCTCCATATTTTGTATGGAGCATTATATTGGGTCCAGTATTCTGTATGGAGCATTATATGGGGACCAGTATCCTGTATGGAGCATTATATTGGGTCCAGTATTCTGTATGGAGCATTATTTTGGGTCCAGTATTCTGTATGGAGCATTATATGGGGGGTGACATCCTGCATGGGGTATTATATGGGTGATGAGGGGGAGACTGTGGTGCCCATAATATTGTATGGAGGACTGTACTGTCCAGTCTGTTCTGTGCGCTGTGAGGATTTGGCGTTTTTTGAGCTATTGTAGAATTTACAATAGATATCACTCATGTAATGGAAGAAGTGAAGTATTTGGCATTGTACTATACCCATATTTCTCTGCTGTATCTGTGCATCATGAATCGTGGTCTGTGTTAAAGGGGCCCACTGAGGTTTGTGACTGACTTATGCAAGTGGTAGGTAGAACGGGCAGGTAGGTATCATCTATCTCCCTATTAGTTTTTATGATCATATTAAACAACTTTACTATTTAGATTTGATAGTTGCGTTCTAAATAAATATTACAATCTATATGATTACATAACTTTGTTGCCCTATAAAGTGCGGGGGGGGGCCCGAAAAATTTCTTACACAGGGGCCCACTACAGTCTGTGTCCGCCCCTGTTGAGGAAGTACCATGTATACCAAGATTGGAGGGTGAGGGAACCATACATACCAGTATAGGGATGAGGGGATACCATGCATACCAGAATGAGGAATGGGGTGCCATGCATACCAGGATTAGGTGGGGGTGATGGGTCCATACATACCAGGATAGGGATGAGGGGTACCATGCATACCAAGATAGGGATGAGGGGATACCATGCATACCAGGATAAGGAATGGGGTGCCATGCATACCAGGATTGGGTGGGGGTGATGGGTCCATGCATATCAGGATAGGGGGTGAGGGGACCATACATACCAGGATAGGGGGATGAGAGGACCATGCATACCAGGATAGGGGGGTGAGGTCACCATGCATACCAGGATTGGGGGGTGAGGGGACCATGCATTCCAGGATTGGGGGGAGAGGGGACTATGCATACCAGGATTGGGGGGTGAGGGGACCATGCATACCAGGATTGGGGGTGAGGGGACCATGCATACCAGGATTGGGGGTTAAGGGGACCATGCATACCATGATAGGGATGAGGCGGTACCATGTATACCAAGATTGGAGAGTGAGAAACCATACATACCAGTATAGGGATGAGGGGACACCATGCATACCAGGATGAGGAATGGGGTGCCATGCATACCAGGATTGGGTGGGGGTGATGGGTCCATACATAC
Source organism: Oophaga sylvatica (assembly GCA_033576555.1). Taxonomy (NCBI): domain Eukaryota; kingdom Metazoa; phylum Chordata; class Amphibia; order Anura; family Dendrobatidae; genus Oophaga; species Oophaga sylvatica. The sequence goes on from JARQOD010000001.1 coordinate 251,074,653, forward strand.
CAGGATAGGGATGAGGGGTACCATGCATACCAGGATAGGGATGAGGGATGCCATGCATACCAGGATAGGAGGGCAGCAGCACATACCAGGATGGGAGACCATATACCAATAAAATTGCTTTCCACCCGGGCGTAGAGCTGGTTCATAGCTAGTATATATACACTGCTCAAAAAAATAAAGGCAACACTCAAATAACACATCCTAGATCTAAATGAATGAAATATTCTCATTGAATACTTTGTTGTGTACAAAGCTGAATGTGCTGTCAACATAATCACACAAAAATCATCAATGGAAATCAAATTATTGAACCAGTGGAGGCCTGGATTTGGAGAGACCCCCAAAATGAAAGTGGAAAAATGAAAATCAAAACAAGACAAAATGAAAGTGGAAACAAGTCAAAATGATGCTCAGTATTGTGTGTGTCCTCCACGTGCCTTGTATGACCTCCCTACAATCCCTGGGCATGCTCCTGATGAGGTTGTGGATGTTCTCCTGAGGGATCTCCTCCCAGACCTGGTCTAAAGCTTCCATCAACTCCTGGACAGTCTGTGCTGCAACGTGACGTTGGTGGATGGAGCAAGACATGCTGTCCCAGATGTGCTCAATCGGATTCAGGTCTGGGGAACGGGCGGGCCAGTCCATGGCTTCAATGCCTTCATTTTGCAGGAAGTGCTGACACACTCAAGCCACATGAGGTCTGGCATTGTCCTGCATTAGGAGGAACCCAGGGCCAACTGCACCAGCATATGGTCTCACAAGGGGTCTGAAGATCTCATCTCGGTACCTAATGGCAGTCAGGCTACCTCTGGCGAGCACATGGAGGGCTGTGTGGTCCTACAAAGAAATGCCACCCCTCACCATTACTGACCCCTGACCAAACCGGTCATGCTGAAGGATGTTGCAGGCAGCAGATCACTCTCCACAGCGTCTCCAGACTCTGTCACGCTTGTCACATGTGCTGAGTGTGAACCTGCTGCCTGCAACATCCTTCAGCATGACCGGTTTGTCAGTGGGTCATTAATGGTGTGGGGTGGCATTTCTTTGGAGGGCCACACAGCAATTATGGGGGATATAAGGGTGGAATGAGATCAGTGGCCCTATATCATTTAACCCCTTAAAAACATCTGTTACTTATTCAAATCTGTGAAAATTGGCTGTTTGCCCACTTTGATGCCAATTCTGATGCCCAGAACCCATTTGGGCCAGGTTGAAGGGACCTGGGTTTGATGCGGGGCATCACTATCTGTGTATTCTTAGTGTGAGATCAGTGGCCCAAAGTCATTTAACCCCTTAAAACATCTGTTACGTATTCAAATCTGTGAAAATTGGCTGTTTGCCCACTTTGGTGCCAATTCTGATGCCCAGAACCTATTTGGGCCAGGCAGGAGGGACCTCGGTTTGATGCAGGGCATCACTATCTGTGTACTCATAGTGTGAGATCAGTGGCCCAAAGTCATTTAACCCCTTAAAAACATCTGTTACTTATTCAAATCTGTGAAAATTGGCTGTTTGCCCACTTTGGTGCCAATTCTGATGCCCAGAACCTATTTTGGGCCAGGCAGGAGGGAACTGGGTTTGATGCAGGGAATCACTATCTGTGTACTCATAGTGTGAGATCAGTGGCCCAAAGTCATTTAACCCCTTAAAAACATCTGTTACTTATTCAAATCTGTGAAAATTGGCTGTTTTCTCACTTTGATGCCAATTCTGATGCCCAGAACCTAATTGGGCCAGGCAGGAGGGACCTGGGTTTGATGCGGGGCATCACTATCTGTGTACTCAGTGTGAGATCAGTGGCCCAAAGTCATTTAATCCCTTAAAAACATCAGTTACTTGTTCAAACCTGTGAAAATCAACTGTTGCCCACTTTGATGACAATTCTGATACCCAGAACCCATTTGGGCGAGGCAGGAGGGACCTGGGTTTGATGTGGGGCTCCCTGTTCTATACGTCTGCAGTGTGATATCAGTGGCCCAAAGTCATTTAACCCTTTTCATTAACGCCCTCTAGTGCCCACTTTGATGCCCATTTTTGTGCCAGTTTTATAATTTTTGGCGCTGATTTTAAGTGTATTCACATCAGGGCACCTCGCTGCAGTGTTTTTTATTATTGTGATGCTTATTTTTTGTAGTTAAACATATAAAAAACAGAAAAGAAAAATTTGCCGAATAAGAAACCAACTTCAGCTCCAAATAAGAAACTGAACGAATAAGAAACCAACTTCAGCCTTGTTAAAAATAGTCTATTCCTTTAACATTGCATTAAGGGCAGCACGGTGGCTATCAGGGCAGCACGGTGGCTATCAGGGCAAGCACGGTGGCTATCAGGGCAAGCATGGTGGATATCAGGGCAAGCACGGTGGCTATCAGGGCAAGCACGGTGGCTATACAGGGCATAGCACGGTGGCTATCAGGGCAAGCACGGTGGCTATCAGGGCAAGCACGGTGGCTCAGTGATTAGCACTTTTGCTTTGCAGCACTGGTGCCCCAGGTTCTATTCTCACCAAGGACAATATCTGCAAGTAGTTTCTATGTTCTCCCTGTGTCTTAAATAAAATATCCAGAGTTTAACTACTTTATGTCCAGTGCTGAGTTAGTAGTGGCATTGCAAAAAGTCACCCTTTATAGCATTAGCAAAATCACAAAAAAGATGGGATCTTGGTTACCACAATACATCCACTTTGGGCTAATGTGCAGCAAGGGCCAACGACCCTCAACATGCAACTACTCTCAGGCTATGTGCACACGTTACGGATTCTGCTGTGGAATTTTCAGCGCAGAATCTGCTCAAAAAAATAAAGGGAACACTAAAATAATACATCCTAGATCTAAATGAATGAAATATTCTCATTGAATACTTTGTTCTGTACAAAGTTGAATGTTCTTTCAACATAATCACACAAAAATCATCAATGGAAGTCAAATTTTTGAACCAATGGAGGCCAGGATTTGGAGAGACCCCCAAAATGAAAGTGAAAACAAGTGTAAATGAAAATCAAAACAAGACAAAATTAAAGTGGAAACCCCTTAACCCCACTTTAACCCCTTAACGACCACGATACTCCTTTTAACGGCGGTAGTTATGGGGACTTAAACCACAGCGCCGTTAATTCACGGAGCTGTGGAGTAAGTATATAGCGCCCCCCTTATTAACCATATAACGGCAAACCGCAAAAAAAGCGGTGATTCTCCGTTATCTTTCTTTCTCCTCTGATGTGATCGCACATCAGAGGGGAGAGAAATAGGGTCCCCCGATCTGGCCCCTGTACCTCCAGGTGTCCCCCCCCCGTCCTCCCATGGCTCCAGCAGCTCCTGGCGTCTTCCTGCAAAGAAAATGGCGGGAGCATGCGCAGAGCGCCTGCCGAATCTGCCGGCCGGCAGATTCATTAATTCTGTGCAGGTACATTTTGATCACTGTGATAAATGCTATCACAGTGATCAAAATAAAAAAAATTGTAAATAAACCCCCCCTTTATTACCCCCTTAGTTAGGAACATATAATAAAATAAAGAAAATATATTTATTTTCATTTTTCTGTTAGGGTTATAATTAGGGTTAGGGTTACAATTAGGGTTAGGGTTACAATTAGGGTTGGGATTAGGGTTAGGGTTAGGATTTTTTATTTTCACGGCTCTACGTTATAAATTTCTGTCAAGCACTTGGAGGTTCAAAGTGCTCACCAGTCACCACACATCTAGGTAAGTTCCTTAAGGTGTCTAGTTTCCAAAATGGGGTCAATTGTTGGGGGTTTCCACTGTTTATGCACATCAGGTGCTCTCCAAACGCGACATGGCGTCCATCCAATTCTGCGTTGAAAAAGTCAAACGGAGCTCTTTCCCTTGCGACCTCTGCCGTGCGCCCAAAAAGTGGTTTACCCCAACATTTGGGGTATCGGCGTATTCAGGAGAAATTGCCCAACAAATTTTGTGGTTCATTTTCTCTTTTAACACTTGTGAAAATAAAAAAAATTGGTTCTGAAGTAAATGTTTTGCAAAAAAAGTTAAATGTTATTTTTTTCCGTCCACATTGCTTCAGTTCCTGTGAAGCATGTAAAGGGTTAATAAACTTCTTGAATGTGGTTTTGAGCACCTTGAGGGTGAAGTTTTTAGAATAATGTCACTTTTGGGTATTTTCTATCATATAAACCCCTCAAAGTGACTTCAAATGTGATGTGGTCCCTAAAAAAAAAATGGTGTTGTAAAAATGAGAAATCGCTTGTCAACTTTTAACCCTTATAACTTCATAACAAAAAAAATGTTGTTTCCAAAATTATGCTGATGTAAAGTAGACATGAGGGAAATGTTATTTATTAAGACATTTTTGTGACATATCTCTCTGATTTAAGGGCATAAAAATTAAAAGTTTGAAAATTGCTAAATTTTCAAAATTTTCGCCATATTTCCATTTTTTTCTTAAATAAATGCAAGTCATATAAAAAAAAAAATTAACCACTAACGTGAAGTACAATATGTCACGAAAAAACGGGATTGGTTAAAGCGTTCCAGAGTTATAACCTCATAAAGTGACAGTGATCAGAATTGTAAAAACTGGTCCGGTCATTAAGCTGCTAATTGGCTCTGTCACTAAGGGGTTAATTTTGTCTTGTTTTGATTTTCATTTTGACTTATTTCCACTTTCATTTTGGGTGTCTCTCCAAATCCAGGCCTCCATTGGTTCAAAAATTTGATTTCCATTGATGATTTTTGTGCGATTATGTAGACAGCACATTCAACTTTGTACACAACAAAGTATTCAATGAGAATATTTTATTCATTTAGATCTAGGATGTGTTATTTGAGTGTTCCCTTTATTTTTTTGAGCAGTGTATTTTATTCATTGAAATCCCTTGAGTTTGTATGCATATAAGTCCAGTGGTCGGTCTTATTCAGTGATTGACATTATTCATTGAAAGACTATGCATGCAGAAATAGTTGTCAGACAGTGAGTAGGATCACCCACTGGACTCATAGGCCTACAAAGACCAGGGATTTCAACAAATTAATTACATGTTATACTGAATATTTTCCAACAAATCTATATATCATTCTGATCATGTTGTTCTCTATACCATACTGTTCACAGATTAGACTGCATGTAGAACATGACAGTTTTCTATTAACCGATAATAACTATAAAAACAGATTCAATTTTAACCAGTTGTAAATCATTCTTTTAAAATGTCCATCGAGCATTAGCTGGGTGACAACCCACTAACCACGCCTTGACATTGCAGCTATAAACAGTTGTCATCAATGGTGGAAGGAAAGAGGAGCCTCTGTATCTTCTTCTGCCAACAAAGAGCTGACAGCAAGACAAGCTTGTTATACACCTCTAGTTTCCTGCCCCGGTAGCTCTCCGACTATCCAGTCCATGTTACCAAAGTATGACTTGTCACAAGATACCGGTAAAAAACTATGGAAGGGTCAGTACAACAAGGAGTACAACAATGCATTCAATGTAGTGGAATGGAGAATATACCATATTAAACCTTAGTATTCAAATGGGAAGAGAGAAAATAGAAAAAAAATACCACAAACAAAGTAAGGGAATGAAAAAAAAATAAAAAGGGGGAAGATAAAAGAAGAAGAGGAGTTGGAGACTGGGGGTGACGTGATCTCGTGTTTCACAATCTAAGGCTGGTTTTACACTTACCGTGTTTTTGCAGCCCCAGTGCATTTCAATGGGGCCACAAAAACGGGCCGCAAAAATTCTACTGAGGGTAGTGTGCTGTATGGCCGTGAGGGCCGTGTATACGGCCGTGAAAAAATATCAAGCTTGCTCGATATATTTCACGGCTTACGGACACGGCCCCCATAGAAAATTAATGTCTTCTGCAAAACCGGAAGTTACTGTGTTCCGTAACTTCCGGTTTTACAGAACGCCATTTCTTTCTTTCGAGTACTTTTCTATAGTATTGGAAACGGCGATCCGCAAGTTTTTTGCAGTCCGTTATTGCGGCAGACCTTGAAAATTGCCGCGATACGGCCCGCAAAAAAGGCCCGCAATAACAGGCCGCAAAAATCCCAGTAAGGCCGGCGTCACACTGGCGACAGAATCGGACGACTGCAATGCGATGAAAAATCGCATTGCAGTCGGATCTATGTTGATCTATGGAGCAGCTCCCAGTATCAGATTTTTTGTGGTCCGTTTTAAACGTCCGTGTACAATCGCAGCATGCTGCGATTGTCACCGATTGTCGGTCGACAATCGCCAATGCAAGTCTATGGGAGCGATGAAAAATCGGATTACAAACAGACCACACTGTGTGACTTGCGATGAAATCGCATCGGTGTCCTTTAGAAAAGCCGGCAATTCATCCCCGGCTATACTGTAAAATCACACTGACAGCTTTAATAAAGAATAGAAAGAATAGATATACACACATAGAATACATATATATATATAATATATATATATATATATATATATATATATATATGTAATTGTGACATGTATATATATATATATTTATATTTCCTAGACTTCTACATACTGTAATAGCCGCAAATTCAATTGCCGGCTTCTGTGAAATCACAGAAGCCGACATGAAATGATACATTGTTTCCACACAGTTAACCATGTCATTTCCTGTATTTTGATATTTGTTTAGAACTTACAATTACATGAGTGTATTTGTGCAAAATTTCAGACATGTAGGGGTTAATTAAAGGTGTAATTTCGTTGAAAAAAAATGCGTGGGCTCCCGCTGTATTTTTCTCCACCAGACAGACAAAGCAAAGCGAGTGGGGCAGATAATAACAGCCTAGGGAGGGTACATTTTTTGTGCCCCCCCTGGCTACTAACATCTGCCCCAGACACCCCAGAAAGGGCAAATCTATAATTAGATTCGCCCTTTCTGGCACTTTGCCCGTCTATTCCCATTGCCCTGTAGCGGTGGCGAATGGGTTAATAATCTCACCTTACTGTCACCTTAGTATTGAAAGGTGACCTTAAGGCAGGTTAATAATTGAGAGCTGTCAATTAGACAACTATCAATTATTAATCCTATTGTATGAAAGAAAAATCAAACACACACAGTTTAATAAAAAATAAGTTTAATTAAATAATCACACAGTTTTTTACCATATTTTATTTTCCTGCTAAAACCATTTCCTGTAATAAAAATAAAATAAAAAAGCAAAATTATACTTACCAATCCGATGTACAGTCAGGTCCCACGGTGTAATCCATCAGAAAGGGTTAAGAGGTTACAGTTAGCAGGGAGATAATTCTGTCTACTAGCTCTAACCCCATGAATGAATAAGTTCCTCTCCCAGCGAAAGTAGAGGAATAGATTCATGAATGGAGCTTAATTGATTTATTGGCAATTTAACTTTAGTGACCTGACCTAAAGGGAAAGTTGACACAATCAATTAAGCTTCATTCATGAAACACATCCTCTCCTGTCGCCAGGAGAGGAACTTATTCATTCAGGAGCTTTGAGCTGAGCATGCAGGATTACTTGCACTGCTTGGCTCAAAGCTAGTTAACCCTTTGTGAAGGATTACAGCGTGGGACGTGACAGATCAGCGGAATAGGTAAGAATAATGTTGTTTTATTTTTTTTTCTTTATTTTAGGAGATCAATGGCTTCGCACGGATTAAGTGTAAAATAAAATATGGTCAAAAAAATGTGTTTTTATTTCATTAAAATTAATTTTTATTAATGTGTCTGTGTTTTTTTAATTTACTTCAATAGGATTAATAATTGATAGTTGTCTAATTGACAGCTCTCAATTATTAACCTGCTGTAACGGGTCAGGTAGGTGGAACCTCTGAGCTTTATTTATACAAGAAGGTTATACTTGTAAGAGAGCGGGTGGCGCCCAGGGAGACGGACAGGAAGTCACGGCAAGTGACGGGGCAGTCTCTGGTTATACGGGAAAGGATCACGGCAAGTGACCGGGGCAGTCTCTGGATTGACAGGCAGGTTGTCACGGCAAGTGACCGGGGCAGTCTCTGGATAGACAGGCAGGTTGTCACGGCAAGTGACCGGGGCAGTCTCTGGATTGACAGGCAGGTTGTCACGGCAAGTGACCGGGGTAGTCTCTGGATAGACAGGCAGGTTGTCACGGCAAGTGACCGGGGCAGTCTCTGGATTGACAGGCAGGTTGTCAAGGCAAGTAACCGGGGCAGTCTCTAGATGGACAGGTATATACGACCTGAGATGGTGAAGCCTCCCGGTAGGCTAGCAGGCAGATGGCGGATGGACACTCCCAAGTGAGCAGGCGAGAGTCTCTGGAACAGCCGGGGATCACCGCTTGTGACGTCCGAACCTCCGGGTAGGGCTGCAGTCAGATGGCAGATGATCGCTCCCAAGTGAGCAGGCAAGAGTCTCTGGAATAGCCGGGATCACCGCTTGTGACGTCCGAACCTCCGGGTAGGGCTGCAGTCAGATGGCAGATGATCGCTCCCAAGTGAGCAGGCAAGAGTCTCTGGAATAGCCGTGGATCACCACTTGTGACGTCCGAACCTCCGGGTAGACTTGCGGACAGGTAGCATACAGCAAACGGGCAGGAAACAGGCAGGTAACTGGTAACGGGACCTGAGGGCTGAAGCAGAGTGAAACAGTGCAACAACAACATTGCTCGGGCACCTCCATTAAGGAGGAAGCCCTTAATATAGGGTGGAGTCCTCCGGCATTGGCCGGGGACTTATTTGAAAAATGCGCGCGGCTCCTTTAGGAGCGGGGAGGGCGCGGGCGCGCGCCCTAAGTCCAGCAGCAGGGAAGGAGCGCGCGGCCCCAGCAGGGCGGAAGGAGGACGCTGAGGAAGGGTAAGGGGGGCGACGTCCCTGCCTGGCAGAGGACGCTGCTGCAGGGGAACAGCGTCCCTGCCTGGCAGAAGGCAGGGACGCCGACGCTACAGTACCTCCCCCTCTAGGCCCCCCCCTCTTTAGGCCAGAAAGAAATTTAGCTAGGATGAGAGGGGCATGGATGTTCTCCCGAGGCTCCCACGTTCTCTCCTCAGGACCAAACCCCTTCCAATCCACCAAAAAATAAGTCTTTCTTCCTACCCTTTTGGTGGCCAGAATGTTCTCTACCTCAAATTCATCGTCAGCAGACACTGGAGCAGGAGGTGTACCTGTAGACTTGAAAAAAGAGTTAAGTACCACCGGTTTGAGGAGAGATACATGGAAAGAGTTAGGAATGCGCAAATTGGCCGGGAGTTTCAATTTATAGGACACCGGGTTGATCTGACTGATGATCTCAAAGGGACCGATGAACCGAGGGCCTAACTTGTAGGAAGGAATCTTGAGCCGGACATACTTGGACGAAAGCCAGACCTTATCCCCAGGACGGAATTGAGGAGGATCCAGACGTCTTTTGTCAGCATGTCTCTTCATACGCTCGGATGACTGAATGAGTGCGAATCGGGTACTCTCCCATATGGAGGAAAATTCTCTAACCAGAGATTCCGCAGCTGGATTGTCCACAGAGATGGTGACAGGAACAGGGATCCGAGGGTGCTGACCGAAGACTACAAAAAACGGAGACTTGGAGGAAGATTCGCTCTCGTGATTATTGTAAGAGAATTCGGCCCAAGGCAGGAGCTCCACCCAGTCAGAATGGTGGGCATTAACGAAGTGCCGGAGATAACTGGTCAGATTCTGATTGATTCGCTCAACTTTGTCCATTGGACTGCGGGTGGTAAGCGGAGGAGAAATCCAAGGTGACGTCTAGCAACTTACAAGTGGCTCTCCAGAAACGTGAGGTGAACTGTACCCCACGATCCGACACAATGTGACGAGGCAGACCATGGAGACGGAAGATGTGGCGGATAAAGTCTTTAGCCAACTCGGGTGCAGACGGAAGACCTGGCAGAGGAATGAAGTGAGCCATCTTGGAAAAGCGGTCAGCGACAACCCAAATGACCGTACAACCGGCAGAAACGGGCAGATCTGTTATGAAGTCCATGGCTATATGCTGCCAGGGGGCAGCGGGTACAGGAAGCGGAAGAAGACGGCCGGCAGGCAGGTGTCTCGGAACTTTGTTGCGGGCACAGGAGACACAGGCAGATACAAAGTCTATTACGTCCTTGTGCAGGGTAGGCCACCAATAATGCCGGGTTATGAGTTGGAGGGTCTTTTTCTGACCAGCGTGGCCAGCTAGTTTAGACGAATGACCCCAGTGTAGGATTCTCTTCCGGTCGGTTACTGATACGAACGTCTTACCAGGAGGAGACGATTTAGACTCACGGGAGCCACCCGCATCACTCTGGCGGGATCGATGATATGTTTAGGTTCTTCCTCGAGATCTGACACCAGGAAAGACCGGGACAAGGCATCAGCCTTGACGTTCTTGTCAGCCGGGCGAAAATGCAAGAGAAAATCGAAGCGGGCAAAAAACAAGGACCACCGGGCTTGGCGAGGGTTAAGTCTCTGAGCATGCTGGAGGTAAGCCAGATTCTTGTGGTCCGTGTAAATGATTACCGGATGAAGAGCCCCCTCGAGTAGGTAACGCCACTCCTCCAATGCCAACTTGATGGCCAATAACTCTCGGTCTCCTATGGAGTAGTTGCGCTCGGAGGAGGAGAAGAGTTTGGAGAAGAAGCCGCAGGATACCATCCTCCCGGATGAAGATTTTTGAGTGAGTACCGCTCCGGCTCCAGAGGAGGAAGCGTCCACCTCCAGGAAGAACTGCTTGTTGCCGTCCGGGCGATGCAGCACTGGAGCGGAAGAGAAGGCCTGTTTTAAGGAAAGAAAGGCCTCCTCTGCTTCGGGCGTCCACTGTTTGGGGTTAGCATCCTTGCGGGTGAGCGCGGAGATTGGAGCAGTCCTGGAAGAGAAGTGCGGTATGAAGAGGCGGTAATAGTTGGCGAATCCCAGGAACCGCTGAATGGCCTTCAACCCCTCCGGTCGAGGCCACTTCTCGATGGCAGACAGTTTCTCCGGATCCATTCGTAGGCCTGTCTGAGAAATGATGTAGCCCAAAAACGGAAGCGAGGTCTGCTCAAAGAGGCACTTCTCATATTTGGCGAAGAGGTGATTCTGCCTGAGCCTGAGCAGAACCTGACGAACATCCCTCCGGTGAGACTGGAGGTCCGGAGAGAAGACCAAGATATCGTCTAGGTACACCACAATGCAAGAATAGAGGAGGTCCCGAAAGATGTCATTGACCAACTCCTGAAAGACTGCTGGAGCATTACAGAGACCAAAGGGCATCACCAAATACTCGTAGTGGCCGTCCCGGGTGTTGAATGCCGTCTTCCATTCATCTCCCCGACGGATACGAACCAGGTTGTATGCCCCACGAAGATCCAGTTTGGTGAAGATTCTCGCCCCTCTAAGTCGATCAAACAATTCTGGAATGAGCGGAAGAGGGTACTTATTCTTCACCGTGATCAAATTTAAACCTCTGTAGTCAATACAGGGACGGAGAGATCCGTCTTTCTTTTTTACGAAGAAGAAACCTGCTCCCGCTGGGGAGGTAGATTTCCGGATGAATCCTTTGGCCAAGTTCTCCTCGATATATTCGGACATCGACCTGGTCTCAGCAGTGGACAATGGGTAAATACGCCCACGGGGAGGCGTAGTACCAGGTAGCAGGTCGATCGGGCAATCATACGGTCTGTGTGGGGGTAATGTCTCTGCTTCCTTTTTATTAAAGACATCAGCGAAAGACCAATATGGAATCGGGAGTCCTGGTAGATTAGCAGGTGTAGGAGAAGGACGGACAGGATGAACAGGCACCAGACACGTTTGATGACAGTCCTGTCCCCAGCGAAGAATCTCTCCAGTCTGCCAGTCGAGCACGGGTGCATGCTTTTGGAGCCAAGGCAGACCTAGTAAGAAAGCGTGAGAGAGTCCAGGTAGAACATGAAATGAGATACTCTCAGAATGTAACATTCCCACCTGCAGGGTTATAGCCTCGGTGATAAGCTGGATGGGACGTGGTAGAAGACCCCCATCTACAGCAGCAACAGATACTGGTTCAAGCAGAGGTTTGGTGGGAATGCGATATTTCTCTACCAGAGCCTGTGAAACGAGATTCCCAGCTGCTCCAGAATCAAGTTGGGCTAGTTCGAAGTAACGGTTCTCACCGAGGAGAATTGAGACAGACAGCAGCAGAGATGAAGAGGATTTATTCTTGTCTAGGTGGACCTCTCCGAGCGAACCTAGACACAGGCGTTTCCCGACCTCTCTGGGCAGGTACGGATCCGGTGCTCCTTACTGCCACAGTAGAAGCAACTCCCCTCAGCACGGCGTGAGTCCTGACGGGCTTTGACCATCTTGGTCTGGTCGACCTGCATGGGCTCTGCCGGGGGCACTTGAGGAGATACGGAAAGAGTTACAGGTCTCTGAAATGAAGGAGCTAGGCGAGGAAACCTTCTCTCATGGGTGACCTCTTTGGCTCGCTCCTGGAACCGTAGATCAATTAGATTGGCCAGAGTTATTAGGTCATCGAGAGAGGTTGGAATGTCCCGACTGGCAAGTTCATCTTTAATGCGGCCGGACAGGCCCTCCCAGAAGACAGCTATCAGAGCGTCATTATCCCAAGCCAGCTCTGAGGCAAGGGTACGAAACCTTATGGCATATTGACCCACGGTGAGACTCTCCTGACGAAGACGCAGCAGAGATGATGCAGAGGAGGTCTTCCGTCCGGGTTCATCGAATACCTTCCGGAAGGCTAAGAGAAAAGCAGACAGGTTAGACACCAGAGGATCTTCTCTTTCCCAAAGAGGATTTAGCCAGGCCAGGGCCTCTCCGGTGAGATGTGACATGATGAAGGCAATTTTGGCCCGGTCAGAGTTAAACTGGTGTGCCAGGAGTTCAAAATGCAGGGTACATTGGTTGATGAAACCCCGAGCCAGAGCAGGGTCGCCTCCAAACCGAGGAGGAGCTGAAAGTCGAGGTCCTGGAATAGAAACCACGGAGTTGGTAAGCAGCGGAACTGCCGGATTGCGAGTCATGGTGCTCGCGGTGGTTGTCGGGGAAGTATTCAGAGTGTCCAGGCGGGAATTAACACACCGCAGATGACCCAGGATGGACTCCTGTTGAGACCTCTGACGAGACAGTTCATGACACAGGTCAGATAGCGAAGGGGTTTGGGTGCCACCGGGTTCCATGGCCCGAGCAAACTGTAACGGGTCAGGTAGGTGGAACCTCTGAGATTTATTTATACAAGAAGGTTATACTTGTAAGAGAGCGGGTGGCGCCCAGGGAGACGGACAGGAAGTCACGGCAAGTGACGGGGCAGTCTCTGGTTATACGGGAAAGGATCACGGCAAGTGACCGGGGCAGTCTCTGGATTGACAGGCAGGTTGTCACGGCAAGTGACCGGGGCAGTCTCTGGATAGACAGGCAGGTTGTCACGGCAAGTGACCGGGGCAGTCTCTGGATTGACAGGCAGGTTGTCACGGCAAGTGACCGGGGTAGTCTCTGGATAGACAGGCAGGTTGTCACGGCAAGTGACCGGGGCAGTCTCTGGATTGACAGGCAGGTTGTCACGGCAAGTAACCGGGGCAGTCTCTAGATGGACAGGTATATACGACCTGAGATGGTGAAGCCTCCTGGTAGGCTAGCAGGCAGATGGCGGATGGACACTCCCAAGTGAGCAGGCGAGAGTCTCTGGAACAGCCGGGGATCACCGCTTGTGACGTCCGAACCTCCGGGTAGGGCTGCAGTCAGATGGCAGATGATCGCTCCCAAGTGAGCAGGCAAGAGTCTCTGGAATAGCCGGGGATCACCGCTTGTGACGTCCGAACCTCCGGGTAGGGCTGCAGTCAGATGGCAGATGATCGCTCCCAAGTGAGCAGGCAAGAGTCTCTGGAATAGCCGTGGATCACCACTTGTGACGTCCGAACCTCCGGGTAGACTTGCGGACAGGTAGCATACAGCAAACGGGCAGGAAACAGGCAGGTAACTGGTAACGGGACCTGAGGGCTGAAGCAGAGTGAAACAGTGCAACAACAACATTGCTCGGGCACCTCCATTAAGGAGGAAGCCCTTAATATAGGGTGGAGTCCTCCGGCATTGGCCGGGGACTTATTTGAAAAATGCGCGCGGCTCCTTTAAGAGCGGGGGAGGGCGCGGGCGCGCGCCCTAAGTACAGCAGCAGGGAAGGAGCGCGCGGCCCCAGCAGGGCGGAAGGAGGACGCTGAGGAAGGGTAAGGGGGGCGACGTCCCTGCCTGGCAGAGGACGCTGCTGCAGGGGAACAGCGTCCCTGCCTGGCAGAAGGCAGGGACGCCGACGCTACACCTGCCTTAAGGTCACCTTTCAATACTAAGGTGACAGTAAGGTGAGATTATTAACCCATTCGCCACCGCTACAGGGCAATGGGAATAGATGGGCAAAGTGCCAGAAAGGGCGAATCTAATTATAGATTTGCCCTTTCTGGGGTGTCTGGGGGCAGATGTTAGTAGCAAGGGGGGGCACAAAAAATGTACCCTCCCTAGGCTGTTATTATCTGCCCCCACTCGCTTGCTTTGTCTGTCTGGTGGAGAAAATACAGCGGGAGCCCACGCATTTTTTTTTCAACGAAATTACACCTTTAATTAACCCCTACATGTCTGAAATTTTGCACAAATACACTCATGTAATTGTAAGTTCTAAACAAATATCAAAATACAGGAAATGACATGGTTAACTGTGTGGAAACAATGTATCATTTCATGTCAGCTTCTGTGATTTCACAGAAGCCGGCAATTGAATTAGCGGCTGTAACAGTATGTAGAAGTCTAGGAACTATAAATATATGTATATGTACATGTCACAATGACATGTATATATATATATATATATATCTATGTGTTCTATGTGTATATATCTATTCTTTTTTTTTGTGATTGAAATACTATTCTTTTGGATCCATTATATGTCAGTTTTGCAAGCCTGCGAGAAAATCTCGCAAGTCGGATGAAAATCGGATGTTACAAGGTACACACACATGCGACTAAATCGCATCTTTGAAGGAAAATCGGATGCCAGAAGGATGTGTGATGTTTGCATTTTGATCCGACAATCGACCGTCTAAAACGGACCGATTTTTTGTCGTTGTGTGTGATGCCGGCCTCAGTGTAAAAGAAGCCTAAATGGGGATATCTTAATAGTATCAGAGATATAACCACTAAAATAACCATGCAAGGCAACGTATATGGAATAATAAAAGGCCGTTGTTTTAATTATGGGTTACTGATATTAAATTTAAAAACAGAATCAATTTCAAGAGAACCTGTCAGCTGATACATGCTGCCCAAGTTGCCATGTATCAGACACTGGCTGTATGATCAAAACCATGTATGTTTGTCTCTGAAACGCTGCAAGGTCCGAGCCGCACGGGTCACTAGTCGTACAGGCGTGTCCCTGGCGGCTTCTCCCCACTTAGGCAGAGACTTGTCAGCCACTGTTAGCGGGCAGGGAGAAGATGCCAGGGTTCCACCTGTACAAGTAGTTACCCGTGCAGCTCAGTTCCTGGTAGCTATCTATTTATATAATTGCCTTGTAATGTTTTAATTTCCGGTTCTGTCCAGATGTCACCGTATCCTAGAATTCCAAGCGGAGGAAGTTCTCCGACCGCCATATTGGGACACCCAAGTGATGGGTGTCTCAATATGGAAACTGCTGCTGGTACCAACCTATTGTGCGGCACTATCAGCAAAACACCGTCGCACCACACACACACTCTATACGCCATACGCACCACACACACATACACTCAGACTCACACACTCTCACACTCACATTCACTCATACACACTCACGCAGCCTCTTGCGCGGTACCAACAGCATAACACCGTCGCACTGCGCCTGTGCGAATTCTGCACAGGTGCAGTGAATCATTCGGCTGATCCCGGCGACAGATGCACGACGTGTCTACAGGCAGAGGAAGCCGGTCACATTAAAAGGGTTTTCCCACGAACGAAAGTTCATTTTAAAAATTATCTGTGTCTGACCGTGTACGGAGCATACCACATCTCCTGGGCAGGGGAGAAGGCAAAAGACAATACTGCCATTACAGCAGGGGATCACAGAGGATTCATTTTGTGAGGTAAAATATTTCACTGACTGTTTTTAAACAATATTTTACCTCACAAAATGTATCCTCTGTGATCTCCTGCTGTAATGTCAGTATTGTCTTTTGCTTCCTCCCATGCCCAGGAGCTGTGGTATGTTCTGTACACGGACAGACACAGGGGTGAGAAGATAGAGCACAGGGGGGAGAGAGACAGCCGACAAGGAGGATAGCACATGAGGTAGACAGGTCAAAGAAGAGAGCACAGACAGGAGAAGTCAGCACATGGGGAAAGAGAGAGTGGATAGGTGGGTGAGTACATGGGGGGAAGAGATTCTCAACAATGCAAAGCCTGCCCCCATCGTGACATTACAGCCCTCCATCTAGTTAAGATATATTTTTCTCTGAAATACTGCAGCATTTCAGACACAAACATACTTGGCTGAGATTGTACAGCCAGTGGCTGATACATGCGGCCCACGGTTTGGGCACCATGTATCAGCTGACAGGTTCCTTTTAAGCCCAATAGTCATGAATAGAGTTGAGCGAAACAGGTCAGCCAAATTCAGATGTCGCCGACTTTCGCCAAAGTCGGGTTTCGCAGACCGAAACCCGGCCATAGGGTGAGATCGGCCATGCGGTCCGCAAAACGAGCGCCAAAGTCGGATTTCCCAGAATGCTTGCAGGTGCCTTTTTTTCAGCTAATGAGCAAGGACGTACACTGTGGGCAACGAGATGACATGTGCAGCGTCCACCACCATCGTAGAGAAGGGCATTGCAGTGATTGGCTTGCTTTGAGGGGCGTCATAGTGTCTATAAAAGCCCTGACCGCCGACCTCCATTTTACTTCTGCCGATCTTAACAGTAGGGAGAGGTTGCTGTTTATCAGTAGGGAGAGAGTTAGGGCTGGAAAGAAAAGTTCTTCTGTGCTTGTGCTGATAGCAATTGTGCTGTACAGTTAGTGTGCAGTGACAGGGGAGGATTTTCTTGTGTGCAGCAGCACTGGTTATTAGGCTGCCTGATAGCTGTATTGCTGTGTGTACACTGCTGGGCAGACAGCTTTTTACACAGCACTAATACTTTTATTCTTTTTTTCTGCACAGTTACAGAGCGTTCATTTTTTCCCACACCGTATAGAGCTATACGCTCCTCACACACTACCGTGAACCGGCTGGTATCACAGACATTTAAATACATGCTGACTATCTACACTACCGGTCAAAAGTTTAGGGTCACTTAGAAATTTCCTTATTTTTGAAAGAAAAGCAGTTTTTTTCCAATGAAGCTAACATTAAATGATTCAGAAATACACTCTATACAGTGTTAATGTGGTAAATGACTATTCTAGCGGCAAACATCTAGTTTGTAATGCAATATCTTCATAGGTGTATAAAGGCCCATTTCCAACAACCATCACTCCAGTGTACTTATGGTATTTTGTGTTCGCTAACTGTGTAAGAAGGCTAATAGATGGTTAAAATACCCTTTAAATCCCTTGTGCAAGTATGTTAACACAGCTGAAAACCGTTTGGTTGATTAGAGAAGCTATAAACCTGACCTTCCTTTGAGCTTGTTGAGAATCTGGAGCATTACATTTGTTGGTTCCATTAAACTCTCAAAATGGCCAAAAAAAAAGAACTTTCTTGTGAAACTCGACAGTCTATTCTTGTTCTTAGAAATGAAGGCTATTCCATGCGAAAAATTACCAAGAAACTGAAGAATTCATACAATGGTGTGTAGTACTCCCTTTAGAGGAGTGCACAAACAAGCTCTAACCAGAGAAGAAAGACAAGTGGGAGGCCCCGCTGCACAACTGAGCAACAAGACAAGTACATTAGAGTCTTTAGTTTGAAAAATTGACGCCTCACAGGTCCTCAACTGGCAGCTTCATTAAACAGTACACATTAAACGCCAGTGTCAACATCTACAGTGAAGAGGCGATTTGGGGATGCTGGCCTTCAGGGCAGATTGGCAAAACAAAAGCCATATTTAAGACTGGCTTAAATGAAAGGAAAAGATTAATATGGGCAAAAGAACACAGACATTGGACAGAGGAATATTGGCTTTTGTTTTGCCAATCTGCCCTGAAGGCCAGCATCCCCAAATCGCCTCTTCACTGTAGATTTAAATTTTTCCCTACACCGTATACAGCTGTATGCTTCTGATACAGTACCGTTTTTCTGCTTTTTGTATTACGGTCAAATCCACACTGAGTGAGCGTCTGTGTGTGACTCTGGAAATATATACGGAGATTTAAATTTTTCCCTACACCGTATACAGCTGTACTCTTCTGATACAGTACCGTTTTTCTGCTTTTATATTACGGTCAAATCCATACTGAGTGAGCGTCTGTGTGTGACTCTGGAAATATATACGGAGATTTAAATTTGCCCCTACACCGTATACAGCTGTACGCTTCTGATACACTACCGTATTTATGCTGTTTGTATTAAGGTCAAATCCATACTGAGAGAGCGTCTGTGTGTGACTCTGGAAATATCTACGGAGATTTAAATTTTCCCCTACACCGTATACAGCTGTATGCTCCTCATAAAGTACCGTATATCTGCTGGTATTTTTGGTACATTTTCCCAAACATGAGGAAGTATGGTGGAAGAGGCTGCGGACGTGGGTGGGGGGGGGCAGCTGCTGGTAGTGCCAAAAGCACAATAGCACCTAAGGCAGGAGGTGTTGAGCCTGCGTCATCGTCTGGCTCCAGAAGGCCTGGAATTCTCCCTTTTCTGGGAGTAGGTAAACCGCTTTTAAAGCATCAGGAACATGTTTTGGCTTACATTGCCGAAATAGCCTCCAGCTCTATCGCCTCCTCTTCTGAAGTTTCAAAAACTGAAAGCACTGAGTCGTCAGTGCAGGCTCCTGGTCAGGAACAACACCTTTCCTTGTGTCCTTCACCCCCACCAAAAGTGAAGGATGCGGCAGGCCACACTTCAGATTACTTCATGGAGCTCTTTTCACATACCATGCCTAACTTATCAAGTCAAATCCTGAATTCCCCAGTCCAAGATGAATATGACATGGAGTGCACTGTAGCACAGCCACTGCTATATGATTCGGCTGGTACATTCACAAAGAGCACTACATTGCCTTCGCAGTCTACTGAGCCAGAATGTGACCCTGATGAAACTCAGGTGCCCCTTCCCGCATACTATACCACCTTACACGGTGACACAGAGGAAGGTGCAGATGAAATTGAAGAGGAGGTGATGGATGACCCAGTTGTTGACCCGGATTGGCATCCATTGGGGGAATAGGGTGCTGCTGGCAATAGCTCAGAAGAGGAGGAGGATCCGCAGCAGGCATCGACATCGCAGCTGCGGTTATCTGGCAGGCCCGTAGCAGTCCAAGAACGTGTTAAAAAAACAAAATAAGTTGCAGGACAGCTTGGCCAGACGGTCAAATTAGCACAGCGTGCAAGCCCTGAAAAGTTTTCCCATAGTAGGAAGAGTGCAGTGTGGCACTTTTTGGACCAAAATCCTATTGATGAGGCAAAGGTTATCTGTAAGAAGTGCGGAAGGACCTTCAGCCGAGGGAAAAATCTCCGAAATTTGAATACCAGTTGCATGCTTAGACATGTAAACACCATGCACTTGCAAGCGTGGACGGACTACAAAAACTCAGGTAGCACACGTGCACCTGCTCCAACTGAAGGTAGCCAGCAACGCTACATCGCTTACCCCACTGTAAGCCCACTGGTTAGCACACCACCAGCAAGAAATGTTGACATGTCGTCGCAAGGCCAAAGCAGTCAGGGAATCCCAATGTTTTTCCAACGAAAGACTGCATCTAGGCCATCAGCACCACCATCACCAACCCCTCTCAGTCCGCCATGTCCACCGCTAGTTCCACCATATGCAGCTCACAAGTCCAGCTCACCCTAGCAGAGACTCTGAGTAGGACAAGAAAGTACTCATCCTCTCATCCGCGTACACTGGCTTTGAACGCCTACATTGCCAAACTGATCTCATTAGAGATGATGTCCATCTGTTTGGTTGAAAGCGCAGCGTTCAGAGAGCTCATGGCCTACGCTGTCCCACGCTATGACCTACCCAGTCGGCACTTCTTTGCTAGAAAAGCCATCCCTGCCCTCCACCTGCATGTGAAAGACCCCATTGTCCATGCACTCAAACAATCAGTGAGTGGAAAGGTGCACCTCACAACAGATGCATGGGCCAGTAGGCATGGCCAGGACTGTTACGTGTTCATCACTGCGCACTGGGTTAATGTGGTGGATGCAGGGTCCACAGGGGAAAGCGGCGGTGGGACAGTGCTGCCTAGCCCACGGTATAGGCAACAGTTGGCTGTAGGTGTTCGACCCTCCTCCTCCAGAAGCAAAAGCTCATCGACAGAGCGCAGTCGCACGAGCACTCCATCTGCAGCTGCCAGTGTTGCACATGAGGTGTCCCACTATCGAACAGCTAGTGGTAAGCGCCAGCAGGCTATTTTAAAGATGATGTCTTCGGGCGACAACAGACACACCGCGGAGATACTGGTGTAATGTATGTGATACAGTTCATATAGCGTCTTGTGCTTGGGTGCGATGAAAATACTTGAGACACAGGTTGAAAAAGAAAGTCTTGTATTGCTTCATACAAATTGGCAAAAATAAACATACAGGTTGCAAACACAGAAGCAGGAGACACAGCAGGCCAAAGTAATCTAAGTTCATCAATAACTCTCCACAACAGATTCAGATCTTCTTCTATGTTACCGCAAGTCCATGCAACCGTGAGGCTTTCAAGAGCAGAGTTCAGAGTCCACAAGAGCTCCAGAGTTTCTCAGTAGAAATGGCTGGAGTACAAAGTCCAAGGCTTCAGGAGTCAGAACACAGGTTCACTGCAGGCCAGATTCTGAAGCACTGATTGCTCAGGTGTGGCTGTTTAAGAAGCAAACGAAGAGAATCAGGGCGGGAACATGCAAGCTGGAAAACTCCATTTTAACTGAGGGCAAGATAGCTGCAGCAAAACAGAAAGCAAAATGGCCGACGAACAAACTGAGTTTCAGAAACAGATATACAGAACCTTACATTACTCCCCCCTTAGGGGCAACCTCCGGATGACCTCAGACCAGGCTTGTGTGGGTACCTCTGATGAAACTGACGGAGCAAGCGAGGAGCATTAACGTTATTGACTGGCTCCCATGAGTTGTCCTCCACTGGGTAGCCCTGCCATTTGATCAGATATTGTAACTGATTTCTATACAACCTGGAATCTAAAATCCTTTCCACCACAAATTCTTCCTGACCATCGACTAGCACTGGGTCAGGGCAAGGAGAAGAACGTCCAGGAAACGTATTGGGTGTTGCAGCCTTTAGTAGGGATACATGAAAGACAGGGTGGATTCTCATAGTTCTGGGCAATTGAAGACGACAAGCAACGGCACTTATAATCTTACTGATTTTATAGGGTCCAATGTACTTATGTCCCAACTTAGATGATGGAATCCTTAACTTAAGATTTCTGGTTGACAGCCAGACCAGGTCTCCTACCTTAAAAACTGGTGCAGGTTTACGAAATTTATCTGCTGCCTTCTTGTACCTTTCCTGAGCCGATTCCAGATTCTCCTTTAGAAGATCCATATTCTTCTGTAAAGTCGTGACTCTTTCAGCCACTGCTGGCAAAGGCGTCTCTATGGGAAATCGTGGTAGAATATTAGGATGATAACCTAAATTAGAGAAAAAAGGAGACTGTTTAGTGGAGGCACTCTGAGAGTTGTTGTAAGAGAACTCAGCCAATGGAAGTAGATCCACCCAATCATCCTGTAGGTGGCAGATAAAACAGCGGAGATACTGCTCCAGGGTTTGATTGGTTCGTTCGGTTTGTCCATTAGTCTGGGGATGAAAAGCAGAAGAAAGGTTTACTTTAATGTCCAATGCTGCACAGAAATTTTGCCAAAACCTAGAAGTGAATTGCACCCCTCGATCCGAAATAACCTCATCCGGTACTCCATGTAAACGAAACACATCTTTAATCATCAAATCTGATGTCTGTTTTGCAGTGGGTAAGCCGACACAAGGGATAAAATGAGCTGCCTTTGTTAAACGATCAACCACCACTAGAATAGTGTTCTTCCCTTGAGAGGTTGGTAATTCGACAATGAAGTCCATAGAAATGGATCCCCACGGGCGGGACGGGGTGGGAAGAGGCTGTAACAGACCAGTTGGTGAAGAGCGAGGTGTTTTGCATCTTGCACAAACCTCACATGAAGTGACATAATCCAAAACATCCTTCCTACAAGTGGGCCACCAAAAGAAACGAGAAAGAAATTCCTGTGTCTTTAGAATTCCTCTATGCCCGGCTATTTTGGAATCATGAATGAGTTGCAATACTCTCAATCTGACTGTTTCAGGTATATACAGACGTTGTCCCAGAATCCACACACCATTCTTAAAGACAAGACTTACGTCCCTTGGGGGTTGAGCCAAAAAAGAATCCGCATGGTATGCTTCCTTGATGTCTTTAATTAGGTCTTGATGATGAATCACTCCTAGGAATCTAGAGTCAGGAAGAATAGTCTTAGGAGGAGTAATTGGACGTGTCTCTGCTGAGTAAATCCTAGAGAGTGCATCAGCCTTTCCATTGCGCGATCCTGGTCTATAAGAAATAATAAAATTAAATTGGTTTAAGAAAAGATTCCAGCGAGCCTGGCGAGGAGTCAGGCACTTAGCCGACCTGATAAACTCAAGATTACGATGATCTGTCAGAACGACTATTTGCTGTGCAGCTCCTTGCAGAAGGTGTCTCCATTCTTTGAAGGCGGCAATAATGGCCAACAACTCTCTATTGCCCACATCGTAGTTCTTCTCAGCCGAAGATAACTGCTGGGAAAAGAAGGCACAGGGATGCAAGACATTCTTCTCACCTGTTCTCTGAGAGAGTATAGCTCCCACGGCACAGTCTGAAGCATCCACCTCTATTATGAAGGCAAGCTCTGGGTTGGGATGTACTAGAATAGGTGCAGTGGTAAATTTATCTTTTAGACGGGAAAATGCTTCCTGGGCTTGGGGAGTCCAGGAGAACTTAGACTCTTTCCGGGTAAGTTGGGTGATAGGTGACACTACCTCAGAGAAATTTCTAATGAAACGTCTATAGAAGTTTGCAAACCCGATGAAGCGCTGTACCTCCTTCACATTTCTAGGACTTGGCCAATCATTGATGGCTTGGGTTTTACTTCCATCCATACTAATTCCTTGTGTAGACAGTACATACCCCAGAAATTGAATTTCGGTCTTATGGAATTCACACTTTTCAAGCTTGATGTAAAGATGATTTTGTCTTAGACGTTCCAAGACCATTCTCACATGTCCATGATGTTCCTCTGTGGAGTTAGAAAAAATTAAAATATCATCCAAATAAATTACCACGAATGTATCTAGGAGATCCCTGAAGATGTCATTCACCAAGTGTTGGAAAGTGGCTGGGGCGGTACTCAGACCAAAAGGCATAACCAGATATTCAAAGTGTCCATAGCGTGACCTGAATGCAGTCTTCCATTCATCCCCAGGTCTAATACGGACTAAGTTATAGGCCCCACGAAGATCTAGTTTAGAAAAAATTTTAGCATGTCGCACTCTCTCCAATAACTCAGGGATTAAAGGCAATGGATAACGGTTTCTAATAGTAACCTTATTAAGTTCCCTATAGTCTACGCATGGTCTCAGGGATCCATCTTTCTTCTTTACAAAGAATATGGGTGCCCCTGCAGGAGATGAAGAGGGGCGTATGAAGCCCTTGGCTAGATTTTCGTCTATGTACTCTTTTAAAGCCTTCAGCTCGGGCCCCGCCAGGGGGTAGATCTTACCAAAAGGTATCTCTGCTCCAGGCAATAATTCAATTGGACAATCATATGGACGATGAGGAGGAAGCTGGTCAGCGTTCTTCTTGTCACATAAATCCACATAGTCCTGGTATACAGCTGGTAATTCAGGGACCGACATGGTTCCTTTAGGAACAGAGCAAGCTGAAATTTTTTGACTCATCTGTTTCTCTGGGAAGTGTAATTCCTTGGTCTCCCAGTTAATGGTAGGATTCTGAGCCTGCAGCCATGGTAGCCCTAGAATAATGGGAAAGTGAGGAGAAGAGATAAGCATAAAGGACAGTTTCTCTTGATGATCTTTACCCATAAGAACCTTTAAAGGCTCTGTTTCCTGATCCACTGGTCCAGAGGTCAGCAGGGAGCCATCCACAGTTTCCATCTGTACGGGAGCAGCCTTCTTCACTGAACGTATTCCCTGTTTTAGAGCAAAGGAGACATCCATAAAATTTCCACTTGCACCTGAGTCGATCATGGCAGAGCTAGACACCCAGGCTGAGTCAACCCAGAGTTTGATGGAAAGAAAACAGTGAGAATTGTTTTTCTTACAACTCAGCTGGGACACCGCTGAGGAAACTTGAAAGATGGCAGCATTTACACAGTCAACGTCCTCAGAGGTAACGGAGTTTAAGTCCGAGAAATCAAGATCTGTTGCTGCAGCTCTCTCTGGAGCCTGAGGCTCGGACCTGACAGATCCCCTCTCGCAACACTCACAATGAATGAGTGCTGCAGTAGTCTTGCGAGAACGGCTGGGACAGTTAATAATAAAGTGCCCTGACTTACCACAATAAAAACATAGATTTTCCTTAAAACGATGTTCCTTGCGTGCATCACTAACCCGTCGTAGTAAAGAGTCTACCTGCATAGGTTCAGGTTCAGGTTCCCGTGTAATCCTATTCAGAGGTTCCTTAGCTGGAGAGGAAGGTAGGAAAAGATTAGTACGATTGCTTTCGAACCATCTCTCTTGCCTGCGTTCAGTTAAACGAGTATCAATACGGATGCAGTAGTTAATAAAGTCACCTAACGCAGTGGGAGGGTCGGCACGAGCAAGTTCATCCTTAATCAGTGGGGATAACCCCTTTCGAAAAATAGATTTTTTGGCGGAATTGTCCCATGTGGTATCAAGGGCCCATTTCCTGAAATCCAAGGCATATTCAGCTACCGAGTGCTTACCTTGGCGCAAAGCTAATATGGCTGCTTCAGCTGTTGCACCTCGATTGGGGTCATCAAACACCTGCCCCATGGCTGAAATAAAATCATCAAGGTGATCCAAACAATCATCCTCAGTCTCAATCAGAGGGTTTGCCCATATCAAAGCCTTGTTGGTAAGCAACATAATTATAGTAAGCACCTTAGATCGTTCAGTAGGAAATTGTGAAGCATGTGCAGAAAAAAAAAAGATTACATTGATTAACAAATCCCCTGAATTTTTCACGTTCACCACCAAAACGAAAAGGAGGCAACTTGGGAATCCCAGAACTCGGGGCCACGGCAGGAGCCTGGACTCGCCCCTCCAGAACCTCAATCCTGGCTCGCAAATCCTGAGTAGTCTGTCCAACCACTTGCATATTGTGATTATTTAGGTCCTGAAGATTTGTAAAACGGGTCTTTATATTCTGCAACTCTGCAAGGATATTATCAGTCACTCCACAAAGTTCCTTCATGCGGGCCTCCATTTTCCAGATCTTTTAAGACAGGATACTGGAAGAAGAGGAGAGAGAGAAAAAAAAAACAATAGTGTTCACCTGTGGCAACACTGAAGAAAAAAAACTTTAAGGGAACTGCTCACCTGGAATGGTTGTGAGAAGTCACAACCACTATCATCACAGAAAGCTTTCAACCAGACATCTGATATCCAGAGTTTCAGCAGACAAAAGAGAAGAGAAAAAAAAAAACAATAGTGTTTACCTGTGATAACTCTGCAGAAAAAAAAACTTAAGGGAATTGCTCACCTGGAATGGTTGTGAGAAGTCACAACCACTGTTATCACAGAGAGTACAACCGGACATCCGATATCCACAGTACAGCAGACAAGCCTTTCCAGACCCAGCAGACACTAACGTTTGGCTTCAGAATCTTGTAATGTATGTGATACAGTTCATATAGCGTCTTGTGCTTGGGTGCGATGAAAATACTTGAGACACAGGTTGAAAAAGAAAGTCTTGTATTGCTTCATACAAATTGGCAAAAATAAACATACAGGTTGCAAACACAGAAGCAGGAGACACAGCAGGCCAAAGTAATCTAAGTTCATCAATAACTCTCCACAACAGATTCAGATCTTCTTCTATGTTACCGCAAGTCCATGCAACCGTGAGGCTTTCAAGAGCAGAGTTCAGAGTCCACAAGAGCTCCAGAGTTTCTCAGTAGAAATGGCTGGAGTACAAAGTCCAAGGCTTCAGGAGTCAGAACACAGGTTCACTGCAGGCCAGATTCTGAAGCACTGATTGCTCAGGTGTGGCTGTTTAAGAAGCAAACGAAGAGAATCAGGGCGGGAACATGCAAGCTGGAAAACTCCATTTTAACTGAGGGCAAGATAGCTGCAGCAAAACAGAAAGCAAAATGGCCGACGAACAAACTGAGTTTCAGAAACAGATATACAGAACCTTACAACTGGCCAACTACTTTCTGTGAGAAACTGAGTCATGGCTGGGCAGTCTACATCTTGAGCCAGGCAAGGTAGTCAGTGATAACGACCGTCATTTTGTGGCGGTCATAGCCCTGGCAAAACTCAGACACATACCTTGCCTGGCTCACACCTTGAACCTGGTGGTGCAGTACTTCATAAATAATTATACGGAGTTAACAGCCCTGCTCCATAAGGTGTGAAGACTGTGCTCGCACATCCATCGCTTGCCCGTAGACTCCAGTCGTATGCAGAGGCTGCAGCGATCGTTCCACCTCCCCAAGCACCGCCTAATCATAGACGTTGCAACAAGGTGGAACTCCACCATGCACATGGTTGAGAGGCTGTGCGAACAGAGGCAGGCTGTAATGCATTTGTGGGAGGATACACGGGCAGGCAGTTTGAGGGCAGACATCAAGTTGTCGGGTGAGCAGTGGTCAAAGCTGAACGACCTCTGTAAAGTCCTTCAGTGTTTTGAGGAATGCACACGGCTGGTAAGCGCAGACAACGCCATCATAAGCATGAGCATCCCACTTATGCGTCTGCTCATGCAAACTTTGACGCACATTAAGGATCAGGCGTCTGCAGCGGAAAGAGGAGGAGGAGGAGGGAAGCCTTGATGATAGTCAGCCACTGTCTGCTCAGGGAACTGTCCTGGACGAGGTGGAGGAAGAAGGGGAGGAGGATGATGGGGTTGGTTATTTTGGGGAGGAGGATGCTTCTCAGGGGGCAAGATAAAATGTTGGCTTGCCAAGGTCAGGTACAGGGTTTGTGCGTGACTGGAGGGATGTGGATTTGGCAGAAAGTGCTCCTCCACCCACCACTGGCAGTGCATCATTGACACCTGGAACATTGGCCCACATGTGTGATTATCTCTTGCGGATCCTAAAAAGGGACCCCTGCATTGCCAAAATTATGAAGGATGACGACTACTGGTTGGCCAGCATCCTCGATCCACGCTATAAGGGGAAATTACAGAACATCATGCCACAGGAGAACCTAGAGCTAATATTGGCGAACAAACAAGCAACTCTGGTAAACCGTTTGTTAGAGGCATTCCCAGCACACAGCAGCGGTGCAGGTTCTGCCACGAGCCGTACTGGGCAACATGGAAGAGGTGTATGTGGTGTACACAGCTGAAGTGGCGTTGGAGACAGGGGTTTCATGACCATGTTGTGGACTGATTTCTTGAGTACCGCTCACACGACTGGTAATACTGAATCGATTGCAACAGATAGGAGACAGCAGTTGTCAACTATGGTTCAAAATTACCTCTCCTCCCCTATCGATGTTCTCCCTCACAGTTCATTCCCTTTGACTACTGGGCCTGTAAACTGGACACCTGGCCTGAATTGGCACAATATGCCTTACAGGAGCTCGCTTGCCCTGCTAGTAGTGTGCTATCAGAAAGAGTCTTCAGTGTTGCTCGATTAATCCTGACAGAAAGAAGGACCCGGCTGTCGACCCAAAATGTAAGTGATATCACCTTCATTAAAATGAACCATGCCTGGGTTTCAAAGGATTTTGTACCACCTTCCCTGATGACACATAGGTTGCCAGCAAAATGGCTCGCTTTGTCCTCCTTTTCCTCCGACTTCTCCAATTCCTCCATTTGCAGCTGCTGAACGTCCAGCCTACACCTCAACATATGCCAGTTTTTCCACCTCTCTAACTGGGCTGTACCCCCTCCCGTCACGTCTGTGCGCCCTCTGCCTGAACAGTCACAGTGCAGAGAGATGGAAGATGGTGACGCTGAGGAGTCCAGAGTAGACCAGTGCCCAGCAAGGAGAGGTATTTCATTTTTTTTAATGTTTGGAGCAATATATGGGGAGCATTATACACTGGAGAATTATATATGGGGCCCATCATACACTTGAGCATCATAAATAGGGCCCATTATACACTGGAGCATTACATATGGGGCCCATCATACACTGGAGCATCATCCATGGGGCCCATCATACACTGGAGCATCATCCATGGGGCACATCATATACTGGAGCATCATATGGGGCACATTATATATGGAGCATCACATGGAGCCCATTATACATGGAACATTATATATGGGGACCATTATATTTGGAGCATTTTATGGGGCTCATCATACACTGGAGAATCATATATGAGGCCCATCATATACTAGAGCATCATATGGGGTTCATTATTTATGGAGATGCCTGGGACAAACGGGTATCAATTTCAGAAAAACACACACTGTGGAAACAAACACTTAAAGAGTATCCATAGTTTAATTTTTTATTTAATAAATCAATAGTACATGCGAAAATAAGCAACATTGTAATATATCTTATCACAGAAATCTGCATCTTTCTCTGCCAGAATTGATCAGTCATGATCAATATTCTCAGTTCTGAGGTAAAAATCTGTATTCAGTGAAGGCCGACTTTCCCTTACTGAGAAAGGAGATGCAGTTGCAGTTTTGATAATAACTGATCAATTCTGGCAGAGAGAGAATCAGATTTCTCTTATAAGATTAATTACAAAGTTGCTTATTTTCACGTGTCCTATTAAACACTCCATCTGGTTTCACCTCAAACCTCTGATTCCCAACCACAAAACAACAAACTGATCACTCTTAAAACTAACGTTCTCACTGTAGCTTGCAGAAGCCGCTCTTCTGTGGACACAAAAAACGAAGGAGTGGCAAACAATCGTACAACACGCTGCTTTGGACATAGAAATAACTTATTTAATTCTGGTCTGACATACAGTTTAAATGATTAGATAGCCATCAGCCAATATGCTTAATTACCTAAACAGGAAGGCCTAAATTTTATCCCTGTGTGGCTACTCCCAAGCTAAAGCAGTGAAATTTAATTTTAACACCTTCACAACCCTTGACATACATTTATGTCAAAGGTCCTGTTTCTGCCTTTGATGTGGGCTCGCGTTCCGAGCCCACTTCTCCCCCCTTCCCTTTAACAGCTATGGGTGGTGCTGTTAATCTGTTAAATCCCGCTGTGAACTACTCACACCTTGATTTAACACACAGCAGCAGGGAGCACATCATTAGTACTGCCCAGGGTCGGACTGCCCACCAGTGGACCAGAGGATTCTATCGGTGGGCGCAGGCACTGACATCTGCTGGCACAGTGAACATAAGTCACGTGTGCCATAAATGTGCATACCGACCGCTTTCCCCGGTTGTCTAACTGGGAGGAGCAGTGACATAAGTCATCAGAAGCAAGAGCGCTCTGTTACTCACAAATAGTGAGCAGCAGTCTACAGCTGGTGAGCGTGTCAGCTGTGTTATCAGTGACGAGCGCACTACTCTCTGTCTAACTTTGGAAAGAACCAGGAGCAGGACGTCCTCCCAGCATGAATCTCACTACTCCTCGTGGCTGGCATTTTCCCACGCTCCAGAGTTCAGAGCAGGTCAGGCTGTGAGGGAGAGCAGCATCAGTGACGTCACCACTAGTAACTGAAGCTCCGCTCCCTGCATCTCAAATTCAAATTCAAAGAAGCTTTATTGGCAGGACTAAATACACATTAGTTTTGCCAAAGCAAGTGTACCAAAGGGGGATAGGGATAGGGATGTTGAGTAGGGCAGATCCAGGGTGGGGGCTATGGAAGTCCATGGCATAGGGAGGGGTGATGGGGGCGCAGGTCCAGGGTGGGGGCTATAAAAGTCCATGGCATAGGGAGGGGTGATGGGGGCAGATCGGGGTGGGGGCTATAGAAGTCCATGGCATATCATAGTTCTCTTTCTCGCAGTCTATGACATTTGCTCACATACCGCGCTGCTATCTCCGCTGCTCTCTCTTCTTCCCCCAGCAAGATATATGTTTTCTCTTCCTCCTTCATGGTGATGAAATCCGGGAAGAGATGTGAGAGTCTCCTGAAGTGAGTGTCCCTCACTGCTGAGTATTTGGAGCAGTGTAGCAGGAAGTGGGTTTCGTCCTCTATGGCCTCCTGGTCACAGTGTTGGCATAGTCTTTCCTCCTGGGCTTGTAGCTCTGCCTGTGTCGGCCGGATTCGATGGCCAGACTGTGGGCGCTGAGTCTATACCGGCTCAGGATCTGGCGGTCTCTGGGGTCTGGGAGTTTCTCCAGGTATGGGGCCAGACTGTAGTCTCTCTGTAGACTCCGGTACATGGTCAGTTTCTGGGAGCTGATGATGTCGTTTTTCCAGTCACTGACATACCTCTCCTGGCCTTCGTCTACCATCTTCCTGATTTCGGCTTTTGTCAGGTTGTTGTGATTGGTGTTCTGGTCAGGTTGGGTTTGGGTGAGCTGTTCCAAGGGTCCTAGTTTTTCTGTTTCACCTACGTGTGTCAGGGCTTTATGGTGATGGGAGCTTGGATTGCTCCTACGTAGGTGAGCCCGGAATGACAGTGCCCTCTTTAGAACCGTTAGGTGTAGAGGGAATCTGCCCAGCTCGGCCCGGCAGGCACTGTTGGAGGTGCTCCGATGGACTTGGAGAAAAATCTCTTCTTTCACCAGTGGTTTACAGCCGGGACGGTCGCATCTTGGCACCGTCCTGGTAGTAAACTGTATATTCCCCAGATATGGATTACGGCGTGCGACACAATGACGGACAGGTATGGTATATTGTTGGTTTATTATTTTACTTTTATTACAGGAGATCGACAGCTTCAGGGAATTAGGTGATGTTGTAAGTAAGGTTTAATTAAGAATAATAAAGGAGTCTGTGTCTTTATTTCAATATAATAAATTTTTTCAGGGTGTCTGTGTTTTATTTACAATTTGACTATGGGATTAGTAATAGGGGTGTCTTATTGACGCCTCACATTACTAACCCCCCAACTATTACCTCACATGCCACCGCTACAGGTCAGTGTGAAGAGCAAGGCTATGTGCCAGAATTGGTGCATCTTACAGATGCGCCTTTTTTGGGGAGGCTGAGAGCTAATGTTTTTAGCCAGGGGGGTCAGTATCCATGGCCCCTTCCTAGGCTAATAATATCAGCCCGCAGCTGTCTGCATAGCCATTGCTGGCTAATAATTATAGGGGTCCCCACGCCATTTTTTTCCGATAAATAACCTTTTATTCATTAAATACATGTCCAGTATTTTGCACACACACACTACTAATTGTATTTAGCACTGACATCTATATATCTGCCTATTCTGCATGTATTTACTGTATGTAAACCATGTCTTCTATCCTATCGGCTCCTGCAGTGATTTTACAGAAGCCGACAAAATGAATTACAAGCTGTTCTTCTATCTATCTCTCTATGAAATATAAAGACATATATTGTATATACAATGGGGGAAATAAGTATTTGATCCCTTGCTGATTTTGTAAGTTTCCCCACTGACAAAGACATGAACAGTCTATAATTTTAAGGGTAGGTTAATTTTAACATTGAGAGATAGAATATCAAAAATTAAATCCAGAAAACCACATTGTATAAATTATATAAATGTATTTGCATTTTGCAGTGGGAAATAAGTATTGATCCCTCTGGCAAACAAGACCTAATACTTGGTGGCAAAACCCTTGTTGGCAAGCACAGCACTCAGACTTATTTTTAGTTGATGATGAGGTTTGCACACATGTCAGGAGGAATTTTGGCCCACTCCTCTGCAGATCATCTCTAAATCATTAAGATTTTGAGTCTGTCGCTTGGCAACTCGGAGCTTCAACTCCCTCCATAAGTTTTCTATGGGATTAATGTCTGGAGACTGGCTAGGCCATCCCATGACCTTAATGTGCTTCTTTTTGAGCCACTCTTTTGTTGCCTTGGCTGTATGTTTTGGGTCATTGTCTTGCTGGAAGACCTAGCCATGACCCATTTTTAATGTCCTGGCGGAGGGAAGGAGGTTGTCATGCAGGATTTTATGGTACATGGCTCCATTCATTCTCCCATTGATGCGGTGAAGTAGTCCTGTGCCCTTAGTGAGCCGCACAACACTGGGTACCAGGGCTTATGGGGTACTCGGCACCGAGCCCATGGAAGTCTATGGGGAATGTCACAAGCAGCACAGCTCGGTCCGTTGCCCTGGGCGCTCATTCAAAGGGGGATATTTACAGGGGATTTTTAGGAATAGTTCGTGACGCCACCTGTGGTTTCTGATCAAGTAGACCAGCGCTGCTGGGTGAATCTTCTGAGGGGATGTTACTGGGCAGCTAGATGTTAAGTCCCCCACAGGTGGGGCTGTTCCCTCAAAGTCAATGGTGGTGCAGGGTGCAGATAATAAGTCAGTCACACACAAGGGGTTCTCTTTCCATACCTTTACTGTAGATGGTTGCAGGTATGTCCCGGGAAGCTGTTCAGGGTGGAGTATGCACATCCAGGTAATTGCTGAGTAGGTTTAGGGCCTCCTTTCCCTTTAAAGTGTATGAGTCCTAACCTGCGTGAAGTCAAGTTTAACTCTTGATAGCACAGCTTCGCCCGGCCAACATTGTGGTGGAAGTCTTCTGCTTATTCTGGCGACCAGAACATTGGTGACCAGAAATTGGAAAGAACTAAGTCTATATTTGCAGCGTCCTGCTAGACTCCTGTTCTGCCTGACCCCGGTTATGTATCGGCACTTAGGGCTACCCTCTGCGACTTGAAGTCCAGCAGGGTCTCCGGTTTTCTATCACTAGCCGTGAAGGTACCAGCAATACTTCGGACCCGGTGTCCGGTTAGTTGAGTGAACGTGATCTGTCACCGAAGTCACTCCTTCGTAGGGTAACCACTCGCCCGTCGCCCTACTCTCCTCCTTAACATAAGCACAGGGCAGCAGTAGGTTCTGTCATTAGCTTTCTTCCTTCTTTCCAAAGCTCGCTGACTGATTCTCAGTTAACTCGATGTTCTGCAAACTGTAATCCCCTTCCTTCTTTCCTTCAAAGACTCTGTCCAGAGCAGCTCTCAGGACGTTTCGTCAGACTGAATACACGCTTGCTCCGAGAGTCACCTTCCACTTGCATGGGGTAATAGCAGTCTGTCTTTTCTGAGATATCAGCTTGCAATCTCTCTCTCTTCTGTCTCTGACAGGAAATCCACACACGTCTGTCTCTAGCTCAGACTGAGCTCTGACAGGAACTTGAACTTGAATCTGAAAAGACTTGAATGGCTACTGCTGCCTAACCACACCCTTAAATAGTCTAAGGTTCCCTCTAGTGGTAATACTGGGAAATGTGAGTGTGTGAATGAATATCAGATTTTGCAGTTACCTTTTAGTGCATACTCCTGGAAACATGTGTACCAAGCGCAGCTGGGCCACACATCCCCCCCTAGTTATCATCAGCACTCCCGGGCTGAAATAGAAAAAACAATTTTTATAATAACATCAACATAACTCTTCCCTTGCGGGAGGTAAGGACTCTTTAACGTTACAATGTGTACAATGGCAAGTAGAAAAATATCAAAATACTTTTCTCAATAAATACAAGACAAGATTCTTGTGGAGGACCCGCACCAAAAACCTCCCACGTGGGTCCTCGGTGGGCTGCAGGACTTCATTGCTGCAGACCTCACTCAAGGCCACACCATACGGGTTTTTCTTCCGAGGTAGTAAGGCTTTATGTAAAACCAAGATGGGGCAGTCCTTTTGTAAAACATTTTTAGAAAATCACATTTATACTCACATTACCCAACTGGGGTATTCTATGCAAAATTATGCAAATTATGCAAACATAATTACATAACAATAAAGTGCAAATTTCAACTTTTTACAAATGCAGTAAACCCTGTCTGGGTCCTACTGGTCTTCTTCTCTTTTGCAGATAGCGATGACATCTTCCACTCCTGGGGCTGGAAGCACGCGATGCTCTTTAGAACGCATTACCAATTGTTATGATCTGCTACAAGCACTAAGGAAAGGTGGGAATTCTGTCCCTACAATAGGACTGAGCTGGATCCCTACGATGTAACGGTGAACCTGATCCTGCGACCAGACCCGCTAAAGTCCTCAGCTAGTCTGAACGAAGACCTATAGTTGCGAGGGAGGAATCCCTACAAGATCTAGGGAATGGGAGAAAAGGTGGACACCTCCTAACAGAAAGTGTAGCAGGGAAAATAAAACAGAAAACAAATACCAAGAGATACTAAGATCTAGCAAAACTGACAGAGTAAGGCACCTAAGCACCCGGCTAGCTTAAGAGTAGATAATACAATGAAGTCCAGCAAGGCCAGAAGGCGGAACCAGACTAAATAGGGTAAAAAGGTCATGTGACCAGCAAAGTGAAACAAAACCTAACAAGAGGGTTCTAACAGTACCCTCCCTTCTAAGAGGATCCTCCGGATCCCCTAGGACTTAGGCTTATCCGGAAACCTCTTGTGAAACGCTCTGACAAGTCTAGACGCAGAAACATCATCCGCCCTCACCCATGAGTTATCCTCGGGTCCATAACCCTTCCAAGCGACGAGGTACTGTAAACTCCCTCTATACCGTCTAGAATTTAGGATGCGGGAAATCTCATATTGCCCGTCCTCCACCACCAGGGGAACAGTGGCCGAGACGTCTCCATCTGAGACCTCAGCTTTTTTCAAGAGAGAAACGTGAAACACCGGACTAATCTTCCAGAGGTGGGAAGCTCCAACTTAACAGCAGATTGGTTAATAACCTGAAGTACCTTAAAGGGCCCTACAAACTTGGGACCCAATTTCTTAGACGGAATCCTCAAGCGCAGATTCTTAGAGGACAACCAAACCATGTCACCAATAGCAAACAAAACCTCTTGTCGTTTTCTATCAAAATACACTTTGGATCTTTTGTTAGCCTCCTGAAGATTACCACGCACATCAGTCCAAACTCTCTCCAAAAGACCAGAAAAATTCTCCTCTTCAGGTACAGCCGATCCCAACTTGGAAAATGACCCAAACGACGGATGTCTCCCAGTACAACAAAAAAAAGGCGAACAACCAGCAGAAGCGGATGTATGGTTGTTAAGAGCAAACTCAGCAAGTGGCAGAAACTCAGACCACCCCTCTTGATTATCAGTCACAAAACAACGCAAGAACTGCTCAACATCCTGGTTTTTCCTTTCTGTCTGGCCATTAGACTCCGGATGATATCCGGATGAAAACGACAAATGAACTCCCAACCTGTCACAAAAAGCGCGCCAAAAACGAGCCACAAACTGAGGTCCCCTATCGGAAACAATGTCAGTAGGAACACCATGTAGTCTGACTATTTCCTTGACAAAGGCCTTAGCGAGAGTCTTAGCGCAGGGCAATTTGATGAAAGGAACCAAGTGACACATCTTGCTAAAATGGTCCACGACCACCCAGATGACAGTGAAACCCTCAGAGGGGGGAAGGTCAGTAATAAAGTCCATAGCCAAATGTGTCCAAGGTGCACTAGGGACCTCCAGAGGGCAAAGCAACCCTGCAGCAGGAGTATGAGAAGACTTAGATCTAGCACACACAGTGCATTGACGCACCCACTTAATGACTTCCTTCTGCCATCCAGGCCACCAAAAACTGCGACCCACAAGTCTCTTGGTCTCAGAGATTCCAGGATGACCTGCCAACCGAGAGTCATGACATTCATCAAACAAATCTCTCCTCAGGGTACCAGGCACAAACAACCTCCCATGCGGCGTGTTAGATGGGGCATTCTCCTGTGCTTTAAGAATCTCATCTTCCAGCACGGAGTCCAAAACAGCAATAACAACCCCCTCTTGCAAGATGTTTTCCTCCTCCTCCTCAGTACCCACCATAGGAGAAAAGCTGCGAGACAAAGCATCAGCTTTAACATTTTTAGTACCTGGGATGTAAGTAACGGTAAAATTAAACCGTGAGAAAAACAGTGCCCACCTAGCCTGACGGGCATTCAAGCGTTTGGCAGCATCAAGGTAGATCAGATTTTTATGATCGGTGAAGACTTGAACGGGAAATTCCGCTCCCTCCAAAAAATGACGCCAGTGTTCAAATGCGAGTTTAATTGCCAACAATTCCCGATTACCGATATCATAATTTAGTTCAGACTCAGAAAATTTATTTGAAAAAAAAAGCACAGGGATGTACTCCATCCGTCTTTGCCTGAGACAACACCGCGCCGACCCCCACAGAAGAAGCATCAACCTCAACCAAAAATGGTTTAGTCACATCAGGCTGCGTAAGGATGGGAGCAGAGCTGAACCTCTCCTTTAGCAACACAAAAGCCTCAATGGCCTCTGTAGTCCACTGAACCGCATCAGCACCTTTCCTGGTGAGATCGGTCAGAGGTTTGGCAATCACAGAAAAATCTTTTATGAATTTTCTATAATAATTGGCGAACCCCAAAAACCTCTGTATTGATTTCACACCAATAGGTCTAGGCCATTCCTGCACAGCTTGCACTTTCACCGGGTCCATCTCAAAACCTTCACTGGAGACAATGTTGCCCAAAAAACTAAGTCTCTGTACAGCGAACTCACATTTTTCTAGTTTGGCAAAAAGTGAATTATCACTCAGTAACTGTAATACTTCACGCACACTCCTCCAATGAGACTCCAAATCCGGTGAATAAATCAAAATGTCATCCAAATACACAACCACACTTCTGCCGATCAAAGGTCTAAGGATGTCATTAATAAGATTCTGAAAAAATGCCGGAGCACTGGAAAGTCCAAAAGGCATGACCAGATTCTCAAAATGACCCAGTGGAGTGTTAAACGCAGTCTTCCATTCATCCCCCTCCTTCATGCGCAACAAATTGTATGCCCCTCGAAGATCAATTTTCGAGAACCACTTGGCCCCCACTAACTGGTTAAACAAATCAGGAATCAATGGCAGTGGGTAAGGATTGCGTACAGTAATCTTATTAATCTCACGAAAGTCTAGACAAGGCCTTAAACCGCCGTCCTTTTTTTTAACAAAAAAAATTCCAACCGCCACAGGAGATTTGGAAGGCCTAATGTGACCGGCAGCCAAGCTTGTCTGTATGTATTCCTCCAAAGCCTTTCTCTCAGGAATAGTCAAATTAAATAAGCGACTTTTAGGAAGAGTCGCTCCAGGGACAAATTCAATTGCACAATCATAATCTCTATGAGGAGGCAATACCTGCGATTCTTTATCAGAAAAAACTTTCCAAAAATCCTGAATAGGTACAGGTAACTAACCCTTAACTACAGCAGCAATACGCCCGTTACAACACTTGTCATAACAATTGGGACTCCAGGACTTAATTTCATTGGTAGACCAATCCAGTACCGGATTGTGCAATTTTAACCAGGGTAACCCCAAAATCACCGGTGAGGGCAAATTATTCAAAACCACCAAATCCAAATTCTCTTGATGAACACCATTAATAGTAAGAGGAAATTCACAGATATGGTGAGTAACATTTTTCAAGTGAGAACCATCCACAGACACCACATTAATAGGGGAAGACAGAAGTTTGGGTTTTAATTTTAGTTTTTCCAAAAATTTCCCATCAATCACATTGAGAGTTGAACCACAATCCACAAATACCCGAAACTCCATTAATTCCTCCTCACCAGCAGTGGTAGCAGAAAGAAAGACACCTTTATTGTTTAAACAAGCTATACGGGCGAAACTGACCTCATTTTTTTTTCCTCTTTATTCATTCGAAGCGCACAGTTCTTAATAAAATGCTCCGATTTACCACAGTAGAAACACAAGCCCTTAGCAAATCTGCGTTCTTTTTCCCGAGAGTGAAGTGTCATTGCTCCAATTTCCATCGGCTCTGCAATGTCAGTACATTCCTTCTCCAAACTTGGAGCTGACAAGGCAGATTTACTCTCATTAACCCTTGCACGCAGTCTCCTATCCACCCGTATGGCTAATTGCATAGCCTCTTGCAAGTTACCAGGTATAGGATAAGCAATCAGCAAATCTTTAACCCTTTCACTTAACCCTGCAAGAAATAAACTTTTCAAAGCTGAATCGTTCCAGCCCACCTGTGTGGACCACTTCTGAAGTGAGTACAATATTTCTCCACATTACCTGATCCCTGTCTCAAACGTCTCAATTCTGTCTCAGCTGATGAAACACGATCCGGATCGTCATATAACAACCCCAAAGCAGAAAAAAAACTATCCATTGATCTAAAGCATGGATCACCAGGCCGCAGAGAAAACGCCCAGTCCTGAGGTTCTTTGCGCAAAAGTGACATTATGAACCCTATGCGCTGTGATTCCTCACCAGAGGATCTGGGTCTCAAACGGAAATACAACAAGCAAGCATTTTTAAAAGAAAAAAAATCTTGTTGTTCACCAAAAAATAAATCAGGCAAACGTACCTTTGGCTCCACGAAATGTGCTCCAGAACAACTACTCACGTGTTACTTTATCTCAGCCACCTCCAGAGAAAGTCCCTGCAGGCGCTGAACCAAATTCTGAACCGACACCATGATGGAAAACAGAAAATCTTTCCTTAGAGATTTTTTTTTTTTTCTTTTGGCTGGACTTACTGTTATGATCTGCTACAAGCACTAAGGAAAGGTGGGAATTCTGTCCCTACAATAGGACTGAGCTGGATCCCTACGATGTAACGGTGAAACTGATCCTGCGACCAGACCCGCTAAAGTCCTCAGCTAGTCTGAACGAAGACCTATAGTTGCGAGGGAGGAATCCCTACAAGATCTAGGGACTGGGAGAAAAGGTGGACACCTCCTAACAGAAAGTGTAGCAGGGAAAATAAAACAGAAAACAAATACTAAGAGATACTAAGATCTAGCAAAACTGACAGATAAGGCACCTAAGCACCCGGCTAGCTTAAGAGTAGATAATACAATGAAGTCCAGCAAGGCCAGAAGGGCGGAACCAGACTAAATAGGGTAAAAAGGTCATGTGACCAGCAAAGTGAAACAAAACCTAACAAGAGGGTTCTAACACCAATATATCATGTCCTGCGATCTGTGTTTGAGTAGCCACAGTTACACTAGAGCGATTCACTTGAGACCTAACGGGTGCCTCTTCTGAATATAGGTCATGCTCAGCAGGGGTCGCTGTTGCAACATAAGATGCTGGACAAGACGCAGGCTTGCGCAGTGGCGCAGTTGAGGTCGCATCACGCTGTTGCGATGTGGAGCAGAACTCAGAATATGATGCAGAGTAAGGTGCAGTATAGGATGCAGGGCAGGGCGCAGTATATGATGCAGGGCACGATGCAGGTGCGCGGCCTGGTGCTGACGCTGCTGAGGCTTGGGACACTGAGGCATGATGTACATTACCGGCGTCGGGGACGGGGTCGCTGACACGGGTGACGTTCAAGGCATACCACCCTTTAAGACCCCAGTGCCGCGTATAGCTGACTATATCCCCATTCATGAGATCCCTTCCCGGATGTCCCATGGGCAGATGAGATTCCACATCTCTGCGACTGACGAATACCCCTTGGTACAGGCCTGGCTCATGGATAAACCCCCAGCCTTTGCGGAGTTTGAAGTCGCTAATGCACCCCTGGCACCGCGGTTCCCGGAGCGTACCTTTATCTCTCCTGACGCTTTCTTTATCAGCGAGAAATTCCTCCTGGTACCGCTGACAGAACTGCTGCACTTCCCTCTGCTCCTGCTGCCGTTGCTTCTCCTGCTCCCGGCGTCGCCATTCGTTCTCCACCTGGGCGGCATATTCTATGTCGTCCAGGTACTCCATATCGTCCCAGTCGACCTCCATCATGGACGGCTGGTGTCCCTACCGGGGGACTGCATTCCGCTGCGGCCTCCAGGCCTGGCTGGCTCTCCGGAACGAGCAGGGCCTCCTCAGCCTCCTTCTCTCCCGCCGCATCATCGGTGGAGTCGGGATCAGCACTTTTGGAGCTGGCCTCCGGTTCTTCATCAGCCGTTTGCAGTGGTGGCACAGGTAACGGTTGCACTTCTGGAGGGGAGAGCGTTGCGTCCCACAGCAGCCGCTGTTTCAGGGCACGCCAGCTTTGCTCTATCACCTCCGTCTCTGCGCGGTGTCGGGCGATCACTTCCAGCACCGCATCCACCTCTTCCACTTTTTCCATTCTTCGGTCATTGTCCCGACCTGGGGACGGTTTCGGTACAGGTAACAGCTCTTCAGGGGAACGGGGCCTGCGCACCGCCGCTCCTCCACACAGCGTCTCCTGTCCTTCCGCCATCTCACTCCAGGCCAGACTGTATTTTCCATCGGGAACAATCTGGTCTCTTCCGTGGAGGCGGGACTTGCGCTTCCTCTTCTTAGCATAGAGGATGAAGAGGAGGCGGATCTCCCTTGCTGTTGGGCAGGCTCTGGTGTTGTAATAGCATTTGGATAAGGCGCCCATCACTTTCGCGCCACAGGGGGGGTACGCCCACGAATGCACGCCCACCTTCTTCACCAGCGCCTCAGGGCGCGAATATGGCGGCAAAAATGGCGGAAAATGGCGCCAAAAATCACAAGAACTGCACACAGTCTTTTTCACAAAAACAGTCCAATTCAAAGCACACAGGACTCACAAATGTAAGCTTCTTATCCTGTTCGTGACGCCAAGGATGAGCCGCACTACACCAGGGTTATGGGGTACTCGGCACCGAGCCCATGGAAGTCTATGGGGAATGTCACAAGCAGCACAGCTCGGTCCGTTGCCCTGGGCGCTCATTCAAAGGGGGATATTTACAGGGGATTTTTAGGAATAGTTCGTGATGCCACCTGTGGTTTCTGATCAAGTAGACCAGCGCTGCTGGGTGAATCTTCTGAGGGGATGTTACTGGGCAGCTAGATGTTAAGTCCCCCACAGGTGGGGCTGTTCCCTCAAAGTCAATGGTGGTGCAGGGTGCAGATAATAAGTCAGTCACACACAAGGGGTTCTCTTTCCATACCTTTACTGTAGATGGTTGCAGGTATGTCCCGGGAAGCTGCTCAGGGTGGAGTATGCACATCCAGGTAATTGCTGAGTAGGTTTAGGGCCTCCTTTCCCTTTAAAGTGTATGAGTCCTAACCTGCGTGAAGTCATGTTTAACTCTTGGTAGCACAGCTTCGCCCGGCCAACATTGTGGTGGAAGTCTTCTGCTTATTCTGGCGACCAGAACATTGGTGACCAGAAATTGGAAAGAACTAAGTCTATATTTGCAGCGTCCTGCTAGACTCCTGTTCTGCCTGACCCCGGTTACGTATCGGCACTTAGGGCTACCCTCTGCGACTTGAAGTCCAGCAGGGTCTCCGGTTTTCTATCACTAGCCGTGAAGGTACCAGCAATACTTCGGACCCGGTGTCCGGTTAGTTGAGTGAAGGTGATCTGTCACCGAAGTCACTCCTTCCTAGGGTAACCACTCGCCCGTCGCCCTACTCTCCTCCTTAACATAAGCACAGGGCAGCAGTAGGTTCTGTCATTAGCTTTCTTCCTTCTTTCCAAAGCTCGCTGACTGATTCTCAGTTAACTCGATGTTCTGCAAACTGTAATCCCCTTCCTTCTTTCCTTCAAAGACTCTGTCCAGAG
Source organism: Oophaga sylvatica (assembly GCA_033576555.1). Taxonomy (NCBI): domain Eukaryota; kingdom Metazoa; phylum Chordata; class Amphibia; order Anura; family Dendrobatidae; genus Oophaga; species Oophaga sylvatica. The sequence goes on from JARQOD010000001.1 coordinate 251,116,366, forward strand.
CAGCTCTCAGGACGTTTCGTCAGACTGAATACACGCTTGCTCCGAGAGTCACCTTCCACTTGCATGGGGTAATAGCAGTCTGTCTTTTCTGAGATATCAGCTTGCAATCTCTCTCTCTTCTGTCTCTGACAGGAAATCCACACACGTCTGTCTCTAGCTCAGACTGAGCTCTGACAGGAACTTGAACTTGAATCTGAAAAGACTTGAATGGCTACTGCTGCCTAACCACACCCTTAAATAGTCTAAGGTTCCCTCTAGTGGTAATACTGGGAAATGTGAGTGTGTGAATGAATATCAGATTTTGCAGTTACCTTTTAGTGCATACTCCTGGAAACATGTGTACCAAGCGCAGCTGGGCCACACATTAGCAGAGAAACATAATGTTTCCACCTCCATACTTCACAGTGGGGACGGTGTTCTTTGGTCATAGGCAGCATTTCTCTTCCTCCAAACACGGCAAGTTGAGTTAATGCCAAAGACCTCAATATTTGTGTCATCTGACCACAGCACCTTCTCCCAATCACTCACAGAATCATCCAAGTGTTGATTGGCAATATTCAAACAGGCCTACACATGTGTCTTCTTGAGCAGGGGACCTTGCGGGCACTGCAGGACTTTAAACCTTTATGGAGTAATGTGTTACCAATGGTTTTCTTGGTGACTGTGATGCCAGCTGCCTTGAGATCATTAACAAGTTACCCGTGTAGTTTTAGGCTGATCTCTCACCTTCCTCATGATCAAGGATACCCCACAAGGTGAGATTTTGCATGGTGCCCCAGATCAATGTCAATTGACAGTCATTTTGTACTTCTTCCATTTTCTTACTATTGCACCAACAGTTGACTCCTCACCCAGCGTCTTACGTATGGTTTTGTAGCTCATTCCAGCTTTGTGCAGGTATATGATCTTGTCCCTGACATCCTTATAAAGCTCTTTGGTCTTGCCCATGTTGTAGAGGTTAAAGTCTGACTGATTAATTGAGTCTGTGGACAGTCTTTTATAAAGGTGACTATGTAAGACAGCTGTCTTTAATTCAGGTAATGAGTTGATTAGGAGCATCTAATTGGTCTGTAGGAGCCAGAACTCTTAATGGTTAGTAGGGGATCAAATACTTATTTCCCACTGCAAAATGCAAATAAATTTACATAATTTATACAATGTGATTTTCTGGATTTTATTTTTGATATGCTATCTCTCAATGTTAAAATTAACCTACCCTTAAAATTCTAGACTATTCATGTCTTTGTCAGTGGGCAAACTTACAAAATCAGCAAGGGATCAAATGCTTATATTTGTGTATATATCTATCCTATCTATTCTATTCTAACCTGTCAGTATGATTTCACTGTAGCCACATATGAATTGCCGGCTTTTCAAATGACAGCGGTGAGTAATTCTCACAAGTCACAAGAATGGTCCGTGTGGTGTGCGATTTTTTTCTTGCACCCATAGACTTGCATTGGCGAGTCTCGGTGATGGGAGCTGCCCAATAGATTAACAGCGGTCCGAATGCTATGCGATGTTTTATCGCATAGCACTCGACTGTATTCCTCGCTAGTGTGACTCCGGCCTCATACTGATTTTTCATTTGAACAATTTTCTCTTTCAAAAACTGATAGCTTTGTGCCCCCACTAATGTACAATGAATAGAAGCTTTCATTACTGCGGTTACTGAGGATATTAATGTGTTTAAACAAGTCAAAGGGGCCGAATAATATTGCACGCCCCACTTTTCAGTTTTTTTATTTCCACAAAAATTTAAAATAACCAATAAATTTCATTCAATTTCAAAATTGTGTCCCACGTATTGTTGATTCTTCACCAAAAATTAACATTTGGTATCTTTATGTTTGAAGCATGATATGTGGGAAAAGGTTGAAAAGTTCCAGGGAGCCGAATACTTTCGCAAGGCACTGTAGGTATACAATTAGAAAGAAAAGACTTGATTTACCCGTACCTAAGCATTTTGTGGAACATGGACACTTAGAGAAACAGCTTAAGTTTCGTATCATAGACCATGTCCCACTGCTTAGATGGGGAGAAATAGGACTCAGATGATAAAAACTTAAGAACTAGAAAGGATTTTCAGACTTAAAACGCCTAAGCCTAACGGCTTGAATGTAGAATATAAATTAAATTGTACACTTTAAAGGTTGTTTGCTATTTTCCACTCTCTATTGACTCATTATCCTCCTTTGGTGTAGTATGTATATACAGTGCAGACCAAAAGTTTGGACACACCTTCTCATTTAAAGATTTTTCTGTATTTTCATGACTATGAAAATTGTACGTTCACACTGAAGGCATCACAACTATGAATTAACACATGTGGAATTATATACTTAACAAAAAAGTGTGAAACAACTGAAAATATGTCTTATATTCTAGGTTCTTCAAAGTAGCCACCTTTTGCTTTGATGACTGCTTTGCACACTCTTGGCATTCTCTTGATGAGCTTCAAGAGGTAGTCACCAGAAATGGTTTTCATTTCACAGGTGTGCCCTGTCAGGTTTAATAAGTGGAATTTCTGGCCTTATAAATGGGGTTGGGACCATCAGTTGTGTTGTGCAGAAGTCTGGTGGATACACAGCTGATAGTCCTACTGAATAGACTGTTAGAATTTGTATTATGGCAAGAAAAAAGCAGCTAAGTGAAGAAAAAAGAGTGGCCATCATTACTTTAAGAAATGAAGGTCAGTCAGTCCGAAAAATTGGGAAAACCTTGAAAGTGTCCCCAAGTGCAGTTGCAAAAAACCATCAAGCGCTACAAAAAAACTGGCTCACATGAGGACCGCCCCAGGAAAGGAAGACCAAGAGTCCCTCTGCTTCTGAGAAGTTTATCCGAGTCACCAGCCTCAGAAATCGCAGGTTTACAGCTGCTCAGATTAGAGACCAGGTCAATGCCACACAGAGTTCTAGCAGCAGACACATCTCTACAACTGTTAAGAGGAGACTTTGTGCAGCAGGCCTTCATGGTAAAATAGCTGCTAGGAAACCACTGCTAAGGACAGGCAACAAGCAGAAGAGACTTGTTTGAGCTAAAGAACACAAGGAATGGACATTAGACCAGTGGAAATCTGTGCTTTGGTCTGATGAGTCCAAATTTGAGATCTTTGGTTCCAACCACCGTGTCTTTGTGTGACGCAGAAAAGGTGAACGGATGGACTCTACATGCCTGGTTCCCACCGTGAAACATGGAGGAGGAGGTGTGATGGTGTGGGGGTGCTTTGCTGGTGACACTGTTGGGGATTTATTCAAAATTGAAGGCATACTGAACCAGCATGGCTACCACAGCATCTTGCAGCGGCATGCTATTCCATCCGGTTTGCGTTTAGTTGGACCATCATTTATTTTTCAACAGGACAATGACCCCAAACACACCTCCAGGCTGTGTAAGGGCTATTTGACCAAGAAGGAGAGTGATGGGGTGCTACGCCAGATGACCTGGCCTCCAGTCACCTGAACCCTATCGAGATGGTTTGGGGTGAGCTGGACCGCAGAGTGAAGGCAAAAGGGCCAACAAGTGCTAAGCATCTCTGGGAACTCCTTCAAGATTGTTGGAAGACCATTTCTGGTAACTACCTCTTGAAGCTCATCAAGAGAATGCCAAGAGTGTGCAAAGCAGTCATCAAAGCAAAAGGTGGCTACTTTGAAGAACCTAGAATATAAGTCATATTTTCAGTTGTTTCACACTTTTTTGTTAAGTATATAATTCCACATGTGTTAATTTATAGTTTTGATGCCTTCAGGCTATGTGCACACGTTGCGGTTTTTTAGCGGTTTTGCCGCGGTTTTTCGCGGCAAAACCGCTTACACAATACAACTCATTAAGGCCTATGAGATTCCGCAATGCTGTGCACATGCTGCGGGTTTTTCCGCGGCGGAATCGCATCGCGGGAGAATCCGCAGCATGCTCATTCTTTTTTGCGGAACCGCGGCGATTCCGCCGCCATAGGAATGCATTGAACCGCTTACTTTCTGCATGTGGCTGTGCCCACCATGCGGAAAGTAAGCGGTTCATGTGCGGATGGTACCCAGGGTCTGGAGGAGAGGAGATTTTCCTCCAGGCCCTGAGTACCATATCCATGTAAAAACAATAATTAAAATAAAAAATAATGATATTCTCACCTTCCGGCGTCCCACGCAGCTTTCCCGCCTCTCAGCGACGCTCCCGCCAATCGCGTTCCCAGGAGTCCTTTGCGAGATCACCCAGATGACGTAGCGGTCTCGCGAGATTCTACGTCATCGGGATGATTGCCGCAAAGTACTCCTGGGAACGGAACTTGCCGGGAGCGTCGCTGAGAGGCGGGAAAGCTGCGGGGGCCGCCGGAAGGTGAGAATATCATTATTTATTATTTTTTTATTATTTTTACATTAGATCTTTTTACTATTGATGCGACATAGGCGGCATCAATAGTAAAAAGTTGGTCACACGTGTCAAACACTTGTTTGACTCGTGTGACCAACCTGTCAGATCGCTTGTAAAACGCTAGCATTCTGCAAGCTAATTACGCTTGCAAAACGCTAGTGTTTAGCGGGAATACGCATACCTATAATATGCGGATTTCCCGCGGCAGGGAGGTGCGGAATTGCCGCGGAAATGTATGTACATGTGAATGTACAATTTTCATAGTCATGGAAATACAGAAAAATCTTTAAATGAGAAGGTGTGTCCAAACTTTTGGTCTGTACTGTACATTTATGAGAATTGTATTGTTTTTTTTTCTTTTTTTAGGTTTAAGAACAAAGAAAAATAGAAAAATGAAATAATGACTCATCACATCCATTTTGTTTGATTGAATATGCTACAAAAGTTAAATTGTAAGAATAATAATATATGGAAAGTTTATTCACTGACACCTACTGCCCCTAAGTCCTCCTTCCCAACCATTTTGGATTTCTTCTATATTTATTCCTCTACTAGATGGAGGCGGTAATGTCACGATGGGGGCAGACTTTGCAGCGCTGAGAATCTCTCCCCCCATGTGCTCACCCACCTATCCACTCTCTCTGTTCCCATGTGCTGACTTCTCCGTCAGTCACCCCTGTATCTGTATCTGACTGTGTACAGAACATACCACATGTCCTGGGCAGGGGAGGAAGCAAAAGACAATACTGACATTACAGCAGGAGATCGCAGAGGATACATTTTGTGAGGTAAAATATTTTTTAAAAACACTCAGTGAAATATTTTAAATCACAAAATGAATCCACTGTGATCCCCTGCTGTAATGTCAGTATTGTCTTTTGCTTCCTCACCTACCCAGGAGATGTGGTATGCTCCGTGCACGGTCAGACACAGTCAATTTTTAAAATGAACTTTATTAAGTGGGAAAACCCCTTTAATGTGACCGGCTTCCTCTGCCTGTAGACACGTCGTGCATCTGCTGCCGGGATCAGCCGAATGATTCACTGCACCTGCGCGGAATTCGCGCAGGCGCAGTAAATCAGACCGCCGCCATCTTTGGCAGACAGATAGTGGCGGTCACATTAAAACTGTGCATGCACTCCTCTTGTACACAGATGGCTGCAGTCAGTGAATCATTCGGCTGATCCCGGCGGCAGCGTGTTCATGACGGTGTTCCGCTGGTGGTACCGCACAAGAGGATGCGTGAGTGTGTGAGTAAGTGTGACTGTGAGTGTGAGAGTGTATGAGTGTGAGTCTGTGTGTGTGGTGCGTACGGCGTATAGAGTGTGCGTGTGATGCAACTGTGTTCCGCTGGTGGTACCGCGCCATAGGTTGGTACCAGCAGCAGTTTCCATATTGAGACACCCATCATTTGGGTGTCCCAATATGGCGGTCCGTTAACTTCCTCCACTTGGAATTCTGGGATACGGTGACATCTGGACAGAACAGGAAATGAAAACATTACAAGGCAATTATATAAATAGATATGTCTCTATGCTTAAATTGGAGATAGGGTCCATTGACCTTCTGTTATATTTCATCTATATCTTATATAATGTTTGTAGTAACTGCTTTAGAGAGGACAAATTATGCAAATGTATGACTTTGAATGTACTTTGATATATGAGATTCCGGATATTTTGCTTGTTCTGTGCTGCAGATCCGGCACAATGTGTCTGTGCAGTTTTTTTCTGCCTTTGGAAGGGATGCCATGTGCAGTAGGTGTTGGATAACGCTCAGCATGTTAGTAGCTTTTGAGATGGGGTGAGTCATTAGGATTAATAGAATGCACAGGTGTATCTATATGAAATCAAATGTTCCTACTATTGTATGCACACTGTAAGCACGACTGAATGCACTATTTGCACTTTATAAGCACATTGTATGTTATATGTACTATATATTACCACAATCAATTGAATATCATATATTCTTTATGAGATGTTCCTTAACTGATTTATAACTCACATATCAAATATGTAAATGTATACACCTATAAAAGGCGAACACTGCCACTTGTTTGTTGCTTGAGAAAGGCTCACAATCCTGAGCTGAAACGTCGCATTTTTGACAATTAAATAGCCACATTTTTTCACCCTGAACTAGTGTGCTGCTTTTGTTTTTAGTCTGTATATGGAGGTTTGGTCATTGCATTGGAGGCACGGCACCAGGAACGCTATCTGCCTATTCTGCTTTTCATTTTCTTTTCTTTATCTATCCATCATCTATCTATCCATATCTATGTATGTATCTATCAATCTTACAGTATCTATCACATATCTATGTATCATTCTATTTATCTATCTGTCTCATGGTTATCTATCTCTCTAGAAGAAAAAAATGGAACAGCACCGTATAGATGAATTCAGGGTGCAAGGCCCTCCAAACAAATATCCATTTGTATAAATAAAAAAGAAGGCAACACTCCAATAAATGATAAATCACCATCAGTATACCATCAGAATAAGAGGTTGGATCTTCCAATTTTGAAGCATTTTACAGAGTTAAAACACACAGAGAAACAACTAAGATTCAGAATAATTGACACAATTCCACAACAGAGGAGGGGAGGTGATAGAGTACTCTTTCTTAAATCGAGAGAACGGAAATGGATCTATGAACTACATACCCTCAAACAAATGGGTTTGAATGTGGATTTTGAAGTCCATTCAGTTATGTAACGGTAGATAGAAAATATACAGCGTTGGCAAAAATTAAGAGACCACTGCAACATTTTTAGTTTGTCTGATTTTTCTCTTTATAGGTATATTTTTGAGTAAAATGTATATTGCTCTTTTATTCTATAAACTACTGACAACATGTCTCCGAATTTCCAAGCAAGAAATTTTGCATTTTATTTTCAGAAAATGAGAAACAGTCAAAATAAAAAAAATCCAGTGCTTGCAGAACTCATATAATGCTAAGAAAACAAGTTCATAATCATTTAGAAACAACAATACTAATGTTTTAACTCAGGAAGAGTTCAGAAATCAATATTTTGTGGAATAACCATGATTCTTAATCACAGCTTTCATGCGTCTTGGCATGCTTTCCACCAGTCTTTCACACTGCTTTTGGGTGACCTTATGCCATTCCTGGTACAAAAATTTAAGCAGTTCTTCTTTGTTTGATGGCTTGTGACTATCCATCTTCCTCTTGATTACATTCCAGAGGTTTTCAATGGGGTGCAGGTCTGGAGATTGGGCTGGCCATGACAGGGATTTGACGTGGTGGTCCTTCATCCACACATTGATTGACCTAGCTGTGTGGCATGGCACATTGTCCTGCTGGAAAAACCAGTCCTCAGAGTTGGGGAACATTGCCTGAGCAGAAGGAATCAACTGTTTTTCCAGGATAACCTTGTATGTGGCTTAAAGGGAATCTGTCACCCTAAATTGGCGGGATATTAAGGCATGTTAAGGCAAGTACCCAAAACACCGCCCATCTGACCTGACTGCCATCATTTAAATATCCCGACAATTTACGGTGACAGATTCCCTTTAATTCATACGTCCTTCGCAAAGATTAACCTGCCCAATTCCAGCCTTGCTGAAGCATCCCCAGATCATCACTGATCCTCCATCAAATTTCACAGTGGGTGCAAGACACTGTGACTTGTACACAGGTACGGACTGAGATTGAAATTCAGCTCTGGCATTTGAAATCACACAGGCCCATGATGTCCCCATCCCTAAACACTAGATGGGATATATTACTAATATTACCCTGGATGGAGGAAAGCAAGATTTACTACAAGACCAATATTTCTAATGATACCTGTGGCCTACTGGGGTAAGTAGTGGAGCCAGTAACTTTGTACTCCGTCACAACTCTTAACAGTACGGCTGTCTTTAGAACACTGATTTTGTTAACAGCATAGCAGACAAGGCAGCCCACGACCAGATAGGCCCTTCTGGCATTTGCCAGAATTGCCAGATCGCCAGCCCAGCCCTGCTTGTACGCCTCTCCAGGTCTCCGTCTAACCATTAAATGACCAGGTGTTGGGCAAAGCTGAAAATTAGACTAATCAGAGAAGATTACCTTACTCCAGTCCTCTATGGTCCAATCCTTATGATCTTTGGCAAACTTCAGCCTGACTCTACCTTGCTTCTCATTGATGAAAGGCTTTTTTCTAGCTTTACATGACTTGAGCCCTGCCTCTAGGAGCCTGTTACAAACTGCTCTTGCCGTGCACTTCACCCCAGCTGCCATTTGCCATTTCTTTTGTAGGTCACTTGATGTCATCCTGTGGTTGCTGAGTGACATTCGAATAAGATGACTGTCATTCTGGTCAGTGTTATGATTTGGTAGCTGAGGAGTGCAGGTAAAAAAGGCAATACACCAGAGCAGTTGGAATCTATGAGATTGCAGTACCCTGACTAACCACCACAAATAGAGGCAGCCGTGGAGCGTTCCTACGTTGGTCCTAGACGCCTCGTCACAGCCTGAGAAACTAACTATACCTAAAGATAGAAAGAGGAAAGCTATCTGCCCCGGAGCAGATCCCCAAAGAACATAGAAAGCCCCCAAACATGTAATGGCGGTTAGACAAGAAGAAATACTGACACAGACAGAAAATAGTATGAGCAAAAGTTGGGGCCCAAACTATCTAAATAGAAAAGGAAAGGAAGGGCACTTACTGCAATCCCAAAAAACCCTGAAAAGCACCAACTCTACTAATTTCAAAAACACCTGAGATCACACGACCTCTACCACCTAAATTAGTTCTCTGGTGTAACAAAATCAAAACAGCAGCCACTGAAAAAAGTGGAAAAAACAAATGTACAAAACATCAGTGGCTGAACTAAACTGAGAGGGCAAAAGCCCCCGGAGGGGACCCAGAAGGCCCCCACAGAAGTGCAGGACAAAATGCAAAAATCAAGCACAAAAACAAAAAGAAGAAAATGTCTTATCTGTTAGCAGGAGATGCAGACACGACACAGCAGGCTACAAAGGAAACAGGAATCAAGGATTGAGACCAGAACAATTGATCACCGGCAACCCTGATGGGAAGGCGACTCCCTTAAATAAGACCAGTCAGTAACACCTGATTCCCAATCCTCACAATCTTCACTGGACAGTTCAGTACCGCTTGTAACCACCAGAGGAGCCTCTGCTCAGAACTCATTTCAAGTCCATTCACAACAGGTCAGTGGAGAGTCATTTTCGCCCTCTGCTGGTCTGTAGCTTTGTTGTTCCCAATGTCTGCTGCTTGACCTTGTTGTAATGGACTGCCATCTTAGAAATTTTAAGGACGTTCACTGTATCCCTCCGCTAGTCAAGCCAGAATTGAACCCTTCTTTTCCTCATTCAAGACTTTTCTTTTCAACTCCTTTGGCATGGTTAAAAGTTATATTTTTCATTCCTATTACTTTTGGGATATTACTAGCACTTGTTTTGCTATCCAGCTTATCCTATTGCAAGAGGATTGTGAACACCACAGCAGTGTTTTTTTATACTTTCCTTCGTTAAGTAAGATTTGGTTCAGGTGATCACCTAATCAGAAGCACATTAAGTAGAATGAGGTGTCCTCTGGTTGGAATTCAACTGACACTGGAATGGAATGAGGTGTCCTCTGGTTGGAATTCAACTGACACTGGATGGAATGGCTGTCAGACATGTAGAGAAGCTGATTTTTATAAAACTGTGCAGTGGTCTCTTAATTTTTGTAGAAAATTTTCCTTGTAATCTATATTTCTCTTTCTCCTTGCACATGTACAAAGTCCTCAGTAGTATAAGTGGTTTAGATATTTTTGATATATTCTAAGAATATTTAATAATTGATAATTTTAATTGTCATGTATTTGTTTATTTTTTCAGATACTTCACCATTGTAAAGAAGTCACCATCACTGTATATGCTTTCCCATGAGGATAAAATATCATTTGGAGTACACTAAATGAATATTTTCAGAAAGATTTTTTCCATTTTATATTTTAAAAAATGTATTTGAAATAACTTTTTTTGGAATGTAAAAGTAAAAGATTGTGTATATGTCATTTATGGTCAGGCAAGTTCTATCAATAAATGGGGTTCACAACAAATATCGCCTTGGTCTATGGTTGTAAACTTTAACTTGGGGTTATTGTGATGCGATGGGTGTGTATACCTGTTCTACCTTTGTAGACATAGATATGGAGTGCTTGTTGCCTCCTTTTTTTTATCAGTCTATCTATCTAGAAAAAGAAAGCACAGCAGCACTCTATATGAGCCAAGATATATGCAAACACTGAAGACATTGAATATAAACTGTGTTATTACTCAGTAAGATGTACGTACAAAAATGAAGGTTCTTAGCGCATAAATTGGCCAATTCACGTATGCCCATCAACCACGGCAAGGCAACCTCCCTCTGATGAGTCCTTTTCTAGTGTACATACCTATTTTGACCTATTATCAGCCTACAGTTGAATGGACAAACATGTCTCTCTGGGGCCATGAGCCTACAATTCAAATGGATAAGTAGAACTGATTAAAATCACTCGCCTGCTGGTTATGGAAGGAGTGCAGAGTTAGGTTGGAGGCAGTCACACCTCCAATAGAGTAAAATTATATCTTGCCTTATATAGAGTGCTGCTGTGTTTTCTTTTTCTATATAATGCAGCTATCGCAGCTTGCACCTGTTCACACTTAGGAGGTGCAGTTCAGTTTTTTTCTATCTATCTGGAAGAAAAAATGGAACAGTACCATATAAATAAATTCAGGCTGCAAGGCCCTCCAAACAAATATCCATTTGTATAAATAATATAAAAGAAAAAAGGAGGCAGCACTCCAATAAATGATGAAAACCAGTGGCCTTTATTAGCCCATATGGTGTGGCATCGTTTCGGCTGTGACCAGCTTTTCTCCAGCAGTAAATAGGTATAAACATCAGATATAGGGCATCACATCATCATCAATTGATAAAATTATTAATGAAATTTTACAATATAAATACAAGTGCAAAATCACACGTTATCCATACATGATTCACATCAGTATATGTGCATATTATTACAACAGGAAAGATGTATATCTTTGTACCGTGTTAGCCAGTATAAAAGGTATCAACCACTGAGGACTCTAAATATTTTATTATTACAACATGAACCTTATTGCAATTCATTTAGTCCATCAGGGCCAGTGCATAAAGTGCATAGTGCTACGTTGGTTTATGATTAATATCATGTGTTTTAGATAGAGTTATTGACTCACCCACTTGTGGTTTAATCATTCTATTGTAGACGTGCCATATATGGCATCAGGAAGTGCACTGCTGCACATGTGTGTGATGTCACAATCATCTAGCCAATCCTTGTGTCCAGAGCGCCCAAAGGAATTCGAGCATGCTCAGTAGGCACACTATGTGTGTAGTCGCCATCTTTCTTCAGGGAAAACATTCTCACATGTGTATTTCAGCAATCCTCCAGCATTTTCAAGGCTAAATAGTCAAAAATGGAGCTACAGATATGGGGTAGTCTCTCCCATTAGTGGTGTACTTAGGGCTGGGGTGTTTTAAGACATATTTGTATATCCACATGCAACTTCAATAGCCACAACTAGGGCCCAGTAAAACATCACCCCTAGTGGAGGAATGTTGAGAGTAGACTCAGCAAGTTCAGTAATACATGGACTAAGGACCACTAAGCAACAGAGGTCTATGAGCATGGAGCGTTAGCCCAGAGTGGAAGGAAATCTGAGTGGGGCATCTTAATTTCTCTGAGAGGGTGATACAAGAATAATAATAACATACATTTACTCCTGTTAGATACAGTCCATCTTCCAGGCATTTTATGGCTGTCGATTGTAGTAGTTTCTGAAGTCCTTTGATACAAAACTTGCTTCCTCAAACTCATCTAGTTTGTTTTTGAGGGCATCCATTTCTTCTTTTAGACTAGAGTCGAAGCTGCTCTATACATCTTGTTCTCCAAATAGGAAGTGTGAATGAGTTCTCTGATCTCTTTAGTGAGGTCTTTGGTAAGTTTTGCAGACATTTTATCGTATCGTGTAAAAGTTTGGGCACCCTTGGACAAAATTGGGGTTATTGTGAACAGTTAAGCAAGTTATAGATAAAATGATCTCTAAAAGAGCTATAGTTAAAGATGACACATTTTCTTTTTATTTTAGAAAAAGATTGTTATTTTTTTTACATTTTTCAAATTACAGAAAGGAAAATGGGCCAGGCTGATCCGGTCTTTTCACGTGGCCAGGGCCGGCCCGAGAGATTACGGCGCCCTAGGCGAAACTATTTTGTTGCGCCCCTACTTAAGTATTAGTGTTGAGCATTCCGATACTGCAAATATCGGGTATCGGCCGATATTTGCTGTATCGGAATTCCGATTCTGAGTTCTGATATTTTTGTCATATCGGATACCGGAATCGGAGTTTTCCGACAAAGTCTATGGGAGTTCCTGTGTCACAGAACGAAGTACGTGACACAGGAACTTCCCGAAACTGTCAGTGTCGGTCGGGTCTGTCAGGTGTCAGCAGCACTTACCTGGCAGAAGATCCCCGGTGGTCACGTTCTCCTGGGTGGCCGCCATTACCCTCTCCCTGGCGGTCACGTGCAGCATCTCGCGATAACTGCATGGGCTGCCAGGTACTGGGTAATCTCGGCCAGCTGTACTCTCGCGACAGCTGGCCGTAAACCAGTCCGGATTATGTCACCGCCGGGGACGCAGCTCAGGTAAGCAGCTCTGCTCTATGTAGATGTCAGGCTCAGCCTGGCATCCAGATGTAGTAGAGCTGGACTCATCGTGGGACACTTGTGATTTTGGACTGCGTCAGACAGGGAGTATTTGTGTTGGTTTGTTATTTTTGTTTTTTTACAGGAGAACGATGGAGTCGCAGGATGAGCGTGGAATAAAAATAATGAAAACTGTGTTGTGTTTTATTTCATTAAAAGACTTTATTCTGGCTGTGTCTTTTTTTAAAAATTTACAAACTATGAATAATAATGGATCAGTGTCTTATTGACGCCTCTCCATTATTAACCGGGCTTATTGTCACCGATCAATCAAAGGTGACATTAACCCCTTATTACCCCGCTTGCCACCACTACAGGGCAAGTGGGAAGAGCCGGGTAAAGTGCCACAATTGACGCATCTTTGGATGCGCCAATGGTAGGGCTGCTGCAGCCTGGTATTTTTAGGCTGTTGGCCAAAATCCATGGGCCTTGACAGTCTTTTAATACCAGGCCGCAGCAGTCTGCTTTTTACTTAGCTGGTTAACAAAAATAGGGGGACCCCCACGCTATTTTTATTCTGAGGGGATCCCCTATTTTTGTTAACCAGCCAAGATAAGCAGACTGCTGTGGCCTGGTATTATCAGGCTTGCAAGGTTCATGGATATTGGATCCTTACCAGCCTGAAAAACCAGGCCTCAGTAGTCTGCTTTATCAGGCTGGTTAACAAAAATAGGGGAGACCCCACGCCATTTTTTTTTTCGAGGGGATCCCCTATTTTTGTTAATCAGTTCACTTCAGGTCAGCTGGGATTCCCTCTGACGTCACTGATGCAGTGCGGTGTCCCTGGTTGACCTGAAGTGAAAGTGGGAAGCAATCAATTATGCTAACCACTTCCTCTCCTGTAAGCCATTTTTGGTTGTTTGCTTTGCTTTGCCAACATTTGAAAATTTAGGAGCAAAATAAACGCGCGGGATTAAACACCTGTCAGCAGACGATGCAAACGACTCACATCCGTAGTTTAGCACCTCCTTTCTGTGCGTAAATTGAAGCTCAACGGTTTTTCTTTTAAATTTATGGTAAAAAAATTTATGTACACTTTTCTTTCAATCCCTAAAATTTTTTGCCTTTTGAAAAGATTTTTTATAATTTTTTATATTTTTTCTCTGGCGCCCCCTTAGGGTCGGCGCCCTAGGCGGCCGCCTAGTTCGCCTATACATTCGGGCCGGCCCTGCACGTGGCACACCCTGATAAACCCGGTTCTGAGCTTTCGAAGGGAGGGGGTACTGTCAAGGGTTTACCACGACAGAGAGGAGCCATGAGATCGCAGCGCCTATATCAATGGCCCCTTACCAGCCTGAGAATACCAGCCCCCAGCAGTCTGCTTTAGCAAGCTGGTTGTCAAAAATGGGGGACTCCACGATGTTGTTTCTAAATTATTTATTTAAATAATTTAAAAAAAAACAGCATAGGGACCTCTCTATTCTTGATAACTAGCCTTGCTGAAGCTGACAGCTGAGGGTTGCAGCCCCAGCTATGAGTTTTGCCGGCTGGTTATCAAAAATACAGGGGAACCCATGCCGTGCTTTTTTTTTTAATTATTTATTTACAATGCAGGCGCCAGCTGATGAATACTCCCATCAGCCACTCCTGCTCTCACTGTTATTAGCGGCAGCAGGTGTCGGCTGATGAGAGCAGTAGTCCCATCAGCCGACACCAATGACTGGAGGTAAACTTTATATCTCTGATCATAGCTGCTGGCTCACGCTGTCATTTGACAGAGTGGGATCCGCGGCTATCTGACCAGCGGTGATGATTTTACCGCCAATTAGAAGCAGTGTTTGCTGTGCTGTCATGCACATGAAATTGCGCCAAACACCCTGTGTTTGAGAGGCCGAACATGAACAGTAACATGGATTTCCTGTTGAAGTCTGTGTTCGGTGTCCGTGCCCGAATAGTAGGTGTTTGGTACCGACTCCTAACTTTACTGTTCGGGTTTGCCCATCTCTACCAGCTAGCACTCATTGTCAGAGATAGTTTAATCTCCATGGCTGGAGGTTGTTCTTGGTTATTATTGGAGAAGGCATTTGGTATATAGTGTATAGTGTCGGTGTACAGGTAACACACTAACTTACCAGTGACGTCTCTAGTTGAAGTCCTTCATCTTCATGCAGCGCAGACCGCAATCACTTCTTCCAGCTAGGACTCCTCTCTGCAGAAAATTGTTATGAACTGCTACAAGCACTAAGGAAAGATGGGAACTCTGTCCCTACAATAAAACTGAGCTTGATCCCTACGATGTAACGGGGAACCTGATCCTGCGACCAGACCCGCTAAAGTCCTCAGCTAGTCTGAACGAAGACCTATAGTTGCGAGGGAGGAATCCCTACAAGATCTAGGTGGACACCTCCTAACAGAAATTGTAGCAGGGAAAATTAAACAGAAAACAAATTACTACGAGATCCTAAGATTAAGCAAAACTGACAGAGTAAGGCACCTAAGCACCCGGCTAGCTTAAGAGTAGATAATACAATGAAGTCCAGCAAAGCCAGAAGGGCGGAGCCAGACTAAATAGGGTAAAAAGGTCATGTGACCAGCAAACTGAAACAAAATCTAACAAGAGGGTTCTAACAAAAATAACACATAGTTACCTAGAGCACCGCTTCCAGAGCACATTCCCCACTTTTTCCCTTTCTTCTACACTATACAGCTGAATACAGATGTGCACCCACCATTAATATATAATTAGTAATTGTGCAAGCCACCATTCCAAATATAAATTATAATCCACCACTATGCCTCCACTAACTATAAATAGCCAATTCCCCATCTAATAAATATATCACCTGTACTCTTTCCCCTAATTCAATACCAGTTACACTTCTGCATCCTCAATGCCCCCACTATGTACTTCCCAATCCCCCAATTCATTATATTTACATGCCCCTTCCTCCCCAATTCAATATGTCCTGTCTTCTCTCTTTCCCACCCCACCCTCAATTAACTGCTCTCAATCACTCAATCTCATTAATCAACTGGTTTCCCCCACATTCAATACATCATTTACTCTCCCCCACCCTCAGTTTATCATTATTTGCTGCCCCACCTCAAATTCATTCTCATTTGTTGTCTCCCACCCTCAAATTCATCATTTACTGTCCCCCACCCCCAGTCTCAATACATCATAATTTAGTCCCCCAACCCTCAAAAATCATCATTATTTGCTCTCCTCATCCCCACAATCAATTCATTATTTCTCTCCCCATCCCCACCTTCAATTCAATTGCTGTCCCCCACTCTCACTTCATAATTTGCAGTCCCCTTCCCCCACACTTCATCATTTGGACACATGAAATGGACACCGACTCCAACTCCACAGCTCTGAAGTGGGGGATATGTTATCCATTCTGCTGCAATGTCTTTGAAGTCTGTATATTTTAACCTTTATGTTGTGTTGTGTCTAAGGCCGGCGTCACACACAACCACAAAAAATCGGTCCGTTTTAGACGGTCGATTGTCGGATTAAAATGTAAACATCACACATCCTTCTGGCATCCGATTTTCCTTCAAAGATGCGATTTAGTCGCATGTGTGTGTACCTTGTAACATCCGATTTTCATCCGACTTGCGAGATTTTCTCGCAGGCTTGCAAAACTGACATATAATGGATCCAAAAGAATAGTATTTCAATCACAAAAAAAAGAATAGATATATACACATAGATCACATATATATATATATATATATATATATATATATATATATACATGTCATTGTGTCATGTATATATACATATATTTATAGTTCCTAGACTTCTACATACTGTTATAGCCGCTAATTCAATTGCCGGCTTCTGTGAAATCACAGAAGCCGACATGAAATGATACATTGTTTCTACACAGTTAACCATGTCATTTCCTGTATTTTGATATTTGTTTAGAACTTACAATTACATGAGTGTATTTGTGCAAAATTTCAGACATGTAGGGGTTAATTAAAGATGTAATTTTGTTGAAAAAAAATGCGTGGGCTCCCGCTGTATTTTCTCCACCAGACAGACAAAGCAAGCGAGTGGGGGCAGATAATAACAGCCTAGGGAGGGTACATTTTTTGGTGCCCCCCTGGCTACTAACATCTGCCCCCAGACACCCAGAAAGGGCAAATCTATAATTAGATTCGCCCTTTCTGGCACTTTGCCCGTCTATTCCCATTGCCCTGTAGCGGTGGCGAATGGGTTAATAATCTCACCTTAATGTCACCTTAGTATTGAAAGGTGACCTTAAGGCAGGTTAATAATTGAGAGCTGTCAATTAGACAACTATCAATTATTAATCCTATTGTATGAGAGAAAAATCAAACACACACTTTAATAAAAAAGAAGTTTAATGAAATAATCACACAGTTTTTGACAATATTTTATTTTCCTGCTAAAACCATTTGCTGTAATAAAAATAAAATAAAAAAGCAAAATGATTCTTACCAATCCGAAGTACAGTCAGGTCCCACGCTGTAATCCATCAGAAAGGGTTAACAGGTTACAGGTCGCAGAGAGCTAATAATGCTGTCTCAGACCTGTATTCCCCTGAATGAATAAGTTACTCTCCCAGCGAAAGGAGAGGAATAGATTCATGAATGGAGCTTAATTGATTTATTGGCAATTTAACTTTAGTGACCTGACCTAAAGGGAAAGTGGACACAATCAATTAAGCTTCATTCATGAAACACATCCTCTCCTGTAGCCAGGAGAGGAACTTATTCATTCAGGAGCTTTGAGTTGAGCATGCAGGATTACTTGCACTGCTTGGCTCAAAGCTAGTTAACCCTTAGTGAAGGATTACAGCGTGGGATGTGACAGATCGGCGGAATAGGTAAGAATAATGTTGTTTTATTTTTTTTTCTTTATTTTAGGAGATCAATGGCTTCGCTCGGATTAAGTGTAAAATAAAATATGGTCAAAAAAATGTGTTTTTATTTCATTAAAATTATTTATTCTTAAAGTGTGTGTGTGTTTTTTTATTTACTTCAATAGGATTAATAATTGATAGTTGTCTAATTGACAGCTCTCAATTATTAACCTGCCTTAAGGTCACCTTTCAATACTAAGGTGACAGTAAGGTGAGATTATTAACCCATTCGCCACCGCTACAGGGCAATGGGAATAGACGGGCAAAGTGCCAGAAAGGGCGAATCTAATTATAGATTTGCCCTTTCTGGGGTGTCTGGGGGCAGATGTTAGTAGCCAGGGGGGGCACAAAAAATGTACCCTCCCTAGGCTATTATTATCTGCCCCCACTCGCTTTGCTTTGTCTGTCTGGTGGAGAAAATACAGCGGGAGCCCACGCATTTTTTTTCAACGAAATTACACCTTTAATTAACCCCTACATGTCTGAAATTTTGCACAAAAACACTCATGTAATTGTAAGTTCTAAACAAATATCAAAATACAGGAAATGACATGTTTAACTGTGTGGAAACAATGTATCATTTCATGTCGGCTTCTGTGATTTCACAGAAGCCGGCAATTGAATTTGCGGCTATTACAGTATGTAGAAGTCTAGGAAATATAAATATATGTATATATATATACATGTCACAATTACATATATATATATATATATATATATATATATGTATTCTATGTGTGTATACCTATTCTTTCTAGTCTTTATTAAAGCTGTCAGTGTGATTTTACAGTATAGCCGGGGATGAATTGCCGGCTTTTCTAAAGGACACCGATGCGATTTAATCGCAAGTCACACATGCGGTCCGTTTGTAATCCAATTTTTCATCGCTCCCATAGACTTGCATTGGCGATTGTCGACCCACAATCGGTGACAATCGCAGCATGCTGCGATTGTACACGGACGTTTAAAACGGACCACAAAATAACGGATACTGGGAGCTGCTCCATAGATTAACATAGGTCCGACTGCAATGCGATTTTTCATCGCATTGCAGTCGTCCGATTATGTCGCCAGTGTGACGCCGGCCTAACTGCTTCTATTACACCTTTTTATTGATATATATGTATAATTTCATATATTTTTTCTTAATATTATTTAGCAAACCATTAACTTGCTTTGAGTTTTGCCTGAGTTGTTCACAGCAAAATTGTATATTTTATACATTTTTTATTTTCTATAAAGCAGATCCTTGTCTAGCAGGCTGGTTTGTGTATCCAGTTTTGGAATGGTTTGATGAGTTTTTGTATGATGTCTTACTGCCAATTGCAGTAGCATTAAGGAGTGTGTCACAACTCCCACACATCACCCTTTTTTTTTCGGGGAGTTGCCCGCAATTTAAGTGCTTCCTCCAGGAAGTCATTATGCTATGTGTTTTGTATATAGGTTGTTTTAGCGCTGTGTTACATTTTATCATAGTTTTCAAATACTGATGACATTCAGGGATTGCTTGTTTGTCAGGCAATAGTGATGAGCTAGCGTGTTTGGATAAGGTGTTATCTGAGCACACTACTGTCCTAATAGAGTATTTTCTGCGTGCTCGAAAAAAATGCTTGAGTCGCCGTGGCTGCATATCTCGGGGCTGTTCAACAGCCGCAACACATGTAGGGATTGCCTGTTTGTTAGGCCCCTTTCACACATCAGTTTTTTGCTATCAGTCGCAATCTGTCGAATTTTGAAAAAAACGGATCCGGCGACTGATGCTGCCGGATGTTTTTTCTCATCGACTTGTATTAGTGACGGATTGCGATGGATGGCCTCACTTTTCATCCGTTGTTCGCCGGATCCGTCAAAAATTGTTTGTCCGGTGGCCGGAGACAACGGACAAAGTAACGTTTTTTTTGTGTACGTAGAAAAATCGGACAGCGATGGAGCCGTCGCTTGCTCGAATGGAAGCCTATGGGCGCCGGATCCATCAAATGACAGAATCCGGTGACGGATTCCGTTTTTTTTAACTGAGCATGCTCCGATTTATTTAGGATCCAATTAGCCAGCCCCCAATTAGGAAAGGTATATAAACCTGCCAGGTAGGGCTTCAATCATTCATGTTCCAGCAAGCAAGCCAGCGGGAGTCCAGCCAGCGGGAGTCCAGCCAGCGGAAGTCCAGCCAGCGGGAGTCCAGCCAGCCCGACACAGCCAGGCCTACCAGCGACAGAGCCAGGCCGACCAGCCACAGAGCCAGGGTTACCAGCGACAGAGCCAGGCCTACCAACCACATAGCCAGGCCTACCAGCGACACAGCCAGGCCTACCAGCGACACAGCCAGGCCTACCAGCGACAGGGCCAGGCCTACCAAGTATTCACAATTCAGTAAGTTATGTTGCAGGATGTAATGTGTTGTATACTAACCAATTTGTGCTTTCACTTTACAGGGGACAGAGTTATCAAGCGGTGGCGGTCACTCAGGGATCGCTTCAAGAGGGAGTTCAACAAAGAGATGCAAGCCCCGAGTGGATCGGGAGGAAGCAGGAGCTCGAAGTATAAGTTTGCTAGAGCTCTGTTGTTCCTCCGGTCGACTATGGTGAGCAGAAGGTAAATATTCCCCACCCCATTTACTAAGTAAAAATATTTACATGTGTAACCTTTTTTTGGGGGTTTCAGCCAGGACCAAGCAATAACAATATATTAATTACAATTTTTTTTTCTATGTACCACAGCACCATCTGCAGCACTTTGGACCCTGCAGAGTTGAACCCTTCTGGAGCGATCCCACAGGAGTCCACCACCGGGGACCACTTCGACAGACCCAACCCATCTACACCTTCCCTGCCTTCCCTCACATCTGGTCCCTCGGTCCCATCCACCAGCGCTGGAGCATCTTGGCAGACTTCGTTACATGAAGCTGCTAGTGACGAGGTAGCTTTTCCTTTACCCCACCCCTCTGACACTGCTGCCATATTTGGGTTCTGGGGGTCAGCGCCAGAGGGGTCAGGAAAAGAACTATGCGCCCGAGTTCTTGCATCTAAATGCATCCTTCCAGAACTCGATGAAACTGTTGTCCGAGCAAATGAGTGCTAGATACAACCTCATGCACAACAGTATGCTTGAAGTACGCACGCATCTGGTTAGGATGCATTTTTAATGCAAGTAAATCGCCCAATCATTCCTTTTTCCAGGCAGTAGTCGAGTGCATAGACAAGCTATCTCGTGACCAGCAGATGCATGTAATGCAAGCCTGCCAGTTTGCCCTAACGCAGGTTAGCTCCCAAGCCCCTCCACCCGCCCCGGTAGTTCCTCTCGCACCTGCCCCCACTCCACCCACTGTCCCTCCTCCCCCTACTATACAATACCAGCTTCCTGCCCCATACCAGTTCCCAACCACAGCATCTGTGCCTCCACTCCCTGCCCAACCTGTATTCCCTGCACAACCTGTACTCCCTGCCCACTACCACCAGTCTTCTTCCACACCCATCAAGCCCCAAATACAACCCTCTTCTCCACCCACCACCTCTTCTGTCTCCCAATCCCTCCACTCCACCCTCAAACCATACCAAATCCCATCCCTACTCCGTTTTTTTGTCCACCCATCCTCTTGGTTTCTCCACCCCTTCACCGTCTGTTTTACCATCCGATCCGTCACCACCACAATCCGCTCTCCATACTCCCATTTTCGAAGTGGTCTGATCTGTCAGCCCCTCCAGTACTATCTCCACCCCAAGCTATATTAATTTATAATTATTGAATAAATAAAAATATATTTTTTTTATAAAAAGCTTTATTGTCTTTCATTTATTTACTGATAAGATACAATACTTTGGGTAAAAAGGTACAATACTTTGGGTAACAAGGTACAATACTTGGGGTAACAAGGTACAAAACTTTGGTTAATAGAAAAAAATCATGGTGTATTCACAAATATGAAAACTGCAATAAGTTTGGTACTCCAACATACATTATATCAAAAGACAAAGATCTCAAACCAGCTCATCCTGTCATCCTACTCTTCCTTGAGGTGAAATAAAGTACTCTGCAAATTTGTCCCTTATTCTTGAAACTGCCACAGGACTTCAAAAAGTAATATTCTGATAATCATACAAGGAGGTTTCTCCCAAATTGTCACCCATGGCAATTTGTTTCTTGCATGTTAAGAAGTTGTGCTGGACCACACAAGCTTTCACCACCTCATCCACAGTGTGAGTCTTCAGGTTAATAGCAGTCAACAGAACTCGCCATTTGGATGTGAGAATGACAAAAGCACTCTCCATCATTCTTCGCGCTCGTGTTAAGCGATAATTAAACATTCTTTTCGTTGGCGTCAAGCCACTACTTGCGTATGGCTTCAGCAGGTGGTGCGAGAGTTGGAACGCTTCATCTCCAACACATGCAAACGGTATTGGTGGCCCAGAGGTTTCAGGAAGTGGCCTTGGTGGTGGAAATTGGAAGCTGTTTCCATATAAATGACGCCCCATTGCAGACAATTTAAATACTTGAGAGTCACTGGAGCGGCCATAGGCCCCAATATCGACCACTATGAACTTGCATTGTGCGTCTGCAATGGCCATAAGCACGATGGAGAAATATTTCTTATAATTAAAATATTCAGAGCCAGATGCAGCTGGTTTGTCGATCCGGAAGGTTACCGTCACCTGCACCCAAGCAATTGGGAAAGTGACAAATCTTTTGAAAGTTTTCAGCCATGTCCAGTCAACTCTCCGTTGTGGGATGTGGGATATATTCCTAATCTAAACAGTCCCACAATGGGCGGCAGGTGTGTTTTACAATCCCCGATATGGTGGAAATCCCTAGTCAGAATTGGAAATGAAGTGAGGAAAGGGATTCGCCAGTTGCGAGGAATCTGTTAAAAAAGGCAAGCAATAATTACTACAAACTACCAGCATGTAAGGTTCTTTGTCTCTGTTGACATGTTCCTTGAAACTCAGTTTTCCGTCGGCCATTTTGCTTTCTGTCTTTCTGCAGCTCTTGCCCTCAGTTAATATGGAGTTTCCAGTTTTCATGTTCCCGCCCTGATTCTTCCCTCTTGCTTTTTAAGCAGCCTCAGCTGAACAATCAGTGCTCCTGAATCAAGCCTCAGTCAGTCTGTGACCTGACTTCTGGAAACCTTGGACTTGTACTCCAGCTATTCCCTACTGAGGAACCTTGGAACACTTTTGGACTCTGGAAACCTGCTGTTTGGTGAATCCATGTTTGCAGAGGAATTACGGTACAGAGAGGAGATCCTGAACCTGCTTTGGAGATTTATTGTAGTGCTTGAAGTTACTCTGGCCTGCTGTGTCTCCTGTCGCTGTTCCTGCAAACTGTGTGAACCTTTCAGCATGCTTGTATTAAGTAATACAAGTCATTTCATATCAACCTGTGTCTCCTGTGTTTTCCTCGCACCCAAGCACAAGACGCTATAGGAACTGTACACTATACATGACAAGATTCAGGAGCCAATGTTTAGTGTCTGCTGGGTCTGGGAAAGCCGTGTCTGCTGTGACTGTGGATATCAGATGTCCGTTTAATACCTTATGTGATGACAGTGGTTGTGACTTCTCACAACCATTCCAGGTGAGCGCATTCCCTTAAAATTTTACTCTGGAGTGTTACCACAGGTAAACACTATTGTTTTTTTTTTTTTTCCTTTCCTCTTCTCCTTCCAGCACTTCTGCCTTAAAAGATCTGGAAGATGGAGGCCCGCATAAAGGAACTTTGCGGAGTGACTGATATAATCCTTTCAGATGTACAGACTTTAAAAACCCGTTTTGCAAGCCTACAGGACCACACTAATCATAATTTGCAAGTGTTTGGACAGACTACCCAGGAATTGCGAGCCAGGATTGAGGCTCTAGAGGAACGAGCCCAGGCTCCTGCCATAACCCCGAGTTCTGGGATCCCCAAATTACCTTCTTTTCGTTTTGGCGGTGAACGTGAGAAATTCAGGGGATTTATTAATCAATGCAATTTATTTTTCTCTGCACATGCTTCACAATTTCCCACTGAACGATCCAAAGTGCTTACTATAATCATGTTGCTTACCAATAAGGCTTTGATGTGGGCAAACCCTCTGATTGAGACTGAGGATGATTGTTTGAATCACCTTGATGCTTTTATTTCAGCCATGGGGCAGGTGTTTGATGGCCCCAATCGAGGTGCAACAGCTGAAGCAGCCATGTTAACTTTGCGCCAAGGTAAGCGTTCAGTAGCCGAATATGCCCTGGATTTCAGGAGATGGGCTCTTGATACCACTTGGGACACTTCCGCTAAAAAATCTATTTTTCGGAAAGGGTTGTCTCCACTGATTAAGGATGAACTTGCTCGTGCCGACCCTCCCACTGCGTTAGGTGACTTTATTAACTATTGTATCCGTATTGATGCTCGTCTGACTGAACACAGACAAGAGAGATTGTTCGAAAATAATCGCACTAACCTTTTACTACCTCCCTCCTCAGCTAAGGAACCTTTGAGTAGGATCACAAGGGAACCAGAACCTGAACCCATGCAGGTGGACTCTTTACAAAGACGGGTTAGTGATGCACGCAAAGAACATCGTATAAAGGAAAATCTATGTTTCTACTGTGGTAAGTCAGGGCACTTCATTATAAACTGCCCCAGCCGTTCTCGTAAGACTACTGCAGCAGTCATTCACTGTGAGTGTTGCGAGAGGAGCTCTGTCATGTCTGAGCCTCAGGCTCCAGAGAGATCTGCTGCAAGAGATCTTGATTTCTCGGACTTAAACTCTGTTAGTTCTGGGGACGATGACGGTATAAACGCTGCAATTTTTCAAGTTTCCTCAGAGGTGTCCCAGCTGAGTTATAAAAGAAACAGTTCTCATTGCTTCCTTTCCATCAAACTCTGGGTTGACTCAGTCTGGGTGTCTAGCTCTGCTATGATCGACTCAGGAGCAAGTGGAAATTTTATGGATATCTCCTTTGCTCTGAAACAGGGGATACGTTCAGTGAAGAAGGCTACTCCAGTACAGATGGAGACTGTGGATGGCTCTCTACTGACTTCTGGACCAGTGGATCAAGAAACAGAGCCTTTGAGGGTCCTTATGGGTAAAGATCATCAGGAGAAAATGTCTTTTTTGCTTATCTCTTCTCCCCACTTTCCCATTATTCTAGGGCTACCATGGCTGCAGGCGCAGAATCCTACGATTAACTGGGAGACCAAGGAATTACACTTTCCGGAGAAACAGATGAGTCAAGGAGTTTCAGCTTGCTCTGTTCCTAAAGGAACCATGTCAGTCCCTGAACTACCAGCTGTATACCAGGACTATGTGGATTTATGTGACAAGAAGAACGCTGATCAGCTTCCTCCTCACCGTCCATATGATTGTCCAATTGAATTATTGCCTGGAGCCGAGATACCTTTTGGTAAGATCTACCCCTAGCGGGGCCCGAGCTAAAAGCTTTGAAGGATTATATAGACGAAAATTTAGCCAAGGGCTTCATACGCCCCTCTTCATCTCCCGCAGGTGCACCCATCTTCTTTGTGAAGAAGAAAGATGGATCTCTGAGACCCTGCATAGACTATAGGGAACTCAATAAGGTTACTATTAGAAACCGTTATCCATTGCCTTTAATCCCTGAGTTGTTGGAGAGAGTGCGGCATGCCAAAATTTTCTCTAAACTGGATCTCCGTGGGGCCTATAACTTGGTCCGTATTAGACCTGGGGATGAATGGAAGACTGCTTTCAGGTCACGCTATGGACACTTTGAATATCTAGTTATGCCTTTTGGTCTGAGTACCGCCCCAGCCACTTTCCAACACTTCGTGAATGATATCTTCAGGGATCTCCTAGATACATTTGTGGTGATTTATCTGGATGATATTCTAATTTTTTCTAACTCCACAGAGGAACATCATGGACATGTGAGAATGGTCTTAGAACGCCTAAGACAAAACCATCTCTACATCAAACTTGAAAAATGTGAATTCCATAGGACCGAAATTCAATTTCTGGGGTATGTACTATCTACGCAAGGGATTAGTATGGATGGAAGCAAGACCCAAGCCATCAAGGATTGGCCAATTCCTAGAAATGTGAAGGAGGTGCAGCGTTTCATCGGGTTTGCCAACTTCTATAGACGTTTCATTAAGAATTTTTCTGAGGTAGTGTCACCTATTACCCAACTTACCCGGAAACAGTCTAGGTTCTCCTGGACCCCGCAAGCTCAGGAAGCATTTTCCTGTTTAAAGGATAAATTTACCACCGCACCTATCTTAGTACATCCCAACCCCGAGCTTGCCTTCATAATAGAGGTGGATGCTTCAGACTGTGCCGTTGGAGCTATACTCTCTCAGAGAACAGGTGAGAAGAATGTCTTGCATCCCTGTGCCTTCTTTTCCCAGCAGTTGTCTTCGGCTGAGAGGAACTACGATGTGGGCAATAGAGAATTGTTGGCCATTATTGCCGCCTTCAAGGAATGGAGACACCTTCTTCAGGGAGCTGCACAGCAAATAGTCGTCCTGACAGACCATCGTAACCTTGAATTTATCAGGTCGGCTAAGTGCCTGACTCCTCGCCAGGCTCGCTGGAATCTTTTCCTAAACCAATTTAATTTTGTCATTTCTTATAGACCAGGATCGCGCAATGGAAAGGCTGATGCACTCTCTAGGATTCATTCAGCAGAGACACGTCCACTTACTCCTCCTAAGACTATTCTGCCTGACTCTAGATTCCTGGGAGTGATTCATAATCAAGACCTACTTAAGGACATCAAGGAAGCATACAATGCGGATTCTTTGTTGGCTCAACCCCCAAGGGACGTAAGTCTTGTCTTTAAGAATGGTGTGTGGATTCAGGGACAACGTCTGTATATACCTGAAACAGTCAGATTGAGAGTATTGCAACTCATCCACGATTCCAAGATAGGGAATTCTAAAGACACAAGAATTTCTTTCTCGTTTCTTTTGGTGGCCCACTTACAGGAAAGATGTCTTAAACTATGTCACTTCATATGAAGTCTGTGCAAGATGCAAAACACCTCGCTCCTCACCAACTGGTCTGTTGCAACCTCTTCCCACCCCGTCCCGCCCATGGGGATCCATTTCTATGGACTTCATTGTGGAGTTACCAACCTCTCAAGGGAAGAACACCATTCTAGTGGTGGTTGACCGTCTAACAAAGGCAGCTCATTTTATCCCTTGTGTCGGCTTACCCACTGCAAAACAGACATCAGACTTGATGATTAAGAATGTGTTTCGCTTACATGGAGTACCGGATGAGGTCATTTCGGATCGAGGGGTGCAATTCACTTCAAGGTTTTGGCAAAATTTCTGTGCAGCATTGGACATTAAAGTAAACCTTTCTTCTGCTTTTCATCCCCAGACTAATGGACAGACAGAACGAACCAATCAGACCCTGGAGCAGTATCTCCGCTGTTTTATCTGCCACCTACAGGATGATTGGGTGGATCTACTTCCACTGGCTGAGTTCTCTTATAACAACTCTCAGAGCGCCTCCACTAAGCAGTCTCCTTTTTACTCCAATCTAGGTTATCATCCTAACATTCTTCCTCGATTTCCCATAGATACGCCCTTGCCGGCAGTGGCTGAAAGAATCACTTCTTTACAAAAGAATATGGATCTTCTAAAGGAAAATCTAGAATTGGCTCAGGAAAGGTACAAGAAAGCAGCAGATAAATTTCGTAAACCTGCACCAGCTTTCAAGGTAGGAGATTTGGTCTGGCTGTCAACCAGAAATCTTAAATTAAAGATTCCATCGTCTAAATTGGGACATAAGTACATTGGACCTTATAAGATCAATAAGATTATAAGTGCTGTTGCTTGTCGTCTTCAACTGCCCAGAACTATGAGAATCCACCCTGTCTTTCATGTATCCCTACTAAAGGCTGCAACACCCAATACGTTTCCTGGACGTTCTTCTCCTTGCCCTGACCCAGTGCTGGTCGATGGTCAGGAAGAATTTATGGTGGAAAGGATTCTAGATTCCAGGTTGTACAGAAATCAGTTGCAATATTTGATTAAATGGCAGGGCTACCCAGTGGAGGACAACTCATGGGAACCAGTCAATAATGTAAATGCTCCTCGCCTGCTCCGCCAGTTTCATCAGAGGTACCCTGACAAGCCTGGTCTGAGGTCATCCGGAGGTTGTCCCTAAGGGGGGAGTAATGTAAGGTTCTTTGTCTCTGTTGACATGTTCCTTGAAACTCAGTTTTCCGTCGGCCATTTTGCTTTCTGTCTTTCTGCAGCTCTTGCCCTCAGTTAATATGGAGTTTCCAGTTTTCATGTTCCCGCCCTGATTCTTCCCTCTTGCTTCTTAAGCAGCCTCAGCTGAACAATCAGTGCTCCTGAATCAAGCCTCAGTCAGTCTGTGACCTGACTTCTGGAAACCTTGGACTTGTACTCCAGCTATTCCCTACTGAGGAACCTTGGAACACTTTTGGACTCTGGAAACCTGCTGTTTGGTGAATCCATGTTTGCAGAGGAATTACGGTACAGAGAAGAGATCCTGAACCTGCTTTGTAGATTTATTGTAGTGCTTGAAGTTACTCTGGCCTGCTGTGTCTCCTGTCGCTGTTCCTGCAAACTGTGTGAACTTTTCAGCATGCTTGTATGAAGTAATACAAGTCATTTCATATCAACCTGTGTCTCCTGTGTTTTCCTCGCACCCAAGCACAAGACGCTATAGGAACTGTACAATATACATGACACAGCAACAACATTACAGTTATAAGTCTGCTTTAACAGGAGGAGATACAATAAAAATGGCTTACCGAAGAGTAAACATCAAACGCTCCGCCGGCAGGCCCGGATTTAGGGGGCCCAAGGGGCCCAGGCCCTGGGCCGCCCACCAAGCGGGGGCCTCCCACCAATAGAGGGATAAATATCTCAAAACATGTAAAATACTCGTTTCTTTGCTGTGAACCATTTCAAATGATAGGGAACATTTAACAAAAGAGAAACTATTAAAAGTGTAGGGACCTGGCTGCGGTCCTATATCTCAGTGGCTGGCGCAGAGCGGCAGAGTCATGGCACCTGACCTGCGTCAGCATCCACTGACCTAGCTAGCCAGACTTCCTTAGTACCCTGTACCTAATGCTTAGCTTATGGCATGCGGCAGCCTTCTCCGATCCCAACAGAAGCTTCTAGGCGCTACCTATTCAGCTATATGATCGCTCCCTCGGATTAGATCAGATGAGAGTTTGTTCAGCTACCTTCGAGGAAGGAGGCGGAGCCACGATGTCAGCGCGAGAGAGAGGATTCTCCAACTCAATATAGTTGAAAACCAATTAAGGACATCTATGTAGCAGGAACGACTTGTAAATTTGGCTATCATGAGCATCGAGTCAGATATACTGCGTGAATTGGACTTTAGTGACATCATTAGTGATTTTGCAGCACGAAAATCAAGGAAAGTGCCTGGATTGTAAAAAATGAATGATTTTACCTAAATTACTCTGCGTAAATGATTTTTGTAAACTTGCGTTCGTTTCATTTTGTGTTTTTGCATTACATATTGCAACACCTTGAAAAATAGGCCTCCCTCCAAAATGGGCCCCGGGCCACCAACCTCTTAAATCCGGCCCTGTCCGCCGGTGAAATTGAGAAGCTGCAATAGATGTCATTTCTACGGATGAGGTCTCCAACACGTGCAACCAAAATATCAAAGTTTTCCGGTATCATCCAAACATAGTTAAAAAACTCGGGGTTTCCTTTCACTTCCATATATAATGTATAATACACCCATGTCATTCTCAGTGCAGTGATCCAAAAAACGATGCTGGTGCAGACGCATTATGCGCTGTCTTTCTCGCTCCTTTTCAAGAAGAATCGCTTCCAAACGATTCGCCTCAAAAGTATAATCCACATAGATCTTCACAATGTTCACAATCACACCTTCCATTTTTGCCACTTGCTCTACAACCTGTCAAAGATGGGGTGTAGAAACACTGTATATATAGGTTTTCAGTAGCCAATAACGTTTGGGAGCCTCCCATTGGCGTTTTTAAAAACCAGTCCGTTGAAAAACGGAAGAAACGGATGAAAAAACAGATGCGACGGATCCGTTTTTTCGCTGGATCCGCTAGTCAGATCCATCGAAAAAACTAATCCGTCGCATCAATTTTTCACAATCTGCGACGGATCCGTTGAGCCAATGGATTGTGACTGACGGCAAAAAACTGATGTGTGAAAGGGGCCTTAGGCAATAGTGATAAGCGTGTGTGCTTGGATAAGGTGTTCGCCGATCCTTAATTAGGACCAAAAATACTGGAATTGGAATAAAGTAAATGTCAATATGCTCTGATTTTTATAAAATGTGGTCCAAATTACACTTATTGGGTAAATTCAGAACATGTGCTTATAGTTTCAATGTAGAGCCCTAATAATTTAATGGGGGGGGGGCCGTGGAAGCATCAGCAGACAGCACTACTCATTATACATTATATTTTATACCAAGACAGGTTATTACACTTGGGGTTATTTAGTTTGGAAAAACGAAGGCTTAGGGGTGATCTTATTACAATGTATAAATATATGAGGGGACAGTACCAAGACCTTTCTAGTGATCTTTTTACTCTTAGACCTGTGACGGGGACAAGGGGGCATCCTCTACGTCTGGAGGAAAGAAGGTTTAGTCATAATCACAGACGCAGATTCTTTACTGTTAGAGCAGTGAGACTATGGAACTCTCTGCCGTATAATGTTGTAATGAGTGATTCCTTACTAAAATTTAAGAATGGACTGGATGCCTTTCTTGAAAAGTATAATATTACAGGTTATATATACTAGTTTCCTAGATATTGCGTTGATTCAGGGAGCTAGTCTAAAAAAAAAAAAGGAAAGAAGCAGCACACTCCGTTTACCGTATCATAAAAACCTAAGTCCTTTATTTAAGAAAAGTTCACATGGACAAGGTTTGTGAGGGCAGGACAAATGCAGGCATGCAGACAAAAGAACAGGACTACGGACGTTTCGCGTTTAACACGAATGCCTGCATTTGTCCTGCCCTCACAAACCTTGTCCATGTGAACTTTTCTTAAATAAAGGACTTAGGTTTTTATGATACGGTAAACGGAGTGTGCTGCTTTTTTCCTTTTTTTGGGGATTGCCATATGTGTGCTTTTTCAAGCAACCACCTTCACTGCCATGATTTAACCCAGCAAAGTGTTGCTGACTCAGAGTCCACCCACTCCACCAGTAAGTAGACTGTTTCTTAGTGCCATTCTATTTTTTCTTTTTTGGTTTTACCAGGGAGCTAGTCTGATTGCCGCATGTGAGTCGGGAAGGAATTTTTTCCCCAATGTGAAGCTTACTGTTGCCACATGTTTTTTTTTGCCTTCCTCTGTGTTCTGTCCCCACATGAGGCGAATGGAGGTGAAGTTGAATGGGGCTGGGAGAGTTTTTCCTACCTTCCGCTTCCTCATGCAGAGCAGACAGGACCAGTGCTGTTCAGCGTCCGGAGAGATGATGCACACCAGGGATTGTGAAGTCCAGACTTGTTTATTTGGAAATCTGGACATACAGCATATGATTGGTATACAGTAACTTCTCCAGAAATGCAGGTGAAACGAGATGCAGCAAGATGTAGCACCAAGTGTGGCTGCAAGTGTGACCAGCAGGAGTGAGTGGTGGTCGAAAACTGATGCCTTTCACAGCTCGGTGCAAAGCGTGTGTCTCCCATAAAGAACTAACAAGCAAATGGCTGCTAACAGGAAGAAGCAGTGACCTCAGCACAGAAAGTGAAAGGCATGTACCAGAATTAATTAGTTACAGGCTGTGTAAGGAAAAGGTTGTCGCCATTTTGTATAGGGCCTGTACCAGCCTCCATTTTGTCAGTTCACACAGCCACAGACTTTTAGCTACACAGGGCCTATTAGCATATTCAGTACGGCCAGCTTTGATGTCCACTATGAATCAATAGGCCTTTACATGCTAATTGGTTTAGGCCAGGGTCTGAATAGATGATCAGTCGTATGGTAATTAGCTCAAGCTCAAGGCGTTGTTTCCTGCTCCATATGAATTGCAGGCCAGTTAATATGCGGGCTTCAAAGCAAATGGGGAAGGGCCTAGCAGGTTTGGAAGCTGTAGCCAAGAAGAGACTGGTCTCTCATTCCCTTTTTCACACTCAGAAGCACCAGGACAGACTTGCCAAATGGAGCTGCAGCACATGCATTGGGGGCTGTCCAGCAAATGAAGACTTTCCTGGGGAACGCAGAGCTCCATGCCTCCCCATGACCATACTACAACCCGGTAATATTGATCTATAGCTAATACCTTTAAGCCTTGTACATTATTATTGTATTTTTACTCTGACTGCCATTCCATTGTAATTACATTGTATAGCTTTACTGTATATTTCTGTAATTATCTAGTGCGCCCTTAAGGCAAATTAAACCATAAAATTAATCTTGGGCTGATGCTTTTACTCTGATCACGAATCTTAGAATAACCAGTGGGTAGCAGGACACCTTCCCCGGCGGCCATTTGCTCTAGGTGCAGTTCTCTTACTGACCTGAGAGACAAAGGGGGGCGCCGGAAAGCTGTACCTGTGGAGTTATGTCCCATTGGTGACGTGGGAGGAAAGGGATCGTCCGTCACATTTGGTAGCGGCGGTGGTATCAGAAGCTGTGATACCCGGGCTACCGTGTGGCGGCCGGCTGAGTTCCTCACAGGCTGCCACACAGAAAGGGCCACCGGGTGACAGCAGAGAGCATGCAAGAATACATTATACACAGCATGGAAATAATACAATACATAAACAAAACAGATGGAACAGCACACTCTGGATCAACATGTTAGGGCAGGTTAGGATAGGATATGGGTTGAACTAGATGGACTTAAAGTCTTCCTTCAACCTTAATAACTATGTTACACTTAAATTTAGTGGTCCACCATATGATTATATAGGTAGTGTACTGTACAGAAATGTGTTTGTTTGAAAGAGTGTAAAAATGAGCCTGTGTGTAGGGTTAGAACTATGAATACAGTTGAAATCAAAATTATGCAACTCACATTGCAAATTAACTTTATTAGCAAAAATGTTCAAACACTTGTTATTTGCAATAAACTAATGAAATAACAATATAAATATACCATACAACTGATATCACAAATGGTTTCCCCAAATTCAACACATAATGCCACTTTTAATGACAACTGCAGTCTCGGAATTATTCAGCTACTTCATGGCAAGCGTTTTTAATACTTAGTAGAACATCGTTTGGCCGTTAAGATCTTAGCTGATACCTCATGGGCAATGGCCTCCAGGTTATTATATTTTTGGATTGTCAACAGTGGGTGAAAAAGTTAAGAGCAGAAATTATTGGCTTGCACAACATAGGAAATGGATTAAAAATAAGCTACCAGAAGGATTGAATGCTCCTAGACATACAGTTGGAAGCATAGTACACAAGCAAAAAGTTAAAGGAACTCTGGCTGTTACTTGGATGGCAGAAAGAGGAAGCCTTCATTGGTTGCCAACAGATTCCTGAGGAGGCAGGTGGTCAGAAAAAAACCTTGAATGACTACAAAAGACCTGCAGCAGGATTTAGTGGCAGCAGAGACTGATGTTTCCGTTTCCACAGTAAGGCCGGAGTCACACTAGCGAGAAATACGGACGAGTGCAATGTGAGAAAAAATCGCATTGCACTCGGACCAATGTTAATCTACGGGGCAGCTCCCATCATCCGATTTTTTTCTCGTCCGTTTTATACGTGCAAGTGAAATCGCAGCATGCTGTGATTTGCACCGTATTACGGCGGAGACTCGCCAATGCAAGTCTATGGGGGCAAAAAAACATCGGATTACACGCGGACCATGTGTGTGACTTGCGAGAAATACGCACCGGTGTCCTTTAGAAAAGCCGGCAATTCATCCCCGGCTATACTGTAAAATCACACTGACAGGTTTAATAAAGAATAGAAAGAATAGATATATACAGTGGTGGCCAAAAGTATTGGCACCCCTGCAATTCTGTCAGATAATACTCAGTTTCTTCCTGAAAATGATTGCAAACACAAATTCTTTGGTATTATTATCTTCATTTAATTTGTCTCCAATGAAAAACACACAAAAAGATTTGACCTAAAGCCAAATTGGATATAATTCCACACCAAACCTAAAAAAGGGGGTGGACAAAAGTATTGGCACTGTTTGAAAAATCATGTGATGCTTCTCTAATTCGTGTAATCACCAGCACCTGTAACTTACCTGTGGCTAGTGTTGAGCGATAGTGCTCGATATCTAAAAATATCGTATCGAAATGGTATCGCCGATATCACTAAATATCGTCGATATCTGATTCCGATACCGGAAGTCCCATGTAAGTCTATGGGAACAAAATATTGCAACTAAAAAAAACCTATATTTCCTTGTAAACACTAAATATACACACATAGAATACATATATATATATATATACATGTCATTGTGACATATATATATATACATATATGTATAGTTTATACACTTCTACATAGTAAAATATCCTCTGATTCAATTGCCGGGTAAAGCCGGCTTCTGTGAAAAGACAGAAGCACCCGACATGAAATGACACTTGGTGTACATAGGGTTAACCATGTCTTTTCATGTCGTTTGCAATCTGATTTGCACAAACAATTACATCAGTCTATGTGTGCAAAATTTCACACCTGTAGGGGTTAATTAAAGGTGTAAATTAGTTGTAAAAAAAACGGACTTTTTTGCTACGAATTTACACCTTTAATTAACCCCTACAGGTGTGAAATTTTGCACACTTACACTCATGTAATTGTTTGTGCAAATCAGATATCAAACTACATGAAAAGACATGGCTAACTCTATGTAAACCAAGTGTCATTTCATGTCGGGTTCTGCATTTTCACAAAAGCCGGCAATTGAATTAGCGGCTATTATACTATGTAGAAGTGTATGAACTATAAATATAAATATATATATGTGTCACAAATTTAATGACATGTATATATATATATGAGGTGTAAAATTGCTGAAAAAAAAGGCGTGGGCTCCCGCCCTATTTTCGCAACCAGACAGACAAAGCCAGTGAGTGGGGGCAGATAATAATAGCCCAGAGAGGGACCATTATTTTTGGCCCCCCCCGGCTACTAACATCTGCCCCCAGACACCCCAGAAAGGGAAAATCTCTAATTAGATTTGCCCTTTCTGGCACTTTGCCCGTCTATTCCCATTGCCCTGTAGCGGTGGCGAATGGGTTAATAAGGGGTTAAAATGACCTTGCAATTGAAAGGTCACTTTAAGCCAGGTTAATAATTGAGAGCTGTCAATTAGACAACTATCAATTATTAATCCTATTGTATGAAAGAAAAATCAAACACACACACTTTAATAAAAAAGTTTAATGAAATAATCACACAGTTTTTGACCATATTTTATTTTCCTGCTAAAACCATTTCCTGTAATAAAAATAAAATAATAAAGCAAAATTATTCTTACCAATCCGATGTACAGTCAGGTCCCACGGTGTAATCCTTCAGAAAGGGTTAATGTTTACTGCAGGGACCGCAGCTAATGCTGCAGCCTCACAGTAAACCCCCAAATGAATGAGTTCCTCTCCTGGCTGACAGGAGAGGAAGTGGAAAGCTTAATTGATTGCTTTCCACTTTCACTTCAGGTCAGCCAGGGACACAATCAGTGACGTCAGAGGGAACTGGTTAACAAAAATAGGGGATCCCCTCAAAAAAAATTGGCGTGGGGTCCCCCCTATTTTTGTTAACCAGCCAGATGAAGCAGACCGCTGAGGCCTGGATTTTCAGGCTGTTAAGGAGCCAAGTACCATGGACCTTGCCAGCCTGATAATACCAGGCCACAGCAGTCTGCATATCTTGGCTGATTAAACAAAAATAGGGGATCCCCTCGAAAAAAATTGGCGTGGGGTCCCCCCTATTTTTGTTAACCAGCCAGATGAAGCAGACCGCTGAGGCCTGGTTTTTCAGGCTGGTAAGGATCCAATATCCATGGACCTTGCAAGCCTGATAATACCAGGCCACAGCAGTCTGCTTAGCTTGGCTGGTTAACAAAAATAGGGGATCCCCTCGAAAAAAAAAACGGCGTAGGGGTCCCCCTATTTTTGTTAACCAGCCAAGTAAAATGCAGACTGCTGCGGCCTGGTATTAAAAGACTGTCAAGGCCCATGGATTTTGGCCCTCAACAGCCTGATAATACCAGGCTACAGCAGCCCCACATTTGGCGCATCAAAAGATGTGCCAATTGTGGCACTTTACCCAGCTCTTCCCACTTGCCCTGTAGCGGTGGCAAGCGGGGTAATAAGGGGTTAATGTCACCGTTGATTGCACGGTGACAATAAGCCCGGTTAATAATGGAGAGGTGTCAATAAGACACTGATCCATTATATAATCCCAAAGTTATTAAATGCATAAAAAAAAGACAAAGCAAGAAAAAAGTATTTTAATGAAATAAAAGAGACAACACAGTTTTAATTTCTTTTATTGTACTCTCATTCCTGCGACGCCATCGATCTCCTGTAAAAAAAGAAAAAAAACAAACCAACAGTATACCACCTGTCCGACGCAGTCCATAGTAACGACAGTCCCACGACGATCCAGCTCTGCTACATCGCAATGACAGGCAGAGCCTGTCATCGCGACGCAGCACAGCTGATTACCTGCTTCCCCGGCGGTGACGTCATCGGACTGACTGCTTTACGGCCGGGATTACCCAGCAGTCACTGCAGTTATCGCGAGAAACTGCATGTGACCGCCGGGGAGAAGAGGATGGCGGCCATGAAGCAGTCCAGGCCGTGACCGCCGGAGATCTTCTGCCAGGTAAGTGCCGCTGATTTCTGACAGACCCGACCGACGGACACTGACAGTGACAGACCCGACCGACGGACACTCACAGTGACAGTGACAAATCCGATTCCGGTATTCGATAAGACGAAAATATCGAAACGAATTATCGAAAGGCCGATAGAGCTAATATCGGCCGATAGCCGATATTTGCAGTATCGTATCGCTCAACACTACCTGTGGCACCTAACAGGTGTTGGCAATAACTAAATGACACTTGCAGCCAGTTAACATGGATTAAAGTTGACTCAACCTCTGTCCTGTATCCTTGTGTGTACCACATTGAGCATAGAGAAAAGAAAGAAGACCAAAGAACTGTCTGAGGACTTGAGAAACCAAATTGTGAGGAAGCATGAGCAATCTCAAGGCTACAAGTCCATCTCCAAAGATCTGAATGTTCCTGTGTCTTCCGTGCGCAGTGTCATCAAGAAGTTTAAAGCCCATGACACTGTGGCTAACCTCCCTAGATGTGGAAGGAAAAGAAAAATTGACGAGAAATTTCAACGCAAGATTGTGTGGATGGTGGATAAAGAACCTTGACTAACATCTAAACAAGTTCAAACTGCCCTGCAGTCCGAGGGTACAACAGTGTCAGCCACTACTATCCATCGGCGTCTGAATGAAAAGGGACTGTATGGTAGGATACCCAGGAAGACCCCACTTCTTACCCCGAGACATAAAACAGCCAGGCTGGAGTTTGCCAAAACTTACCTGAGAAAGCCTAAAACGTTTTGGAAGAATGTTCTCTGGTCAGATGAAACAAAAGTCGAGCTTTTTGGGAAAAACCATCAACATAGAGTGTACAGGAAAAAAAAAGAGGCATTCAAAGAAAAGAACACGGTCCCTACAGTCAAACATGGCGGAGGTTCCCTGATGTTTTGGGTTGCTTTGGTGCCTCTGGCACTGGACTGCTTGACCGTGTGCATGGCATTATGAAGTCTGAAGACTACCAACAAATTTTGCAGCATAATGTAGGGCCCAGTGTGAGAAAGCTGGTCTCCCTCAGAGGTCATGGTCTTCCAGCAGGACAATGACCCAAAACACACTTCCAAAAGCACTATAAAATGGTTTTAGAGAAAGCACTGGAGACTTCTAAGGTGGCCAGCAATGAGTCCAGACCTGAATCCCATAGAACACATGTGGAGAAATCTCAAAATGGCAGTTTGGAGAAGGCACCCTTCAAATATCAGGGACCTGGAGCAGTTTGCCAAAGAAGAATGGTCTACAATTCCAGCAGAGCATTGTAAGAAACTCATTAATGGTTACTGGAAGCGGTTGTTCGCAGTTATTTTGGCTAAAGGTTGTGCAACTAAGTATTAGGCTGAGGGTGCCAATACTTTTGTCTGGCCCATTTTTGGAGTTTTGTGTGAAATGATCAAGGATTTGATTTTTGCTTCATTTTCTTTTGTGTTTTTTTCCTTGCAAGCAAATTAAATGAAGATAAAAATAGCAAAAAATTTGTGATTGCAATCATTTTCATGAAGAAACTGAGTATTATCTGACAGAATTGCAGGGTTGCCAATACTTTTGGCCACCACTGTACACATAGAATATATATTTATATATACATACATGTCATTGTGACACACATATAAATATATATTTATAGTTCATACACTTCTACATAGTATAATAGCCGCTAATTCAATTGCTGGCTTTTGTATTGAAATTACAGAACCCGACATGAAATGACACATGGTTTACATACAGTTGACCATGTCATTTCATGTAGTTTGATATATGGTTTTCACTAACAATGACATGAGTGTATGTGTGCAAAATTTCATACATGTAAACCAGTTAACCGTTTGTGAAGGATTACAGCGTTGGACGTGACTGAGCACCGGATAGGTAAGAATAATGTTGTTTTATTATTTTTTTTTTTATTACAGGAGAACAAGGGAATCGAAGGAATACCAGTAAAATAAAAGATGGTCAAAAACTGTGTGTTTATTTCATTAAAATGATTTTTAATTAAAGTGTGTGTGTTTTTTTTTTTTATTTCATACAGTAGGATTAATAATTGAGAGTTGTCTAATTATTAACCTGGCTTAAAGTCACCTTCCAATAGCAAGGTGGCTTTAACCCATTATTAACCCATTAGCCACCGCTACAGGGCAATGGGAATAGACGGGCTAAGTGCCAGAAAGGGCGCATCTAATTATAGATTTGCCTTTTCTGGGGTGGCTGGGGGCAGATGTTAGTAGCCGGGGGGGGGGGCACAAAATAAATGCACCCTCCCTACGCTATTATTATCTGCCCCACTGGCTGGCTGTCATGGGTGCATCGCCATGAAGATCGTCGCGATTGCACATTCTGACTTCTCACAGCTGAGCTGCTGTTTCTTTGTTTTTTGGTAATGAGAGAGTTAATTTTTCCTAGCTCTTTGCTAAGGCTAGGTGCAGCCTCGCCCGCTGCTTTTGATTATGTTCTAATTAGTTTCCTTTATATTTCTGCCAGTCTGGGTGTTAGACGCCGGTGAAAGCATTCATGTAGGCTAGCAGACTGGAGCGGTTCTGAGAATACTTAAGCTAAGAGCTCCTTAGTTGTTTTTACTCTTATAGCTTATAGTTTATCTCTGAGACCTTAGGTGTTCCTACTGTGTGTGAGTGTTGTATGTAAGACTTTATTTACTTTATTTCTTGTCTTTCTTGTATGTCTTTCTGTTCATTAACCGTTACCTGTTCATTCCCTTTGGTGGTATTCAGGGTCCTTCTTAGGACTAGAATACAGTTGGCAGGGATTGATAGGAGACAGGGTTTACGCTGGTGGCCTGGACCTCTGTACCTTTAACAGTACCTCCAGGTTGAGGATTAGTTAGGACCCCAGTTTAGGGTCAGCTTAGACCCCGGTCACCCTCTAGCCTGAGACAGCGTATAACGGATTCCGTTTTGACCCACTGGACATTCTGTCAGGTAAATCTATGTTATCATATATCTATGCGCATGTTATATAGTATGTTGCCCTTTTGATATAGATTACTGACATCACATATATATATCTGCTATACAGCGTGACATTTTCACCGGCCAAACTAAAGATTCTCCCCAGCTGTCATGGATCCAGTAGCCCAGCTGGCCCGGCAGTTGCAGGGGTTGTCCATGGAATTTGCAGACATTAAGTCCAAGGTTTTGTCCCTCCCGGAGCAAACCAGATCTGAACCTAAGGTTGCTCTCCCGGACAGGTTCACTGGTAGGCGGGACAAATTTTTTACTTTCCGGGAGGCATGTAAATTGTACTTTCGGCTGCGGCCTCGGTCATCTGGGAGTGAAGAGCAGAGGGTGGGAATTGTTATCTCGCTCTTACAAGGGGACCCTCAATCTTGGGCGTTCTCTATTCCTCCAGGCTCCCCAGATCTCCAGTCAGTGGATCGATTTTTACTGCCCTGGGTCTGGTATATGATGATCCGGATCGAGTCTCCCTTGCTGAAACAAGGTTACGTAAAATACGGCAAGGAAATCGTCCAGCGGAGGAATATTTTTTCTGAGTTCCGTAGATGGGCAACAGATACTCAGTGGAATGACCCAGCTCTTAGGAGCCAGTTTTGTCAAGGGTTGTCTGACAAATTAAAAGATGTGTTGGCTCAGTATGATTCTCCTCCATCACTGGAGGCTGCTATGGCCCTCGCTATTCGCATTGATAGACGACTTCGGGAAGACGCGAGGTAACTCCGCCCCCCATGATGACTCCACCTACTACTAAAGTCCCTTATACTGAGGTTCCCTGGTCTGTTCTGAGGAACCCATGCAGTTGGGAGGGACATCATTTTGTAGGAGGGAATCGGCGGTGCGCCGCAAGACTAGAAGGTGTTTCTTTTGCGGAGAGAGGGACATTTTGTTGGGGGGTGTCCATCCCGGACCTCTTTGAGCCAAGGAGTTAACCTGGGAGTGTGTATTTCGTCCCCAAATCCCTCTCAGTTTCTCGTGCCTGCGGAGGTGGTGATTGGTACTAGAACTGAGAGGATTTCTGTTTTTCTTGATAGTGGGTCCGGGGCTAATTTGGTGGACGCTCGGTTTGCCCAGGTGCATGGTATGCAACTGAGTGTATTGGCCAAACCGGTCCCTATACTCTCTATTGATTCTAGACCTCTTGGTCAAGGTAGCTTGGTACAAGCTGTTCATAACATAGATTTTCGAGTAGGGGCAATACATAAAGAGCAATTGTCTTGTTATGTGTTGGAGGGTCTACCTACTCCTATTGTGTTGGGACTTCCTTGGTTGGCTAAACATAACCCAGTGATTGATTGGCAATCCAGAAAGATAAGCCAGTGGGGTGAATTTTGCAAGAATAACTGCATGAGCACGGTCATCGGTGCGGTTGTGCCTAGGACTTTGTCTCCTTTTCTGGAGGACTTTGGGGAGATGTTCTCAGAGGAGGGGTGTAAAGAGTTTCCTCCTTATCGCGCATATGACTGCTCAATAAAGTTGCTTCCTGATGCCTTATCTCGTACTTTCCCAAGGGCCGGGAAGACGGATGATCCGGTTCCTATTCCTCAGGAGGGAGTTGTAGTGTCAGCTGTATGCTCTGAGCTTGAGGGGGAGGTATTGGGGGCTCAGGGGGACGCCCCTGTGGGACTTCCAGGGAGACTGATAGTTCCAGATCGCTTAAGACTGAAGGTTACGGGGAACCGTTACAAACGGATGGCTGATAGGAGGAGAGTTTCTGGTCTAGATCTGAAGGTGAACGATCTGGTTTGGTTGTCTACCAGGAATATAAAACGTAAAGTTTCCTCCTGGAGGTTGGGTCCCAGATTCATCGGGCCGTACAGGATCAGTTCCATAATTAATCCTGTGGCATTTCGTCTGGACCTCCCTCCTACGTTTAAAAATCATAATGTGTTTCACAAGTCATTACTTAAAAAGTATGTGGCACCAGTCATACCGTCACCTCTACCTCCTTCAGTGGTGGTCAATGATAACGTGGAAATTCATGGGTCGAAAATCATTGACTCACGTCTCAGTCGCCGATCCCTTCAGTACTTAGTTCAGTGGAGGGGGTATTGTCCTGAGGAGGGGACGTGGGTCCCTGCGTCTGATGTTAACGCAGATCGATTGGTTCGGACCTTTCACACAACTCACCCGGACAGACCTGGTCATGAGGGTCCGGAGGCCCCTCGTAGAAGGGGGGGTACTGTCATGGGTGCATCGCCATGAAGATCGTCGCGATTGCACATTCTGACTTCTCACAGCTGAGCTGCTGTTTCTTTGTTTTTTGGTAATGAGAGAGTTAATTTTTCCTAGCTCTTTGCTAAGGCTAGGTGCAGCCTCGCCCGGCTGCTTTTGATTATGTTCTAATTAGTTTCCTTTATATTTCTGCCAGTCTGGGTGTTAGACGCCGGTGAAAGCATTCATGTAGGCTAGCAGACTGGAGCGGTTCTGAGAATACTTAAGCTAAGAGCTCCTTAGTTGTTTTTACTCTTATAGCTTATAGTTTATCTCTGAGACCTTAGGTGTTCCTACTGTGTGTGAGTGTTGTATGTAAGACTTTATTTACTTTATTTCTTGTCTTTCTTGTATGTCTTTCTGTTCATTAACCGTTACCTGTTCATTCCCTTTGGTGGTATTCAGGGTCCTTCTTAGGACTAGAATACAGTTGGCAGGGATTGATAGGAGACAGGGTTTACGCTGGTGGCCTGGACCTCTGTACCTTTAACAGTACCTCCAGGTTGAGGGATTAGTTAGGACCCCAGTTTAGGGTCAGCTTAGACCCCGGTCACCCTCTAGCCTGAGACAGCGTATAACGGATTCCGTTTTGACCCACTGGACATTCTGTCAGGTAAATCTATGTTATCATATATCTATGCGCATGTTATATAGTATGTTGCCCTTTTGATATAGATTACTGACATCACATATATATATCTGCTATACAGCGTGACACTGGCTTTGCCTATCTGGTGGAGAAAATAGCGCGGGAGCCCATGCATTTTTTTAAATGAATTTACCCCTTTAATTAACCCCTGCACACATACACTCATGTAATTGTTAGAGAAAACCATATATCAAACTACATGAAATGACATGGTTAACTGTATGTAAACCATGTGTCATTTCATGTCGGGTCTGTAATTTTACAAAACCAGCAATGGAATTAGCGGCTATTATACTATGTAGAAGTGTATGAAATGACATGTATATATATATATGTATTCTATGTGTATATATATCTATTCTTTCTTTTGTGATGTAAAAACTGTCATTGGGATCCATTATGTCGGTTTTGCAAGCCGGCGAGAAAATCTCGTCGTACGGATGCCATACGGATGACACACGGATGTTTTGATGCGAGGAAATCGCATCCTTGCATTGCAAACGGATGACATACAAATCACTTTTCAGGGGACTTTTCTGCGTATTACGGCCGTATAATACGGTCCGATTTTTTATCGTTGTGTGTGACTCCTGCCTAATGCGCATGCTAAAAACTGGAATCCATGTCTGACATCCAAGACGCTCACCTCCACTAACCAAAATGCTCAACAAAAGTCAGCTCCAATATGCTCAAAACCATATAAATATTCCACAGAAGTTTATGGACTATATTGTGCATTCCATTGAGGATTATGTGCTTTGTGGTACATTTTGTGTTACACACCACTCCAAAAAAGCGTTGACATTTTTTTCTAGTTTAATTACTCACCGAT
The DNA here is from genome assembly GCA_033576555.1 of Oophaga sylvatica. NCBI lineage: Eukaryota > Metazoa > Chordata > Amphibia > Anura > Dendrobatidae > Oophaga > Oophaga sylvatica. The sequence continues at coordinate 251,159,770 of JARQOD010000001.1, forward strand.
ACAGTATTCTGTGGTCTGGGGTACATTACTGTGATATCTATCACCAGTGGAGTAAGTAGAATCTGATGGGCCCCTGTGTAAGATTTGGACTGTGGCCCCCCTGATAAATATATATAATCTCTGTTCTATCCTGGTACATATGTCCTTCATTATGGTACATTTATAATATATACACTCCATCCTGGTATGTATCCCTCGTTCTGCCACTGTTCTTTACTGTTTCGAAAAAAGTAAACCATTATACTCACCAGGGGTGAACATAGAACATATACATCCCTATAGTCCTCCATATATTATAATGCACAGCCCATAGCCCCCCTACAGTGCAAGCATAACAGACTCAGAAAGAGGATAGGAAAGGTCCTATGGCTGGATGTTCTAAAGCAGTCTTCCCAACTCCAGTCCTCAAGACCCACCAACAGGTCATGTTTTCAGGATTTCCTTTGTATTGCACAGGTGATGCAATTATCACCTGGGCAATACTAAGAAAATCCTGAAAACATGACTTGTTGATTGGCCTTGAGGACTGGAGTTGCGGAACCCTGTTCTAAAGGACAGAAATGTCCAAGAAGAATCAGAGAAAATAGTCCTCCATACAGTATAATGCACAGCCCATAGTCCTCCTTATAGTATAATGCACCCCTCATAGTCCTCCATATAGTATAATACACTCCACATACTCCTCCAAATAATAGAATGCACTCCGCATAGTCCTCCATAAAGTAAAATGTGCCCCAAATAGTCCTCCATATTGTTATGTTCTGCTACAAGCACTAAGGAAAGATGGGAGATCTGTCCCTACAATAGAACTAAGCTGGATCCCTACGATGTAACGGGGAACCTGATCCTGCGATCAGACCCGCTAAAGTCCTCAGCTAGTCTGAACGAAGACCTATAGATGCGAGGAAGGGATCCCTACAAGAACTAGTGACTGGGAGAAAAGATGGACACCTCCTAACAGAAATTGTAGCAGTAAAGAAAAACAAAATAGAACACAGAGGTCCGAAGACCAAGCAAAACTGACTGAGTAAGGTAACAAAGCACCTGGCTAGCTTAACCCTTTATTCCATCAGACGTACTATTCCGTCCATGTGACCCTGGACCTAATTCCCATGGACGGAATAGTACGTCATGGGCGATCAGCTGCGCTCCCGGGGAGAGCGCAGCTGATCGCGGGCGGGTGTCAGCTGTTTATCACAGCTGACACCCAGCACTATGTGTCAGGAGCGGTCACGGACCGCTCCCGGCACATTAACCCTAGCACACCGCGATCAAACATGATCGCGGTGTACTGGGGGCACAGGGGAGGATCGGCAGGGTGGGGGCTCCCTGCGCGCTCCCCTGAGACCCTCAGAGCAGCGCGATGTGTCGCGCTGTTCCGAGGGGTCCGTCCTCCCTCCAGGTCCCCGGATCCAAGATGGCGCCGGGGTCCTGCAGGGAGGCGGCTTCCTCAGTGCCTGCTGAGAGCAGGCACTGAGAGCTGCAGCGATGCCAGAACGATCGCTGGTGTGACAGAGTGCTGTGCACACTGTCACACCTGCAATCTGCTAAAATACTGTGATGTCCCACCTGGGACAAATTAAAAAAGTAAAAAAAATAAAAAGTGGTAAAAAAAATCATAAAAAAAAAAATATTCCCCAATAAAATTCATTTTTTCCTGTAAATAAAAAAAAACAAAACAATAAAAGTACCATATTTGGTACGCCGCGTCCGTAACGACCCCCCCTATAAAACTGTCCTACTAGTTAACCCTTTAGTGAACCCCCTTAAAAAAAAAAAAGAAGCAAAAAAAACAATGCTTTATCATCATACCGCCAAACAAAAAGTGGAATAAAACGCGATCAAAAAGACGATATAAATTACATGGTACCGCTGAAAACGTATCTTGTCCCGCAAAAAAACGAGCCATCATACAGCATCATCAGTGAAAACAAAAAAAGTTATAGCTCGCGAATAAAGCGATGCAAAAGACGAATTTTGGTAAGAACTTACCTGTAAAATCCTTTTCAGCGAAGGAAGAAAGGAGACACACTAGTAATGACTAGTGGGTAGGCGGAGCCCAGATAGGAATTGACACCTCAGATTAAAAGAGTGTTGACCGGCCCCCCCCGTCGGGTTTTATCGCTTCTTCAGTCGTACAAAAGCTTAGGAAGGCAAAAATCCCGGGGGAAAAAATAACCCTTCAAAAGGACTTCAGAAAAAAAAAGCAAGAATAAGGTTATGCATGATGTAGCAAAAAAACCCACAGTTCAAGGTACTATACTGGACTGCCCACCCGATGGCTGGCAATGGGAAAAGGAGCCGACGCGTAACCTAGTCCAGATAATCGCTTCAAAAGGGGGGTACCCGCATCTGAAAAACATCAACACTTTTCCCCATGGGGGGGTGCTGGTTTTTCCTTCTTCGCTGAAAGGATTTTAAGAAAGTTTTAAAACCAAAAACCCCGTTTTCAGCAAAAAGGGGGAAGGAAAGGAGACACACTAGTGGACTGTGGGACGCCCAAAGACCCCCCCAAAATTAAAGGGGGGGGAATATAACAAGAAAAAAGGCAAAATCCAAAACCTTGGTAAATGCGCAACAGGGCCAAATAAAAATTAACTAGAACTTTCATACAGGTGTAGGACCTGCGCCCAAAAGGGCATCAGCGGAACCCTGAGTCCCCCCTTTAAAATTTGAAAAAGTTGTGGACGGGACGAAAATCGCCCTCGGCAGAGTGAGCTGCCGAACCCCCTTGATAAGGCCACGATGAGCCACAGCCCTAGTAGTGAGCACGTTTAAGGGAAAGGTTCGCCTTTAAGTGGGGAAGCCCCAAAATGGTGACCAAAACCAACGAGCTATAGGTTTTTGGAAAATCGTGCCCGTCGACGACCTGCTGGAATCACAAAAAAAGGAGTTGCCCCCCAAAACCTTGGTAACAGACAAATAAAACTTCAAGGCCCGCAAAAAAAAATTTTGCAAACCCGTTTTTTTCATTCTCGGGGGGCAAAGTGGGGGGGAAAACAATTCCTGGTTAACAGGGAAATTCGACACACCTTAGGGGAAAGTCGCCGTGTGAAAAACCCCCACTCGATCGGGTAAAAATTCGGAAAAAGGCGAGCAAAAAAGAGCCGCCAACTCAGAAACCCTTCCAAAGAAGTGATGGACTAGGAAAAGGAAATTCCAAAAAAAGCAAAGAAAGGTTAGCGAATCCATTGGTCAAAAGGCCCATGAAGAGCCCCAGGGCCCCAAGGGGGGCCCCAAGGGAACGGTGCCTTTTCCCGGCGGGGAAAAAAAAAAGGTTACCCCCCAAAAAAAAAGGGCGCACGTCCCTACGGGGGCGATAATTTCCGGGGAAAAAAAGAGACAGGGCAAAAAGCCCCCCGGTGCTAACTCCAAAACCCTTGCCCGCCCCCTATGTAGAAACCAAAAAAAACCGGGGATTGGGAAGGAAAAAAACCTTGGGTTCCTGAAGACCCAAAAACCCGAGAAAGAAGGTTCCCCGGGGCTTGTGGTAAATTCTGTAGTGCCGCCTCTGGGGGCGGCACAGTGGGGAAAGACTTGGCTGAAAAAACTTGGGTCAGTATTTCGGTCTCAAGAGCCCCCTCAAAGCAGAGCTTTTAAGTGGTGCGGACAGGACCCTGGGTTAAAAAGGGGGGGCGAAGAGGAAGGGAAAAAGGGGGTGCTGCCAAAAAAAGGCACCGTGTGAGAACCCCCTCCTCCTTGGCCCCAATTTGGGGGGTCAAAAATGCGGGATTCTCTCCCTTTATCCGAGCGCACCAGGGAAGTAAGGATTCGGGGAAAACATAGATTAGCTGAATCGGTCCCACGGGGCCCGGCATCCACCCACAGCCTTGGGTCTTGTCCTGGACATAAAATCGGAAAAAGGTTGGGGCCTGGTTCCCAAAAAACCCTTGGGGAATCCCCCAAAAGGAAGCCAGATGAAAAAAATTCCCCCTAAGGGGTCCATTCTCCGGGGGCCCTTTTTTTCGATGGGGGGAAATCGCGGGTATTCTGAACCCTGGAATGTGAAACCCCAAGATGGTGGTATCTGCTCGGCCCAATTCGGACCCCAGACATTCCCATGAGCTGGAACCCCTGCCCCCCCTGGTGGTTGATATACGCGACCCCCGTTCGTTGTCTGTTGCACTGGACGGGGGACCGCTAAAAAAGGGCCCCGGGGTTTGGGGGAAGGAAAATTTCCTCAATTCCCAAGATGTTGATCGTAAAACAGCCCTTTTAGGACCTTTTTCCCCCCGAACCCGGAGATTTCCAGACACCCCAGCCATAGGCTGGTCGGGGGTTATGACCGCCCCCTCGGGAAGGGGAAAAATTCCCATGAAAAACGTTCCGGACGTGCCCAACTTAGGGACTCTCCCTGGAGAATGAGGATACTGCGATCCCGTGCAATCTGCGATCGATCCCCAAAGATCGATGAGCCCCTTTGGAGGGCTCTGGAATGAAAAAGGTCAAAGGAAGGCTTCCAGGAAGCCCCATCGCCCCAAAAAGGACATACACTTTGAAGGGACCTTGCTGTCGAAAAACTTTTTTTGTCTGTAATGTCGAAGGGGGACATGCCCCCTTTTTGGGGTAGGACACCCTGCCCGTACCGTGTCGAAAGCATCCCCAAAAAAAAAAATTTTTTGCGCGGTTTCCAGAGAGATTCTCCCCCAAATTTCCCCCCACCGAAAAACCCCAGGAGCTGAAGGGGGGAGTTGGAGCCCCCCACCGCCTCCCCCCTTTTAGGACGCCCAATAAAAGGTGTCCAGATAGGAATAAAAGTGCTCCTGTTTGAAGAATTCCCCGAGAGGTGCTAAAAAATTTTTTAAAAAAATTGGGCGCTGAAGCCAAGCCAAAAAGGGGGGCCAAAATTGGGGGGTGCCCCAGGCCCCAAAAAAAATGGAAGCGCTGGTGACCCCCGAGGGGGACTTGAAAATGGTCGCGAATGCGTTAAACCCCCAAAGTCGTTCTGCAAAGGGGTTTCAAAAGGGCGAAGTGACTCATGCGGTTTTTTTGGGGGTGGACATGCTGATTCAATTTTGAGATCCCGAATGGACGAAAATTTTTCCTTTTTTTTGGGGACCCCAAAGAGTTTGAAAAAAACCTTTTCCCCGGCCCTTTTGGGGAAACCCGGGTTTTTTTTACCCCTTTGCAGAAGGGGTTCCCCTCTCGCGCAGAGGGCAAATTTGCCGGGTCTGAGGAAAAGCGAGCGGGGAAAAAATGCCCCCGGGGGCGGAGAAAACCTTGAAATGCCTGCCGAAAACTCGCGTTACCAGGAACCCCGGAAGGGGAAATAAAATTTCCCCTTAAAATTTGGGGCAGGGCCCCCCCCTCGGACCCTGAGTGAGGCCCCCGGGTCAGTCTCCCCTTGGGGGCTTTTGTCGCCCCCCCCCGTCTTGGGGGGAAAATTTTTCCAGGGGGCGGGATTTGGAAGACTTTTTTCCCCAAAAAAAGGGGGACCCCCCCCCAAAAGACTGACCGGATCGCCCCTTTCCCCCAAATACCCCGACCATTCCCGGCATTTCCCCGAGTAGAACCCCTTAGCCTTCGCTTGGAAAAAGGTTCTTTACCCCTTTTTGGAAACAGCCCGTGAGATCAGATCCAAATGCTGACCCCTTGTGGTAAAGACAGAAACCCCGTTGGAAACCGGCCCCCCCTCCCTGTTAAGCCCCATGCCTTCGACTGTGCCCCTGGGTTTGGGTCTGGATAAAAACGAGCATTTCCGTTTAAAAGCTTTCGGGCTGGTTCCTAAATCGAAAAGCCCCTTATCTGGATAAGGAGATCTTTTTTTTCAACCCCCTTCGTAAACGGAAAAACCGAAAAGGGAACCCCTTGAAGACATGGATCATACTGCCCCTGAATCCATGCCGCAGTTATAGTGGTTTTTGGCCATCCCGTTTTTTGTGGGGCTTTGAACTCGCTTTCCCCCTTTAACGGAGCAGTGGATTTAAAGGGGGAAAAAGGAAAACCCCCTTCAGGAGAAGGAAACCCCAATTCCCCTAATTTCCCCGTTGAACGGATAAATGCTTAAAGAAGTGTCCTTAAAACGTTTATTGGGACCGAGTTCCTTTTTCCCATCCGAAAATTAAAAGCTTTCCGCCCCGGAAAATGTTGCCCGCGATTATGGTATTGGTAATGGGCCCCCGCTTAAAAGGGTGTATTACCCCTGGTAATGTAACGCCTGTTATTTTAAATTAAACCTTTTGTTCGGTCAAAGGAGAAGATCCCCCTGGTCCCCTTTCGAATGGGATAACCCCCCTTCTGATTTTAAAAGAACCCTGCCGCATTCCTATCAGTACTTGATTGAGGGAAAAAAAGGGGCCGCGGCCCGCTTCCTGTTGAGGGATTAGCTGCCCCATCCCCAAAAAAGGCAGACAAGCCTTAATTGAGGCGATGGATCTAATTTGGTATCGCTGTAAATCGCAGGTTTTTGGTCGAAAACTGTGTATAGTACTTGGATGATCCTGTAGCGGTTGGAGTGGTCGGCCCCTTCCCCGGCCCCAAGAATTAGCGAAAATGGCAGGAAAACCTGTTTTTAAAGGAAAACAGTGTGATTAATAACAGATGAGCAGTACGGAAGGGTTTTTAAACTCTTAAAGAAGAGAGTTACCCAGAAAATTCAGTTATAAATAACCTCCCGCGTTTGTTAGGGTTTGAACCGCGGGGTTATTGTGGAAGGGTTACCCCTTTAAGGGGTTAATGCGCCAATCCCCCCCCCTATATAAAAAAAAGGAGTGTGGAGTCCCCGGGCTTTGAGAAGGGTGCGATAAAGTATTGTCATTTTGGAAAAAAGATAGGGTTTGCGCGTGGGGTGTGATATTCCTCACCGTGGTCGGGGGAAAGTATACTTAAAAGGAGAGTGGGGAGGGAGCCCCAAACCTTGTAATGGCCGCCCGTGAGAGAAAAAGGGGGAAAGAAGGGGGAGTGAAGTGCGTTCTCAGAGGATTTTTCACAAAAAAACGGGAAGGGGGAAACACGCCCCCCCCCCTTCAAAAAAGAGCGCGAACTCCCGTCTTGTCTCCTCATTGAGGTATTGTTGGGACATAAAAAAGTCCCAAAAATTCATCTATTAAATGTACCGGGTGCCGCAAGGTGAGGCCAACACATTACATAAAATGCGGTATCACCAGGGGCCCCGGGGCCCCCCGGGGGTTTTGGCGTGTGCCCCTCGTTTCCCCCCCCCCGGCGGGGAAAACCGTGACCCCCTGTGCGGGTTGGTCCCCCCAGGAAGAATCTCTCCCCGGGGGCCCGGGTGAAACTGCAGGGACCCCTCAGGGGGAAAAAAAAGATCTGCCAAGGGAGAGGTTGGGGTCCCCCAGCGTGGAACCCTGAGACTTAGACCTTTTTGGGATAAAACTTTGTCCGATAAAAATAATAAAGTTTTTTGAGGGGGTGCTTCCCCCGCGACATCCTTGGACCTCAAAAATTTTAGATGAAGAAGAGGAGTAGGGGAGGGCTGGGGGGCGGTCACACTTTTTAATCTGAGGTGTCAATCCCCTTGGGTCCGCCCCCACTTATTACTAGTGTGTTCTTTTTCATTTGCTGTGAAAAAAATTTTTTATATAAAATTGTTTCTTTTTTAAAAAACCCAAAAATAAAAAAAATTTTTTAAAGAGGGGTGCGTAAACTAAACCCCGAAAAAAAATGTTTTATAATTTTTCCAAAACGGAACGGGGAAAAAACGCCTCCCCCAAAAAAAATTTATAAAAGCTGTTTTTGTTCTTTTAACCCCCCAAAAAACGAAATAAAAAAGGGTCAAAAAAAAGCCCGTGCTCAAAAATGGTAAAAAAAAACGTCAATGTACCGCAAAAATAAACCTCAATGATTGTGGCCCAAAAAAGAAAATTTTTTACCCAAATGGGGTGATGAAAAAAAAAATTTTTTGAAAAAAAAGGTCTTTTAGGTGACGTGCAAACATAAAAACCCCTATAAATGTAATCAAAACCCCCCCCTTTTCCCCCCTTAGTTGGGGGAAAAAAAATAAAATAAAAAAATGATTTTTTCCCCTTTCCCCCTTTGGGTTGGGTTGCGGAAAATTTGGGGGTTGGGTTTTGGCGTAATTTTGGTTTGGGGGTTGGTTGGGATTATGGTTGGGTGTTTTGGGGGTTATTTTGGGTTTTAGGGTTGGGATGGGTTAGGGGTGTTTTGGGGGTTTGGGGGTTGGGGAGTTAAATTTGGGGGGGTTTGTTTTGGGATTTTGGGGCTTCCAAATGTGACTGGGTTGATTAATTCACCAAATTTTTGGTTGAAAAATTAAAGGTTTCCCCCTTATTTGGTCTGAATCCAAAAACTTTTTCCCCCTTTTGGGGGTAAGGTATGGGGACAAAGGTTATTGTGCAATTTTCCCCTTTTTTTCTGTTCCCTTGGGAAAATTTTAAAAAATGGGGGGCCCAAATCTTTTTTTTTAAAAAAAAAATGATTTTTTTTTTTTTCGGTGTTGTTTAAAATTCTGTGAACATTTTGGGGTTCATAGTGTCCAACTTTAGTGTTCCTTTGGGGTCTTTTTTCCCAAAAAGGGGGTCATTGGGGGGGGGGTTTATTTAGGGTCAGGGGCCTAAAAGGAATGCGAAAACCTTATCAAAGTCTGATCCAAAATATATTCCCCTTCCCCACCCAGCGTGCCCCTCAGTGTTTTCTCCCCATTTGGGGAGGTACTCGGACAATTGGACAAAAATTTTGGGGTAATTTTTTTTTCCCTTTGAAAAAAAATTTTGGGGGCAAAAAAAAATCATTTTTTTAAAAAAAAGGATTTTTTATTTTTAGGCTGTGTTATAAACTTTTGAAGACTTGGGGGTTTTTGTGCCAAAACGAAAGTTTTGGGGGGGTTTTTTTTCAAATGGGGTCAGGGGGGGGGTTTTCCCCCTTTTTTGGGACAGGGGCCTAAAGCGACATGCCCCCCCGACATTCCACAAAGTCTGAAAACCAAAACGTATACTTCCTTTCCCCAGCCCGACGTGCCCCCTTCGGTTTTTTATCCCAATAGGGTATCGCGTACTCGGGGAAAAAATTGGACAAAATTTGGGGTAATTTTTTTTAAATTGTAAAAATAAAATATTGGGGCGAAAAAAATTTAATTTTGTAAAAAAAAAAGGATTTTTTTTTTTTGGGGTTCGTTATAACCCTTTTGAAGCCTTGGGGTTAAAGTCTCCCACACATTTGAAAATTTCCCTTGTGGGTCTATTTTCCAAAATGGGGCATTTTGTGGGGGTTTTCCATGTTTAGAATAAGGGGCTTCAAATGGGGGACAGCCCCCCCCAGCCCTTTTCCCTTAAAAGTTGCAATCAACGTAAATTTATTACCTTGAGCCCGACGTGCGCCCCCAAGTAGTTTACTCCCCCCATTGGGTATCACTAATAGGACAAATTGGACAACTTTTGGGGTCCATTTTCCCGTTACCCCTTTTGAAAAAAATATTGGGGGCGAAAAAAATATTTTTGTAAAAAAAAAGATTTTTTTTTTTACGGTGTAGTTATAAATTCTGTGAACCTTTGGGGTTCAAAGTTTACCAACATCTAGATAAGTTCCTTGGGGGGGGGGGTTTCAAAATGTTTTCATTGTGGGGGTTTCATGTTTAGGCAGACAGGGTCTCCCAAAACGAATTTAAACCAGCCAAGTCTGCGTTGAAAAAAAACACGGCCCCTTTCCCTTCCCAAAATTGCAAAGACCCCAAAAGTGGTTTACAAAAATGGGTATCGGCATCAGGACAAATTGACAAAAATTTTTTGGGGTTTTTTTATTTGGGAAAATAAAAATTGGGGTGAAAAGATCAAATTTTTTGGAAAAATATGATTTTTTAAATTTTTCGGTTACGTTTTTAAACTTTTGTGAGACCCTTTGGGGTTAATTGTCACCCAAAATTTAGATAAGTTCCCTTTGGGGGTTAGTTTTTCCCAAAAAGGTTTTATTGGGGGGTTCCACGTTTAGACATCAGGGGCTCCCAAAAGCAAATGGGTCCAATTTAATTCCCGCAATTTTGGTTGGAAAAAATCAAAAGGTGTCCCTTCCTTGAGTCTGATGCGCCAAAAAAGGGTTCCCCCCATTTGGGGTTTTTCAGGTAATCGGACATTGGAAACAATTTTGTGGTCATTTTTTTTGTTAATAAAGGGAAAATAAAAAAATGTGACTTAAAGATAATTTTTTGGGAAAAAATGGGTTTTTTATTTCATCCCCGGGGCTTATAAAATTTGTGTGAAGCATTGGGGGTTAAAAGTGTCAAAAAAATTAGAAAATTTCCCTTGGGGGGGTTGGGTTCCCAAAATAATAGGGTAAATTGGGGGGGGTTTTCCCATGTTTAGGCTTGGGGGCCCTACAAACGGAAATGCCCCCCATCTTTGTTTGATTCCAAATGTTATGTTCCTTTCCCAACCCTTTTTCCCGTGGCCCAAACATTTTCCCCCCCCACATATGGGGTATCGGTATCAGGACAAATTGGGAAACATTTTGGGTAATTTTTCCTGGGAAAAAAATCAAAATTTGGACCTAAAAAATATTTTTGTGGAAAATTGTTTTTTTTTTTTTTCACAACGGCTTTTTAAAAATTTTGGAAACACTTGGGGGTCAAAGTGTACAACGATCTGATAAGTTCCTTGGGGGGTTTAGTTTCCAAATTGGTGTCACTGGTGGGGGTTTCACTGTTTAGGGTATCAGGGGTTTCCCCCAAACCAGAATGGCGTCCAATCTCAACCCAAAGTCAATTTAGTTAAAAAATTTAACGGGCTCCCCCTTTACGAGCTTCCCCTGTGCCCAAACAGTGGTTTTCCCCACATATGGGTTATTGCGTTCAGGGGAAATTGACAAAATTTATCTGCCCTTTTTCCTTTTCCCTTGTGAAAATAAAAAAAAAGTTAAAAGATCATTTTTGGCTTAAAAAGTTAAATATTTTTTTTTTCCTTTCCCGTGCTTCAGCTTGTAGCCCCTGAAGGGTTATTAAATTCTTGAATGTGGTTTTAAAGTCCCTTGGGGGTGCATTTTTTAAAAAGGTGTCACTTTGGGTATTTTGCTATAAAACCCCGTCAGTGCTTTAAATGTGAGGTGGCCCCTTAAAAATGGCTTTGTAATTTTTTGGGAAAATGGAAACTTTTTGGTAATTTTCCCCCTTTTAATTTATAAAAAAAAAAAATTTTTGGTTCCCAAAATTGTGTGATGTAAGTAGAATGGGGGAAATGTTATTTTCTAACTTTTTGGGGTGGGGCATATTTTTTTTGGGGGAAAAAAAAAATTAAAATTTTTAAATTGCAAATTTTAAAATTTTTTCGCCATTTAAATTTTTCAAAAAAAAAACGAAGGGTATATCAAAGAATTTTCCCAAAAGTAAATAAATAGGTGAAAAAACCCAGTTCAGAATCGTAAAGACCCGTTGAATTCGGTTTTTAATATAAAGAGCAGTGGTCAAAATTTTGTAAAAATTTGGGCCCCGGTATTAACGTGAAACCCCCTTGGGTGTGAAGGGTTAAGAGTAGAAATTAAAATGAAGTCCCAGAAAGACCGGGCGGAGCAGATTAAATGGAAAAAAGGTCTTTGGGCCCAGCAAAGATAAAAAAATGAGAGTTTAAAATTAGAAATGCACCCTTTAATCCAAGGGAAAACGCCCATATTTATCATGTAATATAATGCCCCCCCATATTTCATACAGTATAATGAACCCCCATTGATCCATGTAGCTAACAAAGATATAGTCCTTTAAAATTGTTAATGGACCCGCCAAAGTCCCTTAAAGTACTATAATGCAAAGCCCATAGTCCTGTATAGTATAAAGCCCCGCTATCCTGGTTATGTCTCCCTCTGGTACAAGTTCATCCCGGATACTTTCATTTGTATATGTTCCCACTGGTATATGGCCCTAGCTGTTAGATGTTTTTTTCCTGATATATGGGCCCCCATCCCGGTATTGTCCTTGTGGTATAATTTCTTTGTATTTTCGTAAACTTTATGGACCCCCTTGGGTTTATTTTCTATTGGTATTTTGTTCCATTTTTTCCCCCCATCAGGATATGGCCCCTCCCCCCCCTTTTAGATAGCCCCCCCTTTGGTTTTTATGTCACCCATTGGTAATTGGGCCCCCAAAACCTAGTATTTGGGCCCGGGTGTTTAAAAAAAAGTTTAATGACCTTACTCCATGGTGCGGCGTCCCCTTCTGAAGATTGGCAGTTTATTTGGAAAGCCCTAGGAGTGTTATGATGTCATGCATGCACCCCCGGTATGTGAGGGTCGTATTTTTGGCTGTGGCGGCAGGGTGATTGGTGCACGGCGAGGATTGTCGGGCAAAACATTCAGTAAATGTGGGGTCTGTGGATTCAATTGCTGGAGTAGAGGCTGGTGTCGGGGGGCCCCCCCCAAAGGGCCCCGTGGCAGTGGGGGGTCATTTTTCTTGTTTATAATCAAAAAAACTTTAAAAATTTTTTCTGGGTAAATTTCTCAGACCCCAAAAGTATTTTAGTTTGGGTACAAATTTTTTTGTTTTTAAAATTCCCAAAAAAAATCTTTAAAAATTTTCTGATTCCGTGGTTTGGGGTTTCCCTTTTGTGATTTAAAAAAACACTAAAAAAAAAAAATTATTTAATTTTTTGTTAAAGATTTATCCTAGTGTTTTTGCGCTTGCTAAAGACTTTGAAATTTGCCATATCCGTACCTCCATCCCCAATCCAAAATTTCCCCCGCTTGCCATTTCCCCTTGAATACTTACCAAGAAATTAGGATTCCCCAATTTGCTGGTTTCGGCGCTCAAAAACACATTTGTTCGAGGGCTTCACGTTACTTCAGTATTTTTGTGTAGTGTGCGGTGCAGCCCATTCATATCTCATATCCCTCAAGATGTGGCCTCATTGAAAATAAAATTTGTATACACACCCTGTATTTGATCTCCGCCCACATTGTAGATGGTAAGTCTCACGAGCGGGGCATTTATTTGTTTTACTTATTGTATTTTTAAATTGTTGTTACTTATGATTTGTTTGAAACTGTTAAATGTAAAGGGCTGCGGAATATGTTGGGCTTTAAAGATTATTTTTAAGGGTTTTTTATTATTCGTGGTGTGGGTATTTTTTGTGATATACAACACCCCAAAAAGCTTTTAAAAAAAAATTTTTTCCTTGGTTAAAATTTTCAGCTTTAACAAATATGGTCTGGGGTACATTTTTTTGATATTTAAATCCACAAGTGTTAATTTTTTTTGCATTTATTGCCCATATACATGTAACCGGTGGGAGGACAAATTTGGTTAAAAAGACGCGAGACTCTCCGCGGAGTGCTGGAGAATTTTTGGGTCAGGGAAGCTGACGCAAAGAAGGGGGAGACTGTGTAGATGGGTTTTTAAGGGAACACAAACCCCAAAACCAGCAGCATCTTTACCGTTGGGTTTTGCGGCTGCGGGGGGGGTCAGGATAATTCTGGAAAGGTTTACTTCCCCTTTGGGTTTTTTTTTTGGGAAAGCGCATTTGCGCTATCGAGCTTGGCAATGTTCCCCTATCTTTATATGGGGGCGCCGGGTTTGCGCTTGCACGGTTTATGTGCGTTGTGTGCGCTGGCTTTTTCCCCGGTGGCGCCCTACGCGCCCGATAATGTTGCTTTTTTTTTTCGCCCAAACGTTTTAAAAAAAACGGGAGTGCGCACGTGTGCGCAAAAAAATTTAAACATTGAGTCATGGGGGCGTGGCGTGTCCAGGGCTTTGGCTCGTCGGCTTTTGCACGTTTGCTTTTTTTCTGTAAATAATGGACCCAGAGTGTGGGAGGAGAGTGATGGATCAGAGTGATAAGCCAGGATGTTGGAGCAGAGGATGGGCAGGGGATGAGGGAAAGGCAGAGATGATGGGAGTGATGGACCCGAGTTGATAGACCCCAGAGATGAGGCCCAGAGTGTGGGGGAGAGGAGGGACAGGGATGGAGAAAAGGATGATGGACCCAGAGATGAAGAGCAGAGATGATGGGGGGACGAGATGATGGAGACAGAATGATGGGGGACGATTGATGGGCCAGAGATGAGGGAGCAAGATGATGGAGGCAAGATGTGGAGAAAGATGATGGAGCCAGAGTGATGGGGCAGAGATGATGGAGGCAGAGATATGGGGGAAGAGATGATGGAGCAGAGATGATGGAGACAGAGATGATGGGGGACAGAGATGATGGAGCCAGGATGAGGAGAGAGTTTGATGGAGCGAGATGATGGAGGCAGAGTGATGGAGAGAGATATGGCCAGAGATGAGGAGGCAGAGATGGGGGAAAAAGTTGGAGGAATGATAATGTGACAAATAGAAACGATCCCAAAAAAAAACCAAAGCTAAAGGGTCGCAAACCGCGTTTTTTTGTTGAATGCGCTTGATGCGACCCAAATTTGCAGGTTTACAGTGTTTTTTTTAATGCGTTATGTGCGCTCCCAAACGCCCGCGCAAAAAACCAAGATGTGAAAATAGCCAAGGGTGAGTTTCCCGGTCCCCGTAAAAACGCGTGTTTGGCGCTGTGCGTGGCGAGGTAACCAGAGGGAGATGTTAAGCTTAGGTTTAGGGGATTTCAAAAAAAACCCCTTCACTATGCGTAAAATGCAGGTGGCGACCTGCGTGAGGGCTGCGGGCGTTATTCAGGGCCCCAGTGTCCCCGCGTTTGCGGCGACGGTTTTTTCGTCGCCGCAACGATTTAATTCACAGGGGGCCCGGTTCTTTCGGAGGTTCATGAACACCCCCGGATATTCCGGCGTCAAAAGGGGGCGGGGGTTAGCGGAGCGGAATTTCGCTCGGGCAAAACGGGTGTGGTTCCCGGGCGGGGAAAAACAGCCTAGGGACGCGGGGCCCCGTGGTCGGAAGAAACAAAAAAAAGGGGGCCAGGACTGGTCGTAGAAATGTCATCAAGCAAGCTAGCCCAAGGTACAAGTTGGGTTTGATTTTTATTACAAGTAGCCAAAGAGGTTCCCTGAAAGTTTGGATGGGGTTTACATCGTTTTAACATGGGTGTAGAGACAAACTTGTTTTAAAAGGTGGAACCTGGGTTCCCCTTTTTGTGCAAGCCTTTTGGTTTCAGCAACTAACTTTTAAAAATATTTATGAGGCCCCGCTTGTGCCTTTAGAGTTCTATGGTGACTCAATTTTTCCCGCCCTTTTTACTTTGGGAAACCTTTTGGGGGTGAAGATAAACTTTCACTTTTAAAGGGCTTTCTTCCAAATTTTGGGATTCAATTTTCCATAGTTTAACGTGGTTTTGGACTTACTGTGGTATGTAAAAAAAAAAAGTAGCAAAAAATTTTTGGGGGTTTCGTAATATGTGTAAACCCAGCCCCCCCAAATTTTTCCAAAAAACTGGGGGAAAACTTGAATCTGTATAAGGGTGTATAAACTGCTTCTGTCTGTGTGCCCCCTTTGTCCCTTTTCCCCCCCCTCCAGCTCTGTGCCTCCCTTCCGCTGTATCCCCCCTTGCTCCGTCCCCCCGTGGCTCCCCCATTCCTTCTCCCTCTCCCGTGCCCCCCCCCTTCCCGCTCCCCTTCCTCTCTCCCCCCCTTCCGCTCCCTTGGTATTGTCCCCCTCCCCGTTCCCCCGTCCTGCGTTTCCCCCCATCATCTCCCTGTCTTGTTCCCCTCCTCCCTATACTACCCCCCCGTGCCCTAGAGGTCCCCGCAATCTGCGTTTCCCAGCTTCCTGCGCTCCCAGCACTGGCGGTGATGATTAGTATTAGGCCAAAATATGGGGGCCTCCTGGGGGGGCGTCGCGCCATATTAAAAATTAATGAGCGGGATTACTCACCGTCAGTGTGGGGGGTGCAGGAAGCGGGGAAAAAGGGATTAGGGGCTCAGCGTGGGGGGAGGGGTGGTATGACCCCGCCAGGCCCTGCTGCGGACCCCCCCCCGGTTTTTCCATGATGGTTTAACCCAAGGGGGGTTTTTGCACAAAAAAAGGGGGGTTTTTTTTTTAAAACCGGTTATACGGTTTTTAAAGTTCTCACATCCCTTTTCCCATGGTGGGGGTAAAATGATCTTTACCCCCAAAAAAAAAAAGTTTTTTGGGCCCCCTTTCCCCATATTGGGGAAATTTTGTGAAATGTACCCAAAAAAAAAAACCCAATTTTAAAAATGTATCAAAAAATTAAAAAAATTCACCCATAGAGAATGTACTTTTTGGTTTTATAAACAACCAAAAAAGCGTTAAATTTATTGGTTTAAATTATTCCATAGGTTAATTTGTTGGTTTACTTTTGGGGTTTTAAAACCCTTAAAAAATTTTTTAAAAATTTTATCGTACTTATTAGTCATCCCCCAATATTCGTATTTTGAAAAATTTCAGTGGTATCAAAACTTTTGTTAAAAAAAATTTATCGGCATTATATTGTCATATAGAGAATTAATGTTTTTGGGTACATTTGGTTGTTTTAAAACCCTTTAAAAAAACAATTTTTTTTTGGGGGGTATTATTTGTTCACCTACGTTTAATATGACAAATTTTTGGTGTTTTATAAAAAAAAGGCATTAAAAAATTTTTTGGTTCCCTTTTTTCCCACTTTTAAAATGCTTTTTTTCTTTTTGGTGTTATATAAAAAAAAAACCCCCAAAAATGGAAAAAAAATTTTGGATTAAGGATTACCATAGCTGTAATGCGGTTTTGGGTACATTTTGCGGTTTTTAAAAATAAAAAAAAAACCCCTTCCAAAAAATTTTTATTTGGTATTTAAATGTTTTTTTCGTTTTTAAAAAAATCACTTGCTCGGCCCGAGTTGGTGTGTTTTCCCCTTCAAAAAAAGCGTTTTTGACGGAGGGAAATCCCCCGTCAACCCCCGCCCCCTTTTGAGGCGTTTTTTGGAGGTGTTAGGACACCCCCGGAAAAAAACGCAGGGTACTAGCCCGTGTTAAATTCCGTTTCGGCGGGCCCCGCGCCCAAACGCTAGGACTGTGTGCGTCCCTTTTGTGCGTGAATCGCAGACAGTAGTGAACGGCCCAGTTGAAAAGGGTCATTAGCATACGAATCAGTGCCCGAGCTAACCCCCAAACCTGGGGGCAAGTTTTCATGAGCCGCACGTCCGGTCGAGTGTTTAGGGAAATATGCGAGTTTCTTGCTCCCTAAAGTCAAAAACCCGGGGGTAGGGGTTTTTTTCATGAGAACCCCGTGAAAAAACCCCGGAATTTGGGCCCCATTTCAGTCAGTTTTCTGTGTCGTTTGTTTTGTAATTTGGTTATGAGTGGGTGTCAAGGATGAGGTGTTGGTGCTTAATATTATAGAGGGTTCCCCAACTCCCGCCCAAGGGCCCCCAAAAAGGGGGTGTTTTCAGGTTTTCCCCTTTTTTTTTGCACGGTGATTTAAAATTTCACCTTGGGAATAAAAAACCCTAAAAAAATGTTTTGTGGGCTTGGGCTAGAGTTGGGGAACCCCGATCTATGAAATGACATCAGTATTGTCCCAAAACCCCTTCAACAAAAAAAGGTTTCACTAAGTTTGCCCCTTTTTTCTTGGACAAAAAAATCCCCTTTTTCTTTGTTGTTTTGTAAAAAAGGCAGATGTAAAAAAAGGGGAAAGGGGCAAAAAATAAAACGTATATGGTGGGGGGGCTTTTGGACCCCATTTTGAGGGAGAGGCGAGTATGCATGGTTATTTTTCCCCCACGAATTGAAAAAATTTTTTTTTATAAAATTTTCCCCCTTTTTTTTTTTAAAGAAAAAAAAAAAAAAAAAACCCCCCCCCCAAAAAACCCCCAAAAAGTGTTACATTTATTTTTTTAGTTAAAAGGTTTTCCAAGAGTTGATTTTAGTGAACCCCTTTCCCCTTTTATGGTTTCCCAAATTCTTTTTTCATGTAACATAAGTTTTTAAAGAAAAAACTGTGGCTCCTAGTTATTTACAGTTTACCTTTTTCCAAAAATTTTCTTCCTGTGGTGAAGAAAATCAAGTGAATTAATAAAATCAACCCCCCAGTGCCCCTTTAAAAAAACACATCAAAAACAGCAAAAAGGAAGGGTTTAAAACATTTATTGAAAACCCAAAAAAAAATTTTTATTTTTTAAATAAAAAAAAAACCCCCCAACCTCCAAAGAAAAAAAATTCCAGCCGTTGCAATGGGGAACGGCTTCTTTGAAGCCAAAAAAAAAAACGGGGTTAAAAATTCAAAACCCCCGGGGGGCTGTAATCAGTGGAAGTAAGCTTTTTCCCCAGAGAGTCAAGCCCACATCCATGTTTGATGGTTCTTTAGAAAACCCTTTTCTGTTGTTTTTTTCCCCCAAATAAGGTTTTAAATGAATATGAGAGGGACCCTAAAAAAAAACCCCTTTACGGGGAGGTTTAAAAACGCAACACATTTAGGCAATATCATGGTTATCCCCCAAGCCTCGGATGATATAATAAACGTTTTTTTTTTCCCCAAATTTCCCTTAAAATTAGTTCTAGGGGAGAATTTTCAAGTAACCCCCTTCCCCCCCAAAAATTCATTTATCACTTGATCCACGGGAAAGTGTTTTTAAATGTTGGTGGACATAAAAAGAATGGGCTGTACTCAAGCATACAGCAAACTTTGATTGCATGGAGGTCGAGAAATTGGGCCACAAAAAAAAAATTTTTATATCCCTTTTCGGGCTTTTTTGGTCCCTCCCCAGAAAATCTAGATCCGTGTTTTTTTTTGGGGTTTGAGTGCAAGCTACGTTTTTCAAAAAAAAAAAAAAAAAAAAAGAAAAAACCCAAAAACCCCAACCCCCCTTTTCCCCCAACGTGTTTTTTTCCCCATTTTGCTGCCCACTAGACCGGGGAGGGGGGTTTCTTTGGGGTCGGGGTTTTTTTTGGGGGAATCACAGTTTGCTGCATAAATTTAAAACACTGCCCCCCTTTAAAAAAGCTTGGATAAAAAGGGGCCCCTGAAAAATGGAGGTCTTCAACAGACCTCCTGTGTCACAGCAACAGAGCCCGGGTCCCCCAATTTACAGTCCCTCAAGTAGTATTCAACCCCCTGCAGATTTGGGGGGGTTGGGACACGGGGGAAAAATTAAAATTTGGCATTGGACTTTTGTACTGTAGCCCCCCCGGGAAGGGGGGAAAATTTGCACTGCAGAAAAAATTTTTTTTTTTAAAATTTTTTTTTTTTTTTTTTAAAACGTTAAAATTTTTAAATTTTTGAGTGTTTTATTATTAAAACCCCTAAAACCCAAAAAATTTTTTGGCCCCCCCAAAGTATTAAGAAGCATTTTGGGAAACCAAGAAAATGGCTTACATGTGTGGATAATGTTTTTTTTGCCACCCTTTTTCCCCGCTATTTTTAAAAACCCCCCCAACCTTTTTTAAAAAGCCCCCTTACATGGTCAACATGGGAAGGGCAAAAAGGGGTTCCCCAAAGGGCCCTTTGAGACAAGATCGTGGAGGGTCACAAGGGCAAGGGTACAAAAAAAACCCCTTTTCCAAAAGGGGGTTTGGGCCCCCCCCCGTTCCCCTGTTGGGGCTTCCGTAAAAAAGGGGGTTTGGAACTATGTTAGCTTCCACGGCCTGGGGGGGGGGGGGCTTTGAAGTTTCCCCCCGTGCCGAGGCCAGGTTGTTTGAAAAATAAGGCAACCCAAGGACAACGGAAGGGCCCGGGAAGTCTCAGGGGAGTGGGGACATTGGGGTTTTTTTCTCCTAAGTAAAGTATCCACCCCCAAAGGTCTCCCCCCCCCCCGAGCCCCTAAGGTACCTTTATTTCAAAACGTCATTCAAGGCTCGTTTCAGTTTGCTCATGTCCTTGAGGACTCTGAGACAGACTGGGTTTAAAAGGGTTTTTTGGGGCTGTGAGACAAAATCGGATCTTTGGTGCCCCAACACGTGAGGGGTTTTGGGGACTGGATGGCCCCCGTACGCCCAAGAATACCATCCCTACAGTTAAACAAAGGTTTGGGGGCCCGATCATGCTGTGGGGCTGTTTTTTTCAGCCAAGGGGCCCGGCCACTGGTTTCCCCATCCATGGGGATGGATGCACGGCCTACTTGAGTTTTTCCAAGAACCCCGCTCCTCCATCAAGGGGGTTTAAATGGGTCGTAAATTTTCTTCCCCAAAAAAACAACGACCCAAAGCACACACCCCCAAAAAAACCCCAAAAGGCCCCCTTCAAAAAGGGGGAAAAATAAGGTGTTGGAGTTTGGCCCCCTGTCCCCTTTTTCCCTTTAAACCCCAAAGAAATTTTTGGGGGGAGCTCAAGATTAAAGTCACATGAGACACCCCCCAAAAACCTAATAACTTGGAGACCTTTTGCATGGAGGGGGGGGCCCAAAATAAAAAACCACAACCTGGGGCCCCGGGCCCCCCTCAGGTCTTAAAAAAACGATTATTAGCTGTTTAAATTTCAAACCCAAAGGGGTTTTTTTCCCCAAAAAATTTAAAAAGGGGTTTATAATAAATTGACCCACACTTTTTTTTTTAAAATTTATTAAATTCAACTGAGCGACTAAATTTTGTTTTTAAGATTTATGCTTTGTTTTAAAAAAACCTATCTCTTTGCGTTTGGGGGGCTTTTAATTTTTTGCATCTTATCAAAAACCCCCCCAAATCTACAGGGGGTTGAATACAAAATTTTTTGGGACTGTAAAAACACCAAAAATTTTTTTGTGGGAAAAATAGCCCTTGAATGTTTTAAGCAATTTTTTGCTTGTGTATTCGCTCAGGGTTTTCTATATTTAAAAAGGTCAAAAGGGGAAATAAAAAAAAAAAAAAAAAAAAAAAAAAAGAGAAAAAAGGAAAATTTTTTTTGGGGTATCGTTTGAGGGTTCAGTGCTCCCAAACTGCGGCAAACTTTCAGAGGGAGGTCTTTTTTTTTTCTTTTCACAAATGATTATTATATGGGGATTTTCTTTGTAGGTTTTAAAGCTGTAGATCCCCCAAAGGAACCCCAGCGTACTTACCAAAAAAACCCGCAAAAGTAGCCTTAAAGAGGGGATCCGTTTTTCATCCCCCCTTATGGCGAGCTGCAAGTGCCCTGGGGGTGATCGCTTCACTTTGGATCTTTTGAAAACGTTTCCCGCCCCAAAATTTTTTGTACCTTTTAAAAAGAAGAGGGAAAAAAAAAAATCAAAAAAGTGTTCTGTTTCCCATCGCAACAAAAACGCATGCCCGTAGAAAGGGGAATTTTTTTTGGACTTATTTTCCCCGGATGGAGCTTTGATTTGAAATAGTGTAAAAATTTTTTTATCACGGGGCAGAAAAATTTTTGCCCACACTCAGTATTTTAAAAAAAATGCACAAAACTAAAAGCCCTCAAAAACGGGGGCTCGACGCATACAGCACTATTTCTACCATTTGTTCATTAACTAAGATTCCCGCGGGGGGGTAGTCTCACTGACCAGTTATCAGCCAAAACCAACGTCCCCAAAACTGATTATGATAGTTTTTAAAAGGGTTTTTGGTTTAAAAACTTCCCTTTAAAAAATCCTTTCAGCAAAAGGGAAAGGGGAAGAGGGGGAACCCCCCAGATTCTTAGGGATGGGTAGGGGGGCCCCCCGTTTGGGTGTCACCTCAGATCAAAAGAGTGCTGATGGCTGGCCCCCCGGCTCGGGCTCTTCCCCACTCAGCTCCGTCTCCCAAAACCTTTTTTGGAAAAAAGAGCCCAAGAAAACCGCGGGCAAAATCCCCCCTTTTTGAAAACTTCAGAAAAAAAAACCAAATACGGGGTTTTGCATGCAAAAAAAAACCAAAAAACCCCCGATTTTCCGGACAAAATCACGGCCCCCACTTTTGCGATGAGCTGGCGATGCTGGAAAAGACCCTTTTGCGCGCGCCCCCAGCCCGATAACGCTATCAGAAAAGGGGGCGCGCTGCATCTGAAAAAATAAAACCCTTTTTTGCCAGGGGGGGTCCCCGTGTTCTCTTCCCCCCTTTTAAAAGGATTTTACAGGAAAATTTTCCCCCAAAATCCGTGTTTCAGCTGCAGATAAGAAGGAGCCCAGTTTTCTTTTAAGTGGGACGCCCCAAAGCGTTCAAAAATAAGGGGGGAAAAAAAACCCCCCAAAAAAAGGCAGAAACCCAACAACCTTAAAAAAAAAGGCAAAAAGCGCTAAACCAATTTTCACCCCAGCTTTAAACTAAGCTCCCCGCGGACCCTAGGGCCGGGGCTGCATCGCGGAAGCACGACGTCCACTTTAAAAAAACCCTTTAAACGTGTGGGAAAGGCCCAAAATTGCCGTCGGAGAGCGCACTCCCAGGCACCTTGATGAAAAGCCCCCGTGAGGCCACGTCTCGTGGAATGGGCTGGAAAATTTTAAAAGGGCAAGTTTTCCCCCCAAGGCGGTAAGTTCCAAAATAGCGACCGGATAAAGGCTATAAATTTGGAAGTCGTTGCCCAACGCGGGGCCTGCTGGAACCAAAAAAAGGGAGCCCCGTCTTTCGAAAACCTTGAGTAATAGATAGATAAAACTTCAGCCCCACTAAATCAATGTGTGAAAAAACGTCTTTGCATTCTCGGATCCGGACAGAGTGAAAAGGGGGAAAAAAATCCCCCGGGTTTAAAAAGAAATTGTGAAAACCCCCCCTTTGGCAAAAAATCACCCCCCTGCGAAGCACTACCGTCGGAAAAAAAAACTCCGAAAAAAAGGGGCGAACAAAAAAAGAGCGCCAATAGAAACTCTCCTCAAAAAAGTGACTGCAAAAAGGGGAAACCCCTTCCAAGAAAGTTTAAAAAAAGGGTGCAGAAAACCCTAGGTCAAAAGGTTTTTTTCTAAGGGAACCCCAAAAAGGTTGAGCCGCCAAGGAGACAGGGGCCTTCCGCGGGGAAACCTTTGAGATATACCTCGGAAAAAAAGGGGGGCACGTCTTATTTGAAACAATGGTTTTCCCGGGAAAAAAAAGGAAGAGCAGAAATCTGACCTTTCAGAGTGCTGACGCCAAACCCTTGTCTAGCCCCTGCTGCAGAAAAGCCAACAGGTTGGAAAGGAAAAAATTTTTTTGGGTTCCGAGAGGACCCCAAAAAAACGGGAAAAAAAGGTTCCCAAATTTTGTGGTAAATCTAGTGTGCCGGGGCATCTTGCAGCCGGGGGGTAGCAAGCCCCGGGTGGGGAAAAAATTACGGGTAAGATTTCGGGCCAAAAGCCACGCCCCCCAACGCCGGGCATCAAGCCCCGGGGGGGGCAAAAGGGCCCCCGAGTCCAAAAAATCGGTTTTTAAAGGGGAAAGGGGAAAAAGGGGGGCCCCCAACGCGACTTATTGTCGAGGGAACCCCCCCCTTCTTGGCCCGGGTTTTGGGCTTCAAATGCTGGAAAATTTTTTCTGTCTGATCCACGCCCAAAACTGGGAAAAAAAAGGGGGTCGGGGGAATACTTAAAATTTAGCTCGAACTGGGTCCCCCTGAGGGCCCTAGGTCCACCGCCCCCGCCTTTGGGTCCTTGTACCTGGACATGAAAGTCGGGTTTAATTTTTGGGGCCCCCGGACCCGGTTTCCCTCAAAACCAATTGGGGGGGGTTCCCCCCCCCAAAGGGACAGTAGTGAAAAACTTCCCCGGGGGGGGGGGTTTTTTTCCCCCTTTTCCCCCCGGGTCCCTCCTTCTTTGGCTGAGAAAGTCGCGTAATAAATTTTTAACCCCTGGAATGTGAATCGCCCCCGGGGGGGGAAAATGGCCTCTGCCCAAAAAAAAGAATTCGGGGACACCCCCACCTGGTCTGGAACTCCCCTTTTCCACCTTGGGGATTATATACGCGACAGCCGCGGGGATTTTTTGTCTGCCACGGGGGTGGGGGGGCCCCTAAAGGGGGACCGTCCAATGGGGGAGGGGGAAGGGGAAAAAAACCCCAAATTTTCCCCCTTTTTGATCGGAAGAAAAGGGGCTCTTCCCTGACCATACCCCCCCAAACCCGAGGGTTTTTTCCCAAAAACCCCCCCCCCCCCGTCAGGTGGGGGTGGTTATGATGCCCCCTTTGGAGGGAGGGAAAACTTCCCCGGGAGAAAAAAAAGCCCCCGGACGTAACCACCCTTCTAGAGAATCCCGCACCCCGGGGGGGAAATGGGTGACACTGGGAATCCGGATTTTTGGGTGGTTTTCCCTCGACTCAAGTGAACCTTTGGGGGAGTCCCCCAATGGAAAATGGGGAAAAAGGGAAATTTCCCCCATGGACGCCCCTCAGTCCCCCCAAAAGCATACATTTTGTAGGGACATTTTCCGTTGAGGATTTTAATCTGAAACCCTGCGAAGAAGACAGATGTTTGTTGGTGGTAGGGAAAATACCGACCCCCCGGGGGAGATGCTTTCCAAAAAAAAAGGGGGGTTCCCCCATGGTTCCCCCGGGCGAAATTTTCCCAAAATTTCCAGCACCGAAGTCCTTTAGAAACTGAAAGAGAAAATATCCGAGCCGTCAACGCCTCCTCCCCGGGGAAAACCAGTCAAAAGAGTCCAGAAGGGGAATGTAACCCCCTGTTTCGAAGGATTGCCTGGGGGCGCCAAAATTTTTTGGTAAAGCCTTTTGGGGCTGAGGCTAACCCGGGAACGCGACCCCCGAATGGAAAAAGTTTTGACCTAGGGCCCAAAACGAAGAAGCGCTGATGAGCCTTTCGAGGGGGGAAATGCAAAAAAGGTGGGCGGTCGATTGACCCCCAAAAAAAATTCGTTCTGTGAAAAGGTTTGCCAAAAAAGGAACGAAGCGCTCCATAAAAAAATTTCGGGAAAGGAACCCGGGTTTTAAAAGCTTGAGACCAGAATGGGGCCCAAAAATTTGTTTTCCCTTTTGGGAATTTTAAAAGGGTTTGGGGAAAAAAAAACCCTTTCCTCGGTCCTCTGACGGCCCCCGGGTTCATACCCCTTTTGTAGCAGAGTTTTTGCCCCCTCGCTTTTAGGCGACAAAAAACTGGGGGTTCGACGGAACGCAAAGATTGACAAAAAACCCATTTGGGGGGTCGAGAAAAAAAAATCTATGAATAGCCTGCCCATACCCCGTTACCCAGGAATCGGGGCGCAAAACCATCCAAAATTCCCCTGAAAAAAAAGCAGGCCCCCCCCCCCTCGAGAATCCTCGAGGGCCCCCGGCGTCAACCCCATTTTTGGGGGTTTTGTAAAATTCCCCCCTTTTTTCTGGGGGAAAACCCCTTTTGCTTCCGGGAGTCGAGTTTTTGAAAAGGTTTTTTTCCTAAAAAGGGGAAAGACGCCCGACCCCCAGAGGAGTGACTGATGTCCTGGGCCCCGAAAGGACCGCCAAACCACTATAGACACCAGGCTTACGGGGACCCGAGGCCATGGCCAAAAGCTGTAAAAATTGCTGATTCCTTCGCTTGCCTTTGGAAATCGCTCTGTGAGATGGGACCCCAAAAAGATGGCCCCCCTTGTAAAAAAAGGCCAAAACCCTTGTTTGGAAATGCGTCCCCCCCAAAGTCTGAGCCTTAAAGCTTTTGACTGTGACCGCTAAAACTTGCGCTTTGGCCAGCAGAGATGCCGTATTTCCCGAAGGGGTTTAAAGATTTAAAAAGGGTGGTTTTACCCCCCAAAGTTTCCCCTATCTCAGATACGGAGATTCATTTTCCCCAAACCCCCTCTTCAGAGTTGGGCCGCCAGCTTAGGAACTTAGCGCACACTGGTCTTGCACTGCTGAAAATCCATGCCCCCAGCCTTTAGCTTGTTTTTTCCCCCCAAATTTCCCCTTTTATCCAAGTCTCCGTAAGCTCGCTTTTCCCCTTAAGGGGAGTGTGGGTTTTTTCTAAGTGAGATAAAGACACACCCTTCAGGGCAGAAGTTTCCAAATTTTCCCTTTTAAAATCCGCGGGCAAAGGGGAAAAAAATTTTCAAAAAATGCTTTTTGAAAACGTTATTGGACACGAGTTCCCCCCCTATTACACTATTAAGCTCACCCCGAGTGGCCCCTGTTTTTACGCGAAGCCGGGGGCTCCGGGGAAAATGCGTGCTGATTTCCGGAAAAGGGGGGGGGGGGGGGGCTATTTCCCCCCCCGGTAACTGTAAAATATCTCTCAGGGCTTAAAACAATGCCTCCGTAAAATTTTTCCCCCCGGGGGAAGCCCCTGCGGTCGTCCGCCAAAATCGGTATTTCTCCATCCAAAATTTTTAAAGGGGGAAATTGCCCCAATATTTAGATACACTGATTGCTCCGTGTGAGGCGGTTTAAAGGCCGGCGCTTCCTCTTTTAGGGGAAATTTGCAGGGCACATATTGACCTAAAAGGGCAGACAATTGTTGTTTGTTTTAGGGGTTCGTCCTTTTTTTTCCCCCGCTGTCGAAAGCAGGCTAGAGCCCGTGGGGTTGCGTATTGTTGCCCCTAAGGGGCCCGGGGGCATGGTGCGGATCTGAACTTGTTCGGGGGCTGCCCCCCCCTGTTTTAGAGGTCAAAGGGGGTTTTAAAACCCCGCAAAAAACTTGGGGTTTTTTTTTTTTTTTTTTTTTAAAGCTAAAGGGGTTTTAAACCTTTTCCCCAGGCAGGGTTCCCAGCGGTATTCAGTCAAAAAAAATTTTCTGGTAGGGAAAAAAACCCCCCCGGGGGTTAATATTGCAAATCACCCAATATTATTTTTGTGAGCCCCCCCCCCAAAATTTTTTTTTTATGAGACGGGCTGCGGTTGATCCCCTGCGTGCGGGGTGAGGAATCGGAAATCACCAAACTGGGTGGGTTTAGAGGAGAGGGCGGTCTGAGGAAACCCAGGAGCCTGGGGTTTAAAGGCCCCCAAAAATAGGGAGTCGCAGGAGAAACGCCAGACGCGCGTTTCCTGTAGGGAAAAACCCGGGGGAAAAATTAAGGGGCCCCGCCCCGCAGTGAATATTGAGCGCGAAAAACCCCCCTCCCCCCCCCCTTCTGCCCCCGGGGATTGCGCGGGGGGAAAAAAACACCATTACTTTTAACAGCGCTGTCCCCGCCGGAATACTGACATACATGAGTAGTGCTGTTCCCCCCCGCGTGAAGCATACTGACTTTCAAGTAAAAGCGCTGCTCTTCAGTGCTAAAGCCCCCCAATTATTTTTAATAAAAAAATTTTTGGGGGGGTATCACCCGCCAAGGCGCCAAAGGGGCCCTCGGGGTTCTGGCGCTGTGCCCCCCCTTCCCCCCCCGGGGGGAAGGCGTGACCGCACGGTGGTTGCGTCCCCCCAGGGAATCTCCCCATCCCCAGGGCCGGGGGGGTTTTTTTCGGGGGGGTTTTAGAAAAAAAAGATCCCCCCAGGGGGAGGTTGGGGGACAGCAGCGTGGTACCCGGGGACCCCTAGACCCCAAGTGACCAAAAATTTTGTCCCCCTATAAAATAATAAAAATTTCTGAGGGGGTGCATTAGCAGGACCATCCTCTGGACCTCAAATCTTGACTGGAGCTGAGAAAAGGGGGGGG